>PVKU01000042.1:0-600000 GCA_004027475.1 Anoura caudifer
TCACTGTCAAAGCTCAGCACGTGAGTCAACCATTCTGCTTCCACCAGGAAGTCACCTTCAGCCGACAGGCAAGCCATAAAGGGGTTGTACCCACGATGCTCTGAGACGGGTCTGCACCAAGTTTCCTCTCACAAAGCTGCGAACTGCACTGAGTTTTAGATTCATTGTCTGGAGTTGGGTCAGCTCAATTCTGTGTCCTCTGATTTATGCTCTGTACCAGCCAATGAGGAAATTTTGGTCTGAACTCTTAATGTGATTCATAATTAATACAGAAGATGATTTTTAAAAAACTCTCAGCAATTTGGTCATTTTATCAGATAAAACTGCTGCTTTTGTCCCCATAATTTATACTATGTAAAAGAAAATACACCCATATGGAAGATGCTTGTGAATCAAAAACAAAGCCAATGCCCAAAATACAAATCAAAACTACTGCCTAGAACAACAGGCCTCAACTAATGAATTAAAATGATTGCTGGTTTCTTTAAAATATTAAGCCCATCGAGGCTTGCCAAAAAACCCTTGGCGAGCTGAGGGATTCCAACTGCATTGTTCAGATAGAGATTGAAATCTTTCCATTCATTACTGACACGTGAGAGACAAGACAAGGTTTTTGACAAAAAGGGGATGGGGTGCCAGATGGTTTCCATCTGTATCTCATTGATTGTGCAATGAAAGCCCACCTTCCCTAATCAGAAGGCTGTGGGATATGTGGGAAATGAATACCCAGTGTTTTTAAAGAAGCATAATCGCCCCTTCCCAACCATAGATGTATAAATATTAATGAACACAATCTGGTTCTAAGCGAATTTAGCATGAACTTTTAGCAACCCTCCCTTGACAACTTCCTCCCTTTTTAATGGAATTAAGTTTCTAAGTTCGGGGATTAAAAATAGCAAATCCTGCACTGAAGTTGCTGTAACAGAGGAAAACCTCTCCCTTCCAGCCAGTAACCAGTTAACACAGTTCACACCATTGTGTATTTTTTATGACCAAAAAAAGGCCTCAATTTGAATGAAGGCTTAGCAAGTGAATGGTGACATACAGAATCAACACAGATAAGTAGGAAATGGATTATTAATCCATCATTTATGCCATGCCCATTTCCAAAAGGATTTGAGTAAATTTAGAGATTATTACCCACAATACCCACAATACCCGCAATAAGGAGTTGTTAAACAACTTAATTTCTGCAAAGCCCTATACTACATCATATATTAAATCGTTGAACCCTAGGAAAAGAAAAAGTGTTCTCCATCTCTTCCCCCACCCCTTTCAACACACACACACACATAATTTTAAATTTTCTACAAACTTAGAGAGTGTTAATTGGGAATATTTAAACAGTTCTAATTATTAATAGTAAAAGAAAACATTAAATGTCTTTCTGGGATGTTTGACCTTGCATCATTAGTTTAACAATATTTTAACCAAGAAGACGTGGTTAGTCTTCTTCCTTCTTGACTCATTCCCAGAGGCTTTTATCTAAAACTTCAGAAAGAGACTAAAGCTTAAAAAGCTCCATTGATTTCTTCCTTTGCTTCCTTCCTTTTCAGTTCAAACAAGGAGGACTTGAACACTTGCTCTAGCTTATGTGCCTTTAATCCGTTGGGGCAATGCATTTTCCAAGAAGCATATTTCATATTTCACCACTAACGTTTCCCTGTGAATCAAGTGGTCAGAATCTTAACATGAAACTGTCAAATCAGCTCAAAGATAATATGAAAAATTAAATCCATATTCTCCACTTTTGTCCTTCATGTGACTGGAAGGATATAATATTTTTCCTCTCCCCAATATGTATTGTTCTAATTCTTATAAATACATTTTTGTTGAGTACCGTGTGCCTGTTATTGGGCTAGTTACCGAAGATATTGCTTTCTTAGGCAGACATGCTATTTCAGAACCATCCTCCAGATCTCATAAAGAATGTTCTTTGTCATATGGTAGCAGCTTCACGTACAGAGTTCATGAGTGCCTCCATCTCATGTGATCAAATCTATCTCTTATTCCCCACTTCCCTTTTGGGAATAAGCTCTCAGCAAGATTACTTGCCAGTGTCACCAGCAATATTGGTGTTTGCTTAAGGTTCAGCTTCACCTGGCCTTGACAAGCTTTCTTTTATGTTTCCTAGCCCAGTTTGGTTGTGCAGCATGATCAGATGTCAGAATAACATCAATAAAGCTAGAGTTAAGGATGAGCTGACGCTTGCAAAGAAAAATGCTGAGTTTGTCAAAATGCATTTTTGGTTATATTCAGGGCAGGAAGAACAGGAAGAGCGAGACCCACGGCTCCAGCGAGATGGTGCAATGCTAGCATGAGACAATTGGCATATGACAAGGAGGAAGGAAAACAATCCTTCTCCTTGTGGCTTTTGTAATTTCCATCAAAAAGAATGATCTTCAAATTGTAAAGAAGGGACCTTAAATGGTTAACTTTAGTAGTAAACTGAAGCAATGAGGTTCAAAGTGAGCACCTAATTCTGTTGAAGTTTCTAGGGTCAGGGCAATTAGATCTTCAGAAGTAATGGAGAGAAACAAGCAAGCAACAAATCGGCTTTATATATATATATATATACATACACATGAGAAAAATATATATTATGTATTATTTATTTTTCTCATATAAATATGAGAAAAATATGTCTTCACTATAGAAAGAGGGAGCTGAGGGTAATGAAAGGTGGGTATGAGAGACAACATCATATCCATAAAAAGCACAATTTTAAAAGTTACATTTAAATACATGGTCTATGAATTCTATGGAAAGAAAGTGATGAGGTCATCAATAAGGAGTAGCATGAGGTTGGGGAAAAGACACAAATAAATATATATGTGATATGTGACATATGATATAACATATATGTTAAATTATATTGCATATACATACATATCAAGGTATACCGATGACATTATATGATTATTTCAGTGAGGTGCTTGACAAAGTCTTACAAGATACCCTGGAATAAGATGGGAGATGGTAAGATGGAGTAAGATGGTAAGATGTCATACAACCTGAATGACAAAGAACGGATAGATAAAGTGAACAATTGTTAATTAATTAATCAGTGTCAATTGAGAACATGTTATGTAGAAGTAGGCTGTTGAGCTCTCTCCTGCCAAAATTTTTACTGGTTTAGATGAAGACAGAGAGCATGGGCACCACAGTTCAATGGCTGTGGATAGTTGAGGTAATGCAATCATATTTTAAAACTAACATGAACAATGGGTCCAAATGAATCACATAAAATTTAGAAAACAAAATTTAAAGTACTGCATTTAATACAAAAATTAATTAGGAAGTGCATGGTTGGGGGATACCTGAATGATAACAGTTTAGTAGAAAAAAATTGAGTCAGCAGAGTGATATGTGACAAATATGAAAAAAAATTAGTGAGAACTTAAAGAGTAACAGAACGTATTCTTTGTCCGCTTCCCTCCCATCATCCCTGGTGATTCTGCTGGTGATGGGGACTTTGTAACATACTGGCGTATGCTTTGAGCGGAAATCTCCTCTGTCAAGATACAGCTCTGTTATGTTACTGACCACGGAGTCTGTCAGGATATTCCTAAAAAATGGGCTGGCTTTGGACATAAAGTGCATTATGGAATGAAAGATCCAGAGTCCTTAAAGGAAGGCAGAATGGAAAATGAAAGAGGGAAGGGAAAACAAACATGAGGTATTGGCACAGAAACAGAAAAATTGCCCAATGAAATAGAATAGAAAGATCAAACGCAGTCTCACATAAATAAAAATGTAACTTATGAAAGCCCTGGCATTGACAACCAGAGAGGAAATCATCAACTACTCAAGAAATTGTGCTAGTGCATAATTATGCTAGAGGGAAATGGGGGAAAACATGAGCAGTATCTCACACAAAAAAAGCAAGTATCAATGGTAAAAAAACATGTGAAAAGATATTAAACCACATTAGAAATACTTTTTCAGACCACAATAAGACACATTTTTAGATGAGTGAAATTTAAGAGCATGACATTGTCAAGTGTCAGGGATATGAAGCAGCGAGAACACAGGGATATGAAGGGGTATCATACACTGATGAAGGGAGTGTCAACTGGTTCAACCACTCTGAATCACTTGGTAAAGAATCTATGTACCCTCTGACCCAGTAATTCCACTCCTGGAGAACTCTTATTCATGTGCACAAAATTCATAGCAGCATTTTTACAATAGCAAATCACTGGAAATAAACTCCCTAAGCAGGAAATAACCCAAAAGCCCATCCATAGAAGAACATGTAAATAAAATGGTATGTTCGCACGCTAGAGCGTTATATAGCTGGGGTAAGTGAACAAATTCTAGCTTCATAGGATTGATAAATCTTAGAAATACAACTGTGAATCAAAAGCAAGCTGCAGGAAAGTATATATGGCATGCTGCTGTTTTTTATAAAGCCCACAGACAAGCCAAAATTTAAAAATATATTATTTAGGGACATATATATATATACGCAATAAAACTAAAAATGTAATAATAAATGTAAAATTCATAGTGGTGCATCACAGTGGAGGAAGGTAGGAGATAGGATCAACAAGGGGCATTGTGTACTCAACATCACCAGCATTTGTAATGTCCTACTTCCTAAATTGCACATTGGTTTAATTCATTATTGTTTCATAGCCTACATACATATTGCAATGTGTAAGTAAGTTTACTATAAATCAAATAAATTAAGGAAAGGGGAGAGAGAGGGAGGAAGGGGGAGAGAGAGAGAGATCAAGGAAGGCAGGCCTCTTACCCCATCAAGGTTGCTTACATAGCACGGACAGGTGATCAAGGTGTAAAGGATCTTTCCTTCTTTCTCTGGACCACAGTGGGTTGTCAGTCAAGATACAGGGTAAAGTAGTTTTTTTCCCCCTTTCTGGAAATAGGCTCGTTTGTCCAACTTTCCACTAATTCCATGTCAATAAGGCAAGATTACAGAGGTCTACCTTCCAGTTAAGGGAGGGGAATATCCCAACCATATTCAGTATTATTAAACTATAACTATAATATCATGTTCAATCTTTGAACCCACATTTTATGAGACTCATTTGACAAAGTAGAGAGTTTTGAGGGGAAGTTATATTAAGACACAAGGTCGTCAAAAATCCATTTCATATAAATGGCTAACTGACTTTGAAATTGAGATATTCAACTGAGGGAGGAGAGAGGTTAAGAGAAATGTGATAGCTGGTTTCAAAAATTAAAAAGAAATTCTGTCAAGTTTTTAAAATGTTAGCTTTATTCTGCATACAGAGTGGCCACCCACTACCAAGGGATAGAAATGCACTGAAGCTGATTTAAGCTTTGAAAGTTAAAATATCAGCTCACAGCAGCCAGCAAGATGACTAACTCTGGGTGGTGGCCTATTATAGCCCAACGATTACCTTTATAATTCTTTTAATTGTGTTCAAGAATGTTTCTTTTTTAAAAAAAAAAGGTTTATAACCTTCTTTTTCTTTATGATGGGTTATATTTTAAAATTTAGACCATGGCCTTAGTATATTTTTGGTAAAAAATCTAATAATGCTATATCATAATTACTTCGAGATGCTTGTGTCATTTATTTTTTATTCCTTCTCAGTTCCAGAGGTAGTGGTAAACAATGAATGACTGCTCTTCACTATCTAACTGTATGGACATTACTTAATTTCTTTGAGCTTGAATTTCCTCAGCAGTAGAATAGTACCTGTCTGTGGTCGGTGGAATGATACTCTTTCCGCCAATATGACCCTGGAACAGGTGAATATATTACCTTAAATGAAGTTAAGAATTTCACTATGAGTCCTGACCAGTGTGGTTCAGTTGGTTGGGCATTGTTTTGCAAAGCAAAAGGTCACCAGTTCAATTCCCAGGCAGTGCACATGCCTGGGTTGCAGGCCTGGGTGGGGGCACATTCTCTCTCACATCAATGTTTCTCTGCCTCTCTTTCTCCCTTTCTTTCCCTCTCTCTAAAAATAAATAAATAAAATCTTAAAAAAAATGAATTTCATAATGGGATTATCCTGGATTATTTGATGGGCCCAGTATAATCACAAAGGTCCTCATAAGAGGGATGCAGGAGGGATCAGAGGCAGAAAAGTTTAGGTGATGATGGAAAAAGTTTGGAGTGATAAGCTTGGAAGAAGGAGGAGGAGCCATAAGCCAAGGAAGCAGGCAGCCACTAGAAGCTGAATAACATGAAAAAAATGGATCCTCCCTTCAAAGGCTCCAGAAGGAACCAGGCATATAGACTGCTTGACTTTAGTCCTGCGGAACTTATTTCTGAGTTCTGATCTCCAAAACTGTAAGATCGTGAATTTGCATCATTTTAAGCTGCTAAACTTGTGGTCATTTGTTACAGCATCTTGTAGGGTTTTGTTGGGGATTAAATGAGATAAAGCAGTACAAAGTTTGTGGCTTCTATTACTGTTATCATCCACCTAATTCACCTAAAACGCAGGCGCAAACTCACTACCAGCTGTATTAGCGTGCCCTCAGTTATTTTCTCTCATAATGTATTTTTTAATACATTCATGTATATTAATGAGGCTGGGAAAGGATTTGGGGAGTTCACAGCCATTAATGGTGAGGGTCCTGAGGGGTGCTTGACTTTTCCAGGCCTTATTCCTCAGCTAAATTCCTCAGGCTAAATCCTTTCAAGCTAAAATTCAATAATTCTGTGCTTACTTGGGTAGTCCAATAAAGGCCTTCTGAGTCCACCCTCTCCCTCTCTTCTGATTTAACCTGTAGTGAGTGTCTAAATTACCTAGTGCCAACTGTCCCTAGGTTTTCTTTGCTTTGGGCACTGATTAACCAGAAAGGGCTAATTCCATTTAAAACAAAAAGGAAGATGAAAAGAGGTTGAGAACTTCTTAGCTTAAGTTTATGTTTAAAAAAGGTATTCAACATTTTAGAAAGAATGTTTTTAGCCCCCCCCCAAAAAAAATCCTAGCTTCAAGAGTTCATACAGATTTCCCCTGGGTCCTTGTGTCTTTAATTCAAGGCTATCACTTTCAAGAACAGGGTTGGCTGGCCATCCCCACCAAGTGCTCTGCCCAGGCTCTTCTCCTCCTAAGTGGCAGGAGGTTTGACACACTTTCCTTGTTACTAAAGGTGTAGATAACAGTACATGGGGTTCAAAAATGACCAAAATAGAACAGACACCAAAGTGCTGTTAAACACAACCTCCCTTTCATATCTCTGCCTTTTCCAACTCACCATGGACAGAAAGTCTGTGAAAAAGCTTTGACATCTATGAATTATTCTGCAAATGCAAAGCATTTTTTTTCTTTAACAGCTCAATGCAGGGTCAGATGTCATGATAGAGGTTTGGACAACAATCAGTTCACACATAGAGGAGCAGTTTCTTCAATATGAAAAAATCCAGGAAACTTCACAAGATAGTTTTGAAAAAAGAACAGATCTTTGCCAGCTAGAGGAGATAAAAAAGAGAATTTGGGAGAGAAAAAATGGGCATTGGCAGAAAAGCATCCTTTAAAAATACTAAGAGGTTAGTGTGTCTGGCATGTAGTTGTGGGGATAGACAATTGCAGAAGAGAAGGCCAAGGTCAGATCATGCGGGGCTGTGTATGCCATGCTGGGCATCTGAATTTTATTGTGTAGCATTCAGCAATCAAAGGGATACCTATCTTCAGGGATGTGGAATACTCAGAATTGTTTTTAGAAAACAAAAAATAAGATACTGGTAGAGGTATCCAGGACCTTGGCGTAGTCTAAGCCTGAGATAGGAGCTCTGGGGGGTGGGGCATGAAGATAAGATGCTGGACAGGAGCAACGTCTCACTGAAAACCAACTGGATGTGAGAAGAGATCTACAATGACTTAGTGGTTTCCAGCTTAGCCAATTAGGTGCATGGTGACATCACTGGCCAAGCCACTGAAAGCAACAGGGGAGGGAGAAAGTACAAGGTTTAGAAGCAGAGAAACTAAACTTAGAACACTGGGTAAATGGAAGGTGAAGAAAAAACCAGAACACTGGAGAACAGAGGCACTTAAGCAAAGTGAGACAAAAAAGACAGGAAGTGTGTGGGCAGAGGGACACAAGAGGAGACAAAAAAGAATGGTCAAAGGAGGCAAATGTAGAGAGATGAGCAGGGAGGGGGTTCTGGTCAGCTGTGCCTAGTGCAGCACCGAGTCCAGCACATCAAGGACACAGACAGGTAGCACATAGCAGCACCGAAACCCCAAGACCTCAGAGCACGCCCATGTGGAGATGGACGTGTCTTTTCTCCCCAGCTTGATTACTCACATACATCTTGTTCTCACACAGAATATGAGCTCGGTGTGTTTGTTGCAAGGAGTCAAGGGGAATGATGCTTTCCCCTGACACTGGAAGGCAGAGCTCTGCTCTAGCCACAGCCACTCGAAAACCAAAACAAAATCAGTCCCCACAGCACTGAAAATGCAGGATGGGAAACAATAAGTAATGTGGGCCCAGGAAAGACTCTGATGCACGCAGCCGTGTGCGTGAGCGCAAATGCTCCGCCGGCCTCCTCTTCCTCCTCCTCAGCCTCTCCAAGCTGTCTAGGAAGAATAGATGATCAGACCTCAGTATAATTAATTCTCTTTCATGGAAGTAGAAATTAATTGCAGCTTAAGTGGCTAGAGAAATCAAAGAACTCCATAAATGCTTACACACACAATAATCATTAAATGTGCCCTTAAGTGCAGTGGTGGGAGAAAGCAAGGGCTGGAAGGGAATTACAAACGACACTTACATACTAGAAGGGGATTAGGTAGACCCCAGGGTGAGTCAGAAGACAACAGAATCTCTGTTTGAGGAAAAGAAGAGAAAGAAATAATATTGGAATAACATGTTCATGTATATCTGGGAGTACGTACAGGGGACTGTGCTGTTCTCATAATAAGGAATATGCAAAGGAGATCCAAAGGGCTACACAGCTTTTCTAAGGAAACAAAACAAAACAAAACAAAACAAAACAGAAAAGAGAATAATGGCAGGAGACTGAGTCACAGGGAGGAAAGCCAACACTGGGAGGGAGGGTAGGAACTGCAGACACCAGTCTGGATTCTTGGTCTGGGCCTCCCGGACAAGACGGCATCGTTTGCAAACACACAGCGGTCAACAGCACAAGCTTTGATCCATGTGTCAGCCACGAATGACAGTGTCGGAATGCAATAGTTACGTTTCTTAAAAATATACATTACATATACAATATACAATATACACATAAGCAGAAATTCATTTCCATTTCTGCGTTTTAAAAATATATCTGCTTAAGTAAATTAAAAGATGAGTGAGAGCAGTTGGTGTTTTTTTAGCTCCACTGAGCCACGTTGTCAAAAATAATAACTTGAATTATCAAGAAAGCATCCTACTTCTCAGGCATTCCTTGAGCATTGACTCTGAGGTTGCAGTTCTATGGTTTGCACATCCATTATTTGAGGGTTGGGTGGCCTGGAAGATCATGTGCATTTAGTTACCTCTGTTCAGCTTCTTTGAGCTTCTCTGGGCATTGTAAGTATAATAATAATAATGTGAACCCGCTCACATGAATGAATGATCAAAGAATCAACTAATTAATGCTAAAAATGGATGCATCTAGAAACATTTTCAGTTCTCAGATTTGGTTGGTGTAGTTAAATCCGTTGGAAGATGGACAACCTTACATCTCATTGCAAAGGGTTGATTCTAAACAGATGACTCAGTCCCTACATCAGTCATATGTATGTGGACTAGACCTTTTTCTCCATTCAGCATAAAAAGGGTAACAGATCTTTGCTATTTCTCTGGATTTATAGAAGGGTCCTGCTATCTACATGCCCCAAGACAAAAAGGAAGTACACAAGAGATTAATATACTTTCGTGCCCCAAAAACAAATGTTCCCAGCCGGAAGTGGATTTACTGTCCTCTGAACTATAGAAGTCTGTCCCCCGCTGAAGACCCTGATCATCGCCTCCTTAAGTAGTTTTTATTGTGTTCAGATCTCAGCTCTCCTGCTATTTTGCAAGCCCTTCAGGAGGAGGACTGCATTTTAATACAGTATCTGAATAACATTTAACGTTTGTCAGGGTTTTACACTTTCACAAGATGCTTTCAGATGCACTGTCTCACTTGGTCTTCACGAGTCCGTCAGCACATTGGAACTCACTTCCTGCAGGAGGTAACTGAGGTTAAGAAAGGGTGAATGACTTGAAGGTCACGTGGCTGTCCAGCTGAAATCCCGAGTCAGGAAATAAGCACATCAACCTACTCCCAAACCAGGCAGCCTTTTTCCCCACATGGCGCTTTACCTCCTCCTCCCCCTCACAGGCCACCTTATACGGCTGGTGATCTGCCAGGTGCCCCTGATGAGAAGGGTGTCTGGAGAGAAGAACAAAGGGGCAGAAACATAAGGCCATTAAAAAGAGAAAAGGAGATGGACGCCAACTGATCTTCATGTTTCTCTAATCTGACAAGCCCTGGAACACTGTGGCTGGGTATGCCAAGCCCCCAGTCTTTTCATCACCATGGGAGAGTCGGGTAGCAAGGCCATTGTCAGAGATGGAACAAAAAGAAGTGTGTGTGTGTGTGTGTGTGTGTGTGTGTGTGTGTGTGTGTGTGTGCACGCTATGCACTTGAAGGAGTAAAGTGGCGTTATAAGGACTATAGAACCGTTAATGTTAGAAGAGGGAGAGCCCTGGGAGGGCAGCCCTTCCAGAGTTGCTGGAGAGGTCCTCAGACAGGCAGAGCCTGAGCCTGCTGGGGATGCTTCTGGCAAAGTGAGCTCCTCTTCACCCAGTCCCAGAATATAAACACAGAGGAGGGATCTTTTGGCCTGGTTATTAGCACTGGGTAAGAGGGTAGATAAATAGGCAGAAGCTCTTGTAGCCAGAGGGGCAGAAGGTTATAAAATCCCCAAAAGACAGGCCAAGCTGGAGTCTCAGATAAGGATGTTTAGAAGCAAAGCCAAAGATGACAATTCCTGTGCTAGTCAGGGCCCTTAAGGGAAATGTATAGAGGAGTGGTGGAAGCATGACAGGGCAGGGGGAAAAGCAACAAAATTGTGTGTCAGAAGAAGTCTACCCTGATTCTACCAGGACCTCTGAGTGTCCACAACACCTCAGAGGCCGTCCTGAAGGTGAATGAGCGACTGACTTATCATACTTCTGCATCAGCTAGTCATTGGCCAGGGGCTTCCCCAAGGGATGGGAGCTGTAGCCTCACAGGCTTCTTTGGATGAGGCAGATGTCATCAGTCAAGTGCAGTTCTACACGGGAGGGTGTAAATGTGAGAATCTGGCAGTCAACATCCACAGCAGCTGGAGGGTGGGTGCACCAGCCCACTGAAGTGGATCTGAGTGGGCCACTAACAGCACCTACTCTGGCAGTTTCTCACACTTAGAGGAATCTGCGGTCCCATAGGTGGCTTAATTTAGGAGTGGATGCCCTCTTTTGGGGAACTTTGGGTAAGCCGCGGGAGCCATTCCTCTGCCTGGGATCATGTTGGGTTACTTCCCACTTTACGAAACCACATACCTAAGTTTCTGCGGTCTTTACCTTTAATAAAACTTTCTAGCCTCTAACTACCTGTGTTGATGTCTTTTGGTCCATTGTTGTCTCATTGTGACAATACTTATCATCACAAATATGCTTTCCCCACTCAAACCTGTGTTTGTACATCTCAGGGACAGTGGGCTCAATAACTCCCAAAGGCAGCCAAGTCTATTTTGCTATTAAGTACAAGTGAGTGAGTACTTCCATTCACATAAGCAAAAACTATTTTCCTCTAATTTTCATTCACCAAAGTCATGGAAAGGAAGTCTAATTTTTAGATGCCTTCTTTTCCATAGGCAAAATATCCACAATTTAGATTATTCCACAGTATTGTGCATGATCTCAAATCTGCTCACCCATCTGGTCCCTGCCCAGTGGAGAAGTTCCAGTTTGTCTGTGACCCTGTTAAAGGAGGTACACCCAACCGCTGCAGGAGTGCTGTGACTCACAGGGAGCAGAGTAGGACTATTCTTCTTGTTCTAGACACAATGGTTCAATTAATAGAGTCTAAAATTAACCTCATGATTCACAGAAGCTCCACAACAACAAGGCCCAACATACCACTGATTTACACTAACTTGTAAACAGTGAATATAATTGCACATGCTGTCTGTTTCACCCCATCCTTAGTTTTAGATTGATTGTTTTTTTAACTTTTTTTATTATTGTTCAAGTACAATTGTCTCCATTTCTCCCCATTACTGCCCCCAACCCCAGCCATCCCCACTTCCCAGTGATTATTTTTTCCCTTAGCTATAAGTTCTTTTACACCTATGCAAACATAGTGCATCCTGTTAGAGTTGGCCCATAATTCCACCCTGAAATGATCCCTTTGGACCCAAATTCTACTTCTCCAAATATATGCTATGCTTCCAAGCTTCACGCTAACCACCACTTTGATAAATATGCAATCTGTATCCTTGCTAAAATCATTGATTAAAAAATACCTAATTAGGGCCAACAGTGGGCCCTCATAGGCTACCATTAGAGGCCACCCTCCCGGGAGCCCCGGGAGTTCTCATACAGCTTAATTTGTGGTTGTTCCAAGACCCAGTCTAAATTTGACACTGAATTCACTCTTTCAGATGTATATTCTGATTCACTGGGTTTTGAAGAATGCAAAATAATTAATTTATAAAATATTTGCAGCTACATTTGTTGAATAGAATATAAAAATGGTAATAGTTTTATGAAAAAAAAAATCCTCTGGAGACAAAGGCTGAATTCAGAGTATGATTTAAGAACAGAAAACCATTTTCTTTCCTGCGGAATAGGGTGGCAAGTCTGGGGATGCCAACGGGATGATAACTGAGCCCTGGACGGGACACGCAGAAATGCAGCTGTACCACGGGAAACAGGTGATCGGAGACACCAAAATGCAAGAAGACTGGCAGCATTATTTCTCTACTGCTGCATAACAAATTCCCACAAACTCAGTGGCTTAAAACAACAAAATTATTATCTAACAGTTCCATGGGTCAGTCTTGTAGGTCAGATTGGTTCAGCTCTTTGCTCAGGATCACAGCGGGCTAAAATCAAGGTGTGGGCTGGAGCTGCTAACTCATCTGAGGCTTGGGGTCTTCTAAGCTCACTGGCTGTTGGTGGAATTCAGTTCTTTGCACTGCAGCTCTGAGGTCTGCATTTTTCTGCTGGCTGTTAGCAGGGGTGGGGGTGGTGGTGGTGGTGAGGCTGTTGTCAGCTCCCAAAGGCTCCCTACTTCCCCCCGCCATGCAGCTCTCTCCACAATATGGCAGTTTGCTTCTTCAAGAACAGCGAGGAGAATCTCTCTCTCTTCTTTCTGCTAAGATGGAGCCTTAGGTACAGCAGTGAAGAGAGTGACAACCCCGCTGTATTGCACGGGTCCCATCTACATCAAAGAGAGGGGGGTATACAGGGTGTGCCCAGTAGGGGCAGGGACTTGAGGGGCTGTCATAGACTTCTGCCTGCCACAGTGTTCATACTGTGAGGCACAGAGAGGACCAGTAGCAGGGGAGGGACCTGCTGTGGGGTTTGAACTCTACCCTGAAAACGATGGAGGCACACTGATACATGCCTCTCCCTGTTGGGAGGTATGAGAAACTGCTACAAGTAGCAGAGGTTAAGAAAATATTCTGGGAAGCTCTGCACCCCAAGGGAATATCATTCAATGGACAGAGGTAATTAATAAAAAGCACAGTCTAATCCACCTCTATGCTCGAATCACCTGCTTATAATGCAGCACCTCACTTGCCTACTTGACAACTGTGAGAAAGCCAAACTACGCCTGGCCTCCTTTGTTATAACCAGGTGTGCCCTCCACATGCCAGACAGAAAAAAAAATACTCTGCATCATTAGAGAAGCCTCTCTGAACAGAAACATCCTATTGAACACTGATCCCCCCATAAGAAAAGTCTTGAGCCCCATTCCTGTAAGTTGCTGGCTCCCTCAAGAAAACAACTCTAAACTCCTGCCCCCAAACAGAAAACACCTCTACCTCTGACTTTCGGAATACATGGTATGTGAGGACCCACCCAGATGGATGGGCAGCATGTGAGGAAAGGCTGTTTTTCCACCAATGACAGCGATGAACATATTCACTGTAACTCCGTGGTCCTTTTCTCCCCTCCCTGTAAATACTTGCTGTATCTTTCATCTCAAGTATCTGCTTTTTCTAAAGGCTGGATACCCTGCCAAAGATTACACATAAAAGTACTCTAATGTTTAATTTGTCTTCGAGTTTTCCATTCACAACTATGTCTATACACGGTAACCATGAGAACGACCACAATATTTATTCTTAAACTGTAATAATGACAATAGCTACAAGGTGCTTTCTACGTGCCAGGCAATGTTTTCAGAGCTTCCTATCCTCACACTCAGATGAGAAAACTACGACAGAGAAAGTTGAAGGAACTCCGAGATCACCCGGGTTGTTAGTGGCGTTAGTGGTGGAGCTGGGATGGGAACCGAGGCGGAATAATCTGCAATGTGTCACAGCCTCAGAGTGAAAATAGACACCAACTACTCTCTTTAGGGTGGCCTTTGAGCCACTCGATAAATGACAGCTGACCACCAACGGTTACTTTTAAGGTGGCGAAGTCAAAGTATCAAAAATAAAGATTTAAACACTAGGAGATTATGTTACAGAAGTGAGCAGCAAAGAAACAGCAGGATAAATCCAAGAAGTAGTTCTTAAAATAAGTCAAATAAACCTCAGAATTATAAAACAAACCAAGAAAAAGACAGAGAAACGCAGATCTAAAAATCTTAGAAATTATGTAAGAGAATACTGTATTCAACCTATGTTTGATCTTTTAAAAGTATTACAAAATGGCAATTTTGAGATATACATGCATTTCCAAAATTGACACAAGCAGAAAGAGACACGCTGAATAGACCAAATGAATATAAACAACCACCAACAAGTAGAGAAAATCTTAAGAAGTGGTAAAGGCATTATCTGGTTCAAAAACTAAACTAAGCATAGAAAATTCCACAGGAAACTTCTTCCAAATTCCCAAAGAAAATATATAATTTCCATACGTACAAAGCACTGAAAGATAAAAACTTTCCAATCATTATATGAAATAAACATCATTTTGATGTCCAAACTAACAAGACAGCATAAAAATTCAGCCAAAGGCCAAATCATTATGAAAATTGATGCAATGATCTGAAACAAATATTGAAGACAGCAGTGAGTTGAGAAAACATTTCATCATGACCAAGTAGAATTTGCTCCAAGAATAAAATATGATTAAATATTAGGAAATCTAGTACACCACTTTAATAGATCAAAGGCAAAAATTACACAATAATTTTAAAAAGACTCTGTTTCAAGTCTGGCGAGTTGCAAACAATTCTCATTGGACACTCACAATATCCTTACAAGATATTTATATTATTATCCTCACATTACAGCGTAAGAAACTGCCATTGGAGGATCACAGGGCACTCAACGTTGTATGGGTGTAATTCTAAGAGGAAGCGGGGTAATTTGAGCCCAGATCTGTGTGGCCATAAAGCCTATACTCTGACTTCCACTGCATGTTATCTTTGTAGGTGATAATTTATCAAAATAATCAAAAGTCATCTAATCACATTTCAAAACACTTCTTTGATTAAAAAATGCTCTTGCCATATTTGAAATGCAATAAAATTTCTTCAATATGTTGGAAATGCCTATCAATAGCTGTTAAAATTAGAAACAAGGCAAGACTAGAATACCGCTAAGTTAAATATAACATTCATATAGAAATGCTATAAAACATAATTCTGAAGTAAGAGGTAATGCTGTTTGGCAAATAATAGAATGATTATTTGTTATAATAAGATTTTTTACCAAGAAAATTCAGGAGAACCAGGTGAAAAATGACTATCATCAAGAAATAGAGTCAAAAACAAAATATAAAAATAGCTTTCATATGACAGCAATAACCAATTATGAAACAATGTAATTAAATAAAAACTCTATCATACCTAGGAATAACCTTAAAATGTGCAGGACTTGTATGAAGAAATAATTTTTCTGTCACATTGAATAAGACTTGAAAAACAGATGCATATTATAAAATAATTAAAATTGTAAAGCTGCAAACTCTTCCCATATAATTCATAGTTTATACATAATTCCATGCAGAATACATCAGAACTTTTTAACTTAAAAATTAATTCCAACATTCACCTTGAAGTATGCCCAGATGATAATGCTAAAGTACATTTAAAATACAGAGTAATGAAGGGCTTGCCAAGTCAGAAATGAAAATGTGCTAAACAAAATATGATATGGTTTCGCTACATAATCAATAGATGGTTGAATAAATGGATTGGAGAGCCCAGGTACAGAAATGTGTGCACCAATATAATTAAAGATAGATTTAATTAAAACTCAATGAAGGAAAAAGGGATTATTCAGTAAGCAGTGTTGGAGCAACTATTTGAATAATTAAAAATTATATCTCTACCTCATAGGGTATGTCAAACTAAATTACAGATGGATTAGATATTAAATTAAAAATTAAATTATAAAGGATATGAACAACATAAATGATTGTTTATTAGATATTGTGCCAAGCAAAGAATTTCCAAACATAGACATAGACATCAGAAAGTAATAGCAGATTTCACTGCAGTAATAAACATGAAAAAGTTCATATATCAGATAGCACAACACTGAAGAGTAAAAGGCAAACACCAAACTAGGAAAATAATTTCCAAAGATATGATACATGAAGAATCTTTAACAGATAGTTCATAAACAAAATATTAACATAATGGATAAATAGGCAAAGAATACGGATTAATAAGTTACAAAGGAATTGTTATAAATGTCCAATAAGCATTTAAAAAGAATTTTAAATGATTACTGCTTAGTGCTGTCCAGTGTGAGGAGAGACAGACACCCTCATACACTGTCAGGAGGAGTGTAAATTAATGCTTTTGGCCATATCTAGGAAGAACTATAAAAATGTTTGTGTCTTTTGATTGTACCTACTGTTAGGTAGAAGCAATTAAGAAGAGGGCAAATGATGCCCTGGCTGGTGAGGCTCAGATGGTTGGAGCATTGTCTTGTAACCAGAAGAGCACATAACTTTCCTGGTCAGGGCACATACCTAGGTTGTGGGTTCGATCCCCAGTCTGGGCACGTATGGGAGGCAACCAATTGCTGCTTTTCTCTTGCATCGATGTTTATCTTCCTTCCTCTCACTCTAAAAGCAATGAAAAAATGTCCTTGGGTGAGGATTAAAATAATAAATAAATAAGTTAATTAGTTAAAAAAAAGAAGGTTGCAAACAAAAAGCAGGACATACTGAACCTTCTAAGGAGATAAAGTCTGCCTTATGTGTCCCTCTAATTTTATTGCATGATCTCAGGGAAATGGTGGAGCGGGTGTCTCATAATCCACTTTGGCTTCTAAAAGGAATCATCCCAGAAACCATCTCTCCATCAGATCTGACTAATTCCTTCTCTGCTGCTTCTACTCTGACCTCTTCTCGCTTAGCCCCACTCCGCAAACCTCCACTTTCCTCCCACTCAAAATCTGGCCACAACAAAACAACCCCAACACAGGAAGCAGATCTGCAGGGAGGTCAGTGTGCTGAGTGATTACTGAAGGAATGGTGTGTTTCTGCAGAAATGCCTTCTGCCTCTGTTAAATTACCATTTCATAACATTATCCACTTTGGAAAGAGCTTTCTCAAAAAACTCACACTCCTGAAGACTCTCCTGCAAAGCCCCACTGCAATGATGATATCAGCAGGCCATTTCTCCCTCGCCAGCATAATTCAGGCAGCTTTACTAAAACCACTATGCAGTCTCTGAGTGATGCTCAGCAAATACTTACTGGGCACCCCCTAGGGTTCTGGGAAATACAATGTGGGTGTGGGAGCCTGAATAAAATGGTCCCCAGAGATGTCTACATCCTAATCTTGGAAGCTATGGACGTGTAACGTCACATGGCAAAAGGGACTTTATATGTGATTAAGGTAAGGATCTTGAGATGGAGAGCTTGTCCTGCATTATCTGGGTGGGTCCAGTATAATCACAGAGTTCCTGATAAAGACTCAAGAGAGTCAGGAGGAGGAGATGTGACAACAGAAGCAAAGGTCAGAGTGATACAGGGCCACAAGCCAAGGAATGTGGGCAGCCTCTCGGAGCTGGAAAAGGCAAGGGAACAGATTCTCCCCTAGTCTCCAGAAGGAACAAAACTTGGCCGACCTATTTTAAACTTCTGATTTCCAGAGCTACAAGATAATAAATTTGTGTTGTTTTAAGCTACTAAATTGGTGATTTGTTATAGCAGCAATAGCAAATAAATAAAGTATGATTCAATGAAATCTAGAGCCTCCCTGCATGTAGCCTTACTAAACATTTGTCACTTTTAAAGCATTTCTTATTTTTTGCCAATTTCCCTAAGTGTGTTACACTGAGTGCAGTCTGTATGAGTTATTCCTCAATGGTAAAGAGTTCTCTCATCAAACATCTTGTATCAATCACCCTCTTGGGAATTCACAATGTACTTTCGCATATTAAAGGCTTAGTAGTCTCTTTTTTCCCTTTGTTTAATTCAGAATTTTCCAAACTTATTTGTCCATAGAAGCTGCTAAACATCTATTTACATCAACATCAATAACAGTAACAAATATTTATTGCTTTGCATACTTGCTATGTGTCTACCCCTAGGCTGGGTCCTGAGAAAAACAGGGATGAATCCATTCTTTAAACTGCTTCTTAAAAAGTTTAAAGACATTTTGATTAACTCCATTAATTTCTAGGATGCTTGACACATACTGTGTTTTTAGTTATCCTCATAGGCGGGTTTTTATTGTACCCAACAGGAAGTAAGTTCCCGAGGAGTGGGCATATTTCTTTACAAGTCTATCATCTGAGGCATCTTTCCTAAGGAAGCTAATATTCCAGTTGATGAGACATGCATATAGTTATAAGAAAAAAATATTTGGGGAAGGAAGATGGGAGATTTTTGTTACCTAATTTGACAAAGAGAAAAATGTTGAAAGAGTAAACTGTCCCAGACTGTCTTAATGAAGGGTCCCTTGATTATATCATCCAAAACAGTTTCCTGAATCACATGAACTTTTAAAGTCTTCAAGAAACAGTCATTCTTCGGGTAACACGGCATACACAATTAGCATCTCCTGCTCCATTACCATGGTCTCTTCTTCCCTCTACCATTTCCCTCCCCTTCTGATCTTAATGAAAGTCTGATGTCTTGATGAAGGTACTTCTTTGACTTATAAAGCAGCATTGTGGTACAGCTGGATATTTTGGGTAATCACTGCATCAAGTAATAATATTATAGACTATTAATTATACCCCTATTTTCCCAAAAGAAATAACTAACTGTTCAACGTACATTCTCGACAAGCTACAAATGGCTGATACTGTTGTTTCTCTTGTAAAGTATTTTTTACAACTTTCCAGTGCCCATGCTTATAGGGGACACAATTATGCAAATATTGCCTCTGTTTTTATAAGAAATCAAGTAACTTTAAAACAATGGTAGATGAAAACTTTTTAGCAACTCCTATTTTACTTATAAAACTGACAATCATAGCTTCCCTTTTCCAACAACTTTTCAACTCAAATCAATGGAATTTCAAAGAACTATATATTTATTTTTAAATTCAATTAGGAAAAATCTGAAGCATTTAATGAATGTTATAAATTATAATACCGCAAGAAAACAACAACCAACTCTTTTCATGTGTTATTAAATATTTTATACAATTCATCAGTCTGTAACAATTAACTAGGTTTAGTCATAAAAATTCAACTTCTGAACCTAAAAACATCTCAACTACTCAGACAGGTCTAAGTGAACCTGCAGTAAACTTAGAAACCTTTCTCATGCCACGCCCTTCTTTGCAGTCAAGGGGAGGGTCTGATCTGAGAGGGAACGGGTTTTGCTTTATCTTGCCCTGTTAACATATTAAATCTAAGTTCAATTACAATATGTCAGTTTTCTATTACATAACCATTGTGACACAGGGATATTTTTACTCTTTCTACTTTGCTTCTACTTATCCTGTGTCTAATCAGTGACACTAGGATCTTCTTCTTTAGAATGTATGATGGTGGTCACCTTTAATGTAAATTTAACATTCCACATACCAAAAAAAGCCTAAGGAATGTGTCCTGGGGGTCTGATCACCTCTGTGCTCAGGATTTGTCAGTGCTGTGCTCTGCAAATGGAAGGGGATGTGGAAAGAGGGATTCATATTTTACTGGCCACCTAAATGGCATCATAGGATTTTGAAATATAGAGATAAGTAGTTGCTTCTTGCTGACCAGCAAGATTGCTGCAGGTTTCAAGGAGAAAGTATTTGTCATCAAAATGAAGTAATTCAGTAATGGACAGGTCCCAGTGACAAAGCCACAGGGGAAACTACACCTGCTTGTTTGTTGGGTGAAGTTTCACTGAAGAGTAGTAGTATCCGCTTGAAGAGTATCAAGCTAGTAAATCATTTAGACAACCCAAACAGGACAGAAATAGGTCAAAGTCAAGGTGGATTAGTCAGGTATCTTTCAGTGACAAGAAACAGAACCACAATTTTCAGAAGCTCATCAGAAAAGGAACTTTAATGGATGGATTCCGAGGCATCCTCTCTAAGGGCCAGGCAGCTTAACTTGGCCTAGATGCCCACAGCATCTCCATCTTCCATCCCTGTTTGTCCCTGTTTCCGTCTTTTTTTGGATAGACAGATGCCTTTTCCATAAATATGGCCAGTTGCAGCATGGCTTCTACCAGCTCTGGTGAAGTCACTGGGGAACGCCCACTGTCCACCCCATTGTCCCTAATCATGTGGACCAGCAGATGCTTGATGTCACAACACCAGTTAACTGTGCTTCTCTCACAGTGCTTCCGGGGTGCTTTGGAGTTCAATGAAACAAGCGGTTATAAAGCTACATTGACTTCTATTGGGCAGCTTTTCTGTTTGAGAGTATTAAAGGCATTTATAATATACCATGATTAGAACCATGCAATAAAAATACGTGTAAGCAAAAATGACCGGAGGGAAAGATACTAAAATCCTAAGTTATATTTGGGAAATGCAATTATAAATGATTTTTCTAATGTCCACTCTCTAAATGTTTTATAATATAAATGTTTTAATAATGAAGGTTTTTATTTCTATATTTAAAAATTATACTTATTTTTTGTAAATGCCTAGAAAGTGTCTAATTCTGAGAAGTGACTAATGCAACCTATATTTTGGTGGTGAAAATAGCAATTTTTAAACAAAATATTTTCTTTCTTGATATAAGGAAATATAAAACATATCACTTTCTATGTAATTATTTATAGTTAGCAATATTAATATAATTAATATTATTAATTATAAATAGATGATTTCTTAATTATATAATATTAATAAACACAAATAATATTTTATTATTATATATAATAAAATATAACACTGCTATTAATTGTGAATGCCTTCAGACCTTGAGAATTTAAGGAAAATCAAGTAAATATGATTATAACCTAATTTCAGTGATTATCAACAAAAATAGGGGTTAGCCTAATAATTAAGAAAATGGCTTGCATATGAGAAATAATTAATATAATCATATATAAACACAAGTCAGGGTTCAAAATGCTGTTGCAAAATTCTTTAAAAATTGTGGGTTAGTTGAATATTATTCGGTTTTAAAAAAGAAGGTAATTCTGACATATGCAACAGCAGGGCTGAACCACAAGGACATCATGCTAAGTGAAATAAGCCAGTCACAAAAAAATGAATACTGTGTGATCCCACTTATACGGGTACTTAGCGTAGTCAAATCATGCGGACAAGGAAAGAATGTTGGTCTTCAGGGTTTTTCAGGAGGGGAAAAGGGGAGTTACTGTTTAGTGCCTGCAGAGTTTCAGTTTTGCAAGAAGAGCCCTGGAGATGGATGGTGGCAGTGGTCGCACAACAATGTGAATGTACTCAAGGCCACTGAACTGTGCATTTGAAAGTGGTTAAGGAGCAACAACAACAAAAAAGTCTTCATAGAAAAACTGTGATAGCCTAACTCTAAGAAAGGCATACTGCCAAATGAGATTAAATAATGACATTTACAGTGTTGATAATATTAAGGATCACCTTGCATAGCTATATAAACCATTTTTCAGAGACAGTTGCTATCAATTATGAAAGCTAAACTACAAACAACAGCAAGACTTTTCCTGGTTTGTTCCATCAGATGGAGAAGCAGCCTCAATATTTGGGGGTTTTAATTAAAACAGACTTGTTTACCTCACATCTTGCCAGGGCCACAACCTGGACATTCAATTCCTGAACGGAGACACACTCCATTAAGTACCTGTCATGATTTTACAAACATGTAGAAAATACAAATCTTGGCCTTTGAAAGTTTACAACAAATTCAGGTTGCTTGACTAAACATATATTAAAATGGTCAAGAGTTGTTCTGGGTACAAAAATCAAATATTTAAATATAAGAGGCTCCCCACGGAGAAGAAAAGACTGGCAGCTGGCTTTGGAGAGGAAGGAGAACACAAGCTAGTGGATGACAGTGAAAGACAATGCGCCATCAGTTAAAAATAAATGACAGAGGAGCCCACACAGGGACTGGCTGGGGAGGTGTGAATTTAGAGAATGGCAAACAAACCAGCCAAAACCAGGTCAAGGACAAAGGTAAGACAGAAGGAAGTGCAGCAGGAATGGCTTGAGTTTGGAGGCAAAGGCAGAAGTCTGCATTTGATGGAGGGGAGCGACTGGGAAGGCCCGCGGCTGTCAGAGGGGTAACAAAGCAGTGGTCGCAAAGTGAGTCGATGAAAAGCAAAGAAAGGACGTAAGGAAACCAAACAGAAACAATGATTGCAAACTCTTGAATGCAAGCTACTCACAGACATGTTTCACTAGAAGCGCGGTGAACAGTCTACACCAGGATAATGCATTTTCTTTACTTTAAGCCTGCTCCCAACTGTCTCCAAGGGTTCATGTGTGCACGGCCCATTTTAGAAACCGGGGTGGGCCACTATCACATTCCAATTCAGCGTGCTACACCACTGCCACACTAACCGTTCCCAGGAACGTGGTGGGATGGCTGACGGACCGAAACGGGTTTTTTGACAGGAAATTTCCCCCAAACCAAGAAACTCATGATAAAAAATGCAACAGAAGAAAAAAGAGCGGTGCTGTATTTTAGCTCAGCAAGGAAAGTAGCTAAGTTATTCTCCCTGCTTATTAACAGGCCAACGTTTAGACCAACAGCTCTAATTTGCAGTGGAATTTTTGACTTTCTCTTTTGAAAACTGGAAGTCAGGTTAATGGTTTTCAGCATAATGATTGTCTACAAATGCAGTGACAATCTGCATTGGGTTTAGAGAGGCAAATGAAGAGTTTTCAAAGTAGGGTGGCCAGTTTAAAGAAGCCTTATCTTTTAGCTAAATACCATATGTATATGTATACACACATTTATGTATATATGTGTGTGTATATATACATATATATGTATATGGCTTTTATGTAGAAAGTCTCACCAGTATATTGCCTCCTTTGAGTTAAGATATTCAAGGAGGCAATATATTGGTGAGACTTTCTACATGAATGCTAGTTTTAGTAATTATGTACTAATGGAGAAAAAAAAGAGAAGATTACATTTGGATGAATAATAGGAGCTGTAAAAAGATACTACTTGGCTTTTAGGTTCTGGAACTGCTTTGATGTAAAATGAATAATTATAGAGGTGGAAATAAGATAATCCAGGCACTCAAATGGGCATCATAAGGATGAAGGAGCAAAGAAAGGAAGGGAGGAGGAGGGAGGGAGGGAAGAAGAAGGGAAGGAAACTAGACCCCTTTGAACAAAGTATCACAGCTGAATTATTTAATATTCTTACCTATACAATGGAAAATCTTGTTAATTCTTTAAGAAACAAAACTTCTGTGGGTATGCCTCAACTCAAGGATTACATGATATTTATTCATCACCTGAAAAGTCTTGGTCCCAATTTTTGAGAAGTAAAGACTGAAAAAGTGATTCCCGCAGAGGGGTCGGTAAGTGGACAGTGAGCTGTCCAGCAGAGATCCCATACTTACACACTGGCAGCCCCTCACAAAAGCTGATTTGTCTCAACGTTTATCCTGTTTCTGAATGTTTAGTTATACGTTTCGAAGTCTGAAAGGTACCTTCTTACGCAATATGGGATTTTCTTTCCCTTTGTGCCTTTGTGTACAGACTCTACACTTTTTGTGAAGCATTCTTTGCTTTTATTCTTTAAAGTGTACCACCTGACTTATCTATAAGGTCTTTGAGTCTCAATTCATGACAACCCTTGCACTTAGTTTTCCTAAAAGCTTGAAGATGGGTTTCTGAGTTAAACAATGAACTTCATCCTTTTGTACAAATTAAACCAGGAGTTATAAAGTAGTAGGTAAATGAAAAACTGGGTTTAAAAACAAGACCAACAACTGTCCAATCTATAGCAGGCTCAGCCTTTTTTTTCTTTCTTTTTTTTTAGAGAGAGAGAGAGAGATTAAGGTGCATGCAGTCAAGTGGTATGAAGGTCACCAAACAAAATGTTGCAATCTTAAAGTGCCATCGACGTGTAGACTGTGTTGAGCAGCAGCTTCAGAGTAATTCGTGTGACTCTCTATTCACTACTGTTTCACCCCACATCATTCATAAACACACATGACAATGGTATGTTGCATTTGCAGTAAAATGTTTTAAAAATAAGACTTTTTTCTTGAAGTAAAAATACTTAAAATAACTTTTTAAAATCTGGCTTCCTATACCTAGCTCTGATGATAGGACAAGTGACCCAAAAGCTCAAAATTCCAGAGTGCGTATCTGCATGATAGATACGAGCTCTGACAAATCTGTCCTCTGTCCTTTAATTACTCATTACACACCTGCTGACAATGTTTAAATTACCAAAGGGTTTCAGTTGGAAGTTGTCTGATTTTCGCGGGAAAAAGCAGAAAGCCACAAGCCACCACATGGCACCACATGTACCTGGGGCTTTCTAAGACAAAACCAGACATAAGCGTTCCTTGTGTGGGGACCTCCCTTCAGCTTCCACCCACTCCTGACCTGCTGTTTCCCTGTTGGCAATGACAGCTCCTCGCAAAGCAAACAGCAGCTCCCACTCTGAATGGAAAGGCTCATCTTCTCAGTCCATATTGCAAGTGCAACCCGGAGAGTCAACTAGGGCGTGAGTCAGACTTGCAGCCGATAAACACAAAGCTGACCTTTACACCTCAGCCTTTAGTAGAGCATTGGGTTATTTCACTTGGTGTTTGCTCAGCAATTGCAGGATCACGAGGGTCTGCGTTCACCGAGGTGGGGTGAACCTGAGAACCTTGCTCCAACTCCCACATTGCGATTGATAGAAGAAGGCTGGGGGCTGGGCTAGGAGAGGCCTCAAACCCCAAGTCACAATTGCCCTGTGTCACCAGCCACTGGAACACGTCCTTTAGCATCTAGAGATCATTGAAGTACAACAAATCTGCTGACTGGCTCTTAGCTACCAGCTTTGGAATGAGGGTCTTAGGGACCCAGCAGTGCAAGCATTTTCTCTTCGTTTTCACCTTGTCACAGTGGCACACTGATGCTAGAACTTGAGGCAAAAGGTAAAATCAGCAGTACTCACCCTGTCTTTATTAAAAATATAATATTGTATTCATCATGGAGTTTTGGCATTGATTTTGATATTTTGAAATATTGCATTAAAACAATATTTATCTTGATTACTTAGTTTTTCGGTGCCTAAGGTGAGTTGCCTCACTTGCCTCATCTTAGTCCTGGTCTACTCTGTCACCACACTGTTCCCATTTTACATTTTCATTTAAAAATGGAAGCAGATCTAGGCAGGACAGCGGAGCTGCAGCTGGGGTAAAAAGGAGCGAAGAGACCAGATCACACAAGAAAATCATTAGTGAGCATCTCCCATGTGTCAGGTATTGTGCTACACATGTGATGTACATTCTTTCTGGTCCTCACCTATGGAGAAGGTACGGGGGAGTAGCCCCCAAAATAATGCATTGCCTTCTGGATGTTGGGTCCCTTGTAGTACAGGCTCCCCTCCACTAGGGATCCATCTGTATCCGAGTACCAGTGGGCATTGTTCTGAGAGGCTGCATTTGGGTCAGTGAATTTTTTTGGAGACTCTTTCAACCTGTTGGCCCATTTCATGCTGGCTGATTTACGGGTGCACCTGCCCACGCCATGCTGAGTGTCCAGCGTTCTTGACTAAAAACGTCAGGACCCTGGTGCCTCACCCTTCCTATTCACCTGATCTTGCCCTGAACAACTTTTTTTTTTTTCCTACAGATGAAAAAATTCCTCAAAGGGAAACATTTTGCTGATGTGAAGGAGGTGAAACTAAAAATGGCAGAAGCACTGAAAGGTATCAAAATTGATGATTTCAAAAACTGTTTTGAGCAGTGGAAAAAATGTCTCGAAAGTTGTATTGCATGAAATGGAGGGTACTTTGAAGGTGACTGGAATTTACACATGTAGGAATAAATACACAATTTTTTATAAATAAACTCCATTTTTTGGGTCCCTCTCATATACTAATCTTCAGTTGAGGAAGCGGAAGTTTTGAAAACTGTGTTCTTTCCACTTTTCCTCCATCCTAGGAACTGGCCATACAAACTTTCTGGTACTCAAGACAGAAGCTGGGGGTTGCCCATGATTCCTCCTCTCCATCCCATTGAATCTATGACCTGTTCTTTGAGCACCTGTAACTGTTCGTGGACACCCAAACAGTAAATGGGAGAGGTCAAAAGATGGTCTGATAATAATTTCCACACTCTTTTGGCCATATCTGCCACCTCTCTGAGGAAGGTCAGTCACCAAATTGTTTTGATGTCCCATTGGCCAGTCACAAGGTTTAAATTACTGCAAGTGCTGACTGTTTTGCAAATGTATCAAGTACATTTTAATTTCATCTTGAATGCAAGCTCAATCTCTGGCCCAGGACCAGATTCCACTGCCTAACACCTCACTTGGATAGCTCATGTGCATCTCAAACTAGCATGCTCTAAAACAACATTCTTGATCTTCTCCTCAAGGGCTGCTTCTCTCCAGTTTCCTCCACCTCAGGGCCTGGCAGTGTCAATCACCTGGTCCTCAAAGCAGAAGCCTGGCAGTCGTCTTTGCCATCTCACTCCTCTTCCCCATCCAAACCATCACCAACACCTGTCCATTTAAGTAGGAAAAAGAGTATCGACAACAAAACTTACTGAAGCATTCACTATGTGTCAGGTGTGTGATACATATGGGGCATTATTAACTCGTTCAATTTTCATACCTCTATGAGATGATTCCTATTATTATTTCCACTTTACTACAAGGGAAATGGTGGCATAGAGAGCTAGTTTGCCAGTGGTCATTCAGCTAGTAAGAGAAGGGGTTAATATTCTAACCTAGAAAACATGCTTGTTCTCCTTACATCAAATAATCTCAAATCTGTTCACCTTATTGGTTTTCCACTGCCCCATCTTAGTCCAAGCTCTCATCGTGGCTCTTACCCAGGCAACTGCCAAAGCCTTCTAAGGGGTCATTTCGGTTCTATTTCTACCTTACTTCCCCACATCAGTCTTCATGAAGCAGCCAACATGATTTCTTAAATTAGCATCAGATCACGCCATTTCCTCTGCTAAAATCCTCAAAACCATTCAACTATTTCCTGAATAAAATTCAAACTCCTTACTGTGGCCTACAAGCTTCTATGTGAACTGGCTCCTGCTCCGTTCTTAGTTTTGCCTCCTACCCTTCTCTCCCTCATTTACTACCTTTCCAGCCCACTGGCCTTCTTACCTTTTCCTGGACTTAGCAAACTCTTTCCCGCCTCATAGGCTTTGCACATGCTATTCCGTTTGCCAGCATGCTTTTCTGCCCTGGAGGCTCGCTCCACCCAATCCTCCGAATGGTCAGGTTACTTCCCTGACCCCTCAGCCTAAAATAGATCTCCTTAGTATTCTCTCTTAGCATCCTCTTCTTTCCCCTCCTAGCGATTTTTAAAAAGTTGTGATTCTGCATTTATTTGCCTTTTCACTTGTTTATTGCCTGTAAGCTTCATGAGGAACAATCGATGTCTGTTTTATCCATCACCTTACTCCAGCTCCTAGACCAGAACTTGGAATATGGACAGTGCAATCATTTGTTCAATGAATGAATTAATCCTGGGACAGCTCTTTAAAAACTTCTGCAAATTAACTAAAAAAGGCACTTAAATAAATATAATTGATTTTAGGAAGAGAGATCCTTAAGAAAAATATAAATGTAAATAAATATACATACATACACATATGTACATAGGGATGTATTCTGCTTCTTTATTTACAACATGTGAACAAAAATTATTAAACCAAATATTCAATACTTGGAAAATACATAGAAGAAAGTAGTAAAAGAAAATCTCTAAAGAACTATTCTTTGAAAAATCTTATGGGATATCTTAACTTTGTAAAAAGTTCTTTTGTTGTTATGGCTATCAATCCCAATAAGGTGAGAATCAAACTTTCAACTGTTCTTATTTAATTCCAAGACTTAGTGGTGTTCCATAAGTATCTGTTAATAATAAACTATGCACAATTTCCATCACATCTCTTCTGACCACTTATTTCTCTTCCTAACTCAGACAGCAATTGTTGTATTGGTGCCAAATCCCTCATCAGGAAGTAGCTGAACCACTTATTGTACATGATTTCCTATGGTCCTGCTGTGTCAGAGATGTTTTAGGAATAAAGACAGAGTCTTTACGTGTCTACTAGGCAATCATTTGGCTTGAGATCAAGGACTTCAAATATTTAAAGCAAAAAGAAAATAAGTGGGAGAAAAATTTTGCAAATCACATATCTGATAAGGGATTTGTATCTAGAATGTATAAAGAATCCATTAATAAAAATACAACACAATTTAAAAATCAGCAAAGTACATGAGGGAACACTTCTCCATAGAGGATATGCAAATAAAAACTATAAGAGGCCACTTTATACCCACTAGTATAGTAATAATAGAAAATGGAAAACATTAATCATTGGTGAGGATGTGGAAAAACTGGAACCCTATACGCTGCTGATGGAAATGTAAAATGCTGTAGCACTTTGGAAGACAGTCTGACGATTCCTCAAAAGCGGTCTGGTAAATCTAAAGTTACCACATGACCCAGCAGTTTTACTTCTAGGTACACAGCGAGGATAAATGAAAGCACATGTCACCCCCAACTTGCACACAAATGTTGTTAGCAGCATTTGCATAACAGCCAAAAGGTAGAACGAGACAAATATTCATCAACTGATGGAGAGAAAATAGGACATGGTATAACCATATTCAGCACTAAGAAGAAATAAAATACTGATACATGCTACATCATTAATACACCTTGAACATGTTATTAAGTGAAAAAGAGCCAGTCACAAAGGCCATGTGTTGTATGATTTCACATACATGAAATGCCCAGAACAGGAAAATTCACAGAGACATAAAGTAGATTAGGGGTTGTGTAGGGTGGGTGGGGGAGGAGGAGGAGTTCAAAATAAGTACCAGTTTCCCTTGGGGGTGGTACAAATAATATGAAATTACATAGTGGTGATGGTTCTATAACTCTGAATATGATTTAAAAAAACTACTGAATTGTACACACTTAAAATACGTAAATTGTATGGTATGTGAATTGAATCTCAATAAAGCTGCTATAAAAAGTAACAAAAATCTAGTATTTACTATAATTTAAAAGCAGACATATGCTTGGCTATTACAAGTATAGATATGGCTTAACCAAAGAAAATTTATAATTTGCTTTCAAGCACAAAAGATGAGTTTTAGATAAAACTTTCTCATAAAGAATTTATGATCCCCCTCTGTTCGTATAATTTTTGGTCTCTTATCTCTGTCATTGTTTAGAGGCAAGCTGAAAATCCTAGAGCCAGATTTATAGAAGAGTAGAGTGGGAAAAATGTAAGAGATCATGATTTTAAAGTAAGGAAACTAAGACCCAGAGAGAATAAACATTCCCCCCCCCCAAGATCATAAAGTTAATGAGAATCAGAGCTTTCCAGACCAAAGCTTTATTTTTTAAAAGATTTTATTTATTTATTTTTATAGAGGGGAAGGGAGGAAGAAAGAGAAACTTCAATGTGTGGTTGTCTCTCATGAGCCCCCCCCCCATTGGGGGCCTGGCCTGTAACCTAGGCATGTGCCCTGACTGGGAATCGAACAAAAGACCCTTTGGTTCACAGGCCAGCGCTCAATCCACTGAGCCATACCTGCCAGGGCCCCAGAGCTTTATTTTATTATTATTATTTTTAATTTTTCTACAGCACCATACAAATGTAGAGCAGTGAATGGCATTTTCCAAAACAGACCCAGGCCAGAGTTCTACGCAACTAAGTCCCATGAGTAGGTAAGGAACTCCACTCAAAGTATGAAGACAGCAAGGATGAAGTCCACACAGTGATCACTTCTTCTTGAATCCATTCCTTCAATAAGCCTTGCCTGAGTACTTGGCCACATGCTAGCCACTGTAGGAATAAGGACTTACTTTCTTGAAGACAGCAAAAACAAGGGAGTTGAGAGTGGGTCTTTAACCTCAAGAGTTAGGTTTTCATTGGTGCTGGACACTGGGATTGGTTGTCTCCGTTACTCAGTCCCTAAACAGTACAAAAAGCGTTGCAAATGGAATGTTCATTTTGATTCTGAATTCTCTCTTTGACCTTCCCAGCAAAACCTTTCTTTGCCTCTCTTTCTAACCTGCTCTTGAGACCCTGAGAAATGTCACCCAATTTGGGGGCTTCAATTATCCCATGTGTTCTGTGAGCGTCAGTGAGAAGCGTGAATTAAAAGGTGATTTGGTTTCTTAGTGTTGCCAAGAGTAGAAAATGCAGGGTAACTTCGTTACTCATGGTTCAATTTAAAACTCTGGTATTGATACAATACTTAAAAAAATTAATCAGCCTAAGTCAATGTGTTCAGGTGAGAATTTTACCCCAAAGTTTATTTTTTTTTTCATTTATGTTCCTTTGCTACCTCTCCTTTCCTGTTTTCCTTGGTCAGAAAGTCTAAACTGCCGAAGAGAATTCTGGCTTCCTTCCAAGAAGATACTTTATTAACAGGAAGAGAAGAGAGCTGTTTTATAAAATTCAGTGAAGTACAGGATTGACTTTTACTAGCACATTTGTTGGCGGAGGAGGAGACATGGATGCGCTAGCCCCGAGGCTGTGGTAAGTAGGACGGAGAATGTGGGGCTACTGTTTCAACATCTCTGGTACTGCTGTCCTCTCTGAAATACATTTTTTAAGGCATTTTATCAGCCGCTTCACTGAATTTCTCTGCAAGCGATTATCTTCTCTCATAGTTAGTAAAAAAGAAAGCATATGGTCTTTTTAGATTCTCAGAGCAAGGCATTTAAAAATCAGTTGAAAGTGTTTATGAAGCTTATAGGAAAGCGTTCATTCAATCTGTTCAGTCGTCACCAGGTACAAATAGCCTTAAACGGAAACCAGATTCTTCTTTATTTTGAGGGATATGAAGTAGAGTTTTGTACATAATAGTGTGATAAAAGTGTGTTTGTCTTCCTGTCCTCTGTATGTACTCTGTCCAGGTTGATTAATAATATTCTCCCAGAGTTTTTACTCATTTGACCATTCCTTAGTATCCATTCCGGGCAGAGAATAAAGGGACAAAGGTGGTAGATTGTAAATTCACCTAATACCTGATTTGTGCGTCATTCCAGAAATAGTTTCAAGAGATGATGAAACTAGCACCAATTGTGGCATTTGGAGTTTCTGGTGTCACAAATTGGCAAATCCCACCTAATTGTGCTACAAATTAGGCTTTCTTGAACTGTTCTATGTTTGGAAGAAAGCAGGGGAGGGAGGGATGATAATCTCAGTTGAAAGGAGCTGAAAATGCTTTCTAGTCCTACACTTCTCTCAAACGGCAGGTCCATTTCCCAGGGAGGATATTTGCTTTCAGAGAAAGGTTGGGCACGTTGGGAAGCTACGTAAACTCTTCAGGGTATAATGATGGCAATCATTCAGTCAACACTTCGGTGTTTTAAAGCAGGGCTTCTCAGACATCGATGAACCACCTGCGCATCTCGGTAAATGCAGGTACTGGTCCAGCAGGTTTGGGGGCCTCTGAGACTGCATTTCTAACAAGCCCCCAAGGGCTGCCTATGCGACTGGCCCAGAGCTTGCACCAGAATAGCAAGGTTCTGAAGAAATGTAGCAAGGTGAAAGAAAACAAAAACACTCTGAGTCTAAACGACAGTCATTGTGGGCTGATAATACCTGCCAGATAGATTATTTCAGGCTAATTTTTCGTTCCAGAAAGATGAAGGCGCTGAATTTGGTTGACTGTTTTCAAGCTCTCTTCATGCATGCCTAGCAAGCCCCAGTCCCTGTAACTTTTCCAGAAGACAGACATCATGGTCTGTAGTTAATATTCAACTGCCTTTGTGTATTTGAAAAAAAAAAAAGGAGCTTTCTTCTCCCCAATTGCAATCTCATTGCCTCTCCGTGAGTCGGGCATTTTCAATCCTTTGAGGCCACTCAGCAGGGTACTAGTTAATGCATCGGCTGCTAATAATTTAGCTATTAGTTTCAATTTCCTCCATCAAATCTTTTATAAATGTCAAAATTGACTGAGTCAAGCATCCCCTCCTACTCCCACAGTGCAGTAAATGTCGTAGCCTGAAAGAACGAACATTACTTTTGTGAAAACCCAATTTACTGCTGGGAGAATTAGACTAACATTGTCCTAAAAGAGAGATCAAACCCCAAACCAGGAGAGACTGAGAGAGCCATGTAAGTATGGCTTTTAATTCTTAAATATGTTATAAATATTCTAAAAGGCACAAGACAATATATGTACCTAGTTTTTATATAAATGCTTATCATGTAAAAATAAATTGAGAGTGTATTTATTTGTATTTGGTGGGGGGCACAATGCCACATTTTGACTTTCAAAGTATGTCTCAGTAACTAGAGCAAAAGAGTTAAATTTGAGCTGTTCAATTGTAAGAAATCATTCAAACCACGTAGATCAGAAAAGGCCTAACATCTTACCCACTGTCCCCATTACTTGATTCCCATTTCCCCTAAAAAGAATGTTATTCTATGTATTTTAAGCAGATTTCGTTTAGCACATTTTCTTAATGGCATTTTAGAACGTACTATCCGGTAAACTCAAATAGCAAAATAGACAAGTTAAAATAACAAGCTTATCTATGTAACTTATCTATCTAAAATCAAGCAGAAGTACTTTTTTTTTTTTGTTTTATGCCACAGTGGAAAAATAAATACAATGGTTTACATTATAAAACTAATATCAGCAGGGGCATCATAGAGTTCAGAGATGATCAGAAAAACCGCACTGAAAAGCAACTTACTCTCAATTATATGCATTAATGATGGGAGTTTTGATGAAGGAAATTTTTAAATCACTGTGTTAATTTTGTAATCTTCATATTTTTTGCATCAGATTTTTTCTTTTTTAACATGTTGGACTATTATTTAAATATTTAAAGAATTATCTTTTATTCCCTTAATCTACCCTTATCTAAGTAGGGAGAATATGAAAGTTTTACTTCATATTTCACTAAGAAATTATTGGATTCCTTGAAAGTTAATTATTTGGCTATGAGATCATATCTTGGAAATTATTCTTTGGTTAAGATTCAGTGTCAGCACTAACACTTTTAGGGGCCCATCCAGAGCTGTCTGGTTCCAGCAGAACTGAGGGACAGATACAATGTATAACAAGTGCTACCTGCCCTCTTGGTTTTCATTAACTAATAGTCTACCCCCACAGCAATGTCACAGTTTTAGCTGATAAGCACTCCATGGTTTCCTCTTACAGCCTTGTATTCAGCAAAAGATTCCAGAAGATCAAAAAATTGTGAAGACCCAAATATAGGTGTTTTCAGGCTAGAGACTCTATTTTCTGAAATGTGATTTTAAATTGTGCATATATTTTCAAGTATACCATTTTCTAGGCAACATTACAGATTCTCAAACAGTTCCACAAACCCCAAAAGGTTAAGAACCACTGCTAATAAAAGAATTAAATCTCCAAGAAACAAAATGAATTAATCAGAATTGCTTTGGAGAGGTGGGCTTGGGTTTTGGAGTGAGGCAGGCCTGGGTTCAAGTCTGCATTCCGCCACCCGCTCACTGTGCCACCTCAGGCAAGTTACTTAAGCTCTCTGAGCTACAGTTTCTTTCTCTATAAAGTGGGGATAAAACCAGTGCCTACCTCCTGTGCTGTTGTGAAGATTAAGTGTAAAGTTTATAAAGACATTGGCACATGGTTGGCTCATTATATAATTTCAATGAATAGTAGTTGCTATTATTATCACTTTTACTATTATTTGATTTATTTGCATTATAAAATACACTGTGAATACAGAGGCTTTATCTATCAAGTAATAAGGCAGATTATTCTAAAACATCTTCCAGTTGTCTAATAGAACATGGATGTGGCTAATTAATAGTAGTGATTAATTCATTTTTTGACCAAGTCAGAGCTAACTAGATTTGTTCCCTAAAATGATCTGATTTTAACTCTAGTTAAAGTTGAATAAATAACTCTGAGTTTTGACATGAAATAAGTCTGAGTTTTAAAGATTCACTGTCTTTCCAAGAGTTCCCTAAATTATAGAACAACTAAGATATGATTTCTACACGCAGGGGTTTTCATACGGCATGCGAAATACACAAGGCTACGTTCAGCTACGTTCAGGATGACATCTTCGTGTTGGAAAAAAGTGGTGCTTTCTCCAATGGCCATGAATGGGAGTTAGCAGATATTATAGTGCATCCCAGTCAGGGCATGTGCCTGGGTTGCAGGCATGCCCCTGTTTGGGGGCGTGTGAGAGGCAACCCGTGGATGGTCCTCTCACACATCAATGTTTCTCTCCCTCTCTTCCTCCTTCCCTTCCCCCTTCTCTAAAAATAAATAAATAAAATCTTAAAAAAATAAAAATGGATGGTTAACAATGAAAAACTTGTCAGCACTGTGATATCCTGGACAAAGTCCTAGAAGGCAAGGGCTTGAGATCAAAGGCCAAGATGCAGGCAGATTGAAATGATAACCTCAGACAAGTTACCTCCTTCTTTTGAACCAAATATTGTTCCTCAGAGCTGACAAGGTTAGAATAAGTGATCCTTCTGTTTCTTTCCAGTCGGACACTCTAAAATTCCTGGTGTGTGGCCATCGGTTGCAGGAGACTTTTTGTTTTTCAAGCTAGCCCATGAAGGGTAGGTTGTGCCACCAGACTGACATTGAATGGCATCCTTTTATTTTCAACTTCTCCTGTATTTTCTAAAGAATAATAGATGTTATTGAGTAATTTTAAAGGATGTTATTCATTTGATAATTTAAAAATAAAAGGAAAAAATCATTTGAACCAGGTAAGGGGTTGAACATAAACATGGGCTCATGAACAAATTCGAACAGTTTGGTACGCATGGGCACGAACAAAATCAATTTAAAAAGTCACACGATTAATAGCCACAACTCTGGAGTAATTAATTAAAGTTAAATAGAACTGACTCTTGTTTGAGAAGTAGATGGTTTTCTTCGGAAAATTATCAAATGTGAAATCCTTTGAACTGAATGGAAATATCACTCACAGCATTTTGGGAACAAGGTATTGCTAAGATTGCACACTGGTCTAAAGTAGTAAATATCAGGAAAATATCTGCATGATTTATTTTTTTAATGATAATAAGTAGCAAGGAAACCAGATTGCTTGAAGCCTCAACTCCAAAAGAAAAAAAAAATGCTTTCAATTGCTATCTTTTGGCCCTGTGTCTAAAACCAATGCACCAAATCCCGCTTTCCATGAGCCCTGCGAAATAGAGAGGAGAGAAAATTCTTCTTCCCTGCCCAGATTCTTCCCCTGGAACTAGTGGGCTCTTGAGCTGCCAATGAGAAGTTTCCTCGAGGTGCTTTTTAAAGGCTACTGAAAGGCTGCAGCAGTGACCCAGAAGCCTGGGAAAAATACCCAGTTTCTCAGGCTACCAGCCCCACCCCTTTCTGGGCAAGGCATCCAGCCGAGCGAAGCTAGAACCTACAGCCTATCTGCTTCTGCACCAGAACAAGAAAAAATTTCCACCCACACCATGTAACCCCTACTTCTGTCACCGCTGCAGGGTTACACAACTTGGCTCCCCTCCTGGACAGAGGGACACTCAGCCCACAGTATCTATTTGGGCCCTGCTCTTGAAAAAGAGATTGGTTTGGCCTGATTAGTAAGAACACGGGCTGTTGGCTGTAGCAAGGGCCAGTTAAGAGGGGAGGAAGGAGTCTCTGAAACCTTAACAGAACGTTAAATGGATTAAGATTTCTACATAACTTCGTAGAAAACATGCTTGAAGGCAAGGAGGTCTCTCTTCACACCATCTCATTTCTAAATTTGATTACAGGCAATATTACATTTTAAAAAGCACTGGTAATTATGTTACTGCTACACGAAGCAAGTTTAGAAATAATATAGGCTGTTTAAGTAATTTTCACTGCGATTAGAAATTGCTTCAAAAGTATTTTTGACTTGGGCCTGGAGTCTCACAGAAGCCAAACTACTTCCCAAGAATTAGGAGCTGTCAGCAAATATTGCCAACTGTTCTCTGAGCATTAATGAACAAAACTACTTGTTTAAGTCACATTACCACCACTTAGGATACGTATACAGTCAGGTGTTCAATGCTATACCCTTCATGAAAGAGTACTTGATACTGATGGACGGAAACTTGACTCGGGGTGGTGAACACACAATACGACATACGGATGATGTGTTATAGAATTGTATGCCTGAAACCTATATAATTTTACTAACCAATGTCAGCCCAATAAATTCAATAAAAATGCCTAAGAATTCCCTTAAAAATAATTTTGTTAACTTGATAAATATGATGCATCACAACACCAATGTCCAGATAAAGATAAATTTAGGTCATTAAATTTTGACCCAAATAATCAATGATGATGATGTCATCTATTTTTTAAGTGTCCCCTTAATGTCTTATTTAGCCCAATGTGAATATTGTTACTTTGATTTTATTTTAATTCATATTTACCTGATATATCTTTGTCCATCCCATTACTTTCAAAGATTTTGAGTTGCTATGTTTTAGGTATGATGTTTGCAAATAGTACAATATACATCTGGAGCTCATATTTGTATGCAATCTGGCAATCTCTTCTTTGAACGGGAGAGTTTGGTTGTTTTCTCCCCCACTTCTTTCCTGCTACCTATTGAATTAATTGAATTTGCTTGATTCCACTGGTTTGGAAGTCATTCCATTTCTATGGAAGTTATCCCTAAATTTGTATGCCAACCAAAGTCTAAAGAAAGTCATTCTCCCTATCCTCTCCTAGAGTAAGACAAAGACTGTGGAGACTATTGCTTCGCTCTCTTTCTCAGCCCGTGCTGTTACGGTAGTTAAGTTACGGATTATTCCTGACAAACGCTCATCAAAAACAGTTACTATTACTGATGCTGTTGTTGGTTTTACCAACAGTGCTTATTTAGATTCCCTAGTATACTAATTTCTTTACTCACTATTTTTTCCCTGCAACCTCCACCACTTTTCTGAGTTCAGTTCTCTCTTCTCATTCTACTATAGCCTTTAGTATTTCTTTCAGCAAGGTTAATTAACCCACTCTTACTTATCTGAGTAAATTTTTAATTTATCCTCGGTTTTTAATTAGATTGGATTAGCCAAAAATTTCATTTGGCTTTTCCTGTAAGATGGCTCTAATAGCACTTAGTTGTCTTTAACTTCATTTTAAACAATTTTATTAGATTGTTGTGTGACAGCTGTCCTATCAACATGCATTTAAAAAATGTATCGAAATTGGTGAATTTTTGTCTAGCCATTTTAATATTGAAGATGGAAAGAATAAGCAACATTTTTGGCATATTATGATCTATTATTTCAAGACAGGTAAAAATGTAACTGAAACACAAAGATTTGTGCAGTGTATGGAGAAGGAGCTGTGACTGATTGAATGTGTCAAAAGTGGTTTGTGAAGTTTCATGCAGGGAATTTCTTGCTCCATGATCGTGTGGACCAGCTGAAGCTGATAGCCATCAAACTGAGACATTAATTGAGAACAACCAACATTATACCACTTGGGAAATACCCGACATATTCAACATATCCAAATTAATAAAGTTATTGCTGAAAATTAAAATTGCATCTTTTATTTTATAGAAAAAAACACATGAACTTTTTGGCCAACCCAATACTTTAGCCAGTATAACATTTTGGGTTAACAATTTTGCTCAGCTTTTTGAAATCACATTCTGCTGGTATCTGGCATCTACTGTTGCTGAGGAGAAGTCAGTTGGCTGTTTGATTGGTTTCTTTGCAAGTAATGTTATCCCACCCCCTTTACGTCTGATCAGCTGCATTCGCCATAGGGTGAGTCAAAGTGGGGACTGGATTTTACTATTCTGTCTAGGACTTAGAGTTTTCCTTTAGTTTCAAACTTCATGCTAGGTGATTTCATCAGCACTATCACCAAGTTCGGTCATATTTTTACTCATCTATATCTAGTCTTCTCTTTCTCTAGACTTAAGAAAAATTCACTTTTGTTTTTATTTTTATCAAATTTACGCTTGCTCGTGGTTTAAGGTATCAAACAGTTTTATAAGATTTGTTATGAAAAACTACTCTCCCATTTCCTCATCCTATCTCTTCCTCCCTAGAGATATCCACTCTAAGCTCTTTCATTTATTTATGGGAAAGAAGACTACCTCATAATAACTTGACTGTATTACATGGCTTTTTGTTTCAGGCAGTATCTATTTACTCCCCACTACCGAGGGTGAGAATCAGCTCATTTCTCTCCCTGCCCACCACACAGGGACACCCTTCTGATTAGTTTGCTTTCTGTTCAGTTTTCTCTGTTCTCTCTTCCTGATATTTTTTTATTAAGATGTTGGGCTGAATAAACTGATCCTTTACTTATCTTGTTTTTCCCCCCTTCTATTTATCATCTTCATTATTTTATCCTCCTTTCTGGGAGATTTTCCTTGTAGATTGACATGGTTGAGCATAACTCAGGGTACCCTCCATTCAGTATCTCTAGGCTTTCCTCTTAAGCTGGTCAGATTTCCCAGAAAAGACTTTTTGAAACTATTGCCTTGTAGAGTAAAAGGCCTGAATACTAAGGTTCTGGAAACCCAATGGAGGAGGAAGTCTGGGAGTTATATGTCCACGGGGTGCACATTTACTGAGTTCACACACACACACACACACACACACACACACACACACACACACGAGCTTGCCAGGCTGATTACTATGATTCTTCAAACACAGATCAGGCATCACCTCTTCTGGGAAGCTCTCCATGATTTCCCATTGGACACCCCTCACAGAACCCAGGGTTTCCCTCTCATTTAGTAGATATCCTCCTGCCTCTGTAATTGCCTAGTTAGACATCCATCCTCATTCAGAACCAGCTACATGCATTTTAAATTCCTGGGCTCTTGGCACAGTTACTAGCACATAATAAGCTCAACAGATTCATGAGTTATGAATTAATTCCCCAGGCGGCACAGGTAAGGGAGCTGCTTGTACATGCAGGAGCCACACAGGAGCTGGGAAAACACTTCAAATAAGCCACAATGTCAGGGGCCTGTGACATCAACATTAGTCCTGCCCCTGGCTGTGCAACTCCACCACGGACCAGGGTATCCCAGACAAGCTTTTTCACCTTAGGTGTCTGGCTTTTCCTATCACATTTCTATGTAAAAATCAGGGAAAGCATTCAATATGCTTCTGAGGAGTATAATGAAATAACTCCTATTGTTTAAAACAATAGATCTTTTGTTTTAAAATAGGAAGGTTTCTGGCACTTGCAAAAATCAAAATATGTCATTACTAAGGAAAATTGAGGTGTAATGAAACCAGGCAGGAAATAGCTACTGTACATAAGAATACAGTTTATTGACTTATTTAGAGAGAAATGTTGAAGAGCAACAAACTCTGAATGGGTGTCTGTGCTGGTGAAGAATGAGGTACCAGTAAGGAACAGAGAACAGTTTGGGTAACTTATTTTCATAACTGCCTCATCGGTGGCAGGCACAGTCTTTTAGAATCTGCATGAAGCTTCAGTGAACGAAGGGGAAACAGCCAAACAATCTGCTGCAGACTGACATTTCCATGAATGACGTCAATATTTTGCACAGTCATAAAATTTTTAAGCCAGGATATCATTAAGTCCTCAAGGTGTGGATATTGCCCATGTCCTCGAACGGGCCAAGAGACACTGGCATCATTCCTGGGCCACAAAACTGACAGGTACACTGTGTCACACTGAGTCACACTGTGACCCACACCAACGTTACCCACGGCTCCTAGTTTTAAGTATCTATACACCAGACACAAGCTAGATAGATGCTTTACAAATACTATCTCTTTTGACTCCTCAGAACAATCCTAGGAGAAAAGGATTGCCTCCACTGAAAGGTGAAAGAACAGAGTCTCAGGGCAGTTGGAAGTCGAGGATGTTGTTAAGGACTCACAGCCAGTAAGTGGAGAGGCGCCAACAGGGCACAGGTGGTGGAGGGCGTGGACTCCCTGGATTCCAGTCCCAGTTCAATTCCTTCCTAACTTCGTGACTTCAGGAAAGTCGCTCAAACCCTCTGAACTTACTTTATAAGGTTGCTTGTCATCAGGATTAAATAAATTAATACATGTAAAGCATTTAGAACAGTGCCTGGTGCTTAGCACTGTCAAAGTATTTGTTAAACATAAAAAAGGATGACACAATTGTGAATCAAATCCAAGTTTATCTGGTTCCAATGTATACACTCTTAACAAAGACTCTTCAGCATGTTGATTTCTCAAGTGTCTGACAGCAGCTACTGCATCTCTGAAGTGTTTCGCTTCTCCATAATCTCCTTCCTCAACAGTCCTTGATATTACCCGGTTGCCAGGAGTCTTCCCCTTCTTCCAGAAGGGTGCGACCCAACATTCTTCTATATGTCAGGACAGTGCAATAATCTCTTTAGATGTGAGCCACATTTGTTCTTCTGATGCAGTCGTTTCCATGCAGGGTGCCCAGACCAGAGGCCTCAGCAACCCTGAGAACTGGGAACTTGCTTAAGATGTAAATGGTCCAGCTCCAGCTGAGATCTACTAAATCAGAAACTCTGGAGTTGGGGCCCAGCAATCTGTATTTTAACAAGCCTTCCACATCATTAGGATACAGCTCAAGTTTGAGAACCGTTGTTTTCATGGAACTAACAGCCGCAGTAAGGGTTGAGGTCCCACCTTGCTTGTCAGCTCAGAAGGATGATGATTGACGGTCTCCTAGAACGTGGGCCTCCAGTGTGAGTCTAATGCAATGTTGTGGGTTAAGTCCTCTCATAGGCTTTCTTGATTTGAACCCACTGTTTAGCCCCTGGAGAGCTCTCTAAATCTACATTCTTTGTTCAACATATTGGCTCTCCCCTCCAGCTTTGTGAGCCCTGAACATTTGATAAGCATGCCACTCATGTCTTCATGGTGGCACTCATGACATCCACACAGAGCTGCTGCGGAAGGCCACGGGTCCTAGGCAGATCCTCCTTCTCTAGCCTGATATTAATTAATGAAAACATCTAGAGCATATGGTTGTTCAACTTGTGAAATTTCCTATTATCAGTCTGCAAATTTCCATCTTACCCAGGTGACACCACGAGAGACTTAATTTGCTCTAAAACCCCAAATAAACCTTGAAACTCTTCTTTCTAAGCAAAGCAGCTATGCATATTCTTAAGTTTCTCTTTTCCCTACCTTTTTCGTATTCCTCCTCCTCCCCCAACCAGGAGAAAATGGCCTGGAAGCGAGACAAACCTTCACAGCTTTCAGAACAGAGGCACAGTCCTGCTCGGACCAGTTCCTTTTAATTTTACATGATTAATTTCTTGTTCTCATGCCTCATCATATGCAATTTTTAACATTTGTACAGAATTGGAAATGAAAAGTCAGAGAAGTAATTTTTCTGCACGCTGTATCATCCAGTTAGTGGGGACACCCATATTTATATTCAGGTCTGCCTACCCAGGTTCACATTGCACCTGCTATGTTATATTAACACTATTGTAGCTGCAGGTGGCAGGACAAATAAAGAACAAGTTCAGATGACTTCTGAGACCCTGACCCTCTTAACTCACCCTTTATTCTACAGTATACTAAACTCAGTTATTGATGGTCAAAAAAGCACATATTCCAGCCACCAGAATGATAACATCTTGAAACACCGACAAGGATCTAGCACATGGTACCCTTCTAGAAGAATCCCCTAAGCTATGTGACACATCTGGCCACAATGCATTTTGTCCTGAGGACTAACAGCCCCTACAAAGAAAGGTCAACTGTGCAAGATGCTGGAACATAAAGCCAATTGTCTCTTACTGCTCTCGATGCCAGTCTTCACAAAGTCAAGTTCTGGACTTGTTTAAAAGTGATTCATCTGTCTATGGAAAGAATGCCAAAACCAACAGAACAAAAGCTTTCTTTCCTCACATCCTTAATTCCTGAGCACCTCATAGACACTCAGTGTAATGTAAGCAATGATGAGCTTCCAGGTTTGGTAGATGGCTGAGTAATGGTGGAAGGGAACACTACTCAGGTATTTTCACAGGCAGATTTCAAGATTCCAACCAAACTGATTGACAGAAGGCTTAGTTTTACTTGAAATAAGTAACACAGGCGCTACTGAACTTTAAACTGCAGTTTTGCACTTTTGTGGCTTCTTTGCCAAATTTTTCTATCTTCCTAGCTCTGTAGACATGATATGAGCTTGCCTCTCAGTCATCCATTAGCCTTATCTTCTCATATAGAATCTATTTCCTTCCTGTCCCCAATGTTGAGGGGCTGGCTGGAATGTCCCGAGGGGATGAATACTATCACTGTGAAATAGAAGAGACCATAAAGTCCAAATGATAAATTACACAAATAAATACAATTTTGCCATTTAAAAATATAATAGAAAATATAATCATCAATTTTATTCTGAGAACCTAGCATTTTCTTGAAACAGTTCCACCAATTTTGATATTCTAATTTTTAAAGTACTATTAATGATATGTTTATACACAGGGTCTCAGGACTCGGAAACCAGAGGCAATAGTAAACTTGACCGTGTGCTTTGTCTTATGTGATAGTACACTGAAGTTGCCAATCAGAAAATACTGTTACATAGACTTTTGATTTACAAATGAGTGTTCTGATTTACTATTGAATGGAAAATAAATAAGTCTTCAGGATACTTACTGTACCCTTTCAAATGCACAAAACTAAAGCCCTGGCTTGCCTCGCTCAGTTGGTTAGAGTTGTTCCAATATGCTAAGGTTGTAGGTTCAATCCCCAATCAGGGCATATACAAGAAACAACCAATGAATGCATAAATAAGTGGAACACCAAAGTGATGATGTCTGTCTGTCTCTCCTTCCCCCTTACTCTCTCTCTCTGAAATCAGTTTGAAAATACTCTAAAGAATGCACAAAACTAAAGCCAAAACCAACATAATGGGAGAGTAACTTGCAGATTTAACCCTCCGTGAGTACGGACACAGGAGAAGATGGTACTGACACTCAGGTTATTTCCATCAGTTATTCCACAGCCTAAGATACTAATCACCCACAACGCTCTTTACTGCTAAGTCCAGAGATCTGGCCTCACCACTATTCTCAAGCATATCAGCTACCAAAACCTACTTGAGCTGGCACAAAACTATTTGCCCTCCGAGTCTTTGTGAGAGATCTACCAGAATTTGTAGGATTAATAGCTACTGTCAGGGTTAGGTTTCTAATGTGGAAAACAAAAAGCTACAATAATCCAAATACACAATGCTGCCAGCAAGCATTCTGTCTTTGACATGTCATTAAAACACCCTTCAATTTTCTGATGCATCAGGAGCCTGTTGAAGACAATGAATACTCTGCGTAGTCAACTGTGGAACTGGAGGTACAGGCAGCTGTTCAAGCCCCAAACATTTACAGATGGGCACAGCTGATTCAACTATGTGGACTTGTATCAGATTTGTGCATGTTAAAACACTGATTTTTCTCACTCATTTTGAAAGTGCATATATGAAACCTGTCCAAGATGCTGCAGATAGAAGAATGACTTCATGCAATGAATTGCACTTTTTAATTGAAAGAACATAACACCTATGATAATTCACAAAGGAAAGCTACTACACTGACAAGTGGTTTTCTATAGGTAATGTTCTAAGGACAAAATGTTCTATTTGGCATGGACCTCACGATTTGTCATGTTCTCATTAGTCTCGAGGGTAACAGTGCTACTTCACACAACTGTAACTATCATGCAACAGGAAGTGAGAGCCTGAAATACAAGGTTAGAATTTCTTTTCAACAAGTAAAAGAAGCTAAAATAATGATGGCGAATATGAATAACTACAACTTGATATTATTGGATCTAATGCTTTATTTGCTAAACTAAAAAAAATTATTAAAAAGTCAAACCACAATATTGAGGAACTGTAACTTATTCCATGTAGAAATAAATGTAAGAAATTGTTATAAGCAGTTACCATTTAGAATACCTCCAATGTTCTTTTTCATATTGATCTCAAATTATATATATTTAATATATATTGACCACATATTCAAATTATATATTTATATTACTCACATTATGTAATTTGAACACATATATGTGCATATGTATGTATACACACACACACACACACACACACATACATATCCTCAAAGGGCTGTGCATCAGCAAACGAATTAGTTTTGGAGCAAAGAAACAGGATAGTTAAAACGAGCAAAACTACATCCCTTAGCACTTACTCCTGAGAGGGAACACTAGTTTTCTCACCTTTTGTAGCATGTAAAATTATTTTAACATTCTCCCAAAACACAGCATTCTTAAAGAACACAGATACTATCATTTTTAGAATTTTGATAAAACTAAAATTTTCTATAACTGACATACCTATTACAGAAGAAAATAAGCATGTTCAGTGTTCTTCAAAAGCTCATTTGCAATGTTTAATAAAATATTAAATAACTTCACACAACTCACTGGCATCTAAGCAAACACACCAGCAGGCAATCACTCCATGAGAACCAGAGGCCCTGCAGCTCGGGGGTGGGGGGGCGGAATTCGGGAGGCGCCTTAAAGAGCAGTTGGGAGGCTCAGACAGGGCCCTTAGGTTCACCCAGCTGCCGCTCGCAGGGCAAAGGCCCTTTCAAAGACAAGTCATTGGCACAGATCCTGCCTGCGAGGTTGAAAGCTCTTCGCTGTAACTGTGTCTCATCCTGGCATTAGCGCCCTCCTTCACAAAGCGCCTCGGTTTCTGCCCCCTGCGGACTAGTTCTTTCCCACACGTGGTGAAATCTGACTCTCCGAGGTCTCCAAGCCTGAGCTTTGCACAGACCCGCGTTTGAAGAGTGACAGGGTTTTCTTTCCTCCTCCAGGGTTTTTAGTATCTTCAGAAGGATTAAAGCTACACACTTAGACAGAACACCTTTGAAAGTTCCATTAGCTACACTTCTTCAACACTCATTCAGCTTTCTGGATTCCGAAGAGTAAATGCTTCAGGTTAATTTATTGTTTTAATTGTTGCCATCTTCAATCAGAGACTGAAACAAAATATTGAAATCAAAAATTTAATTTTTCAAACTCTGCAAAGCTAAATGAGTGTTAAAGAAATGTGAACGATTAAACTTCCAAATATATATTTTTTGTAAGTTTGCAGTATTTACGCTTGTGAAGATATAAAAACTTAGAACTGCAGTGTCGCTTCTTGGGAACCCCTGAATCTCCCATAACCTGGAAATTTTCTTTTGGGTTCAAAAGTATTATTCTTTTCAAGGACATTCAAAACTTAAGAACAGATGGCCAACGGACATATGAAAAAATGCTCATCTTCACTAATTATCAGAGAAATGCAAATTAAAACCACAGTGAGATATCATCTCACACCTGTCAGAATGTCTATCATCAATAAATCAACAAACAAGTGTTGATGAGGATGTGGGGAAAAGGGAGCCCTCGTGTACTGTGGGGGGGAATGCAGACTGGCGCAGCCACTGTTCTCTCAAGAAGTACAAAGAAGTACAGAAAGAAGTATGAAGTTTCCTCAAAAAATTAAAAATTGAACTGCCCCATGATCCAGTGATTCTGCTTCTTGGAATTTATCCAAAAAAAATCCTGAAACACTAATTTGAAAGAATGTATGCACGCCTATGTTCAATACAGTATTACTTACAATCGCCAAGATATGAAAGCAGCCCAAGTGTCCATCAGTAGATGAGTGGATAAAACAACTATGGGACAATTACACAACGGAGTACTACTTGGCCATAAAAAAGAGGGAAATCTTACCCTTTGCAACAGCATGGATGGACCTGGAGAGCATTGCACTAAGTGAAATAAACCAGTCAAAGAAAGACGAAACCATATGATTTCACCGATACACGGAATCTAATGAACAAAATGAACTAATAAGCAAAATAGAGACAAACTCATAGCTAGAGAGCAGGCTGACAGCTGTCAAGAGCTCGGGGAGCTGGGTGGGGGCAGTGAAGGGATTGAACAAAAAGAAAAAAATAAGGCAAAATATTCATGGACATGGGCAACACTGTGGTGACTGCCAGGGCTGGGTAGCGTGGGAGGAGGTAGGGACAGGGTGGGAGAGGTGAAGGAGGGTACGGGGGATAAATGGTGATGGACGGAGACTTGGGTGTTGAACTCACAATGCAGTGTCCAGATGATGTGTTGTAGAATGTGCACCTGAAACCTGTATAATTTTGTTAACCAGTGTCACTCTAATAAACTCAATAAAAAGGAAAAAATATATAAAATTAAAAAAACCATTAAGCATGTATTCTGGTCAACCTACAGCTTTTTTTGGTTTGTTTTTGTTTTTCCTGGTTTAAGATGAGCTTTTCTTTAAAGGTATCTTTTTCAAGATTTTGATACATTCTCTGATAGAGCATTGTTTTCTGAAATCGAGTGAAAAATTCAAATTCTTACTGTCATTAACTTGCAGTTGAAATAATTTGAACATTCACATGTGCTATTTAGACATTTTACTTGCTCAGGAATCTCAGGTGGAGAGCACAGTAATCTCAGGATTGCGGGTTGGAGTCAAGTGGCTGAACTGTGGCAAATGCACGTGGTCACCTTTAACAAAACACGCTGATATACGAATACATATATACAGTTATAAGTACTTATGAAAGTGGTTTTTGAAAGTTACCCCAGAACTCTTATTTTGTAATCACGACCCAGGACATACATATAAAGGTATGTGTCATGTGGCTATTTGCATTTTGTAATGAAATGAATGTTTCAGAAATACGTAATTTACTCTAATAATTTCTATCCTAGTTTTTTACTTAAAACTCGTTGATTGTGACTCATTATGTTGATTAGAGGCCCTCTAATGTTCTGGTAACCAAGTTTGAAAAACAATAAACTAGGCATAAGGGGGTTAGTGAATACACACCCGGGTTACCCCCATTAACTCTTTTATATGGTGGGATTCTACATATTTGTACTTAATGAGAAGTAGAAAGGTGGAAGTGGAACTAGAGAGCACCTCAAACTCCAATGAGCTCACGGGTCTCCTGGGGACTTTGTTAAAATGCAGATTCCTGTTGGGCAGGTCTGGGGCAGGGTGTGGATGGGCTGGTTGGGGGCGGCACACCCTGAGAAGCAGGGGGGTACAGAAGTCAGTCTGGGGGAGGGGAGAGGAAGAGAACTGTGTGGGACGCACCACTGCTTTAAGCTAACACTGTCCAAGCCAGGGCCTACCCCCTCCACTGTCGCTGAGGTCCCCCTAGGCCTTTGTAGCACACAGCACTCGCTCTTCAGCAAAAGATGACACCCTTCAGCAGATCACCTGGTGACATCAGCACCTTCAAAATCCTCTCCTCTGTCATCATTATACCATTTCATTCCTCCTTAACAAACCCCCAGGCAAGACAAAGAGGAGGCAAGTCGACCCAGTTTTTCAGTGTTTGGAAGACCCTTTGGAGTGATTACCTAGCAATGTGGGCAACGGCTAGGTTAGGAACGCAGGGACAGCAAAAGACAATACTGGCAAACAAGAGGGTGAAGGATTTATTATCATTTCATTTCAGGAACTTGTTAAACTGAAATCTGCTTAGCAGGGTGAACTGTGCTCCTAAAATACTTCTAAATGTGACAAGTAAATCCTACAGCTCAAAGCCTGATTTTCCCATTCTAAACCACAGACATGGAGTTCCCAAGCTAGGAAATACCACGCCATAATTGTACCTGTTCCTCATACAATACTAACTTTGTGCACTGGCGGCCTCCAGAATTTGAGGCACACGTGCGCTGATAAACTAAAAATATTCTCTGTTTAGATAAGGCTGTCTTCTTCCCATTTTGCGGACTTCGCTGGCAAGGCGGTATGTTGCTCACCGCCGTTCCCACGCAGGTACCTGGCACGTGTTTGGATAGATGTTTGATAAAAGAATGGATGAACAAAATTTTAAAAAATAGGTTACATTTTAACATATACCTTATTAGCTGATTTGCCATTACAGTGTTCGCTTTGTTCAATTGAGCAGGAGCCTTCCAAGGGGGCAGGGGGCGGAGATTTAAAGGAGCACCTTCCAAGCTGCAGTCGTCCACAGTGCAGACGGAGAGAGGAGAGACGAAAGGGGGAAAAGCAACAGACAGACGGTCGAGGACAGTGACTCCTGGCTGAAGTAGGGTGTAGCGGGGGGAAGTGCCGGTATATCTAAATCGACTGGGAAACATGTTCAAATATTCCAGAGTGCGGGATGTCTCCCCCACCCCTCCATGAGGACTAGAATCATAATGAATTCATAGTTATAATTGATGAGGAGCTTGGGGGGGGGAAGGATTAAGATTTGGAAAGCAGGCCTAAGGCAGTGGTTTTCCGCGGGGTCGATGACGCCTCCCAGGGGACATCTGGCCATGTCTGGACAATTTTTGATTGTCACAACTTGCAGTGCAATGATAATGGCATCTAGTGGGTAGAGGCCAGGAACGCTGCTAAGCATTCTACATGCACAGGGCAGCCCCCCATAACAGATGGTTATCTGCCCCCTAATATCGATAGTGCCGAGGTTGGAAAACCCTGCTCTATGGGTCTCTCTGTACTTGACCCTATACCGATCACCAAGGGGGTCGGCTCCACTGCTCCAGCGAAAGGCAATCTGTACCTCGAGAGAATGAATCATGAGTGGAAAGGAAATCAGTGATCCTCACTGCACATGGTCTGAGCACTTGGTCATAAGCCAATGACAAGAAAAGCTAACGTGTAGTATAGACGCTGCTGGTGCCCGAACCCCCCCCACTGGGCTCCACTTCAGTGCCTATCAGCTTGTCTTCCAACCGCCCCAAACTGCATCCCTCTGCCTGGAGGCGTGCTCTTTGCTGCCCAAGTGGCAGTCCCTGAAATGTCAGGGAATCAGTGGCTTCCGGAGGCAGTCCTTGCCTAAACCCTGACAGGTTTGGGAGAATAAATACACGCTCCCTTGCTTCTTGGGTGGGGTAACTATGAGGCACATGTTCCTCGTTGCCTCCCAGAGTTCCCCCATGTGGCTAAGCTCCAGGTGCCCACAGCAGTAACTGGTTTGATTTCACCCCCTTTTTGGCTGCTGTTCTCGCCCTGGCTCCCTTCATCATCCTCCTACTCGTGTTTTCTTCACCTCCCACCTAAAATAACTCGCACTTGAACTTTCATCTCAGGGTCTGCTTCCAGGGAACCCAAAGTCAATGGTAAGTCTTTTGAAGGAATGCTGGGCTGCCAGCCACCGGATGCTCAGGTTCCCCTGATGGATGAGCTCTGAGTCCGCAGTCATCCTCTTCCAGAAGGGCTGGTTTTTCTATCCCCAAGGCCTGAGCACAGTATTACTGAGCTCCTCCTAGTTCCACTTCTCTCAGATCATCAGAAACACAAGTTCTGGCAAATTCCTCTCTCTCCCATTTAGAGAAGAAGGAAAACCACATTTTTTTTTTTTGCTCAAGAGTGGCAGGAAGGAAATGCAACATAATTCCTATTAGTCTCAAATGCCCCTAAAGTCAAACTTCCGCCAGCACTCATGGAAGAAGTCCACAACCTTGACTCCCAGAAGGGGGTCTTACTCCAGTGCTGGAAGGAGGCAAAGACAAAGAGGATTGAGTGCCTCAGTTCAAGTGAAACTTTACCACAGCACAGCAAAAATGAGCTGTTTCAAAACACTGCTGGATAAAGAGGAGAAATGAATTGGAACCCCACTCAGGGAGATGTTGATCACTCATCTTCCCTGTAGTGGGAATTTGGGCACACTGAAAATCTTAAGAGACAAAAAAAAAAAAAAGTCCACAGAAAAGCCAGGGGTTGTGAAAGATGCCACTGCAGGTAGGTGTCCGAAAGACCCCTCACGTTGGCCAAAGGGGCATTCAAACAGCAATGTAGCTTGACACTTTCCTGTTCAGAATGCTGCCCTTACAGAAACCTGGGCCTACCACCGAAGGAAGGCCTTTGGTTATACAAAGAAAAAAATCTGGTCGCTGAGAAATCTGAGAAATCTGGTCGCTGAGCTTGGAGGTCTGTTTATATCCAGTAAGCCATTCTTAGGGCCCTTTCTTTACAAATCCTCAAAAGCCACTTTTCTCAGATCATAGATTTTTGTTGGATTTCTTCTTTGCAGAGAACTTTTACCTTGGGACCCTGATTTCTTCGCAACTTAGTTGAGGAGACAGGAAGATCTTCTGTCTCAATTCTTATGCATGAATAACTTTTTTTTTTTCCCCCAGGGAAAAGAACAGCATTGCTTTTCTGCTGGACAACCTATTCCCTTATTTATAATGCAGGACAGCAGGGCCTTGTAAGTGTATATTCTGGTTCATCTGAGGACACACGGCACACGGTTGTTCATTTTAAAATTAGATTCATCCTAATTATATAAAAACAGCAGGAAAGGATTACTCAGCACCTACTCAGCTGAGCCTGTGCTTCTAGACTCCACTAAGCTTGTTTAGCACACAGCCCCTGCCCTCTTGGAACTTCAAATCCAGCAAAACAAAAACAAAAACAAAACAAAACAAAAACAAAAACAAAGCAAACAAAAAACAAAAAACAAAAAAAAACCAAAAAAACAAAACCACACACACACACAAAAAACAAAAACAAATCCAACTCATTGACAAATATGAGGCCTGGACAGTGAACAGTGAAGAATATATATAGTAAGTGACTAACCATGCAACTTGGGACAAGGGGGTGAGGGAAACGGTCATTGATGGGGTATGTTTTAGCTGAGCAGAAGCAGAGAAAATTTGGATCTCAATCCTAATCAATTACAGCAGAATTTCTGGAGCTTCGTGAATGAAGGATATTGTGAATCTGGGATGGAACAGAAGCAAGGGAATATATTTATTGAACTTTGAAGGACAGAAGTTTGAATTTGAATGGCAGAAGAGCATCAGAACAAGGGAGGGGAGTAACTGCTATTAAAAAAAGATGTAAGACCTAGCTGATGTGGCTCAGTTGGTTGCAACATGGTCCTGCAAACGGGAAGGTCATGGGTTCAATTCCCAATCAGAGCACATGCCTGGGTTGCAGGTTTGGTCCCAGTTAGGGCGCAAACAAAAGGTAACCGCTCAGTGTTTCTCTCCCTCCCTTCCCCTCTCAATAAGCATGTCCAGAGGTGAGGATAACAAAACAAACAAACAACCAAATAAATAAGGTAGTCAGCTTAAGCCCCACATTCAATATCAGTGAGAGCCAAATTTGCATTCAAGAGGCCAGATTCTGGGCTGGTAACTGAACATCTATTATGCTCATTTTCCACAATCCCTGAGGGTTCACTGACTTCTAGGATTGACCCTGGAATATATCTCCTGAGGCTGAAAAATGCTAGGTCATCTGTAAAAAGGAGGTTGTCACCAAAAACACATAATAACAATTCAAATAATGACACAAAACTTTGTGAGCTCAAGGAGATTTGGAGATTGACTTCTGGTCCCTCTCTTTGATTTCCTGCCTTTTAGACAATAATGCCCCTTACCCCCAGGGTGCAGGCTTACTTAACACAATCACTTTGACAGCCTTGGTAAACATAAAATGATAATAAAATAGTTTTCCATGTATATATAATGTATACATGCAATGTGTACATTATACGTGCTCAGCAGTTAATAGCTGTCCTGTGTTTTAATCATCTCCCCAATGCCGTGAAGCCCCAGTGTTGTTCCCATTGCACAGAGCGGGTGCCTGGGAGAGCACAGGTAAAATGTGGCAAAGCCACGCAACCGACTCAACCCCTGTGTGGATGTCCCGCACTCACGCCTGCCCGCTGACGTTTCTCCCCAACGTCCCAGCTCTCATTCAATCCGGGGCCCGAATCCCCAGCTTCTACTCTCCCTGCAACACAGTCAGCCAATCCCGGCTCTGTGCCTGGTCTTTAAAATAGGACTTTACTGGCACCTATACTGTGGGTTACCCTGAGCCCCAGAGAACCTAGTGATGAGCCACTAATAAGTTGGGGATTACTGAGAGAATTATTTCTCCCCTATTATGGAATATCAAGAATTAGCTAAATTCTGTATCTGAGAGGGATTTGTCAGGATTAACTTCTTAATATTTCAAATTTTTAATTTTCAAAAAATTGCTAAATATTTTACAAAATTAGACTTGTGGAGTTGAAGACAGTCCTACCTAGGATAATATAAAGGTGTACATTTATTTCTTTATTGTTTTATGTATCCTCAGAATGATACTTCTTATCATTGGTTAGTCTTATTTCTTGATAATCCAAAAAACATGTGCTCTTTGCCTTTCCTTACTTCTTAGAATAAGACATTTTAATAATAATTAAATGGTAAGGTTTTCAAAAAGATAAAATATGCATAGTTAGAAGGAAAAAGTTTCTTTGTTCTTTTCACTTACCTCGCTTTTATTATTCATGGCCCTCTTAAATTTCCTTCATGAGAGGTACTTCTACAGACCTGGTTAAATATTTGATAAAGCACATTGATAATTTGGGAAGGGAAGAAAACAAAAGCATCCTTTTTGACTAAAAAAAAAGGGTTCCCATTGTAATAAGCAATAATAAGTGGGATAAATATTAAAAAATTGGTATTTTTAGTCAAGATATTATGCAATGAGTCATTTATTTAAACAGTCTGAAGCACTGTAAAATAATTCCGGGAAAATGGCTTCAAAACCTCTCTGTCAATACACCAAGGATCAGCTCTGGCCTCTGCTCTTTAATAACTCTACTTTAAATTTTATTTCCCTTCAAAATAAATCAGCACATTAATGACGTGCCAGTAATAGCAGGATTGATCACAGGCTCCCAATACTATGTACACATTAGGACTGACGTTGATCTACCAAGGAAATCAACATGATGGTCAGAAACTAAAAGGAAAAACCAGGGCTAGCAAGAATGAAGACAGGCCCATAACAGTGGAAGGACCTGAGGAAACAGAATTAGGTCAGATAGGAGGGTGGTACTGCACCAAAAAATAGGACTGGGTTACCTCATTGCTATAAAGATGTTTCCATTCCTTGCCCATGTCTTCTAAAACAACAAGACAGTGATGTGATGAGATCCACATAAGAATTAAAAACCAGAGTTGCACAGTGTGGCTCAGACAGCTCCTCAAACAGTTTTTACTCCCCGTTCTGTAGTACAGAGTCAACACCAGAAAGCAACTGCTCAGTAGGGACTCTCTCACCCTGCTTCATTTTGCTGGGGGCATGTGGTTCCTTCTCGCCAGTGGCATTTAAGCAAAATGACTTTGTGTTACTTCCAAGCCAACGTGGCTAGGAAGCTGATGAACTTCTCCATTCTCATTCCCATCAGTGGTCTGATGCAATGAACACATGACCTTGCAAGCCATGAGCTAAAGATGGTGGAGCCCAAGACCAAAGGTATGGAGACCCCCATGAACCACTGTGGAGCATAGCTACCAATCAATCAGAAAGAGCAATTTTCAACTTCACATGAGTGAAAAATGAACTTCTGATTTTTGAGCTACCATGCATTTTTTATTTTAAGGTGTAGTGATTTTCTAGCCAGTATATGTGGTAAGAAAAAGAAAGTGCCTCAATCACTTGAAATAATGTGTATAAGTTATGGATTTGATAAAATTATAGATTTTTAAGACTGAAGTTGGGTTGCCACAATTACTAGTAGCTACCAGCTATAAATGGCTGTTGAACATTAAAAATGTGACTAGTTGAAGTTAAGATGTGCTGCAAATATAAATACATACCAGATACATAAGATTTAATAAAAATAAAATATCTCATTAATACTTTTCTATTGATTACATATTAATAACATTTTGAATATATTGGGTGGGATAAAATATTTTATTGAAATGAAACCCACTGGTTGCTTTGTACTTTTTCACAGTGTGGCTACTAGAAAATTTTAAACTGTATGCATATGCAGTTCATGTTACATTTCTACCAGCCTCCTCTTGGGCCCCAGGAGCTAGCAAACTACAGCGCACACTCTGTTTCTGTCAATAAATTTTTACTGGTACACAGCCACGCCCGCCTGTTTACACATTATCTATGGCCGCGTTCACACTACAACAAAGAGTTGAGCAGCCTCTACAGAGACTGTATACCCTGAAGCGCTGAAACTATTTATTGCATGACCATTGAAGACATTGTTCGCCACCCCCTGCACTGACGATGACTTTGAGATTATGTAACTTGTCTCTTCCTACCATTTTATGACTGAGGAAATCAAAGCTCAGATAAGTCAAGAGACTTGTTCAAAATATTTTTATTCTTAATGAGGTGCTATTTACATAATGTCACTCGCACTCAACCATTCACTCATATTCTCCAACATCCCTCATTTTGATCATTAAAGAAATAAACTGCCTATCAGTTGGAAAATCAACACTTAATACCGAACGGTGAATCTCAGCAGCACAAGGCTAATTCAGCACAGTCGTGCCGAAGTCTGTTTCTGCCAGACACAGGCACTGCAGGCACGTACGTGCGACAGCCGAGCAACATGCAGCTACAAAAAGGCTGTGAGATGGTCTTCAAGCTTCAATTGGAAAACATTTTAAAGAGAATCAATTACGTAATCTTCATTCCTATTAAACTTGAAATCTCCCTAATTGCAGATCTAGCTTGCTAAGAATATTCATTATTAGAATTAAATTAGAAAAATTTTTCTATATTTTGGAAGAAGTCAAATCTGTTCCCAAAGACTTCACGGCAACACGTAACTGCCTCGTTCAGCAACCATCGTCTCTCAAGGGATTATTCTAGGAGTCTCTGACTGGGCTCATCGTTTCCACTCTCTCTCCCACTCAAGATCTATTCGAAAGAAATCTCCTAAAATAAAAATCTGATTTCCTGAACACTCGGTCTCTTCACGTTATTCAGACGAAGTCCATCTTCTTTATTGTGGTCAGGAAAGTCTTTACCATGTGACTCCTACCAGGCCCAACAGCTTCATTTGTTGTCCTTTTCATGACAGTCAGATGATTGGGCTCCTTGCAGTTCCCCAGACACTTCATAGTTTCACCCACGTTGTACATTTGTAGATGGTGTTCTTACTGCCTAGCACTCTCCCCATTCCCAACTATGGGATCTCACTGTACACTGTACTTATTTCATCACAGAACTTATCAATATCGTAATTGCCTGTTTAAGTATTAATTTTACCACCAGTACAAATGGCTAATATTTAGAAATACTTAATTCTGGGTCATGTGCTACATTATTTCATTTACTTTTTACATGTTATAGATGAAACTGAGTACATACAACAAGGCCAGGCGAAGCCAGAATATGAATCTGTCCATTCCCACTGCACAGCCCTGGTTCTTAACTCTATGCCAGTGGTTTTCAATGGGGGCGAATTTGCTTCCTGCAAGACATTTAGCAGTATCTGGAGACACTCTGGATTGTTGCAGCTGGAGTGTGGGGCAGATACTGGTATCTGCTGGGTACAGGCCAGTGATGACACCAAACACCCTACATCACACAGGACAGCCCTCCACTGCAAAGAATCGTCTGGCCCCAAATGCCGACATTTCAGAATCCAAGAAACACTGTCCCACACTAAATCAATTCCCGCAGATTGTCCCAGGATACTCCGAGAATAGTTTTTTCAAGTGTAACACTAGGGACTATTCCTCACAACCCCTTGCCACTTGAACTTTAGCCATTTGAAGATTTATAGACACACACATGTGCATGCTCATGCACAAACACACAGATAAATGTTTTGCTACCTACTTTCCCTCTTGGATATTCATGCTGCACTCTAGTATAAAAATAGGCTCTGAACACTCTCCCACTAAGTTGTTAAACTCAGGATTTGGGAAAATATAATTGGCCAAAGAGTAACATAAGTAAATAGTAAAATAAATGAAAAGTAAAATAGTATGAGGATTTGCAGAAATATTCAGGATTATGGGGGACTAAACGTGATGACAAGATTTGTGGCTTGGGACAGCAGCGTGACTGTGGAATTCTCCCTGTGATTTGGAAGCTGGGCGTGGGAACCACCGCTAAAGCCAGAAATAAGCAGCACCTTCCTCAGTCTGCATGAGAACATGGTACACACTTGTCACAGAGGCAGATTCTGCGTGTAAGCACATGCAAGTAGGTGAGACATTTACGCTATGGAAGAGAAACAGGAAAAACGGACCCCCAATTGGGCAGTGTCAGGACTGCTATGAATAATCATTTTGAGCGCCCATTCTGTGCCACCACCGTTGAAATCTAGGGAAACAGAGTCGTCTAAGAGAAACAAAAAGAAGGGATAACATCTGAGCCATCCTGAGAACTAAAGAGCAACATAATGCCACAAGAGTCAGAATCCTCAATGGGTTCCTGAATGTCACGATCGTACATAAAGCCATTAAAACCATGACTATCTTCTTCACTCTCCTCACTGCAAACACTCCTGAGCCGCCAGAGGAATCACGCAGTGTGTTTCCTAAATTAAGAAGACGTACCTGCTGTCAATGTGCATTCCTTTGTCCAAGCTTTTACTTTAATGCCTATCACTCATGACTTTCTGAATAAATCCCTAATTTTTTAAAAAAAGATTTTATCTATTCATTCTCAGAGAGGAGAAGGGAGGGAGAAAGAGAGGGAGAGAAACAACAATGTGTGTTTGCCTCTCACGAGCCTGGGGGACCCAGCTTACATCCCAGGCATGTGCCCTGACTAGGAATTGAACCGGCGACCCCCTGGTTTGTAGGTCAGCACTCAGTCCGCTGAATCACACCAGCCAGGGCTAAATCTCTAAATTTTTGATCACAGTAAAGGAAACATAATCCTTTCAGGCTCTCCAGTAGAACTAGGAAGTTGAATAAATAACAGTTCAGATCAATCGTTTCCTAATTACTGTATGTGCCCTATTTATAGTCTACTCTCAGTGTGTATACACATATGTATGTTATAATAAACATTATTGTTATATACACATTAGATATTGTAATATACATATATTATATGATGTAGATACACCCTTGTATATGCGTATGTATATGTATTTGTATTTGTATTTGTATTTGTATATGTATATTTGTGTCTGACTGCCACAATGTAAAGGTTATAGTATGCTTCCTGGGACAGAGTCAAGGTTCCTGGGTCCTAATTCCAGGCTCTCCTGACTTGCCATTTGAAAAAGACACCTAAGTTCACAATAGAGCTCAGCTTCTCTCTTAATAAAAATAGTACTGGGCAAGAACTGCCAGTCCGTAAAGTCTCCAAGGTGCCTTGAAATTAGGACAGTATGGACAAAACAACATCAATACTGAACATAGATCATTATCCTCGCTGTCAGTTGGCCAGGTTCCTGAGAGGAGGATATGGAAATGCATTCCTTGTGACTCAGTGATTTGGGTATTTCCACCTCCCCCCACCCCACTTACTTAAATGCCATTTGACTAATAAACTAGGGAACAAAATGGAAATGAACATCCTTAATCAGAGACTCATGGGCCTAGATGTATTCAGTTGCATACCACATGGATACTAGGGGAATTCTGGGTGAATCCCACTGCAAGTTGTACTAACACACATGAGCTACAGAAACTACAATCCCTTCCTCAGATTAAAATAACTTTTCTCATCTAGGGTGCCACGTAAGAGACCCCAATGGGTATAGACCATTTCATAATATATGCATACTGTTTCAAAGGTCACTGAGCTGCACACTGAGCTACGAAATGACTGGCAAGGCCAGGCACATAGTAGCTATACAGATTTGAGTAGACTGAATAAGGAATCAAATTAAGTACTCAGAATGACTTTAAATAAAGCAAGGAGTTAACCTGCCACCCATTACTCAACCAGTTCAGACACTAGACTCAGCCCTTCAAGCAAAACACTCGGCTGTGATATGACGCAACCCAGGCAGCAAACATTCACTTGGGGCAAAATCAAGTGAGAAGGCGACGCTTGCTACCAGCATCAGAGGAGAACCAGAGGCACCACCTCTTCTCACCCTTGATTCATTCTTTCAAAAAGCCTCTCTCTGTGCTCATGTGTGAGGCCCTCTACTAGGTGCTGGCAGTCGAGGATGAATAAACCCATAGCCCCTCCCCTCAGTTCATGGGGGGAGACAGAAATGGACACAAAAACGAACAGCCGTACTGGAAGATAAAAGCTACGTAGACTAAAGCACAAAGCATCGAGACCACCTGTTCAGAGGTTTATGGCCATAGGGTCATGTTCAAGTACCTGGCTGTCCTGTCTTCTCAGATGGCTTTAGTGAAAAGCGTGGCCATGGCGCTGGATATTTGAGAGAGTCAGCCTAAAGAACATGTCAGCCATTCATTCCTCTAGGTTTTCGGAGCTCTATTTCTGTCTGGGGACAATCACCAGAATCTCTGCTGCTAGACCATGCTGCTTAGGCTCCGAAGGTAAACTCCCACTGGGTTACATTTCTCATTAAGCCTTTTGCATTTTTTTCCATGCTAGGGCTGGTGAAAGACGTGATAAAGAACTTGTCTTCATTTCCTGGAGAACTGAAGTTCAAGTACTGGCCATTGTTTGATTTGATATTTCATAGGAGTATACACTAGCTGTCAGGCACCATAGTAAGCACATAGCCAGTGTTATCTGATCTATCCTTGTAACTTTAATGCATACTCCAGTTCCCTTTTTTTCCTATTAACTTGGCTACTGAGAAGCTCAGAGCTAAATTAAATAGTCAAAAGCAATAAACATTTAGGATGTCAGCTTAATTATCTTTCCTTCACTACCATTTTTACCAGTCTCATGATTCTGTGGAATTTTTACTATGCATTTACTCAGATGTGGTTCTGAAAGTCTATACTTTATAAACAAAAACAAATTCCTCTAGTCATCAATTGTAACTTCCTTTTAGACTCATTTGTCAAAAGAGTTTCCATGACTAGGTACTTGGAAGAGAACCCCTTGGGTATCACAGCTCCATCACTTGAAAACTCAGAGAATGCGGTATTTCCCAGAGTCATCTGGTTCAAAATCTGTTTAGGGAAGTGGGAAAAGGAGGCAAAGGGAGAGGCTGACTGACTTAATTCATAACGCAGGGTAACCACCAGAATATTGCTACTCTACCTCCAAGGGCTCTTTCTATCTTGTGTGGGATCCTGACAGTCCATTTGCCCCTTCTCCAACCACCACTTTTGTGGATCAGCTAGAGATGCTGCTAGAACCTGCTGAGTGAGAGGAGGCATTGCTACCACCCAGTGATGTCTGTTTCCTGGAATTTCACTCTTAGCCCTGAGAATACCTCTGGAACTCATAGAAATTCTGCTGAAACCCAGGGTGTTGAAGGTCAAAGTCTTCAGGGAATCAGGTGAGACAAGTTGCTGCTGAGGAATTTCATGTACTCAAGGCAAATGCCCCCAGGGAAAGCTTGCAGAAATAACTGCTTTGTCACTACACAAAATGAGGCTAGCTTTCACCTCCAAAGAGAGAGAAAGAGAGTGATAAACCCAGACTGACCCGTATATACATGGCACACACGTATACAGGCACAGATCTTGGCAAGACCCAACAGGTACTCATTTAGGATGCTTAGTCAGGTATTTGGGGGAACACAGTGCCTGGGCACAACCATTCCTTTATTCAAATAAGATTGGTTTAGCACCTACTGTGTGCCAAGCATGGTTCAAGATGCTGGAGAATCGAGAGTGGATGAAGTAGTCAAGACACTTTTTCTCATGGACTTTATATTCTAGGCACAGGAGACAGGTAATCTGTAAGCACCGATTTAAATGAACAATTCAGATTGCAAATAAGACCAAGAAAAGGGGGTGAGGGGAAAGGAAACAAAAAAAAACAATGTCTCAGAAGGAATGAGGGACTGCCTTTGCTCCAGTGGTTGGGGGAAGGCTTTTGAAGAAGGTGACACATAATCTTACAGTAGAAGGACAAAAAGGAGCTAAAGAAACCAATCGCCTTTACTCTGATTTCCATCAAAAAGATGAGCTTACTAAAAAAAGAAATGCTGCAAGCCCATGGGTAGCTCCCCACACCCTGTGCTTCAAACAGCTGCAAAAACCCCAGAAAAGGAAAGGAGTCCACAACTTTTTAAAGGAAATTTTAAGAAGGCACCTCTTCTCACAAACGTTGATTAAAAGGAAATTGTCTTAATTCATCTCTGTGGCAGAATTTACTATAAAGAATCTTTAGGGGAGAAATGGTATGTTTATTACTCTTATAGAGTCAGTTACTCTATGAAAACAATATTCCAATGTCAATAAAATCATGCTTTCGAACTGTGAGGCCAACAGGGATTGCTCCACAAAAAATAGTTCTGTGCCTATATTCGGAATCATTTACTCTCACTCACTGGTAAACAAAGGCAAATTGTATTTACTACCAGATAGTCTGCCCCCCCAACTTCCAATATATAATGACACTTTGAAATTCATTGAAACAAAATTCTGATAGTATGTGTTTAACCATCACAAATAATAAATGGCTGTTCCCCAATGCCTTCCCATATAACACCCTGAATAAATCACTTATTATTGAATTTCTACGAGAGTCAATTAGAACACTTAGCCAAGTGGCATGAAAACTCTTAAAAACATCCATTGCTCAAAATACTTTTCATCAAAACACCTTAAAAAATGTTTCCTAGTCTCCAACTTGTTACAGAATAAGAGAGGTAAACAAGTGAATTAGGGAGCAGTCACAGTGAACATTCAGAATGAATCATGGAATATTTTGATTAAAATACGATTTTTACTTTGTAATTCAATGCATGCTATACATTACTATAATGTAAATAAGCATACTAAACTAAAATAAGGCAAAATAATGTAAAGATACTTCCTGGGTCTACATTACCCAATGTATCTATCATCATAAAAATTGCTCTGCTCTGATATTAATACACTGTTCAAGGAATGCTTTATGGTTTTGAACTTCAAAAACAGGTCTTCAAAACAGTGTCACTAGCACGTGAGACCAGTAACATGCTAAGAGGAAGACTTTGCTTCAAGTTCATTTACTCACTGGGGGTAGTATTTGAATCTCCACAAATTCTAAATCTGTGTGGAGAAGGGAGGATGGAGACTTTGAACTTGTCTGTTCAGGTAAATGCTTTTCTTTGACTCACTTTGAAATTTCCCATTTGGGGAAATTATACCTTTAAAATTAATACATTAATAAATAAAAACGCATCCCAAGCTCCCTCTCCCCAACAAATCGGAAGGCTTAAGACTTAGCACTAATAATAATCCTACAGTGGTCATTGGGAAATCCTTCTCTAAAGTGACAACACCACTTAGGAGGACAAAATTCAGGAGGAGTAAAAAACTCCCCCAAATCAGTCCCTCCGAGGGGTGGCGCGGGGGTGGGGGAGCGCACAGCTGGCACGGCTCTCGGTGTCAGAATCAACTTCAGGCCACTCAGACGAAGATGCTGCGTCAAGAGAACCAAGGCAAAGAAGTGCCACTCGGGAGGCTAGCGAAATCGCCACCGACTCCCACAGGAGGCGGAGAGAAGCGAAGTCACCAGGCACCGGCGACAGCGCACGCCAATATTCAGGATTATTCTCCTTTCCAAACCCGGCAGTTCCGGGGCAGGAGCAAACGGGGGGATGGGGACCCACAGTCCCTTTAAACCGCACCCCCCCGCGTCTGCCAACCTTTTCCGAATCCCCGTGTCACAGAACTTCCTCATCATGGAAACTTCCACTCGGTTCGGCGCTGAGGATGCCAAACTCCATTTCACAAGGAGCCTGTCAACAGCCTGGTTGGGGTTTGAGGAACGGAGCCGCTGCGATTGGAGCCGGGCCCCCGGCCACCCTGCTCCGCCACTGCCCACGCTGTGGCTCCCGGAGCGCAGCCGCGCGTCCCCCCAGGCCCGGAGGGCCCCTCCGCTCAAACCTGGGGCGCAGAAACCCCGCGGTAACAGGGCGGCTGACTGACACCCCCCACCCGCTCACCCACGCCCGTCCTCCTGCCTGCGCGCGCTCAGCTCGCGTCCCGCAACCCTTCACTTTCCCGCGACACCTCCGTCACCATCCTGCCCACCCTTCTGGACATTTGAAACTGTCGCCCCCTCCTCCCGCCTCCCCGACACTCCCACCCTCGCCCCTGCCTCCGCGCGATCCTCTCGCCAAATTACCAGTGCCCTGGAGCCTGCTGGGTTGGGTGCCCCTGCCCGGGGAAGGCAGCCGGCGGGCGCGCTCGCCCGAGCCCGGGGAGTAGAAGGTCTCCTTTCCAAGCGCACTCACATTATTCATGCAAAGTTAATCCCCGCCGCGTCACGGCCGCCCGCCCGAGGATGTGCGCCTTCCTTGGCCAAGCCCCGCAGTCTCCACCCTCCTCCGCCCCCTCCTCCCGGCGGCGGGGTCCCGGGGAGCGCCGACGACGGGACGTCGCGCGAGTCCTGCAAAATGTCAACTCCTTGGGCGAAGAGAGGCGGCCGCCGGCAGGGCCGCGCCGGCCCTCCCCTGCCACTCCACTTTTATAGGCGTAGGAAGCGAGCGTGGCCCGGGCACGGGAGTCCCCGCCTCTCCCGGCCCCCAGCGCGCCCGGCCCGCCCCGGCCAGCTCCCGGGGCGCTGTTCCTCCAAGCCCCGGGCGCACGCTCCTCGACGCGTCTGCGAACCGGTGACCTGGTTTCCCCTCCAGCCCTCCCGGCGGTCGACTCGCGCGGCGGCGATAGCCAAGAGCAAGCAAACGCGGCTCCGCCAGGGGCGCAGCTAGGAAATGGCCTCCCGGCTTCACGTCCCGCCGCCGCCCGGGTCGCCTGGCACCCGACGCCCCCTGCCTAGCTCCCGCCGGTCACTCGGCTGGTTGGCTGATGAGTCGGCCACTCTGGGATCCCGTACCCCTGCCCCGTTCCCTACGCACCCACGGCCCCTGCTGGCCGCCTCCACACCTGCCGCTTTCCCTCCTCCCAGTCGCGGCAGTGCCTTCCACCCAGCGCGCGGTGATTTTGGTGGCCGCGCGTCCACCCACTTGGCTCTGTGAGCACAGAGGTTTGGGTTTGGGCCCCATTCCTCTAGCAGGCGAAGTGGGAGAAATGGGGGGTGAGTGACAGGAGTGCGGGGAGGAGGTGACTTCCAGAAGTATGGGCTTTATTTTTGCCGGCCCTGCCGTGCTCCTCCCTTTATCTCCAAACCACTTGTGGCTCCTGTCGGACTGACACAGGGTGCTGGCTCCTCCCGGGACCTCCCACCCGCGGCGGCGCCTGGTGTTCTCTTACCATCACCGACTCCCGGGAATGGAAGTTTGGAAAATACATGGCTTGCCCTGGAGGGAGACACCCCTTCACACCATCCTGCATATTCTGGACGGTGTGCAGATGGGGGTGAGGAGTGAGGCACTCCACAGGTTCAAGAAGGGCCACCCTATTAATTTATCTTTGCCCTGGATATGTACAAATAAAACTGCAAGACAAAAATAATCTATACTTTTGAAAAGTTCTACCCAGACAAATATGAATTTCTAAAGTACTTCCCCACCCCGTGCACCGCGCCCGCCTCACCCCCACCACCCCACGCACCCATAAATCCTGTGGCCGAAGATTCAGATTGGGAGAAAAGCAGCAGGGAGCTGGGGTCTGCGGTGGAAGAATGCTTCTAGAAATGCTGAGTACCCCCAAGCTAAAGTGTAGTTGTTAAGAAGCCATAGTTGCAACAAGACTATTTTGACGACAGGGTACAATTATCTTTTTGTAGGTAATACTAAAATAATTCCGACTACATTAGTCAATATACACGTTCAATTGAATGACAATGTGAGAGACTAATGGCGATTGGTGTGTATGCTCAGCTGCCCCACAAGGTATAGATCATTTATGGGAGAGTTTTCTGGATTGCCAGCCAGTGGTGAGTGTGTTATTCCAGCTTCTGGTGAGCATGCCACGGAAAGGGGGAGAAGCCACCACCTCTGCAGATAACATTAACAACCACAACTGTCAGGAAATTAACCACCACAACTGTCAGGAAATTAGACACTGTTCCAGGCGTCTGACTCAGTTTCAGCTCGCTCCCAGAGAGTCGAAGACCCCAAGGCTCCCCGGCGACAGCGAGGAGCCGCTCCCTTGAGACTCCACGTATCCTATTTCCCCTCGGTCCTTGGCAATATCCGTGTTTTATTCTTTACTCATAAAGGCTGCACCGTAGGAATTGCAGGTTGGTAGCTGGTGAGATGTTCTTTGCAGGGAAGTTCCCTAGCTTTGCGCCCAAGGCATCCCGGCTTGTTTTGGCTGTCTGGAGGAAAGCTGTGGTGTCTCACCATTTGTTCCAAACAGGGGGCCCCCTGGTGGCTAACTGTGAGAGAAAAAGTTGGCCACCGAGGAAAAAGCCTGGCTCTGATAGGTCACACAGTTGACAGCCATCTCGAGGCAGGGGCGGAGGGGAGGAGGGGAGGAGGGAAGTGGGAAAATAACTTTGTAACAAGGGCAGATGGTAGAGGTGGTGGTGGTGGTGATGGAGGTGGTGTGTGTGTGGGGGGGGGAGGGGAAGGTGGGCGCTGGGATAGGAGTGGTGTCAATCTTCGTTCAAAAAGGTGGATGATAGGCCTTAAAGACTGCTGGAACTTTTAATTTTTTTCTCTTCCTTAGCGTAACTCGGAGCTAAATTCCTTCTTTAATAGGAAACACCGTACCGAGAATGAAATGTAACAAATGCTGTTGCCTCCCTTTGTTCAAATGGCTTTGCCTTTCTGATCTCATTTTGCCTGGAAACTTCTGAAGCACAGAGTAAATTAAAACATTAAATAAATAATGTGGCATTGCTCAAACAATTCATGAGACTACTATTGTAATAATGTTTTGAAACAACAGGGAGGACAATTTGAATGCAACATTATTGAAACAATATGAACTGCTATGATTCCATTTGAATGGGCCCTAAGGCCAGTCTTAGAGGCTTCATGATGGTAAAGAATGGTTACCAATAGAAGAAGCAATTTTTTTTCTCCCGATTTGATACTAGGGAGGGCAATAAAGGAACATTTAATGGGGAGCTGACTGAAGGCAGTCCCAAACCAGCTGATTTCAGAAGGCATAACCAAGCTATTCTCATGACCCATGAGCACATTCCACCATAGCCATCCAACTGCATTGCCAAGATCTGTAAATTTCCAGCTGATGAAGCATTTCGAGAAAGCAGTTCATTCATATATGCCTCCGTTCAGTGAGAACTGGGGTTAGAAGACGGTGACACATAGGATCCAGCAGGGCTGGTATTAGACTGAAGTGCATGAGGACACTGGTGCTAGTACAGGGCCTGAACCTGTCTTTATTTAAAATTTTGATATATTGTTTATCATGGATAATTGTTGCATTAATTTTGATTTTAAAAATAGTGCATTAAAACATAGTTTCTTTTGGTGACTGAGGTTTTTGGACATCCCCTTAAATTTTATATCCAAGGCAAGTGCCTCATTTGCCTCACCCTGGTCCCCACCATGCTGTGCCCTCATGTCACCAGAGCCTAGTAAGAGAGGTAAAATTCAATGAAGAATTTTCTCAGTGTCAGAAATAATTCATATGCATTAACGAACCTGAGGGCAGGAAATTAAAGATGTGGGTGTGAGGTGAGGGTAAGCATCAGGAAGGTTTCGCAGAACTAGGTAGCACTTGAAACAGTCCATAACAGTCTGTGTTTTACCAGAAAGTGTTGGGACCAAAGGAATGACCCTTCCAGGGACTGGAACAGTAAGTAGTCTTTCATTCACTCAACGAGCACCTGTCAAACTAGCTATGCAGCCAAATACCCCTGCCCTGCAGATTCTGAATCTTTTCGTCCCTAAATTAGTTCCCTAAGTTTATTTTGTCTTTGAGGGCCCCAGCGATTCTGGTCCTTGGCCAGACAGAGGAGAATGTCAAGTCTGTTCCTGTTCTTCAGGAAAGATAGACAATTAGGAGAGATAGATGTTCAAAATTAATCTAAGAGTGAAGGTGCAATGAGAAATATATAAACATAAATTGTTAGGTGATTGCTGACTTGGAGACCACAACAGCCCGTGAAGAAGGGGTGGGGGAGGGAGATCAAGTAAGACTTTCTACAAAAGATGAGTGGGTGGAATTTTGGGGAAAGTCAGAGAGAGGAAAAGACACAGTTGGCTCTTATTTGCAAAGCCCAGTGCAGAATGAAAATGCGGGGCTCTTCATTAAAAAAAGCAGGACAAAAGTGCCACTAAAGATACACGACTTGAAACTATCTCTTTTCTTCCACGTTTTCTCTTTGGAATCATCCTTGGATTTTTTATTTGCTATTTAATATCATTCTAAGTAAAGAAAATAAACATTTAAAATTATTAGCATCAGTTTTACTGTTCATCTTTACATCTCACAAAGCTAGTTTTTAATGTAAATGGAAGAGCATTTAACCCCGATGCAAAAACAACAAAATTACACAATTTGTGTTTTGTAGCTAGTATGTGCATATGTATTTTGTAGTTGGTGTATGCATATGTGTTTTGGTCTTATCAGGGCTGTGGAATCAGCCCAAAATTAATGCAAATATTTTTTATTTCACTTCGTGTTATGTGCTCATTCTACCAACACTCTGTCTTTGACTTAATTGTGCTGATGAGTAAGGAAGAACTGAAAGGAAAAGCAACTATGGGTTGCCCTTTTCCTTCGATGCCATCGTTTTCAGCGTAGATGGTTATTTAGCACAGGGAAGTAACCCAAGTAAGAGAGGACATGATAGAGTTCCTTGGTTGTTGGCTTCTCTTTGCATCCAGAGCAAGTTCTGGTTGGAATGGAAAGCACGGAGCATGCTTACCTTGGACTCAGTTTGAGATTTGCTGAGCGCTCACACATCCTGGTGCCACTGGGATTCTGTGCTCGACAAGAATGCTGTCTGTGAACAGAGCAGTGAAGCACAGCCATGGGTGTGTGTACTGTGTGCATCTCCTCTGCTCTCAGACACGCTCCATGGTCCCATCAGATGCCACTCTCAAAACACAAGTTCAAAGATAAAATTACTAAAAATTGCAAGACAGTGAAAACAGAGCATTACACCAGGTGCCAGGCCTGGAGCCCAAGGCCCTTCTGAGCATGGGACCCCATGCAGCTGCACAGATTGTATCCCCGCGAAGCTGACCCTGGGGATCGAATTCCATCCTTTGCTCCTGTAGAAGCCTAGCAGGGGTGTCCAACCCACAGCCCGTGGGCCACGTATGGTCCAAGATAGCTACGAATGCAGCCCAACACAAAAATGTAAATTTACTTAAAACCTTATTTTTGTGCATCACTGTTTGTGTATTTAATGTGTGCCCCAAGACAACTCTTCTCCTTCCAGTATGGCCTGGAGACACCAAAAGGTTGAACACCTCTGCTAGGGCATCTTGGAGGTGCAATAGACATTCTGGTATGGTTGATTATAACAAGGAGTATGAAACACAACTAACATTTATTAAATGCGTATAATGTATCAGGCATTATCCTAAATACTTCACTCACTTTGAAAAGTTTTCCCAAGGACTCTGTGAAGCAGCATTATTACACACTCCATTTTCCAGACAGGGAAGCTAAGACAAAGGATTATGAGATGATTTGCTCAAGCTCAGGCTCAGACACTGGTGGCAGAGGCTGTATGTACCCTTAAGCAGCCTAGCATGCTACCTGTGTGCAGGAGAGGAGGCAGGGCACCGGAAAATGTGAACATATTCTGGGAGTCATGAGACATCTTCCCAGCTTCTCCCTTAAGAAGCTTCTGTGCACTGGAACAATAAGAGAGGCCTAAACCAAACATGCGTGCCACCAGCTAGAAACCTAGGAATTCTAATGACATTCTTTCTCTCTTCTTGTCTTCCAGTTGGAGGTGGAAATTCCTGGGAAGGAAGAAGTAAGCGACAAGCTGGAAGGAGCCTGGGCCCTTTAATCGCCAGACAGAGGAGAACGAGAAGACTCCCGCTGGACTGTTCGGCGATGGAGCAATCAACTGCTTTCGTGGTGAGCCACGGAAGCGTGAGAGCGTATTTGTCGCCGCAGTCAGCGTTTGGCCAGCACACCCGTCAGCCAAGCCAAACTCCATCAGAGCACACATCATCTTTTCTTAAATAGGTGCTATTAAAAAAATGAACTAGGCCTAGGCGCATCGGCGTGGATAGAGCTGCAAAACATAACGCTGTGTTCAAAACAGAAGTTCCGGGTGATATTTAAAAAAGATTTTTTCCAACCCCGTTCATCCTCTCTTCCATCTCCGCCAGCCCCGCTCCCTGCCGCAGCTGCCATGAGTTCCTTCTCTGTTTTCTGTTGTGCTCAATCTCTCCACCCCGTCCCCAGGCCCATAGCTGTCACCCACCATTTTTTATTGAAGTGTAATTTACGTAAATAGAAAAGTGGCAAGAGTTCAGTCTGATGTATTTTTAGGTTTTATATCCTTGTGTGATCACCACACAGAATAGTAGAGAAAAGATTCCAGAATCCAGAAAGTTTCTCTGCACCTTTTCTCCGCCGACCACCATTGCCCTTCGGAAGGAAACACTATTTTGACTCCTATCATCATTTATTAGCTTTGCTAATCTCATTTATTTTATTGAGCTTCCTAGAAATGCAATCACACGATGTATTTATTTTCTCTTTATCGCTGTTTTTTCACTCTGTGTAATATTTTTGAGATGAATTCACATTATTGTGTGGATTAGATAGTTGTTCTATTTTTAATTGCTACTTGCTAGTCAATCACATAAATATATGGTACCACAATTTATTTATTTATTCTCTACTTGATGGATATTTCTGTTGTGTTCAGTTTGGGACTATTACAAAGAAAGCAAATTGTTGAAGAAAATTCTTGAACAATTCTTTTGGTGGACATGTATTCATATCTCTGGGGCACATGGTTAGGAGTGGAATTGCTGATCATGTGTTATCTCTTACTCATTGCATTAAAGCTCTCTTATGTACTGGTGCAATGTTGAGCATCCAGAAGATGGGCAATGAGCACTTCTGCTCATTCTTACAGTCACCACAAATAGAATATCGAAGCCTAACTTGAGTCAGTAAATATTATTCAGTATCAGAAGTCTGAAAATTCTAAAAATAATCAATATTCAGAATAACTATAGCCTTATGTAGTGAGTGTAAGTTCTGCTTGTGTCCATACAACATTTTTATGTACCAAGCCACATATTAAAAGCCTAGCAAAAATGATGTTGATAAAATAAAGTATACTGAGAAAAAGGTGAGTGGGAGAAAGGAAGGTAAGAATACCAAAACATTTCTAAATTACATATTAACTTTCTGCCATCTGAAAGATAGATTGAAGATGAGCTTAGTGATTTCCTATTGGACCGTAGCGACCCATGTCCATTATGAACTCGTGGAAGTGTGGTGTGTTGTTAGGTTCCCTGTCAGTCACCGAAGAAATTCAGCGGTTCGAGACACATCTTCCCAAAACATGTCAATTAAATGTAGGTCTTTTTCCTTTAGTTATGTTTATGTGTATCAAAGCTGAAAATGTAATTTAGAAAATCCTATGAAGATATCCTTTCTGTTTAGGAAGGGAGCAAAGTGACAGTTATTTTTGTGGAATAAATTCTAATTTGCCAAGATTCAGTAACACATATAATATAGTACTTATGATTATGGCCTATTTTCAGATCCTAAAATTCCTGACTGAGCCTTATCTGGAGTGACAGTTAAAACTTTGAATTCATTTGCTTTTGTTAGTTAAATTAGATTCTCAGTTTGAGGGCAACATAGGTCTTGTTGACACTTACAATGAACGTGACTCATCCCAAGTTTACAAAGCATTCTATAAAATATGAGTCACAGGGCTCCTACAGACACAATTATAGAACAGAATTTGTGCATCCATAAATGATGTATTTGGAACAAACAACCAAATCTAGAACTGGCAGAAGAAACGAGAGAGTCCTGAGTTTCCATTTACACAGATTAGAACAATTCATGAAAGAAAGAATTGATAAAATGGACTACAATAGATGAAAAACTTCTGCTTTGCCAAAGACAATGTCAAGAGAATGAAAACACAAACCAAAGACTGGCAGAAAATATTCGCAAAAGACATATCTGGTAAAGGATGGTTATTCAAAATATACAAAGAACTCTTAAAAGTCAACAATAAGAAAACAAACAAGCTGATTGAGAAATGGGCAGAAGACCTTAATGGACACCTCACCAAAGAAGACACACAGAGGGGAAAATAAGCCTAGGAAAAGATATTCCACGCCTTATATCATCAGGAAAATGCAAACTTAAATGACAACTGGATAGCTATACTCCCCTTAGAATGGCCCAAATCCAGAACACTGCAACACGAAATGCTGACAAGGATGGGGAGCAATAGGACCTCTCACTCATTGCTTGTGGGAATGCAAACTGATACAGTCACTTCGGAAGACAGTTTGGCAGATTTTTACAAAACTAAGTATACTCTTACCATACAATCCAAGGAATTGCATTCCTTGGCATTTACCCAAAAAATTTGAAAACTTACGTCCACAACAAAAACCTGCACACAGCTGTTTATAGCAGCTTTATTCATCATTACCCAAACTTGGAAGCAACCAGGATATCCGTCAATAGGTAAATGAATAAATAAAGTGTGGCCCATCCAGACAATAGAATATCATTCAGGGTTAAAAATAAGAGAGTTGTCAAGTCATGAAAGGACATGAAAGAAACTTAAATGCATATTCTTACATGAAAAAACCCATTCTGAAAAGGCTACATACTGTATGATTTCAAGTATACGACAGTTGGGAAAAGGAGAAACTATGGAGACAATAAAAAGATCAGTTGCCTGGGGCTGGGGTTGATGAGTAGGTGAAGCACAGAGAATTTATAGGGCAGTGAAAATCTCTGTATGGTACAGTAGTGATGGATACATGTCATTCTACGTTTGTCCAAACTAAGAGTGAATTGTAATGTAAACTATGACTCTGGCTGATTATGCTGTGTCAACGCAGATTCCTCAGTTGAACAAATGTACCACTTTCATGGGGGATATTGATAATTGGAGAGGCTATGAAGGTGTGGGATGTAGAAGATACATGGGAAGTCCCTGTACCTTCCCTCAATTTTGTTATGAGCTTAACTGCTCTGAAAGATAAAGTCTTAATAAATAAATAATCATGATGGACTGTGGTTCTTCACACAAGGACAGTTGAGATTTTTAAAGGTGACAATACACATTTCCTCTAGGTTAATGCTTTTAACCCCTTTATGTCTTCGCATAAAAGGAGTGTTACTAATTTGAACTGTTGGATTGACTGTCCCTAGTCAGTAGATGGTTATTCTACTGTTAGAACGGTTCATCTACAGTAGATGGTTAGTCAATTGTTCCTACTAGGAACAATTTCATCCCTGTTCCTACTAGGGACGAAACTGTCCCTAGCAGGAAGTGTCTCATTTCTATCATGTGTACACGTCAATGCGGTATTTAAAGAAGGCTCTGTGGCTACTGAGGTTAGAGGATGCACTGTGGAGAGAAGTGACGTCGAGTCGCTCCCTTTTTTGCCCTCAGATCCGCCAGTTTCCCCAAGCCCCAGTTTTTTCAGCTACTAAGTGAACAAGTCCTCATTGCCAGGAGGATTAGCTGAAGTCACCCTTCAGAAATCTTGAACTGAGTGCCTGATCTTGGGTGCTCAGTACAGGTTAGTTTTCCCTTACAAATAATCTGCCTTCTGGGTGAGGCCACAGATTTCATAATTGATGGTGATGATCCAATACACATAGGCGGCAGGCAGAGAACTGAGACCCACTGTTCTCAAGAGGAAGATTGTGGACTTGGCCTTCAGTGCTCTGCTTCAGTACTACTGTGTACTTGCCACAATTTGGTCAGTTTGCATATCAAAGAAAAGACCCTATGAACAGAGAAGAAAGAAATGGTTCTGAGGGTTAGCTTCTCTGAGACTCGGTTTTCTCATCTGTAGCATGGGGATAATAGTTTTGCCTTTTCTGCATCATAAAGTTAAGTTGCGAGGATGTAATGAGATAAGGAATGCGAGAAATGTTTTCTAAGTACAGAGTATTCTAAAAAACATAATGCATTACTGTCTGGGGAAAACCCACCGATACTAAAGGAGCCATGTTGAAATGACATGCCTTGGTCTGAGAAATCACAGACCCTTCTGCAAGCCACAGGCAAGGACTTGGGGACTTTGTGAATTTCAGTAACACTCAATTCTGGTGTCAGGGCCTCAACCATTGGATCCTGCAAGTAAAATATGACACATGAATAGTTTCCTCTTCTTGTCTTGGCATTTAACTTTACCTAAACTCCTCAACTCCTACAGTTGTATTTTTTCCTAGTAACTACTTCCAAATGGGAGTCTTATCAGGAAATAATTTGGTGGAAAGCTCAACCCCAATGGATACTGCTGGTGCTAACCTGAGAATATTGCTGTGCATAATTCACTCCATTTAGGTAACAAGGACACTGGTTTGCTACCACATGAGTGCCCATTAGGAAAATTAGCCTTTGCTTTTCCTCTAGCACAACAAGCTCAATTCTGCCTCAGGGCCTTTGCACATGCTGCGCGGTGTACTCTACCTAAAGTTCTCTTCTCAGATCTTCTTGTGGCCCCTTCCCTCCCTCAGGGGTTAAGGGGGGGTCTCTGGTGGTCAGAACGACCTTTCTTGACCACCCCATCTAAAAGAACAACTTCCTGTCATGTTCTCCCACTGGTTTACAAAGCATGATGCTTTCACCACCAGCAGCAGCATCACCTGGGAATTTGTTAAAAATAAAAATTCTCAGTTCCCATTTGAGACCTACTGAGGCAGATACTCTGAGGCCTAGAAATGTGCATTTTTAACAAATCCTCCAGGTAATTCTGGTGTGAGCTGAAGTTTCAGAACCACTGCTCTATGTCTTAACTCTGTTTTGCTTCCCAGTCCTTGTTAGCATCTGGCATTATATGAGCTACCTCTTTGCAGATTTGTAGTCCACCTCTATTAGAATACGAGCTGCTATAGAGAGCCTTGGGCATCCCCAGTCCTCAGAAGAGTACCTGACTTAGAACAGGCTCTCCGAAAAGATTTTGAGATGAATGGATGATTTGTCACCTCAGAGCTGTCATGACTCATCAAAACCAGAGCACAATACAGAAAACAAAGTGTCGATGCATCATTTCAATTTCCATCCAAGGTGACATGAATAGGTTGATGAGTACCTAAAAGAGCCTCAGGGCTGGAGTTATGTCTCTCATTCTATGTAATTTGACCAAATTAGATTTGTGAAAGGCCCTACATTTTGTTAATGCTGCACCCTGAACTGGAAACAAGATCTCACAGTTCGGGTCCAGTCCCCTCACCATTCCATTCAGAGTAGGGTCCAGCAATGACTACATTACCATGAAGTCATGAAGGTTTGAAAAGGGAGGACTCTCTTTAACATTTGTTAGCAAGTTTCTTTCTTTCTTTCTTTTTTCTTTCTTTTTTTTTTTTTACTTCATGGCTCCTCAAAAATTTTAATATACAGCTTGTTTTGCAAATCTTGAAGTAGAAAATGCTTTAGAATGCACTGATTCCCAAACTTTGAATCAGAAAGTCCCTTTTTATACCTTGGACCATCTTAGGATGCTAATGCCCAACTTACAATTTATAGAATCCTGGGCCAGTCACATAGTAATATGCTCTCTGTGACTGTATCAGTTAGCTTCAACTGCCTAACAAACCACTCCCAAAATTAGTGGCTTAAAGCAGAATTCGTTTACTTTTCATGATTGTGTGGGTTAGTTGGGTGGTTCCCTAATCTGAGGTTGGATAATCTATCATCATTTCACTCACATGTGTGGTGACTGTCAGCCGGGCCCTCACGGGGGACCCTCAGCTGTGATGGATCAGATTTGCTCCTCATTGGATTCTTCACATGGTGGTCTCAGAGCCCAAAGACCATGAAGAGAGCAGGCCCCAAAGCACAAGCACTTTTCAAGTTTTTGCTTATGTCACATGTGCTAAAGTTCTATTGGTCAAAGCAAGTCACATGTTCAATCCAGGTTGGATGGAAGGAAAAATAGGCTCCACCTCTGGAGGGGAGAATCAGCAATGTCATGTTGCTAAGATGCAGTTGAGGCAAATGGCTGAGGTTTAGAGGCAAACATTTAGCTCAAGAAGTCCTAAATAGAACAATCATGAGTCCTTTCAGTCTCCTCTTAGAAGATGTTACAAGAGAAGCATCTTCCAAGTAGCTTTACCTATTCCTGGTTCTTTGCTTGGCTAGGGAGAGTCACCACCATACCAGGAATTTTTCATTTTGTACTGCATACACAGGGAAAAATAGACTGAGATGAAATAATGTGATGTGTTTGCACAGAACAACAGGGGCAGGGCATGTTCATCTTATCAAGAAAACTACAGGAAGCATGCTTTGATTCGCTCAGGGCTCTTGGCAGTCAGTGTACTCTGAGTCGTAGCTTTTCTCTGGTCCCTAAACATTCACCGAGGGCAAAGTAGGAGTCAGTTGCTAGGCTCTGGAAAACTCAAGTTGGACAATGTAAAACGATCTCTCCCCTTGTAGAACTTCAGTCAAGTTGGGTAGAAGGACATTTTAAAATATATCCGGATAGATAGACAGACAGACAGACAGACAGACAAAGAGAGGACAAATAAGGGAGGGGGATTGGTGAAGGTGTCTAATTTAGATGGGGTAGTCAGGGAAGGTCGCTCTCAAAGGACATCTCTTTTTTTTTTTTTTTTTAAATAAGTAACCATTTAATATTCATTAATGCTTAGCTCAAGAAAACAATCTCTAGTAAGCTAAGTGCTGAGGGATGAGAGGAAGGAGCCAGGCGAAGAGAGGCAGGGGAGGGAATTATTTCAGGCAAAGGGACAGCAAAGCCCTGAAGCAGAAAAAATTCCTACCCAGAACTCGGGAAAAGCTCACATATTCTTTAATGAGCTTTTATTCCTTTTTCATGCACATTTTAGCAGTTTTGTGTGCTGTCATTCACCTGGTCTGTTTGCAGTCTATGAACTGTTTATTTTCAAATTCAAGAGCAATAAGCATATGTGTGGATATATTTCTCCCTCAATAATCTTGCTGGCTACTAAAATAGTGTTGCGAAAGCTGATTGCCTCCTTCCCCATGCTTTGGTTCCTATTGCTGTTTCATATGATTTGTTTTGCTTAAGTGAGATCATCTTTATGTATTTTTTGAAATGTACCTTTATTTTCCTTAAAACCCAAAAGAAATGGTATTTTCCTTATGAAGAACAGTCTTTCTTCAGCATTCTGTAACTGTCCTTGATCATACCATTTTGGCCAGTAGGATGAGGAGTGCTCACTCTCATTCATTTTCCAAAATGAGTAAGGGAAGGGCTGCAGGATGTTGATATGGCCATTCCGGGTGCACGTGTTTTTACGTGTGTGTGTGTTTGCCTTTGCACGTGTGTCCATGTGTGGGCCAGTTCCAGGAGCGTGGAGTTTGTTTGGTTGTGTCTGCTTTGTTTTCTGAAGTATCCCAAGCACATAGAATGGTGCCAGACAGATACAAGGAGTTTAAAATATTTGATGAGTATGGGGTTTCAAAGTTCTGCTCTGACTTTTTCAAAAAGGAGTAATAGCTTTATTTAATGAGCATCTGTTATTGTGCACCAGACTCTTTCTGAGCTTTCACTTTCCCATTTATACACAATAATCCTCTCAGAGAGATAGGAAAAGTATTTCCATTCATGGAGAGGAAACTGAGACTTGAAAGAAATTAAGTGAATTATAAAAGATAATTTGCTCAGCCTCTAAGCTATAAGAAAGGTTTTGTAATATATAGCAGTTGTTGGTGGGAAAAATGTTAAGGAAAGATGAATACATATACACATATATACATATACATATATGAAACACATATACATATACAGATACATATGTATGTGTGTGTATATATAGATATATGAAACTGGGAACAAGTCGGGATTAAAGTAATAGGTAAGACAAAATGAAGGAGTGAAGTGGCAAGAGAATACATCAAAATATACCTGAAAAAGAAAAGAACTAACGTTGAAATCATTGTGAAATACATAAAAATCCCTTATTCTGAAGGCTTATCAAGGTTTTTCAGTTTTTTCTTTTGTCATATTGCTGGGTTTGAACAAAAAAATAGTTTAGAAGATTATTTGCTTTAAATTATCACCCTGTTTTAAAGGCTATGCTCTATGAGCAAAGTAAAAATGCTCTATGAGAAGGGTAGCATATAATTCCACAGGTTAAAGACCACATTCAATAGTCAGCTTATGCACTATTAGAAAAGGGAAAAACAAATTTTGTGGTGTGTGGTGATGCCATACCTTAATTTACAGCATAGTAAAGTTAAGAATAACAAATAAGACAGTTTGTGGGAACTAATGAGCATGTGGTCATGATTCATTGTGATGGGATGGTTCATGCACTTGTATTTCTTAACGAGACTTGGAACACAAAGGAACAAAGGTTTCCTTTCTTCTTGTATCCGAGGTTGAATTGCTCTTTCAACCTTAGGGTTGCTACATTCTCACCTTTGAAAAGGATTGCAGTCCAGCATGTAAAGTTCATTCAGCCCACCTCAATAGTTTTCATTTTGCATTTATATTTGCAATAAGATTCTAGATGATGGTTTCTCTATCTCAGCAACATAGACATTCTGGGCAGGGTAAATCTCTGTTGTGTGTTGCACTGTAGGGAGCTGAGCAGTGTGCCCTGATCTCCACCCAGTAAGTGCCAGTAACACATGCATCCCCCTCCCCCTCCTCTGCCCACCAGAAATGTCTCCAGACTTTGCCAAGTGTCCCCTAGGGGGCAAGCTCATCCCCAGTTGAGAACCACTTTTCTACCTTCCATTGTCAGAAAATTTGAACTTTGCTGCTGAAATGATTTTCTAGATTAAGAAACTTCTTACTGGCATGTTTCAGCACCTTATAGAGACCAGAGAAAGATGTTTATTAATAACATGGTATTTAATCCACTTATATTCTAAAACAATTTAATTTAATTAAAAACTTAATGTTTTCCTCATAATATAGGAAAAGGAAGAAAAATTCTGCAAGCATGGCATTTCAAGTAATATACTTCTCACAAACTGCCCAACAGATAGAAATGATTGCACCAATACATCAGACAATTTTTACAAATGTTGCTGCAAAGGAAAAACAGCATATTTAGTAATTAAAAATTACCTACAATTCCTTTGTTTGTTTTCAGTAGTCCTCAAAAGTGTACCTAAGGAAATTAATAACCTAGGAAATACACAGCACCCCTAGAATGTGAATATCTTATAATATCACCTCATTCCCTTTTGTAAATGTTGCTGCAGACAGAGCCAAAGTATTGAAATTTGTAATTCTATACTTCTGACTTCCCTACATACTCTACTACTCAGTGGAAACACTGCAACATGAAACAATTCATCTTTTCCGAATTCATCAGCAGTTATATAACCTAAGCAGTTTGAAAAGACTCTAAAAGGCAGGTTCATTTTCCAAGGTTGTGGGTGAGAGAAAGTAGTACTTACTGCTACCGCCAACACCCTGGTGTCGTGAGAGGAGGAAGGACCTGGCCTACTCAGTGAAAGTCAGGTGATCCATGGTGATAAATCAGCAAGGAGTTGTTGATGTGCTCACATGACCCATGATGGCTTAGCAAAATGTTTACCTCAGAAATAAAAGTCTAAGTTAGTGGAATATCTACAGATCAGTAAGAATGATAAATGAAAAACTGGTCTGACCCCAGCCCAGCCTTGACTTAAGACCTCACTGATTATGGGAGATAAGTGTAAATTAGACAGACTATCAAATAAAACTGGCATATTGTTAAGAGATTAATATGGGGCCACCCAAGGAAAGAAGATGTTGAACCAAGTAGTGAAGTAAAATGAGAATTATTTAAATTTCTTCTGAACCCTTTTCTATTTAAAGCATTTTTTTTTTTTTTGCACTGAATAGTATCTGCATTTTGTAGTTTATTCCTGTTGGGTATTCAAAGGACAATTGTGATGTAAATTCAGTATCTGCTGTCGTTGGTTTTCTTAGCTTTGTGCACATTAAACCTGGCATTTTTGTTACTACAATTTAAACATAAACATTTTCTTCATCTGTCATTAGGAGTCATCCCCTTGGTGATAACAAATGAGAGATTCGTGATGGCAGGGTATGTATACTTGAACATGTATGTATATAGTTTGCTTAACATTGAACTTGTAAGCCAATTTAATGGAACAACAAATATATTCAAGCAAAGCATTACGCACACATAGCATTATGCTATTTGACCTTCTATTTATTTGTAGCAACTTTTTTGTAAATCACTTTTTAATGAAATGAACACAATTTTCTTTGAAATGTGAATAATAACTGAGGAGGTGGTTGAGACAGCTCTGGAGGTCAAAGATAGGATAACTTCATTTCTTCGGAACATACACAGAAGAGAAAACACCCGCTGAGACCCTAAAGCCAAACCCCACAAAGGTGGCTTATGTTCTCCAATAGTCTGCTCACTATTGTTGCATTTATATTTCTTATCAGGTTTGGTTATCTGGTTTCGCATATCTTTGCAGAGTTGAAAGAGCAATCAAAGAACAGGTTGAAGGAAGAAGACATGTGAAGGGGTAAATTTTGGGTGGGCACCAAGGAGCAAGCTGGGAATCAGAGTTAATTTGCTGTCATCCTGGCAACAAATATAGAAACTTCTAAGGCCATTGCCTAAGAAGTGATCAGAGAATCACAGTTCTGGATTGGGGTGGGAGGGAATCAGAGCCTACCCTGGCCTCCTGTTCAAGCTTCCAAACGCTTTCTCTATTACTCCTGTCAAGTGGTCTCCTAGCCTGTGTTTTAACACCCATGGGGAGTGGTAATGTGTCATATTCTGGCTCAGTTTGCCACCTATGTTTACATCCAAATTGAGAAAGAGTGAGACAAGACTAAGGATAGAATCCACTGGCAAACTGTAAGAAGCATCTACCCAGGATGACACTCCTCCCACTCAACACACATTCACATTCCTCCTATTTCCAGCTAGTCCAATATGTATGCCTGCCTCATTTCTCTAATTTACCAATCTAGCAATCATAACAATAAAAAACATAAAGTTAGCCTGAGATACTTATTCTTGGGGAACTCGTGCTGACTCCTAAGTTTCCCCAAAACAACTGCCATGGAAACTAAAATAGGGTTGAGATTATAATGCTCAGCCTTCCAGTGTTGTTGATGATAGTGGTGATGGTGATGGCGATTTTAGTGAATAATCTTTTGTTATGCTATGAACTTTAGGCACTAGCTCATGTAATTCCCTCCCTCAAGAGTCCAACAAAATACTGTTATTTTCATTTTATAGAAAAGAGAATGAAGTCAGGAAAAAATTAAGCAGTGTGCTCAGGGTTGGCCATTCAGTTGCAGAGCTGGGAAAATGGTCCATGTCTAGTTGATAACTTACACATGCACACACACCCCTCAAACAAAACCCTCACTCTTCAGTATCCTTCCATGCTGCCTTCCAGAATCGAGAGAAAAAGAAATCTCTCAACTGGAATTTCCTCAAGCCCCCCTCTACTTCTTAAAACTGCCTCCGTCCTGAGGGCCATATCAGGAAAATCCCCTTGGCCCACCTTCTCAGCAGCCAACCACCTTCTGAGCCCTTAGCTATGTCCTGGTCTCCACTTCCATGACCCACTGGAGCACTAGAGATATAATACCCAGGATAATTTGAAACTAGTTTTCCTTTCAAGTGAACTTGAATCCTCCATCTCTTTTTTTTTTATCTCTTCTTTATGTGCAAAAAAAAAAAAAAAAGGGCCACTATCATAATTATAAACTACAGTTTTGAAGCTGGAAGAGACTCCTGCTGGGTACCATCTAGATCTTTGCTGTTCAAGGTGTGGAACTTAGGCCAGTAGCATCTGCCTTATTCTGGCAGCTTGTTAGAAGTTCAGAATCTTAAGCCTCCCACCTCTACCCTCAGATCTACTGAATCAAAGTCTGAATTTTGACAAGATCCTCAGGTGATTCTATGCACATTAATATTTAAGAAGTACTAGTTTATCTACACCTATCCTGTCACTTTACCTGAAGAAACTGATCCCCAAGGAAACTGAAGGTCCTACTCAAGGTCACAGATCCAGTTAAACTGGAACTGATCAACAGTTGAGTGTGCCTTTCTCTATATCCTGGCAGCCTTCACCTATGCTGCTTCCCATGTTCTGGACTTACGCTGTTCACCTGACATAGATCGTCTCAGTTATGCCTTTGCCACATTGTGTGGGCTCAGTACTATCACTATCTCCATTTTTTCCTCATAGGGAACCTGGAACCTATACAACTTCCAAGTAGCAGTCAGAGATCAGGTCCCATGCAGGCTGACTTTGCAATCAGGCTTGTAGCTGCAAGGTGTACACTGCATGTATACCGTTGTCTTTTCCTATGACTCTGAAATCTTCTATCTGTATTTCTGTCTATCTATCCATCTATTAATCCATCTGTCATCTATCTAGGTGTTCGCAGGTTCAAGGGTGTATGAGTGGAATCATTCTGTCTGATGTCTCTTTTCTTTTCATGAATCCCAGCGATAGAGGTTCTTTCCTATAGCTGCTTAGAAAAAATCTCCCCCTCTACCCCCCCCCCGCCCCGGGCCAGGAGGTCAGGTTTAGCCATCACTATGACTTGGAGGTTGTGCAGGCTTTGACTACTGGCGTGGAGGAATAAGAAGGTTGTTGCCCTCCCTCCCCTGAGGCACTCAAAAGTTTTTTTAAAAAGTGTCAACAAATAATTATTACAGAGCCTTACCTTAGATAAATAAATTGCTTTTGTGAGCTCTCTTGAAAACCCAGCATGTAAGAGATTGTTTCCAGTAGAAACTTTTGCATTCCAATCAACTTAACGCCTGAAATGCAACCCAAGAGTAAATTGGAAACAACCTTGTTTATGTTCCAGTATAATTATAAAAGTTCCACTTCTCTCTATTATCTTTAAAAAAGTGTTTGAATGTTTCAGAATAAACTTTTTCTTGCAATAAGCCAGTACATTCTCCTCATCCCCCACACACACATATTTGATAGGCAAAAATAGTATAAGAAAAGCTCAGATTTATAAAAACTCCTTATTTAGAAAATGGTTTTTAAAAATTGAGTTAATCATTAAGTATCATTAAAGTAGTGTTCCATTTACACAAAAACAAATTTTTTTACACAACTTTTCAGAGTCTGGCTATTCTGAAAAGGGGTCTGGCTATTCTTTTCAGGGTCTGGCAGAAGTAAGGCCTGCTTGAGAGCAGTTGGTAGGGTGTGTGAATGTCTCACACAAGATGGACAGCAATTTGAACATTTCACCTGAAGTGTCATGTGGTGTGCTTGAGTGTGATGTTGTTATGTTACAGAATTACATGCTTAGGACTTCCTGATAAAAGATTTGTAATAAAAAAGGGGCTTTATTTGTGCCGGACATTGTATATAGTGAGATGAACTACCCATACTTTTGCTGGGGTCACTGTGGATCTAGACAGTAAACAAATACTTTAGATATGGTTGCTATGTGAATCACCAGTAATATGGATTGCACTGATCTGTAATATTTCCAAAAGAAAATATTTCAGAATTGTATTTATATCTGGACACAAACCAAGTCTGTTTATTGGTCTTCTCCATTGAGAATATTATCTATTTACACACACACACACACACACACACACACACACACACACACACAATATTTGGTTCCAGGCATCTTCTGTTAGGCTCCTCAGGGTAAGAGGCCTGCATACTTTAATTTATCGTATTATGATAACAGAGGGGTTTCTTTTTTATTGCTTTAATAAATGTTTGCTGAGCTGAACACCACACCTTAAATACATGTATCTGGCATTTCTGTTGTAAACTTTATTTAATGGGGAATGGGAAAGACGGTTTTTTTGTGGGGCTATAATTTTCAATCTCCTGATTTTTGTGATTTAAAGAGCTGGCCATAATGCTATATAGTTCCCTGATTTTGTTTCTTCGATACAGAAAAAGCAAAATGAATGCATCGCAATTGAGCCACCAGCCCAGTAGCTTGCATATGTAATAGGGGCTGTAAATTACCACATAAACACAGCTGCAGGGCTTCTTTCAGTCTGAAGCTTTGAGAAACATGCCGACTGGTGAGTGGGGGTACTCAGGGCTCTAAATTTAAGAGCATTATTATGAGCTGTGATAGACAATCATTCTGCCTTATTTAAATCTCTGAGCAACTGTAAAACTAGAGTGTCTTGCTTAAATATTCAGGTTTCTTATCTATGCCCAAGTCTGAACAAGCAAGTTTAGCTCATATCTTAAAAGCTGACAAATTGTATTTTATGGTAAGTCATTGGCTGCTGCATTTATGAAGTTACCAGAAGATTAATAGTTTTTACATTTTTACATTTAAATGATCTCACTGTAAAAAATCACTTCAAAGTCATACAGATTGATATAAATCATGCTTTATTTTTTCAGGGCCAATAGCCTCATGCAGGAAAGTAGATAAAACTATTTGCATCCATATATATTTACATATGAGCACACAAACACACACATTCATGCTAAAAAGCTTTCTGTCTGAATTTTAGGTTGAAAAGCAATGAGGAGAGGTAAATTTTAAAAGGCATTTTCTCACTAATTTTGAAATGCCCTTACTTGGAGAAAATATACTTCTAAAAAACAGTCACCTTGTTTGCTAATTTGTTATTTAAATTAACAAGAAATATGTTTCATGATTTGAACAGTGCTTTTGTGAAATTTATATATTCAATGACTTCTTTTTAATATTCCTTAAGATGTCTTTCACAGAATTAATTCCTATTTGATGGAAAACAGGTAGAATCCTATTTCACACCAGTAGTTCTTTGAACTACTCAATTACGGTAAATTAAATCAGGAATGTTTTGCATGCTAAATGACATGGGAAATATCGCTTTGCTCTAACACTGATTCAATTAATCTAATAATAAATTGGAATTAGAGCCAAAGTTAACATTTGGCCATTTTTTCCATGGCTAGCTAGATTTATGGAGAGTCTAGAGACAAAAGTCAAGACTAAATATGACCTACATTATGGTGTGACCTTGGAAAATTATAGATCTAAGTTCTTCTCCTGTGGACAACCAATATTTTCACAGGTAAACTTCTACAATCACTTCAGGAAATTCAGTCTAGCCACTGGAGATAACCCCAAAACACTGAACAATAAATATGATTACAGCAAGCAAACAAAACCATATAGGTGACCTGTCTCTTTTCCCCAGCTGTCTAAGGTCAGATAGCTTTGGGGAAGTGTTGATAATAATGATGACTAATTTCTGACTGTTCTACTCACCATTAAAAAATTAAGAGTTATTTTTAACCAAAGAAGTATTTGTGTATGTTTCCTTAAAAGAAGCGGTACTTATTCCTAACGTTTTTTCGATCAGATGTTTAATTCAAGCAACCACAATAATTTACATTTTTCCATTTTCCACTGTTTGAATATCTTAGTTTCCACAAAAATAAATACATCAAATACATAAGGAGCCAGCAAAACATCATATTTGACTGGTTCTAGTAAATTCAACTTTATCAAAGGCAACCATCGCAGGAAACATCATACATGTCTTCATCAAAATGTATTTGTTTGCAACAAATCAAACATAATCAATACTTTTGACAAATGAATCATTATAAAGGTCCTATTTGTAAGGGAAGTGAATATGGACTCATAGTGCTCTACAGATGGAAGAAATTATAAAAGTCACTTGGTAGGAACCCTCTTGTATGACAGATGAGGAACACTAAGATTTGAAAGATGGAAACCACTGACCCTGAACTGTTGGATGCCGTTAAAAGTGCAACACCTCTGTCTAATCCCATTTCTTTGTGGAAAATATAGATCATGCCTCAATATTCTCCCCTAATTCTAAGTAATAGAATGTCTAACTGCACACACAGCTGTCCAGAGTGAAGACTATGTTTCCCAGCATCCCTTGCAGCTTCTCTGGGTTAAGTGAATAAACCTGGGCAATGGATATAAACACAAGTGCGGTATGGTGGCTTTGGAAAAGATGCATGTTTCACCTTTGCTTTTTATGTTTCTCTCCTTGACGGTTGCCAGTATAGTGTAATGGCTAGAGCTGGAGCAGCCATCGGAGGGTGGACCTTGGGAATGGAGGCCCTGACCTGGAGCGGCAATAAGATCAAAGGATTTTGAATCCTGAGGATTTTCATGGAGGAGAGTCCTGGGCCTCCAGTGTCTAGACTTTTCAATGGGAGAAGATAAAAACAAAACAAAACAAAATAAAACAAAACTTCTGTCTTATTTAAGCAATGTTCTCCTATTACTGCTGGTCAAGTACAATCCTAAGACCCATACTCTGACGTGAGAGCCTGTGCAGTGGTTGTCGTGGGGGAGGTGTTCAGGAGTGTTTGCAGCCACGTAGGAGGCAGCCCTGACACCTGCTTCTCCTGCCCCCACATCAAACCCAGCACTGGGTGTTTTCAATTTCACTTCCTGACAACTCTCAAATTCGAGCACGTGTCTTCAACGCCCTCCACCCATGAGAGCTGAAGCTCTTGTCTTGCCTGGACTGCTCTAAATTCCTCTGCATGGTCTCATCCACATCACATGCCTTTTCACTAAAAAGTTGGCATTGTGCTTCTTTCAGGAGGAAGACCCAAATTGTTGACAAGACCTATGGGCCTCATTTCTCTGGCCTGATTTCACACATTTTCAGCCTTTCTGGCTGCGCTCCCCATTCCCATCTCACTTCTACTGAGTTAACATCTAGGACTCCTTCTTTCCCACCCTCTCTCCCTACATGCCCCCCCCCGCCCCCCGCCCCTGCTACCCCCAGCACTTCTCTAGAAAAGACTTCACTGACTCCAGGAAATCTCCCAGGATACTCTATGGCACCATATATTTCTTTATCTTTGTCCTTAGCACAGTGTGTGTCTTCCACTAAATTGTAAGCTCCATGAATGCAGTGATTTGGATGTTTTGCATGCCATTAGATTTCCAGTGTCTAGCATGGTGCCTGATGCTTAATACATATTTGCTGAATGAATAAATGGTATCGCCAAATCCATTGTTGGGATTTGGACAATCAGTGGGTTGGCAGTGATTTAGGTTTAAAAGACAGAGGTGTATAGTTCAAATGCCACAATATAATTTTTATGTTTACTTTATAGAATGCCCATTTAGCTTGTTGGATTAATCAATTTCTGAAATATTCTTGTATATACAATCAGATAGGCTAAGGGTTTGAAGCTCCTTGTTTCCTTATCTCTTTTCTGAGCCTGAAATTTAATTATTAGATTAATAGCCCCCTAAGTGATTCAAAGGCCCCTGGGGGTACCCAAGATCATTTACAGGGGTCTGTGAGGTCCTCCTGTTTTTGATCTGGGTGAGACCAGATTTTCCTCATATTCCTCAACCCTGACAACATAATGTAGCAGATTGGATGCAGAAGCAGTTATGAGACCCCAGTTTTAATTTTAATACTATAAATATTGACAGACATAGTTCACAGAACCAAAGCTCTTTGGGGTACTCAATATTTTTAGAGTGTTAAGAGGTCCTGAGACCAAAGTATCATTTCCTTGCTTTAAGACTTGATCATCTCTTGAAGAGCTCATAGATGTGCTTTTCTCTGAACAAATGGCAAAGCCTGGCTGACAGTGGGTAGGAAAGTCTCCCCCTTGCTTCAAAGTGAGACTAACTCTGTGATGTAGTTCACATTCCCTGTGGAACAGATTAAAGCCAGTCTCCAGTTGAGACCACATTCTTGATCAGTTTTCCCACCTGATTTACCCTGCTTCCCTCCGCTTTTCCTGAAACCACTGTGCAAAAATCGCTTCAACAAGTGTCTTCATCATAGATTGTGCTTCTAGGGAACCTAACCTGAGACACTGGATTTCAAAGTTGGACAGTTCTGGGTTCCTATGTAGATTCCCCTAATTAATGTTGTGACTTCAGGTGAGTTAGGTAAATTCCTCAGTGCCTGGCCATAGCTGCCTTTGATTTTTTTCCTGACTTGCCTCTTGGCCGTGGGCATGTTAGTGTTTTCCTGTCATTTGCTTCCTTTGTAGGAAAACTTTGCATGTGTCTCACACTAGGCTACCCGAGCAATGACTACAAGTCAGAAATATTTTCTCAAGTGGTAAGTACTTGGCAAAATGTGGAGTGCAGACATAAAGCATTATGAACACTAATTATACAATCAAGGGTGGAAATACCCTGGGAGAGAGGTGTCTGGGAACATAGAGGCCAGGAGAAATGGGTGGTCCAGCCAGGTGCTCTCCTGACACTTTCCCACCCAAGCAGCACCACTGTGAACATGAAGATCTTGGAAACTAAAACCTGGTCTCCCCATGTCGGAGAGCCCAGTAAACTGGGAGGCAGAAGAGGGTAGGAGAGAGTTGGGGCACCTTCGTGCTGTGGCCTTTTTATCTTCGAAGCTGGACTCAGTTGTCATCTCCTCCTAGAGGCCTTCTCTGACCAGCCCGTGTTTAAGTGCCCTCCCCCATCTCTGGGCCCATGGTGTTGTTTTCCCATCAGGCATTAGCTTGTCAGTATGCACACTGTCCCTCCCTTAGGACTCCTTGAGTAAAGGGGCTCTGTGTATTCTGTTCATTGCACAAGTGGGTCCTCAATAAATCCTGGTCTTGAAGCCATGGGAATTCTCCTCCTTTGCTGATGGGGAGTGAATGGGTACCGCGCTTCAGTAATTTCTTCCACCGAGTTTACTAAAACCGAACATACTCCATTCCTAGGTGTTTATCCACGCAAATGCAAACATGTTCCACCAAAAGATATGGACTAGAATATTCACACCAGCACTTTCTGCAATAACTGCGCAGCTGGAAGCTACCCAAATTTCCATGCATATATACAAATAAACAAATTCTGGTGTGCTCCATACAGCAAAATAAAATACAGAAATGAGAACCTTCAGCCGGAGGCAAACCATGGATCCGTCTCGCTAACGGGACAACATGATGTTGCGTGAAAAGGAATCAGACACGACAGAGCGCGTTCTCTATCATGCCATTTACATGAAGAGTAAAAACAGGCAAAACAAATCTGGTGCTGGAATCAGGGGCATGGTTGCCCTGGGTCCGGGGAGGAGGGTACCGGCTGGAAAGAGCTGGGGTGGCGGTGGGGCACCAAGGAGGCTGGGCTCCTTCTGTTCCTCGCTCTGGCTGCGGGTTCCAAGGGTCTGGGCAGCGTGCGCACATTCATCCAGCTGGGTAGGTGCACGTTTTAACACAGGCTTCACACCGCAATAAAATTTACATTAAAACGATGGCATGGGCTTTTGCCCAGGACAGTGTGGGAGCTCTCAATAGCATTTACCAGGCACTTGGAGCTTAGAGCCCCGGAGGTAGGCGCTCGTTTGCGGGGAGGTGGGTCGCGCCCCGCAGGGTTAGGTGCGCGCCACCCCCGCCCCGCGTCCCCCGTCCCCGCTCCGCGCGGCAGGGTGGAGTGGGTGCCCGAAGCGAGAGAGACTTCAGGGCAGGAAACACCCAGGTGCACAGCCCAAGGACCCGCGGGATTCTGTTCTAGAGTCCTAACGACACTCCCTGCCGTCCGCCTCCGCCTCGGTCGCCTGTGTCCGGCTGGCGGAGTTCACAGCGCCGCCGCCCTGCGGAGGTCACGGCCGCGCAGGTCCGCTCTCTCCCGGGGCCAGGGGCGGGGACAGGGTTCCGGTGTCGCGCGGGAGTTCTAGGCTCCTCATTGGCACAGGGTTCGCTGTGGCCGCCGCCGAGGCTTGGGCTCCCTCCGCGGGAGGGCGGGGGAGGCGCCTGTCCCGGAGTGACCCCGCCGCGGAGGAAGGGCGGGCCCGCTAGCCGCCGCCTCGGGGAGCACCAGGGGGAGGGAGAGACGGAGGGGGCTCCACGAGTCAGTCCGGCGCCTCCTGGGGGAAGAGGGTGGGAGATTCCCTCACGAGTACAGAATCGGGGTCCAGGAAAAGAGTGGGGGTCCCCTGAGAGCCCGAGCCTAGGAGACGATAGAGAGTGGGTGCCTCCAGAGCCCCAGGCCTGGGAGGATTGGAGGAGAGAGAGCGCTCCTTCTCCCCATCCTAGAACCAAGGGACGTGAGGAAACTGGGGACCCCGCGAGCTCAGGACCTGGGGGTCGGGGGGTGGGGAGACGTGGCCCCGTGGGGTCCGCAGCCCAGAGCCAGGGCGGAGGTTGGGGTGGTGGGGGGAGAGGAAAGCAGCAGGAGTCGGCAAGCCGGGGATGGGTAATAGAAAAGAGCCGGCGACAGTCACGCGGAGACTTTCTGGGTCGCCAGGTTTTGCTCTAATGCCCCTGGGCTTTAAAAACCAGCGGCTGCTCGCGCGTGAGAGGCATCTATACTGGCGCAGGCCATTTGATACTTTCCACGGGCTCCACTTCACCTGTGTGCGGCTGGGCCCGCTGGCTGGCAGCTCCTATCCCCAGGAACCGCCCCGCGCCTACCGTTTAGCTGGTCCCCAGGCCTGTGCCATGACTGGCGCTGGAGGGGGCGCCCGGACGTGGCCACGACAGCCTCCCCGGCTCCGCTGAAGGAGGGCCCTCACCTCCTGTCGATCCCCGTTTCGCCCCAGGCTGGGGCCTGAGGTTCTGGGTCAGGGGCGGGATGGTGGGATCAGGGAGGGAGCTGTTGGAGGGAGTGGTCGGAAAGCTAGCATACAAGTTTCTGAAAACGTGAAAGTTTCTGGTCCTTTGGCCCGACTCCAGGGCACTGCCCCCCAAAATTCCCCTCTCTCCTGGCGTCAGTGTGAGGGGAGAGTACAAAGGCCGAATTGTCCACGATAGTAGCTGTTTCTTCTCTGCACTTCAATTATGAAAGCACTGTCAGAGGGCTACTTCATTTCCCAGTCATCGCAAAGGGGGAAGTCCTGTTTTGAGTTTTGGGGAAGTGATTTTAGTTTTCACCTGGGCAGATGGGGACAACTCCTGAAACTACCGCCGAGTCGTAAAACCAGAGGAGACCCTGGAGACAGGACGGCCACAGAAAAGGCCTTCTCGCGCCGGCTTTGTCTCAGGGACCCGTCTGAGCTGGTATACAAACACCACTAACCTGTAAGCACTTTTTGGTCTGGAAAGAAAGAAAAAGATTTCACCACTACATCTCTCCTCTATTTTTACCCATTTCCTTTACTGGGCCCTATTTTTACTCTGCCAAAAGTAATTTGCCTGTATTGTATACTCAGATTTTCTCCTTAATTACAAGTTTCAAGAAAAAAAAAAAAAAAGAAAGAAAGAAAAAGGAAGCGTTGAAGCATTGTCAAGAAACTAGAAACTCTTATAATAATAGTATACAAGGAGGGTACTGGACTGACTTTGGGAGAGCTGACACCTTTCTCTGCCACTAATTTGCAAGTCAGGTGACCTCAAGTTTCTTGCTTCCTTTATTCAGTAAAATGTGGATATTATCTCAAAGTCTGCTAAGCAAGGTTTCTTTGGGGAGAGATTAAACAATTTGATTCAACTAAATTTCCATTAGGTGTATAATTTAATATCTAACTTCCTTCCAGCTTTAAGCGGAGGAGTGGTAGGTGGCTGAACATGCATTTCCTCCTTCTACATACATCCCCTCTACATTCTTGTAACGCTCGAAGTACGCAGTGATGTCTGGCAGGCTTTGTGTTCCGTTTGTAGCATTTGCAAACAGAGTGAGGATTGCCGTGGAATGGAAGAGTGGCTGCAGAATTTCTTGGATGTGAGAATCTCACACTTCTCTTTCCATTTTCACTCTAATTAGCACACAACTTTAAAAAAAATTGGCCTGGACACAGCAGCACTTTCACACATCACACAAAATCCATGCTAATCTTTCCCGTGGGATGTAATTCAATTGAATTGACATTCTAATAAAATACTGGCAAGACACAATCACAGTTTGCCTGCAATGCATAATTAAAATAGCACTATGTAGAGGCTTAAACCTTAGAGAATGGTTTCCTGCATATTGTTGGTTATGAGATATTAGGGTTTTCATTTCTGGATGTTAACAGAAGATGGTAATGGGCAGCTCAGTTGGTGAGAGGCTAGTCCCCAGGTCAAGGTTGTGGGTTGGATCCCAGGTGAGGGCACAGGCAAGAATCAACCAATGAAACCAATGAATGCATAAATAAGTGGGAACAACAAATCAATGTTTTTCTCTCTCTCACTCTCAAAAAAAGAAAATCAATACATTAAAAAATTTTAAGTAGAATATTGTAAAGTTACCCTTTTTAAGCAAAGTTGGTTGTGATCTTCATCGGCCACTGCTAGGGATGCATCAACATCTGCTTTCAGATTTGCCTTGGGCAGTTGCTTAAAGCATTGGAACCTGCCTTCAGCTGACTGAGTCCCTCTGTTATCTTCAAATCACTGACTCACATATACACTGGAGGTTTGAATCTACCATCTGTGGCATTTGGGAAATCTTAAGTATTTTCTAAAAGAGTAAAGCCCTGGCTGGTGCAGCCCAGCTGTTTGAAGCATCTTCATGTAACTGAAAGGTTGCGGGTTTGATTCCAGTCAGAGCACAGACCTACCGGGCACATACAAATCCCCACTCTGGGGGTGGTACAGGAGGCAACCAAGTCATGCTTCTCTCTCACATCAGTGTTTCTCTCCCTTCCTCTCTCTCCTTTTCCCTCTCTGTGGAAGTAATGAAAAAATGCCCTTGGGTGAGGAATGAATACATACATACATACATACATACATACATAAAAAAAACGACTAAAGACAGGAGGACTTGCCTTGGGCAATGAAACTCAGATTTTGCTGTTGTGTTTGCCCCAAAGAGTTTCACACTGATAGAGAAGCCTTGCTTTAGCATCGTCACCGAGAACACACCTCAGAAACACCATACAGTTTGGGTTCCTACATTTTATTTAAACCTTGTGATGGCTGAATAGTTGATACTTTTTGTTATTAATCTGTATTCAAACTGAACAGTTGCATTACTGGTAGTTTTTATTTTTTATGGCTAAGAAGTCCTGAAATTTTGATAAGGAACTAGAGAAAAATACTAGGCCCCTTTGTGGATTCCTACATGTTTCAGGTGATGCTTGGGTAGTTGTGCAGTTAATATTTGTGATATCAACAATCTCTGACTTCAGGGATAGTACACCTCAGAAAATGGGTGATGTTTGTTTCTGGAGGTGGGAATAGCTGTATTAGGTATTGGGTCTCAAGGCATGTAATCATTATTGACGCTCACATGACATCTAAAGTAGGTGCGTCCTCCAAAGTGGAGACATCCTGGGAGCCCCCAGCAGTGGGGCTGGGAGGACTGAAACAGGGCATGTGTCTCACTGGAAACAGGAAGCTAGTGTCTGTCTTTGAACAGAGCTGCATATTTAAGGAGCCTGCTTTCAGGCAGATAAAACAAGATGGCACTCGCCCATTCAAGACCAGGAACCAAACAGGGTAGGGTCCAAGTTCAGTATCCTCAGGGCTTTTGTGCTCTATAAAATCCATATGTACTTTTAGCGGGATTCTTAGAATTAGAAAATTATACTGCTTTTGATTTCATTTTCTCTTGGGATTTCAATAAAGCACAGTGAAGTGGCACTGTGTCGTGGCTATGGGAAGGAAAATTGGTCCAGGAGACAAGAAAAGGAGCATCTACATCTCGGGGCTGTGCAGAGGGAACAGTATCGGAAACAGTTCGGCTGCAGAGAGAGGTTACGTGGAGACAGATGTGAAGGTGCAAGGCTAAGTGAAACCTCTAATTAATTGAAAAATTTCCTCATTTGTTTTGTGAGAACTTCTGACCTACCAGACCAAGAATATTTGAAATGTGAATCCTGGCTCCCTACCAGCTGTTTAAATTAGTCAAGGTAGGGTACAGTAACAAATAGACCCCTGAATAAATCATGGCACAAAGACCAGTCCAGGGAAGTTGTTCTTGGCTGGGGTATGGTGATGGCCGCATTTCTTCATGCAGTTATTCTGGGGCCATGGCTTCTCCTATCTGTGGCTCCCCCACGTGCTAGGGGCTTGTAATCCTTTGCCTGTAGATGGAAGGGGGAAACAGGGTGGAGGGGGGAACTAACTTCTTACGAGCTTTGAGCTGAAAGTGGCACACATACCTTTTGTTCACATTCTCTTGGCCAGAACTCAGCCATGGGACCCCACCTTCCTGAACAATCCTGGGGTATACAGCCTCGCTGTAGGCAGAGAAAGAAGGAAGGACTCTGATCTGTGTTGGACACTCGCAACCTGAGCCACACCATCCGGTTGCTCCAAATGCTCTCGTCATAACAGCTAGTATTTATTAGTGCTCTTAATGTGCTAAGGGTTTTGTATACATTTATTTTTTCCTTAATCCTCCCAACCACCCTGTGAGTTAAGAGAATTCATCCCCATTTTACAGTTGGTTAAACTGTGGCTTAGAGAGGTTTAAAAACTTGCACAAAGCTGAACAATGAATAGAGAGCCAGAACTCTCACTTTATGTGCTGTTTATCCAGAGGGTCAGGATGCTTTGGCAAGCTAGAGCACTCATGTGGAAAGGGAAAAGCCAAAGCAGTAGCTCACGAGTGACTACCTTCACCTGTTGTGCAAAGACTTGCTACCTCTTCCTTCTCCGCCACGCCCCTCCTTGGAGATCCTGAGAGGAGAGAGGTCTGTGGAAGAACTGGAGGAGAGAGGTGATTAAATCATCTGAAATCTGTTTGAAAAATCTCCATTTTCAAAAGCTTTCTGTTTCTAACAATGCTTGACTCTGTGAGAGACACTAGCCCCTTTTCGGAGCCAGCAGAGTAACAGAATGCAACTTGTAACAGAGTGGCTGGCTGGCCTCCTAAAGTAGCAATTATATTTAAATTTCAGTATCAGTAACGCTAGCTGGAACCACCTAAAGCAAAATGAAGGAAAGGGTATCAGGGCACAGGGCACATTTTCACTCCTTGCACTGCCCCGGGGGCTAGAAATGGAAAGTTTTGTGACAGGGTTTTTTTTTTTTAACTTGAAATTTTCCTCTCTTCTAAAAATTAAGACAGCCTAACAGGGCTTTATATGTTGGCCAATAGGGCAGTCAATTCATGAAGTGAAAAAATTGAAGTTTTCATGGTATTATAAGCTCACCCACACTGAACTTAAATTTATTACCTAGGCCACTCCAGTTTCATGTGCTATGGACAAATTCACTTAAGTTTTTAGAGTTTTTGAAACTAAAAAGCAGCTCGTAGCATTGTGTACTTTATTTCTCTTTTATAGCAATAGTATGTCCTGAAAACAAAAATATCATGGTTTGAAAATTAGCTTCGAGTTTGGGTTGCCGAAAGTTAGAAAACATCCATCCTCAAAGAAGCCAACATTTTGCAATTTAGAAATCCTTTTCAACAAAGCCAATATTTTGGGTTATTATTTTTAATATATAATGATGCCTATGCATTCATAAACCCTGAAATTCAGTTAATAAAGATGTAGAAATGGGAGCCATAGCATTCCTTAACAAGATTTTGTAAACTTCACCAGGGGGCTGTTTATCCGGACCAGGCAAAGGCTGCTGCATTTCAATTCAGGGTTTCTTTTGCATACAGAAAAGTACAGACTTGCTGAGCTGAGCCAAATCTGTCGATCCAATTACTTACTGGGTAAGAGAGCTGACTGTCGCTTTAGGCAAAACCCGTAATCTGTAAAACTCTATAGTATCAGTGACAGCCTGGTGAAAGGAAAGGGCCGATAGAGTGTATATATTACTTGAGTGATACACAGATGCACGCTGCTCCCTACAAATAATCCGCTTCAAATCTAACAGCAAAGAGCAATGGCGTATCTGTATACGCCTTGAAAACACAGCATTTGATAAGTCTGCAATAATCTTTAGATAGAATGGTTTACCAATGGAAATGGAGGCTCAACCGTGTATTGCAGATCACACAGCTGAGCACTAATTGAAATGCTTCTATTACCTCTAATAAAATCCGTTTTAGCTACTCTTGGTTTCAGGATGTAATTATTTTAGCAACTTTGTAATGTCTGGTAAAATTTTGTTTTGCTAAAATGTGTTATTTGTAAAAAGAATGAATTTAGGAATAATGTTTGATTACATTTTTATCATGCAAAATTCAATAATGATTTCAATATAAGATAAAAAGTTAATCTCCATGAAAACGTGTTAAGTGAAAGAGGCCAGATACCAAAAATGCCCATACAACATCATGCCATTTATATAAAATACAAAGGCAGGCAATGACTTACCTGTTATGTTCGAGGTCAATAGAGAGCACATCTTTGGGGAGAAAAGAAGGCACAGTGGTTGGGAGGGAAAAAGATGGTCCTCTGGGTGCTAATTATATTCTGTTTCTCACCCTGGGTTCTGGTTGCACAGTTGTGTTTATTGTTCATGTTGAACTGTAAGAGCTGCACACTTACAGTTTGTGTGCTTTTCAGTGTGTGTGTGATAAGCCAGCTTAAAAAATTTAAAAAAGTAAATCTCTACAATGTTCTATTAGTGTTTTAAAGAAGAAGAGATTAATAAGGAGAAGAAGCACGGGTATGGGAGTTTTGAGCCATCTTGGCTTTATTATTTATTAGCAAATGTTAGCTTTCTAGTCACAAAATACAGAGCTAGTCAAAGCATTTTTCAAGAAATTGAGATTATTTCCCATTTTGCTTTAAAAATAATTCTATTTTCTATGGGAAAAGAGAATTGGTCCAATCTATATTGGATTGCAGTGGGAAAGTAAATTCTTTTTTTCTCATGCATGGAAGTACAGGCAAGAACAAAATCAGGGCAGGGTATACTTAAGATATTTTAATTCATGTTATCAGTATATCTTATAAGAAACCTAAACCTTCTGTAAGCAAGGTTTTGCTGGGCCCAGCATTTTTAGTGGTAATGAAGTTTCATGGCCATTATCACAACCATCTGGTAATCAATACCTGGGATATCTATTCCAGTAGAAACAAAAACCCTGGTAAAATGTTTCCATTTATAGGCTTTTTTTTTTGTAAAGGTGGGAGCAGATAAGAGATAACTCAGTAAATGTATGTCTCCATGGTCCTGCAGCCATATAATTTTTAATAGAGAGTAGCTTAACAATTTTTTGTTTTAATTTTTAACAATAACTGCCAAGAATTCCATGTGAATTTGGCCTCATTCCATAAAGCAAATGATTTAATTATTTTATTTATTCCACCAATGTTTATTGAGGGCTTTCTCTATGTCAGGCCATGGGGGAAAAATGGGCTTTGTTCTTCAGCCTACAGTGTAAAGGAGTATTTCATTATTCATGCAGCAAATGTTTTTAAATGGCTACTATGTGCCAAGCTCTGTCTTAGGTTCTGAGGATCTTGAAAAAGAAAGTGAAATGTCTCAAAATTCCCTATCTTGGTGGGATTTTTATTCTCCTTGGGGAAGGCAAACAATGACCACACTATTTGAAGAAGTTCTCTATGATGCCAGTGTGCCTCTGGTACACAGCGTACAGTAGGCTCTTCAGTCTCTGCTTCTCGATGGGAATGTTCAGTCCAACTACACTTTCTGTGAGTGCACATTGCCTCCAGACCAGTGCCTTCTCCACACTCACAGTAGCACCATCAAGTTTAGGCAACAAACATTGGTTTATCCCTGCCACCTAATCGCCAGGCCTCAGTCAAGTTTTGCTAGTTGTTCTGATATTACCCTCCATAGAGAGAAAGGGGTGCACCTTAGTATCACCCATTGCATTTAGCTTTTATGTCTCTTCAGTCTGGAAGAGTTCTTTGGTCTTCCCCGGATTTCCATGAGCGTGGCACTTTTGAAGATTGAAGGTCTTTATTTGTTGGAATTGTCATTTGTTTCTTTTCCTGATATTTTCTCAGATAGTTCAGACTACACACTTTGGCAGGAATGCCACAGAGCTCATGCTGTATTCTTATTGTTATGCCAGGTGGCATGAATGTCATTCAATTTGTCCTGCGATGCATGAAGTTCTCATTGGTCACCTGATCACGAGTGTGTCTGCCAGGCTACCGAAAAGTTACTTTTTTCTCCTTCATAATAAATATTTTATGGGGGCATACTTTGGAACTAAGCAAATACCAGTTTCTTATAAACTTTGAATTTATTCATTCATTTATTTTTATCAGTATAGACTCATGGTTTCTCATTTTGATCAACAGTTTATAATCAATGACTGTCATTATTTATTTTACTGCTCCAAATTATGCTGCTGGCTTTCAAGCTGGCTTCTGAGTTCTTTAGACATGTCCTCATCTTTCTTTGGCCATTTCCTTGCTTTAGTACAACAAAAGTTCCGCGTTCACTTATTACATCCTCTGGTACAGTTCTGGAGCCCGTCATTTCTCTTTTTTTCCGATAGTGGATGCCTTCTTTACTCCTCCCAGCCTCCGATTTGACATGCTGGGCCTTTCTTTTCTGTGGACTCCTCTTGGCTCCCGCTTTCCTAGTTACATATATTCCATTTCCACTGTTCCTCATTCCTTTATGAGTTTCCACACAGTATCATTTTCCTACAGCCTGAAAATCTTATTTTAAATCTGCTGGTGGTAAGTTTTCACATTTGTTCATCTTGAAATATTTTTAGTCTGCTTTAATTTTTCAGGGATATTTCTGCTAGATATATAATGCATGGGTGACAGCTTTTCTTTCAGCACATTATAGACTGTTTTCTTGGTGAAAAGAAGCACTGCTTTCTTGGTGACACTGTTTCTGGTGAGAAGTCACTGGTGGTTCTCACCATTGTCCCCTTGGAATGTGTCTTTCTTTACCTTCTGGCTTCTTTTACATTTTTCTTTTTGCATTGGTTTTAACATTGGATTAGAATGCATCTAGAGGTAGCCTCCTTCTTTTTAAAAATATTGCTGAGGGTTAATTGAGCTTTTTGGATCAGTGGGTTTTTTTTTTGTCAGACATTATTTTTTAAAAAATATGTGTTTTCTATCCCCACCCCTTTCCTCTTTCTGCAACCTTATTTGCAGGTAGACAAGCCTGCTTGATATTTTCCCATAAGTCACTGTCTGGTCAGAATTCCAGTGACTCCCAGCCACTCCAGAATCTGTGTTCAGCTCAGTGCTCTCTGGTGTTATTTCTCCCAGGCTGTGTGGGGTCTTGTCCTCATATGCATAGCTTTGTATTCAGTGAATGACTAATGGGAACCCCTGAGGACATTTCTAGAGCTCCTTCTCTATGTAACACCCTTCTGTCCACCACTCTGTGCTGTGAACTCTAGTCACTGTCAGCAGCCCTGCAACCCAGGCTCTCTCCTCAGCTCAGCAGGACCACCAGGCTCAGCTGGGCCTGCACCTGCCCTCATGGGGGTCTGGCAAGTGCCTCCAGGCAGGAAGTCATGGCTACTTGCCTGGGGGTGGGTGGGTGGGGCTTGCCTTGAAATTCCCCTTCTCTCAGGCGCAATAACCCTGTGCTCCCTGCTGTCTACTCTCTGAAATATTTGTTCCCTCCCCCGCAGTTTTATAGGTATTTATAGTCAGTAGTACTAATTTTAGACCAGTTAGTCCGTTATGGCCAAGAAGTGAACATTGAGTAAATTCTAGGGTATGTTAAAAACTGATAAATGTTACGAGGAACAATGGAGCAGTGTAAGGAGGATGGATAATGCTGGGAAAGGGAGGTATGACTTTAAATTACAGGTCAGGAAACAGGCATACAATTCAGCATGATAATTACACACAGAGTAATTTAGGCATCTGAAGAAGAAGGGGCACCCAAGCAATAGAGGGGTGTCTGGGAAGATTGAGAAGAGGAATTCATATGTAGTCAAAGGCCTGAAGGACTAGTAGGAACTCACCGGCCAATGGGATAGGATATGAGAGTGCTGGCTTGTTTTCCAAAATACTGGAAACAGCATTTTATAGACCCGGGGAGAGGGGTCAGAGCAGAATATAAATGGTTCTTAATGGCTGGATTAACACGGTGTGATAAAGCAGAGACCAAGTCAAAGAGGGCCTTGCAAGCCATATTGCATATTGAGAGGTCTGCACTTTGTCCTGCGAGCCTTGGAAAGCCATTAAAGGATTTTAAGTGAGTGAAACTTGATCATAACCCCTGAATCTCCATATCTTCTTCTATAGAAAGAGTGTTAGAAATAATGGCATCAATTATATCTTTCACAAATGGTTCTCCTTTTTACATGCAGGGTTCAAGTTTTGTAACGATATCAAAAGTCAATGTCAAATGCCAACTTTAAGAGGCCCTTGAAAAGATAATGCTTTCAAATAAATTTGTGGATCATGTATTCCTTGAGAGAGAAAGTGATCTGAACGTCATACAGGAAATTGATGGTGAAACTCTAAAAACAGAACATAAAACCTTTGATTTCTCAATTATCACCATTAAAAGATGTAAAAGATTGAATTATAATAAAGGGTAGTCAATTGAATTATGATATTTGTTAGTACATAAAAAATCTAGATGGAGTGAATAAAATGTTTACACTGAAGGGTTAGTGGTATCACAGAAGAGACAAGGGGAATAGAATAAAGAGAAAGCCAGCAAACAGGAAATCAGTCTCTTTATTTCCATGCCAGATGGGTGACATAGAAAAAAAGTCGTGATTTTTTTTTTATATTATACTTGATTCAACTCAATTCAACAAACATTTACTTCATTTCATGCTAGGGACTAAAGGAATGAAGAAAGATGACCAAGACACTGTTTTCTAACCAAAGGCATTTTTGAACCTTTGAGGAAACAGATGTTTCTAATTGTTTGCTACAAACAGCAGATGAAATGAATGGTTTCCACCTTGATTTTGGAGCAAAAAAAAATGTGAACATTTAACTATATTAAAAAGCATGCAAAATAAATGCTGTGAGAGAGATGCTAAGAAACTTCCCTGGGAGCCGGAGGAGACAGAACTTTCACAGATGGGAGAGGGTTCGGGTTGAGTCGACACGTTGAGTTGGGCTTGCAGAGCTGGACAAATCGGAGAGGTTATTCCAAGAAAGGCATGGAATAATGGATGTGCTGGGCATGTTCAGGAAACGTCAAATGTTGCTGAGTGGTTGGAGCTGAGGGCAGCAAGGTGAGATATGTTCGGAAACGGCAGGACATGCTTTTGCTGCCATGGACAGGCCCCTTTCACAGAGCATCCCTCCCTCAGCTGCAGTGAGAATTGGCTGCTATCGAGACCACAGCTGCGCCCTTTCTCTGTCAGCTGCCTTTGGGGGAATAGAAGCCATCTCCACAGAAAGCCTACCTGCCTGCCAAAGCCTACCTGCCACCATCTTCAGTCCATCCCAGCGACTGACTGGCTCGGAGTATGAAAGACCAACACGATTTGCTTCAAGGTGGGACTAACTCTGAGGGGCCACACGTGGTCCAGAGCGAGCTGTGGGATCCGGCTAGAGCTAGACTCCAGGTGCGACCGCGTCCTTGCTTACTTCCTTCCCTTTCCCCATCCCTAAGAACACTGCAAAAATATAAATGGCCAACAAATACATGGAAAGACACTAAACTTCACTTATAGTCACAGAACTGAAAATGAAAACAAAGATACCATTTTTTTTCTATTAGGTCGGCACTTTGTCAAGTATATTGCATCTTTAGAATGAGCACTTTGTCAAACGTACCATCCACACACTTTTCCTTGTTTGTTTGCTGCTTGACTTTGTTTGGTATATTTTAACTAAAAAGTGACAAGGTGTGTTGTTTTACCAAATAGAACATGTGTTGCCTGCGTGACACCAGGGTTCTCACCTGGTGTCTTCTAGTTATTTTAAAGTCTTATTTAAAACATTTTAAATCTTTTACTGTTGCGGAGTTAATTTTATTTTATTCCAGCTGTTTTCCAACTACTAATGTATTTTCAAATGGCTTTTATTAAATAATGCATCTTTACTTCATTAGCTAAAAATTTATCTTTGTCACAGACGAAGTCCTCATACGCACTTTGTTCTATTGCTAGATTCTGTTTCGTCGCTGTTTCTGTTCATGCCTTTGCTAGTGTAATGCTATACTAAATATTATTATTTTAAATATTTTTAAATGCTGACAATGCCGTTACTTCCCTTTTTACAAGTTTCTCTTAGCTATTTTCACGTATTTATATTTCCAGATGAAGTTTGAAGTTACCCATAATTTATTTTTATGAAATAGTTTTTCTTCTCTTTTCTAGCTTTTTTTGAGGTATATTGCCAAATACAATTGTAGACATTTAAAGTGTACAATGTGATGATTTGATGTATATATACATTGTAAGATATCTGCCATAATTAGTTAACACATCCATCACCTTACATAGTGACCTTTTTTTTTTGTGGAGAGACTGTGTTAACTTTACTTTCTTAGCAAATTTCAAGCATTCGATACAGAATACTTAACTAAAGTCACCACATTGCTCATTAGATTTCCAGGACTCATTCCTCGTATAATTGGAAGTTTGTACTCCGACCAATATCTTCCTGTTTTTCCCACCCACAGTTCCTCACCATTCTGCTCTGTTTCTATGAATTAGACGTTTTCCCCCACATACAAGTGAAATTATCTAGTATTTATTTTTCTGCATCTGGCTTATTTCACTTAGCACAATGCCTTCCAGTTTCTTCCAAGGATATCACAAATGGCAGGATTTCCTTCCTTTTGAAAGCCGAATAATGTTCACTGCATTGGGCAGCCCATCATCTTTTTCTGTTCGTCCATCGATGGACACTGAGGTTGTCTCCATCCCTGGGCTAGTGTGGGTAATGCTGTGATGGACGGGGGAGTGCAGATGTCTCTTCAGGATACTGTGTTGTTTCCTTCGAATTAACAGTCAGAAGCAAGATTGCAGAGTCATATGGCCATTCCATTTTTAATTTTTGGAGAAAACTCCATATTGTTTTCCATGGTGTCTGTACCGATTTATATCCAAACCAACAGTGCACAAGGGTTCCCTCTTCTCCACGTTCTCACCAACATTTATTATTTCTTGTCCTTTTGATAATAGCCACCCTAAACAGGTGTCAGATGACTTTTCACTGGTTTGCATTTCTCTGACGATAGTGATGTTGAGCATCTTACCATGTAGCTTTTGGTCATAGTAGGCTTCCTGTGGAAGAATGTCTATTCAGGTCCTTTGCCAATTTTTAAATTGCATTATTTCTCTTTTTCCTATTGAGTTACAGGATTATATGTATGTATATATGATTTGTATATTCTTTATATATTTTAAATATTAATTTCTTACTAGATATATGTATGCATATCCAATATTTTTGAAGCCCTGATAACTTAATCCTAAACTGTTTTGTTTTTGGTTGGGGAATTATTAAATTTAGAAATTGAATTATTAAGAATATTTTCTGCATTTTACATTCTTTATCCAATGTCATGATGTCTTTCTATTTATTCTTAATCTTTATGTTCCTCAACAAAAGCTTACAGTTTTTTTTTTCTTCTCTTTTTTGTGGCATGTATATATTCTGCATATGTGTTTTAACATTTATTCATATAATTTTGCTATTATAGATAGTACTTTAAAATTCATTCTATTATATACTTGGTTATTGTTTGTATAAAAAATAGATGTGGTATAATTAAGTTGTAACTACTTTACTAGGTTACTACCAGGCTTTTCTCAGAGACAGGTTTTTGCTTTTTATTTTTAAACATGCAAACTATTTAACCTTCAAAGATCAGATAAATTCAGTTCATTTAAATGGTTTCAAAACAAAAATAAACGCTTCCAAATTCCATTTGCAAAGCCAGCAAACATTCAATAGATAGTTCCTCCAAAGGAAACCACTGATCAGTCCAGTTTGTGAATTTTATGCAAAAATACTGCAAAATGAAATATTTTATGCAAAAATATAAAAAATAAAAATCTTATTGTTTCTAGTTTTTTCTTTTGTTGATAATCTTAAATTTTTCATGCATACTGGCATATAATCTGCAAATAACTACAAGTTTACTGCATTTCTTATATTGATACCTTATATTTCTCTTGTCAAAATGCATTGTTTGTTACTTTGTAAATGATAGTAAACTGGAATTTCTTTTCTTGTTTCCGATAGCAAGGAATATTTTCTCATTTTTCACTATAAGCACAGTGGTGAGATGCACACTGATATCATGTTAAGAAAGTCTCATTTGCTCCTATTTTTGTCCAGGGTTCTTTTTAGGTAGGAATGTCATTTGAATTGTATCAAAGATCTCATTTAGCATCATTTGAAGGAACAATTAGAATGTTTTTTTGTTCTATTAATGTACTATTTTTAATCGATAAAGTTCTTAATATTGTATCATTCTCGTACTTTTTGCTATTTTTATTTTTTTCATTATATTATATTTGCTAATATTTTATTTAGTATTTTTGCAGTTTCCACTAGTGAGTTTGATCTTTTTTTTTGGGTGGGGGGAATATCCATGTCAGGTTTCTTTCAGAATTTTGCTGACTTCAATGCCAGCTATTTGAAAGGTTTCTTCTTTATGTTTTGGAACAGTTTAAATAGACAAGATTTATCTGATTTTTGAAGTTTGAAAAAGTTCACTTCCTTCCCATCCCTGTCCCCCCTTTTTAAAACTATACCTGGAAAAACTCCGACAGAGAGCCCACTAAGAGTGAAATGGTTGACTTCGGATATGAGCTTATCAGGGCTCCTTTTCTTGTTTCCATTTTTCTAAATTTAGGGAAGGTTGGAAACACAGTTTGTGAGAGAAGTAAAGGAAGGAGAGAGAGGAAAGGCTGAAGAAGAGGGGAAGACGCTGTGAGTAGAATGAATTGTAGTTAGTGAAACTGTCCGCTGGAAGATTATTTAGGAAGCCGTTATAAAAGTCCAGAAAAGAAACAATAAGGGTATATATTAAATCAGCGGCCAAAAGGAGGGGATGAATAGAATTGATCATGAAAGCCCTGAGGCTGAATGAAATAGCCGAGGGAGACATCGTAGAGAGAAAGGAGAGCCGAAGTCGGAACCCTAGGACAGTGCCACGCACTTAAAGAGCACTAAACAGTTATGCGTGGAATGTATGAGGAAAAAACCTAAGGAATATGTGCCCAGAAGCCCAGGTCTGAGCAAGCACACTGAGGAGAAATTGCCAGAGAAGTTGGAAGAAAAGTGGTAGGAACACTGACCTAAACCAAGAATGAGGAAGCTTCCAGAAAGAGGAGAGGGCCATTGGCATAAAATGCTGCATGGAGATCTTTTAGGATCAGTAGATTATTGGGATCTTTTGAGAGAGAAATCTTAAGAGAATGGTGGGAAGCCAAGCCATGAGTTGATGGGAGAGGGGGAAATGTTCTCAAAATAAATTAAGTGAAGGGAATAAGACACTCACCTGGTAATGTAAGTAGTACTAGAATGGAGGGACGATTTTTCTCAAATAAAAAGAATTATAGGACAGGGAAAGTGTGTCCTACATTCTTGGCTAAGTAGACTAATTTCTTGTTGCTCTGGACATTTTGACCATCATTGTTTTTTATCAGTGAGGAATTTATTTCACTCTTACACAGGATCTACCTGAATCAGTAAGCTGATCAGAATAACTCAGGAATACATTCTTTTCATGACCTAAGAAAAGGCCTCCATATTGGTCAGAAATAACAAGGAAATGGTTATTTCTGGGCTTTATAGAATTCAGATTATAGGCAGTCTATTTACTGGTGAACTCTTTATTTCTGTTTCTTGTTAGTAGTACTGACCACAGAAAGTTTACATGAACTACTCCAAAACAAATAGAACATTATCTGCATCCCTGGAAGTCAAGCATTCACTTTCTTTACTGAGAAAGGAAGACAAAAAGAGGCATGGCTGTTTGGTTCTTGGAGAGCCAAGTTCCCCAGCAACCGTGCCAAGGTTCATTTTTCCCAATTCCTTGCAAAGTGGCAGGCCTTATCTTAGCCTCTCATTCTGAAAGTGCCCTATCTTTGGAAGTGGTTTGGATGTCACTTGGGAACGTGCAGCACTGGTCACTAACTTTGTAGTTTTAAAGATGTTTGCCAGTGAAAGTGATTCTGTTATTTTGAAATTGTAAAAAATGCTACAAGTATCATATGTGTTTCACACGTGGGGCTTCCTGGAAAGATGATACATAGTGCAAGCATTGGGTGTTCACGGTGATTCTACAGGGCTACGGAATAACATTGTTTCTGTGGGAAAACTGGAATTCAAAGCTAGTGGTTGCAAAGACCTGAACGTACTCCATTGCCGGGTCATTCTTTTCCGAGTTGTCAAAGCATGCGAAGGGCTTCCTGGAAGAAAGTTTGGAGCATGGGAGGTTCTAACAAAACTTAATATACTATTACCATACGATCCAGCAGTCATGCTCCTTGGCATTTACCCAAAGGAGTTGAGAACTTATATTCACACAAAAACCTGCACACGGATGTTCATGGCAACTTTATTCACAATTGCCAAAACTTGGAAGTAACCAAACATCCTTCGGAAGGTGAATGAATACATTGTGGTACATCTAGACAATGAAATATTATTCGGTGATAAAAAGAAATGAGCTACAAATGATGAAAAGACATGGAGCTAACTTAAATGCGTCTTCCTCTGTGAAAGCAGCTGGTCTGAGAAGGGTACGTACTGTATGATTACAACTGTATGACATTCTTGAAAAGGCAAAATTATGGAGATGGTTAAAGATCAGTGTTTGCCAGAGGTTGGAGGGGCAGTGGAAGGATGAAAAGGCAGAGTACAGGAGATTTTTAGGGCAGAAAAGAACCATAATCATGGATATATGTAATTATATGTTTGTCCAGAGCCATAGAATATGCTATATCAGGAGTGAACCATAATGTAAAGTATGGACTCTGAGTGATAATGTTGTGTCAGTTGGCGTAGGTTCATCAGTCATAACAAATGCCCCCCTCTGGTGGGGGCACTGACAACAGGGAGGCCATGCCTGTGTGGCAATAGGGGTATATGGGAAATTGCTGTACTTTCCCCTCAGTTTTGCTGTGACCTTCAACTCTAAAAATAAAAAGTCTTAATAATAAAACAACAAACTGCAGTATGTTACCAGTGATCTCAATCTTCAGAATAAATAAGGTGTCGCTCTTTCCGCCCACACAGTGTCCTGTGCTGTGTCAAGACCCTTGCAAACACGTTCAGATGTGTTGATAGTAGATGCGTTGAAGACTAAGGGATGAGGGTGTTTGGTGTCTGTCCCTTTATAAAAAGATGGCTGAGGGCATGTGTACGTCAGATGCCCCTCCTTGTGGGATATTTGCAAAGCTGATGTTCCGCACTTTGCCTTTCCAGACTCTCCCCATTAAAGAAACTATGGTTTCTTCTTAATTTTTGGATGTTCCTTTTTCTGGCAAGAGTACTTTGGGGTTTCCTAAAGATCAATAAATATTTGTAGAATGATGGTGAGGGTGAAGGACAAATGTTACTTTTTTTTTTTCTGTTTATGTACTTCCCCTTTCTTTTGGGTCATGGGATCTCCTCTATACACTTTGAGGAATAGAAACTACTTACTTCACTACAAAACCCTGTCATAGATAGGAAGTTGTGAAGAAATTTGTTGTCTCTGGGAAAAAAGAGCACTGATTAGAGGACATGATACTAAATTCATGCTTGCTATAAAACTTTTTTGCTTTCTTAAATATATAATGAATGGTAGCAGTTAGATTTTATGCTTGTGGGATAATCAGCATTTAAGAAATAATATAAAAAGCAGGATTCCTTTTCTCACAGAAATTACAGGTTGGAGAGAGAAGACAAATAACATACATATGTATTTTTGGAAGTCATATATATATTTTGAAAATGTGAGGGCATTTTGTTTTCTTGTCCTCGGAAACTGAGAATGGTAGTATATCTATAAATAATGGTTTAGGGTACGTGTACTGGGATGGAAAATGTCCCCCAAATTTCACGTCCTTTCAGGAACTTCAGAATGTGACATTATCTGGAAATAGGGTTATCACAGATGTACAGATGTGATTAGTAAAGTTGGAATTTATAGTGGAGCAGAGAGGGCCCTCTGTTTACGTAATTGGTATCCTTATAAAAGAGAAGACACACAGAGGGACCATGGCCATGAAGAAACCAGGTTAGAGATTGGAGTTAAATTGTCAGCAGTCAGGGAGTCCCTGGGGACAGCAGGAGTCGTGAGAAGGTAGAAAGGATTTTCCCCTCCAGGGCTCAGAGGGAGCGCGGCCCTGCCAACAACCTGATTTTGGACTTCTAGTCTCCAGAACTGTGAGGGCATAAATCTCGGTTGTTTTAAGGCGGCCCTAGGAAACTACTACATGGACACAGTCAGAACATATACAGTTTCAAAGTCATGGCCAATGTCCAAGTATTGAGAATTGAGCTAGTTAATTTTGGTGTACAATAAAATATTTTATTGCCTCTAAATCTGACTGACATGTGTGTGGACTTGAGAGATACACAGAAAACTGCTGAATTACAAACAGCAGCCTTGTGGTGCGCTCATGACGATTGCAATCATAAGTACCATATATATGTGTAACCCCAAGGTTCGGAATAAGATCTTTACTCTCACACAATTGGTGGAATGTGGTAAACTATTTCTTGTTTACTATTTAATAGGAAGAATAAACATTTGATATAAAAATTCACAACAAGTTACAAAAATAGCCTGATATCAAAGCCATCATTAAATGACTTACACTGAGGTTTGTTCATGCATAGAGCCTAGTGAATTTTCCCTCTTTTTGTTGCTTTTAAGACTGAAATAGTAGCATATGTTGAAAAATGAGACAAATGGCCCTTTAAGGAATTGGGACTGGTGGAAAACTTCAAGATCTAGAAATTATATTGATGCTCTAAAATGCTGAACTTTCTGCTAACTGGGACTAAAACAGAGTAAAAAACAAGTAGTCATGGCCAGGCAATTTAGGAACAAACAGACACAGAAACGTACAGTCCTTCTACATGTTTTTTTGTAGAACTGAAACTATAATTAATACCTCAAGACCACAAAATGATTGGGATTGGAGGGCTTGGCTTCTGGAGAAATATTTGCAGTGAAAGTTAAGAAGCTGGTGAAACAGCTTATTAAACTAGCCCATCCCATATAAATACCATAGTCTGGCAGTGATGAAATCTTGCTGGACGCCTCCAAGTGAGCTCTCAAAGCCAGGGTCAGCTTTCATTATGCAACTGGGGTTGGCTCTGGCTCAGGCTAGCTGACCTCTTACTTTGTGCAGGGCCGTGGCCCTCTCTCTGGCTTCTCCGAAAAATATTGCTTCTCTCTCCACGAGACTTTTTATTTTGGAAATTGGTTTCAGAAGTATCAATGAGTAGGAAGGGTAGAAGAATTAAAATAGGATCCAACGCAATAAAGAATTCCTTGCGTGATTGTCCATACCCACGTGAAATGCAGTTGCTGTTTATTTGAAGACCAAAACAGGAAGTCATTCTCTTAGTGAACCATCCATTAAGAGTCAGCTTACATGATGATTTATTTCCCATCACAAAACCACTAGTATTTAAAGCAACAAACGCCTTCTGCATTTTCTAATCAGATTTTTCTTCTTCACGCTAAAAAAACATGGGTGTTTGGTACATTTACATTACAAATAGTCAAATCAACTACTTAATGATTTTCCCAAAAAAAGCTATGAATAAGAGAAATCATAATGCAAGCGAAGCGTATTGTTTTTGTTGTAGGTTTGGTCTTCTCTCCCACCTGGGAGGGAATCTTCCAAAAGGCAATGTTTTAGAGTCATCAGTGCCACCCTATCCTGGATTTGTCTTGGTGAAATCTCTCTCAGAGATCGTGTTAGAAAATGAAAGCACAGAAAGAATAAAGAAAGCACCGCAGGAGTAGAAGGAAAATATTCATGCGAATTTGAAAAAATATTCATTCCTTGTCTAACCCGTGGGTACAAACAGCGGCTCCTGAACTTCCCATGTGAAGGTCCCAACGGGGTGTGAGTTGTGTTTCAGGCGATTCAGACTCTGGGTGGTTCTTGGTGGGCATGCGCCTCTGGGAGCGCTTGCCGAAATGGTTTTGCCCCACATTTCTAAGTGGAAATGCAATCTCAAAATTGGGTTCTTGGTGTAAGAATCTGCATTTTTTCATTCAAATCACCCTAAAAAGAAATAGTTTATGGCCTTTTACTTAACGTTAAGAGGATTGTTATATTCCTGGTGTTATTTGTTATTTTTTCTAAATGGTCTAGATGCTCTTAAGAGCACAAAGACAAAGAAGAAAACTGCCTATTGCGTAAAGCCTCACTTTCCCAATTCTTTTTTCCTATTTGAAGATGCCACTGTTCAAGCGGTGCGACCTTCTGCAGATGATACTGACCAACACTCTAAGAGTGTTTTTTTATGGGGAGTGATTCTATTTACTTGCCAGTAGAGATTAAAGACACTTTCTAGACTTTACATCTTCTTCTTGGTCACAGGTGAAGAATGAAAAGCGGTCCATTGTCTGTTAGTCTTTTGTACTTTTATTATTTTCCTTCATTGGCAATTTCTGGGAAAGGTGATTCTGAAACACATTTTATCGATCATCAAAAAACTATTAATTTCAGGTCTGAAAATTCCAAAGGAAGTGTCTCGACAGCTAAGACACTTGTCATTTTTAGCTCCTTCTGAGCTTCATGGAGCTTCATCGATGTCTACCTTGTCTGCCAGCCCATGTGGGGATGAAAGACAAGTACCTCTACTCTTGACGAAGACATAAATTTAAGTGAGACTACACTTCTAGTGATACTTGTGCCCACCTCCAAGGGTTTCATTCCTACCTCCAGGGTTCAAATAGATAAAAATTACCCAGGGAATGGTAACTTCCCATTTAAGTCAAACTTAAGAATCTTTTTGGTTCTTAGTCCAAATACCTCTTGGACAGCAAACCATTTTCATAGTTTTGGCTGGGTCTACAAAGTAAAATATTGTAAGTAATGAATGAAGACTGACCAGATGATTCTGGACCAAAACTCTCCATATGTTTGGTATGAATGAACATGACTGATAGTCTACAAACAGAATATACCAGAAAATAGACAGCTGTCAAATCCCAGGTATCTTTTCTAAGTGAATTTTTGGAGTAAGGGGCTACAGAGTCATTCCAGGCTGACCTCAAACTCTATATGAAGAATCTCACATTTATTATCATTAGCTAGTCCTATTATTAGCTTGTCAATATTATTATAATGACAATGATGCCAATGAAGGTGATGGTATCAATTAACATTTATTGAGGCTATGTACCAGTTGATTTGTTTTTCAGGCATTATTTTATTCAATCCTCTCTTTAGGCTTGAAAAGTCTAAATAATCTTCAGCAGAGGTAGAGAATTATAGATTTAATTGATATTGATTTTAGTCTAAAATTAAATGTTACTAAGTTAGGGAATCCTGGAAACGAAGCTGGATTAATGCTTAACAAAATATATAAAGAATGATCACCCACAGAGCCATTCTTCGAGTTTGCTTTATGATTTTCTGCACAGATGCTATTAGGGGGCCAGGCTTCTGTGGCAAATGTGAACTTGTACGATAATGAGGAAATGGGAGCAAGCAACTTTCAAGCTAATTTTTATAAGTGAGGACACATTTTAGAAATGAATAGCCAAAATATTAAACTAATTTTAATTTACATCCTTTCTCTTCATTCTACCCTTTTCCAGTGCGTTGTTTGCTGTTTAGATTTGGACAGTAATTTCACTAGTTAGACAGTTTATTTAATTGAATGCTGCCAAGGGCATATGTTACTGTTTGACTCAATGTAACAAGTAACCACAGAAGGAGTTTCAACTAGAGTGACTACTGCATTCTACACTCTCCTAACCACTTTCCAAGTATTATCTCAGTTAATATTCACAGCAACCCATGAAATAGATGTTATTAATATTATTGCTGTTTCGTAGATGGGGAAACAGTCTCAAAGAACTTAATGGCTTAAGGTCACAACACCAGTAAAATGTGGCAGTCCACTCTGTTTTTAAAATTAGTTCTGCTTAACTTTTGAAGAGGAACATCCTGTTGTATTTTTTTTAATGGTCTCAATATCTCTCTGATGTCTTTCCATGAAGTTTCTGTTTCTTCTAGATTGCTCTTTTCTGGTTGCTTTTGCCTCTGGCTTTTATGTTACAGCAAAGGTTCTCAACAAAATCACCTAGGGGATTTTAAAAAATTTGGCTGCTTAGGACCACCACAGACCAGTCAAATCCAAATCTCTGCTGATGGGGCATATTTCTTCAAAGCTTACTGGTTGATTCTATGTTCTAATTAGGGGTAATTCTTGAGTGTCTGTATATCTACTTTTAAGAGTGGAAGACCAAAAAGCTGATTGGAAAATTCAGGCCCAGATAGGTCAGTGATGAATTCTATTGAACACTAAATAAAGAAATAATACCAATATTCCACAAAATCTTTCAGAAAATCAAGGATGATGGCCCTATTTGACTCATTTTATGAGGTCATTATCACCTGGATAACAAAGCCAGATAAAAGCATTAAAATACATATATACATACATAAATACACACATAAAATAGGCACCCATACATACATCCTTATATATATATATTTATATTTATATTATTTATATATGCATACAAAGAAAGAAAAAACACAGAAAGAAAATACACATACATGAACATGCCTCATGAATATAGACACAAAGATTCTTAACAACAGTTAACAGATAAGTCCAGGAACATAAAGTCGATTTCACATTTGAAAACCAGTTTCCCTTAACAATTCAATTCACGTGAATTGTTAAGTGAAATTCACATCTGTTAATTTCACTTAACAAAAGAGAAAACATTGTTTCAATGTAGAAAAACGTTTAAAAACATCAGTATTTATTCATGGTAAAACATTTAATCAAATTAAAAAGGGAACCATCTCAACCTGATAAAGGGCACATATTAAAAACCTATGGCTGACATCATATTCACTGTTGAAAGATCAGATACTCACTCCCTAAGATCAGGAACAGGCAGGAATGCTGACTAACTCTGCCCTTACACTCAGCATTGCACCAGAGGGCCTTGCCTTCACAATTAGGCAAGAAAGGAAAGAAAAGGTAGAAAGACCTGAAAAGCAGTAAATCTATCTCTATTCACAGGTGACATATTGGTTATGTAGAATCTATAAACTCATAGCTGCACCTATTAAACTAATTGGGAGGGGGCAGGATAAAAGGTCAATGTACAAAAATCAGTTGAATTTTTATGTGTTAAAAGCAGCTGTGAGCTTGTAACTTGAGATTGGGGCCAGTTAACATTTCGTTTCAGCATAGGGTGGTCTGCTTGGCTGTTTGTGGGGTAGCCCCATGTGAATTTTTAAAAATATCTTTGATATTTTTAATGGTGGGCTGGTTGGATTCCCAGGGAAGGAGTTTTCCAATTCGGAGGAAAATATTTATTAATATTTTTAATGGTCTGGCTGGCAGTGTTCCGAAGGTTGGGAATTTCAGAATTCAGTAGGCATAATTTCACTTAATGCCCGTTTTTGGTTCAAAGAGTATACTCTCAACTATGCCTGGCATCTGTGGTACAAAGGCCTTCCATTTCCTCTCTCTAGTTATTTCAAATGAGTTTGTTTCTTAATTTTGGGGGGTTGCTTACTGTTATTTTGTAGAAGCATGACTGATTTTTAAAAATATTTATCTTGTATCTTGTCACATTTTTGGACTTGTTTAGTACTGGTTTGCATTACTGCGGTGTAATATTTCACTGTTATCCTTTTCATGCGGAGTCTTCTCAGTTTTTGAATATCGTCAATAGCACTGCTCTGCCCATTTTTGAACATGTTTTTTTTTTTTAAACAATTTTTAATGCAACTACAAAATTTCAGACACATTGTTAAAAGGCAAAATAATTGAACTTAAATGGAAATAAATAAGTTTGAAGGAGTAATTTAAAGACTATTTTTCTCACATTGCTCCCCTTTTCTGACAAAAGGGATCAAAAATGTAAAAAATTATTTTACTGAAAAAATGAACTAAAGAATGTGATAAGGTTAAAGTTGATCAAAATCCTAGCCTGTTTGAGGTAACTTTGAACAGATTACCCAAAAGCTTTTTGCATGGGGAAATAATGAAAAAAATCATGAAAATGTCTTTTAAATTTTAACTAAAAATAGGTAAAAGTATACATTTCACCATTGGCAAGATTTCAACTCTTAATGAAAAATGAAAAGAAAGCCAAATTCGAAGAAAAACTGTTTAGTATATTTAAAATTTGAGTAAACTATTTTGTGGGCACTTTATAGAACATTTTGATGTAGTATTTTTGGGTACAAATGATGGTTTGAAGTTTTTGTTTTTTTTTTTAAGTCAACAGAGTTGACCTGAAAGTTTAAAATTTATTTGAGTTTAAGGGCATTGTTTTTATTAATATCATTTATACTCCTGTTTTCTGCCTGTACTTTTTCTACCCTTTGTTTCCTAACCTTTACCTTGCTTATTTCAATGTCTGTGTTTATAAATTGTCCAGGTTGTCTTCCAGTTTTTTCACTTTCCTCATTTCCAAACAACTCCTCCGGCTCTGCATTGGAACTGGTTAAGATCCCAGCTCTCAAAGTCTGCCTTTGGACCACAGTCCACCTCTCTCATTGTTACTCTTACAGAGCCTGTTCTTTCTCACTGAGCAACCTCCTTTTCCTTATTTCCTACCCCTCTAATGCTCCAATGTTAACCCAAGTTTTGCTGCTTCTCTTGTGTGTCATTAGAATTAATGCTCTTGATAGCTACACAGAAATACCTTCTTCTTTTACTTTGTGGCTTATGGGTTTTGCTGATTCCCAATTTTTTTGGTGAATAACAGAATCAGCTTTTTCAGCTGTCACTTCTGGAACCTGAATTTTCCTGGAGATGGTCCCATGACAAATATTGGTGAAGCATTCTAAGAGGAAGTCAGTTGAGAGCCTCAATGTTCTCAGAGAACCGTGACCCATTCTATGATTAGTTCACCTCTTACTTACTCTCCAGCAGAAGTTATTCCAATCTCAACTCCTGATGCCAACCTGGGTTCCCTCTGTCCACTTTTGTCAAATAAGGAGGTTCATCAACTTGCCTCCTTTCTTCCCTAAAATCTCTTCACCTATTCTCCCATCTTTTCCCTTCTATCATTGTTTCCTTTTCCCCTCCAATCTGAGTGTTTACATGGGTGCCTTTGATCCCACCTGCATGTTTTCAGCCCTGCTCTGTTACTTACCTTTCTTTCTTGGCCAGTTTCTTGAACACATCTATTACTGTCTCTAAGGAAATGTTCCTTTCTCTAAGCCAGTGGGTTCCAAATAGGGATAATTTGTCCTTCCAGGAGATATTTGTCAATGTCTGAAGATATTTTGGGTTGTCACAACTGGTTGGAGGAAGAGCTATTGTTTTCAATTGATTACAGGCCAAGGATACTGATCTTAAAAAGCACAGAGCAGATGCTCAGAGCAAAGAATTACACAGCTTGACATGTCATTAGTGCTGTAGTGGAAGAACTCTGCTCTAAGCCTAGTTCAATCTCAAATTTTACTTCTCCAGGAAATTTAAATAACATGTTGTTTTGATTATGTTTACCTTTCTGAGCTCTTTCTTCCTCTGTCTTTGCTTTTTCCCTAGAAATCTTTTAGAATGGAAGTCAACGGTTTCCAACTTAATTCACCTACATTGCATGCATGTCACTGAAAAACATGATAATGTTGAAAATTTCTACCCATCAGAAATTATTAAGGCCTTTAACAGACTGGGGTTTTCCCCTGGGCTTCTAGCAATGGCAAGGCAGTGAACGAAGCAGATGGGAACACTTCTCTGATCCCCAACTTGTGAGTTGGTTATTGGCCACGGAAACCTATGATCTTGAATATAGATACTTATTTAAACATTTGTTTTATTATGGAGGATAAACTTGTCCTCGGTGATTTTTGTTTTCAGTAGTGCTGGGAAACAGATTCTTGAAATGAATATTCTTCAAGATACACTTAAAATTCAGTTGTGTGAGGCCAACAGGCACATGGAAAGATGTTCAACATCATTAGTCATCAGGGCAATGCAAATCAAAACCACAATGTGATATCACCTCACACCTGTCAGAATGGCCATCATCAACAAGACAGACAGACAAACAAACAAACAAACATTGGCAAGGTGTAGAGAAAAGACAACCCGTGTACACCATCAGTGGGAATGTAAATTGGTGTAGCCACTATGGAAAACAGTATGGAGGTTCCTCAAAAAGTTAAAAATAGAACTGCCATACAATTCAGCAATACCACTTTTGGGTATTTTTCTGAAGAAAATGAAAATACTAATTTGAAGAGATAGGTGTACTCCTATGTTCATTGCAACACTATTTTCAATAGTCCAGATATGAAAGCAACCTAAATGTTGACCAATAAATGAGTGTATAAAAATGTGGTATAATATATGCAATGGAATATTATATTACTCAGCCATAAAAGGAGTGAAATGTTGTCATTTGCAATGACATGGATGGACCTATCTAGAGGGTATTATGCTAAGTGAAATAAGTTAGATAAAGACAAATACTGTAAGATTTAACTTATATGTAGAATCTAAAAAGCAAAGCAAATGGACAAATAAAACAAGATAGGAATAGACTCATAGATACAGTAAATGAGCTGGTGATTACCAAAGTGGGGAGACAGTGGGTGGGGGAGTGCAAAATAGGTGAAGGGGATTAGGGGTACCAACTCCTAGGTACAAAATAAGTAAGTCATGAGGATGTAACACACAACACAGAAAATATAGTCAATAATATTGTAACAACTTTGTATGGTTACAGATGGTAACCAGACTTCCTGCGGTGGTCATTCCTAAAGGTACACAAGTATCAAATCACCATGATGTATGCTGGAAACAAAAGGATATTGTATACTAATTATTATTTAACTTACAATTTTATTCTGTAACATAAGTTTCTACGGTACATTTTTGCCCAGCAATAATAGACTTAATTAAAAAAAAAAAAAAACAGGTTGCTTGGGCCAAAGCTTCAAGGCTCCTCTGTGGGTGTGATTCTCCTTGCAAACATCAACAGATGTCGCATCGCTCATGAAGACACATTGCCCCAAACATTTGCTTCTGTTTTTTTTTCTGAGAGTGTTCAAGAGAATATTTTTAACATGTGAAAAACAACAAATTTCTGGTAAAATGGGAAATAACCCTAAAGTTTTCCTTTACCCTATAAACTACTCCAGGCAATTGGAGTTGCTTGGGATCTCTGAAGCCAGAATTGAATTCCTGCTTTCTTGCTTGGAGGAAGAATCATGAAACATCACAGGACAAAACCCTGGATAAAGTTCCTCATCCAAATGATAAAGAATGGCTTGCAAGGTTGAATTATTCTTACATAGATTAAAAAAAAAATTTGGGGCTCTATCCAGTTGCTATTCTCAATGCAAAACAAATCCTGAAATGAAAACAAGAGTTTGTGATGAAGAGTGGCTCTGTGTTTAGACTTTTATTAAAAACATGTAATGAAGGATGCTGTTTGTTTTCTTTAAAAAATTAATCTTCAATTTATTTTATTTTTTCACTGGAAAGGGTCTTGGAGAGAATTCCTTTAAGGAAATAAAGACTCACCAGGGATTCAAAGACTTTTCTGTCTATTTTATTACCCACATGGCTTGAACTCTCACCAAGAGGTGATACAGTGACATTTCTACCCAAAGTAGCCTGAACATATACCAACAGATTCTATGAGATTTATTTCATTTTTTCTAAATTGGCCATCAATGTAACAGCATCTTATTAAATAGCCAATGATAGAGGTAGGGAAATTTTTTTTAGACAAGAGACCTGTTGAGGTCTTGAGAGTAGAGGTAAAGTATTTCAAGGATAGAGTAAAATCCTAATTCTATAACTAACATTCTGTTCGTATTGGTAGATTTGGACATTTTGCTGGTAGGAGTGATTTAGTTCACAATAACTTGTAAGAAATTGACACATAACTCTTTTTTACTCTTTTAAGGAATTTGTTTGGAAATTGAGAATATCTCTAATGAGTGAGAATAGCTATTATGAATGCTTTTAAGCCATATACCATAGCTATATAAAAAAGGAATAAAATTTGTAGATGACAACTTCATCTCTCTCTCTAAATTATTTATTTTTAAGAACTCAACATCAAGAAGATAAAAAGGGGAAAATAGCTAAAGAAATTTAAAAATTCTTGTTTGACAGTAATTGGAAACCAGTGACTGGAAGCACTTGGTGTGATGCATTCTACAAAGGACTTTTCAAAATCTATGTTTTTGATTGCTTTGCTTTTAAAGCTCTTCACCTTCCAATGCAGCTTCAGAAAAAAAGGTGTCAAATTGGGGTTGAAGTACTTTCTTAACTGCAGGAGTAAGTTTTGAAAAGAGAATTGCATTTTTCATGGACTAAATTATATCTTACTTTAAATTTTAGGAAAGAACTCTCTCATTGTTACCCAAGGGTCTGAATGTTTTGTTTCTGACAAAGGAGAACGACTCCAGAAGAAAGCATAATTTGTGAGCACAGTTCAAGGAATTCCTGCTTTATTCCTGTAGCATCTGTTGGTTAATATTTCCTACTTGGCCTTTATAAGTCAGGAAACAAATGGCACCCTCAGGATTTAATTGAAAAGCTTAATGAAGGGACTATTTATAGACCGACAGGCAGGGTTAAGGGAAAGAAAACAGAGCTGTGAAATATCAATATACCAGCATCTGCTGGGACTCTATACTGCCTCTAAGCCTGATGGGACCGTCAGTGAATGTGGAGGCAAGGTCTGTGGAAGGGGGTCCACCTGATAGGAGCTGCAGTCCTAGTTAGATAAGCTGTACTTTCCAGGTTCTCCTGGCTGCTGGCCACCCCCTTGCTTGGGGCGCATCGAAGTAGTGGTGGGAGACTGGATAGAGGGCAAGAGGAGGGGAGAAGCCACAGCGGATTTCCTCTTCCTCCTTCCCAGTTCTAGTTCCTGTTGGACAGTTCCACCGTAGGTCCAGCTACTGCTTGGTAGCTGTCTCACCTTTTCCCACTTAGCACTGATGATGGGTTCTTCCTGTCATTGATTTCTCAGTTGACTCTCTCTCCCATCTAGCTTTTATTACTTTTGAAACCAGTTGACAGCTTCACTTCCCTCCATTTCAAAAATTAATAATGGTTTATGCTTCCCTGTTTGATGTGGATATGTATTTTATGTAACAGTATTTTATTTTTTCCTATACTATCTATAATCTATATCTCATTATCTGTTTCATTATTGCTGGAATAATAGAATGACTTTATATCTACCAACCAGGCTGTACTCCGATATTAAATTAAATGATTATAGATCCTTTTGTGTTTTAAGTGGCAATAGTCATATCTGAGAAAAATGCCTACACCTCCTGTTTCTTTGGCTTTGCATATAAAACTGCACAAGACTTTAGGTCCTAGGGCTGATGGTAGTGGTGAGAGGAGCATTCTTTTCTGGCCTGTGGTATTAATTGGAATGTCTAAGTTTTTCCATTTTGGCACACTATTTGTTACAGTTTTTTAGATACATAGATGTTTACAAATTTAGTAAGTTTCTCTATTTCTAGTTTGAGTGTTTTAATAAAAAATTGATTGTGAACCTTTACTATTACTTTCCCAGAATCTACTGAAATAAGACATAAGTTTCCTTCTTTAATTCTTTAACATGGTGTATTGCATGGATAGATTTCCTGATGTTGAAACTTTCTTGCATTACTGAGATAAATCCTGCTTAGTCATGACTTTAAAAACAATTGTTGATTTCATGGCTCAAAGATTTTGCTCAGTGTGGCTATCACTTATTTAATTATCTTTGGATTCATGTTCATAAATGAATGGGGTATTTAATTATTTTGTGTCAGTATTCTATCTTAAAATTTCCATAATTTTCTTATAATTTTATTAATCTTCCATATTATTTCTGTGTTTTAATTCTTTAATTACTTCACTTACCTTACTATTATCTTCCTTCTAGTTTCATCGGATTTGCTTTATTGCTATTTTTCCAACCTTTTTCACTGTTCATTTTTTCAGCATTTTTTTTGTTTTCTGTGCTTTTAAAGCTATGAATTTCCTATGACTATTGCTTCAGCTGTGGCCTAAAATTTTTGATAAAATGCATACCCAGTTTTCTACATTTTAGTGATTTTAAATTTCCCTTATGATTTTTTCCTTTGGTGGAGGAATTATTTAGTAGTATTATTTAGTTTCTATATGTTTGCAGCTTTTAAACTTATTATTTTGGTATTGATTTTCAAATTTTCCTAATGGGTTATATAATAGGTATAATAATTGATTTTTTAAAAAAATTATTGAGGTTTTCATTGTGGAGCTCTACATAATTGATTTTTGTGAGTGCTGTCTATTCCAAAAAATGTTGTTCTCTCTTGGGTGTCAATTCCATATAGATCTACATATTAGTTTTAATATTTAAATTTTTTGTTATACTCAATTTATTTGGTTCTGAGAGAGGGACATGTTGAAAACTTCAGTTCCATTTGTTGCTATATCCATTCTTCACTTTATTTCTTTCCATTGTTGCTCTACTTTCTTTAAATCTATATTCTTAGGTACATATGTTCATAATCTTATATCCCTATAATATACTTTCCCGTTTTCTAGCATATATTATTGCTCTTTATCTTTTATGCCTTGATTTTTATTTTGTCTCAATATTGCTAGTGAGGCTGACAGTTGATTTGTTTTCTGGTTTACTACTCTTAATGTCATAAAGGTACTCTCCTGTATTCTACAGGTTTTGAAATTTTGCCTTTTATGTATAAATCATTAATCCATCTGGAGTTGTGTATGGTGTGAGATAGGGCTCTAATTTTATTTTATTTTTCTCCACTGAGCCAACAGCTATTATTTTCCCCACTGATCTGAAATGTCAGCTCCGTTGTATATGTTTCCACACATGCGCTGTGCTGGTGCGGGGCTCCCCACTCAGATCTGTGTGTCTATCTTCGTACCAATACTTGGTCTTTCTAGTTTTATACCAAGTCTGATATCGTGTAGAAGTCCTCCTAAGTGTTTTAATTCCTTCTAAGCATTTTTTGCGAGTATCTTGGTACTTTGCTCTGTCATATAAATTTCAGGAAAAAGTTTGCTGAACTGTGGAAAATCTTGCTGTCTCTTGTTTTGGAGTGCCCTGAATGAACATCTTGACAACATTTGCACCTTGTATTCATGAACACGGCTGTTCTCCCTATTTATTGAAGTGCTCTTTAATATTATCAATTAAGTTTTCATACTTTTTAACATAACAGTTATTCACTCAGAGCACTGAGCTGGAGTCTATTTCTGAAGTCGTTGCAAGTTCTTCGTAGGGCTAAAGTGATAAACACTTGACAAAAAGTAACCCCCTATCTTTAGTGTGTCTTAATTAGCCTGATCTACCATAACAAAATACTATAGACTGGTGGCTTACACACACACGCAAAAAAAAACCCCACTTATTTTCTTACAGTTACGGAGGCTGCAAGTCCAAGACCAAGGTGCCAACTGATTCAATCTCTATTGAAATCTCTCTTCTGGCTTGCAAACAACCACCTTCTCAATGTGTCCTCATAGGGTGGTAGGCTGGAGGTAGGGGTGGGGTAGAGAGGAAGCAGGGAGGGAAAGAGACAGAGAGAGGGCATGAGTGAGCTAGGAGCCAGGGAGCAAGTACAAGCACGCACATGAACTTTCTGGTGTCTCTTTTTATAAGGACACTAATCCTATGGGATCATGGATTACCTCTTACGACCTCATTTAACCTTAACTACCTCCATAAAGGCCCAATCTCCAAACATAGTTGGGGATGAGGGCTGCAACCTCCAATGAGTTTTAACAGTAAAATTCAGTTCATAGCATAGTGCTGCTGGCTCTTCTTCTCGTAGCCCTTTGTTTTGGGGACTAGAGGTAAAAGGCACTGCTGCCCAGCTAGCCACAGCGCTCCACCATGCTAAACAACTTCCTCCCCCTCATCCTGCTATGTGCTGGCAGTTACAGTTTCAGTGTGATTGCAAAGATGCTTGACAAGTATTCCTTTGGAAATCCAGAAAGGCAGATTCATGTAAGAGAATGTTGCTTATTTTTCTTATCACCCCAAGTCCAGCTGGGGGAAGTGGGAAAGGGATGGAGTATTTACTTCGTTCTTTCCATTCTTTAAGGCAGGAAGGGATGTTCTATCTCATGGGTTAAGCATCAGTTGGTTATACTCTGGTTTTTCTGCATCCAGTTCCAATTGCCTTATAGTTAGAAATGCCTTCCAGATGCTGGCATTAAGTCAATTGTATTAATTTCCAGCATTGTTGTAAGCTTTTCTAACTTCAAAGATATTTTAGTTGGAAGGCAAAGAGTCCAACTCAACACCTTTTTAAACAGAAACACCCAAATTTATCAGTTTTACAACCAAATAAATTTATATTTTTGGCCACCAAAAAATAAAAACAAGACACCCAGAATACTGGGTGTTGAAACTGGAATTTTTATGAGTGCTTAAATAAGATCCATATTTCCAGTCATGACTATTTTCCCCCTTTTTGTGGGCATATCGTCAGTACTTTGAAAGCACTAGAGGCCAGCTAAGGGAGGAGAAGGCTGCCAGAATCATATAAGATATTGAGATAAGTTTGAATGTTTTTCAAGATTTTGCTATTTTTGTTTCTCATATTTTATTCCAAGAGTATAATAGTTAAGTGCTTTCCTGAGGGTCAGCTATTTTGTGGTTTTGTTCAATAGCAGTTCTTTTTCAACTATATATAACATTATATGATTATAACCTAATGCCAAATTAATATTTCCGTAGTTTTCTAGGGTTGATAATAATTCACATAATTATGTTCTATTATATTTTGAAAATTGAGATGGTGCTCTAAACTGAGAAAAATTCATCTTTCAGGGGTTACAGTTTATAAACTCTTGCAGCCAGGGCTTACCTTATTACAACCACATAAAATGTAGTGTTTTAAGGACACCAGTCTAGCCAGTCAGGAACTTCTACTTAACCTTGAATGGATAATTAAACTGTCTGAGTCTTAGCTTTCTAGTATATAAAATATAAATTGTAATAATACCTACCCCACAACATTTATGTGACATTTACGAGTTTTATTTAGCATAGTTCTTGCCATAAATGAACATTCATTAAAAGTTGGCTATTGTGAAGTATTATTGTCTTTATGAATTATGCTGAGGACTAAAAGGCATTTTCGTCCAGTTACATGTCTCCTAAAACAGCATTTTCCAAACCAAATGATACAAGGAACTAATAAGCTGTTTATACACATAAGTAAGAGAAAGCTAAGCATAACTAGTTTTTCTGAGGGAGTTTTTGGAGGGGCTTAGAGAAATCATGAAATATATCTGCTCTTTGACATCTCGGAGGAAGATGGCCCAATCTCATTTGATGGTGCTACTTGTCCTATATTGAGAATGAAAGTATTGTATACACAACTTTTGGAAATATGGCAATCAATTGCCATGGATTAGTATTTGCCATCCTAACCAATTAGGAAAACACTAAATAAACTCTTAATACAAGGAAGCTGGAATTTTTTTCTTCCAGGAATTTCAAACATCTGGTTTCCATCTCAGATATGTAGTTTCTATCTCAAATGACAAAATGGAACCGTTATTCCAAAAGATAGCTGTTCTCTGTCTGCTAATTCATGTTCAAAGACCAACATTCTCATTCATGAATTCATTGTTTCTAATGAGTCTCCTGCCCAGAGAAGCAGTGGTCAATGCCCCAGCTGGCACGTGGCACCTTGTACTGTAGAAGAAGGATGGATAAGGGTCATTGTTAGGCAGTACCTCCTCTCTTCTACTACCCTCAGCAGTTAAAAAGCCTTGTTCCAAAGATGCACACCCCACCTGCATGCATTTGCATTTAACCTTTCCCATTGGAAGTTGGTTTAATGATCCTCAGTGACCCTTTGAATATGCCTCATAGAGCTATTGTCTCTACACAAGTGATTTGTTAAATTATTCCTGCCACTCGCATACCCTATTGTTCTGGTTTCTGTGGGTCTGGAATTTAGGCAGGATTGGGTGGGGTGATTCCCGATCAGAGTCACTGGGTGGTGTTCAGCTGGTAGCTAGTGTCATGGAGAGGGTCCAAAACATGTCCACTGCCTTGGTAAAGTAGCCCTAGAGCCTCTCCATGTTGTCTCTACAGAAGGGTGGGTGCACTTTTTACAGAGCTGATGGCTTTTCAAGAATGAAGGTTCTAAGAGAAGAAGATGGGAAGTGGGAGCCTTCTGATTTGGCCTCTGAAGTTGGGCAGGATCACATCTGCCTCATTCTATTGGTAAGAAGGGAGTCACAGGCCCAGCCTAGATCCAAACAGAGCAGAGGACCAAGACCAGGGAGGACCTGGTTCGTTGGGTGGCTGTCTTTAGAGACTACTTTCTCTGAATGCAGTCTGGGTAAAAATTTCTTTCAACCTCGATAAAATTCCAATGATACTTCTGCAGCCCGTGTGCATTGACACCCGGGAACCACTTGGTTGGCAGACGCCTTCATCGGGCACTGACCAGGCAACACTGGAGCGCAGCTGCAACTGTTTCTTTACATCTCGTCTGTGGCTGCTTTCATGTGAACATAGAGCTGAATAGTGTCAAGGTATCATTTGCCCCCCAAAGCTGAAAATATGAATCATCTGGATCCTTTCAGAAAAAGTTCGCTGGCTGTGATTTCGTACACTGAGTTTCCCCATATTTTGTGGGTAGACCATGTGCATCAGAATTAACTGAAGAAACAAAAGTGCAGCTTTTCCATCTCTCCCGTGGACATTCTCATTCAGTGGGTCTAGAGCAGGTTCAGGGCTCCAGGCTCAGCCTGTGAGGTTCTGTGGCGAGGACAGAGTATCAGCAGGGCTGGGACTCACTGAGTCCCCACGCATGGCATGCTGCAGTCTGCCCTTCTAGTAACCTAACCGAGGCATTACTCCCTGTTCATCCTATCTCATTTATTCTCTGTGCTATTGTCCATAGTATTTTCAGAAGTCTTGTTAGTAATGACTATCAGGGTTTGTTATCTTTACATCCTTAGAGTATCTTTAGTTACATGCTTATGTTAATACGGTGATTTAAATAGGGTAATATCATTTAAAGAGACAAAATCCATAAAGTGACATTATAGATTAAACTACTTGTCGTGCAGAACAGATTAAGTACCAATATTCATTAGCAAAACTACCACCAGCTTCTTGTTAATTTAGACTTGGAGTGAGAATGATGCTCAATCATGAATCACGCCTGGAGAAAAAGAGGATCGGGCTCATTTATTGAACAAGACATGGAACCCTGTATTCCAGCGCATTACACAGAAGCAAAGGTGTTGACCCCATGTGCTGCGTCCGTCACTTCATATTGAGACTACGCAAGGACTTGGACCTGAATCCTTTCAAACAGGATTAGAGTTAATACTAGATACCTGAGAAACCCCCATAGACTCAGCTCTTTTTCAAACTCTCTTTTTGGCTCTACTTAATATCTCTGTGACTCATTTGTCATGTGAAAATATTTGAACGCTATAATGGCATTGTTATTTTCTTCAGGGGTTTATTATCAAAAGGCTTACTTGTATCATAAAAATGTTTTCTTTGTAATAAGGCAATAAATGTTAAATGACTCAACATGATTTCTGTGATTTTTAAATAAAGGGGAAGAAAGTGAATACTAACTCTGTTTTGCTGCTTTGTTCTAAAATTGAGCTAAAAGAATACTCATTTCAGTTTTGTAGATTTGTTTGGTGTTCAGGTAAAAAATTTTCATTGAGATAATTGTAGATTCACGTGCAGCAGTAGAAATAATAAAATGATCCTGTACACCTTTTACCTTGTTTGCCCAATGAAAATATTTTACAGAAGTATAGTACTGTAATATCATAACCAGGATACTGACATTGATATGCTCCACCTGTCTTATTCCTATTCCCCGATTGGACTCCTGATACTTAGTGCATGTATTCAGTTCTGTAGAATTTTATCACATATGCAAAGTCACTCCTGCTCTTTTATTATTTTTTAAATTGGTGTTTGCTTGATACAGCTCTTTCCACTTTAAAACTTTCAACCTAACCTGCATTGAATTTGAAGTAAGTCCCTTGATAAGCAGCATAGAGTTGGGTCATTTTAAAATCCATTCCTCAATCTCTGTTTTTTGATTGATGTATTTAAATAATTTTCATGTAGGTAACTATTGATATGATAGAGTTGTCTGCCATTTTATTTATTTACTTTTATTTTTGTTTCCTCCAGATCCTATTCTCATGCTTTTCTCTCTCTCTCCTTTTGCCTTCCCATGGGTTAACTGAACATTTTTTGAGTTCCATTTTTATGTACTTTTAACATTTTTGAATATATCTCTTTAAAAGGTACTCTTGCCATTACAATACACTCTACACATGTGACTGATCACAACTTACTGGTATCAACACTTTACCACTTTGAGTGAAGTCTGGAAACCTCACTCCCATTTAGGTTCCTTTACCTTTACCTTCCTCATTTTTAAATACATTTTGTTTCAGTCATCAAGTATGTTTCATAAAACTCATGAGGAAAATGGGAGTTTGTTGTATATACCTTCTGGTTTTCCCATGGTTCTTTCTTCCTGATACCTGAAATTTCTTTATATTCTAATTTTATTTTTGTTTGAAGAACTTCCTTCACCCAGTCTTTAAGGATAGGACTGCTAGTAACAAATTTTTTTCATTTTCCTTCATCTGAAAATGTGTTCATTTCTCCTTTATTCCTGAGGGAGAGTTTTGCCATGAGGGTTGAATTTGGTCCCTAAAAGCTATTTTGGGCATTCTAATGCTTAATATCTGTGAAGGTGACCTAATTTGGAGAAAGGGTTTTACAGATGTGATTGCATTGAGCATCCTGAGAAGAAATTATTCTGGATCATTTAGGTGCACCCTAAATTCAATGACAGCTATCCTCATAAGAGGCAGAATAGGGACAGTGAGAAGAAGACAAGAGGGGAGCAGGAAAGGGGAGATGGGGGAGACCATGCGAACATAGAGGGCATCTCTTCCATGACTCACACTATCTTCTGGTGATAAGCAATGACCAAAAAAAAAAGGGAGTCAAATGGAACTAGCAATCTTTGGAGAGCCAGACAAGGTGACATAGGGGAAATCCATGGATCTGAAATGAGGTACAAAAGTCTAGGGACTCAGGAACAGTCAGTTTCATAGTCAAGCTTTATCCCAGCATGGTTGAGTAGAAATGGGAGAGGCACAAATGTGAGCCGCATGCATGAAAAGCAACAGGTAAAATTAATGTTAATAACATGTGAATTTATTTTTAAATTATATTTTATTGATTATGCTATTACAGTTGTCCCATTTCTCCCCCATCATTCCCCTCCACCCTGCACACTCCCTCCCACCCACATTCCCCCCCTTTAGTTCATGTCCATGTGTCATAAGTTCTTTAGCTTCTACTTTTCCCACACTATTCTTGCCCTCCCCCTGTCTATTTTCTACCCACCATCAATGCTACTTATTCTCTGTACCTTTTCTCCCTCTCTCCTCCTCCCACTCCCCTGTTGCTAATCCTCCATGTGATCTCCATTTCTGTGTTCCTGCTCCTGGTCTAGCTGTTTGCTTAGTTTGCTTTTGTTTTAGTTATGGTTGTTAATATCTGTGAGTTTGCTGTCTTTTTACTGTCCTATTTTTTATCATCTTTTTCTTAGGTAAGTCCCTTTAACATTTCATATAATAAGGGCTTGGTGATGATGAATTCCTTTAACCTGACCTTATCTGAGAAGCACTTTATCTTCCCTTCCATTCTAAATAACAGCTTCACTGGATAGAGCAATCTTGGATGTAGGTCCTTGATTTTCATGACTTGGAATACTTCTTTCCAGCCCCTTCTTGCCTGTAAGGTCTCTTTTGAGAAATCAGCTGACAGTGTGATGGGAACTCCTTTGTAGGGGACTGTGCCCTTATCCCTTGCTGCTTCTAGAATTCTCTCCTTCATTCTAATCTTGGCTAATGTAATTATGATGTGCCTTGGTGTGTTCCTCCTTGGGTCCAATTTCTTTGGGACTCTCTGAGCTTCCTGGACTTCCTGGAAGTCTATTTCCTTTGCCAGGTTAGGGAAGTTCTCCTTTATTATTTGTTCAGATAAGTTTTCCACTTGTTGCTCTTCCTCTTCCCCTTCTGGTACCCCTATAATTCAGATGTTGGGACATTTAAAGATGTCCTGGAGGTTCCTAAGCCTCTCCTCATTTTTTTGAATTCTTGTTTCTTCATTCTTTTCTGTTTGGTTGTTTCTTTCTTCCTTCTGGTCCACTCTTTTGATTTGAGTCCCAGTTTTCCTCTTATCACTATTGGTTCCCTGTGTGTTTGTCTTCATTTCACTTATTGTAGCCTCCATTTGTTCCTCTAATTTGCAACCAAAATCAACCAATTCTGTGAGCTTCCTAATCACCAGAGCTTTGAACTGTGTATCTGATAGGTTAGCTACCAGTGCTATGAGCTCTGCATCTGATAGGTTGACCACCTCCTGGTCGCTCAGATGAATTAGCTCCGGGGCCCTGGTTTGTTCTCTCTTTTGAGCCATCCTTGGTTTTGTTTTTTTTTTGTTTTTGTTTTTGTCTGGTCGCAGGTATTACATAGTGAGGGGCAGAGTCTTAGGCATTCACTGGAGTGGGGCAGCCCAGTCGCTGGGTTGTGATGCTGGATGTGGGGGCGGGGTCTGAGAGGGAACAATGGTGCCTGCTCTGCTCTCTTTCTCGGATCCCAGTCCCTTCAACCTCTTTCCCCTATCAAATTGGACCCTTCTGGTGCTGACTCCTAGGTGGGTGGGCCTGTGCACGCTCCAGGACCCCATGGGTCTCCCCAACGATCTCTCCTGTGAGGCTGGGACTCCCTCCTGGCACCTCGGCCCTTACAAGTATTTTCAGTGGGTGCTTTTAGGCTTCACTTGCCAGCACTGGGGCCTCACGTCATGCAGTCTGTCCTGCTGCCCATATTTGCCTGGTTTATCTGTGTGCGAATGTGTGTCCGAGGTCCACCGCCCTATGTCCCCCACTTGGCCTCCTTGCGTTTGGCAACGTCGCCGCCTGAGCACCTGGAGTGACTATGCACCCGGGATCACCACAGGCTTATCCCGCTGAGATCCAACTCTGCCGGCTGGGGACTCCGCCAGCCACTGACTCCGCCCCTCTTACTGGTCTGGGTGAATCGTTGTTGTCAGACTCCCGCACAATTCAATTTTCTCTCTGTCCTGGTTGGGTTTTCTTTTCTTTTCTTTTTTCTTTTTGGTTCTATATTCTTGTTGTCCTTAATCTTGGTTGTGAGAGAAGGCACAGCATGTCCTGCTATGCCTCCATCTTGGCTGGAAGTTGAATATGTTACTTTTTAAACATTACGTCTTCGGACTCCTGTGTGTATTTTTCAGTTATATCTCAATTTCATGAGTGATATTCCATGTGCTCAATAGCCACATAAGACTAGATGCTACCATGTTGCATAGCGTAGGCCTGTGTGCTGCATGCTATCAGCAACTTATGGTTGTGTTCACATTCCCTTTTCCAATCAGAACTAAAACAACCATTCACATATTCCCCTTCTCTAGGCTTCTTACTTCCTGCTTTTAACAGTGGCTTTTCTTCTTCATGCCTGCCGTTACACTCCAAATTAGGATTTTACAAGGATAATAACTATGCCTGTTAATCATTTCTTACAATATTTAAGTCAGAATAGAAAAGAAAACAGAGGGAAAAAGCCTACAGGTTATTTAAAGTACTGTACGTATATATTGGGTTGGCCAAAAAGCTCATCCAGTTGTGTAGTGATTTACTGTGTTTTTTGTTGCAATGTCTTATTTAATTTTCACAATGATACTATGAATTTTTTCCAACCAGTGTTTCCATTTTCTTCTTAGCACATCTGAGGTATCAACTTGTTTAAAGCTAAAATGATAATAATTCCTCCTTTCTGTACTTGTATTTCTTTGTTTTCTTGAACTTGAAGAAAGTTATGCCTCGACTTGCCACATCAGCCTGACTGGGAGACAACCTAGACAACCTTACCTTCTCCCCTTTCTTGTCTCCCGACCTTATATCTAATTAATCAGCAAGTCCTGCTGATTCTGTCATTTAAATGTGTCTTAATTGTAAATGTTTGCCCCCGCTCCCCCTCCCCCACCATATCATTCTGAGGGTTAGGCCCACATCATTCCATGCCAGATCTATTGTAATATCCTTGTAACTGGTCTCTGCCTCTACTCTGGTTTCCTGATCCATCCTCTACAATCCCCTTTCTGAAACAAAAATATGTTCACCACACTCCTCTGTTTGAAATTGTAATGACTATATTTTGAAACCAATGCTTCTCTAAATTTAATGTGGATTCAAATAATTGGAGCATCTTGTTAAAGTGCAAATTCTAATTTAATGGGTCTTGGGCCCCAAATTCTGTATTTTAGAAAGTGATGGTGCAGACGCTTGCCCATGAGCCACTTTTCAAGTAGCGATGGCCTAGGTTAAACTACACATTCCCTAGAATGCCATTCACTAAGCTCTTTAGATCTGGCCTCTATCTAACTCCCAGCTTTCAAAAATATTTTCCCTCATCTCCAATTAACCTAAGCTGCTTATTACTCTCTAGACTCTCCTATCTAAGACCTTCATTTTTGGCATGTGAAAAAAAAGTCACTTATGCTGAAGCCCCCAGTTAAAAATTTCAGCAACTTTTTGGTCCAACCTGACAACCCCATCACTAATAGTCCACTAGGACAGAATGGGCAAGAGATTCCAACCTCAGCATCCATTCCACCCTCTTGTGGCTTTTGCTTTCAAATGAATCCTTGGTGAAGGGAAAATTCTTGGTGAAGTCTTCACAATTCCGTTTATTGCGTGGTCCAATCCCGCACGGGGTGCACTGGAGTTGGGAGTTGAGGGGAGAAGTACTCAAGCTCCCCAAGGCCAGCACTGGGGATTAACGGAAGCAGTGTGATGGCCCGGATCCTGGGGCTGCTCCGGACTGCAGGGTGAAGCAGCCGATACCTCGGGGCAGCGCTCTTATCCCTGCACTGCAGACCACAGTCCTTGGGTCTCATGCAGCCAATGTTGTCATATTGTCTGAGGTTTCCCTCAGGTTTTTTAAGATTTTATTTATCTATCTTTAGAGGGGAAGGGAAGGAGAAAGAGAAATATCAATGTGTGGTTGCCTCTCATGTGTCCCCTGCCAGGAACTGGCCTGAAACCCAGGCATGTGCCCTGACTGGGAATCAAACCACAATCCTTTGGTTCACAGGCCCGCGCTCAATCCACTGAGCTACACCAGCCAGGGCGTTTTCTCTCAGTTTTGTTTAATGCGCTGGCCTTCTTCCTTCCCCTTCCCCATCAAAGTTTCTGGGTCAAGTCCTTATCCAGGTCCCACTCTTCCCCTGTCCACGTACCTCACTCTCATGCTTCTCTTTGCTCATGAAATCACTAGTTTTTATTCAGGAAATATTCCTAGAGCAACTGCTGTGTGCCCCAATTTGTGCAAGGTCCAGAGGATGTAGTGATGACAGAGGTAGATAGACTACTATACTTAACATTGCTTCAAGGCTATGAGGGCGACAGACCATTAAACAATGAAGGTAAAGGTAAAGTGTCCTTTTAAAAAGAAAGGAGGACAAAGTGCTTTGGGAGTCTGTAGCTTACCCCACTAACCTTGAGTTCTGATTATTCAGTTTACACTGAGATTTAATATCGGGGTTACCGTATCTCAGCTCTCACTGTCATTGCCATTTCAAAAATAACTCTTTTTATTGCTAGTACTGTTAGCTATTATTACTTTTTATTTTCAGAGGTCAGATATTTTAACTACATTTGATTAAATAAGTTCACTTTGTATATTAGTCATTTGGTTGTAAAAAAGACAGAAGCCAGACTGAACTACAAAGCAAAGGGGAGCAAACCATGAGGAGAGCTGTGGCCACGTTGGACCACCAGCCCCAGGGAAAGACAGAGGTGCAGATGGAGGCATGGACAGCAGAACTTGGTACTTGAACATCCTCCTCTTTCCCTTCCTGTCTATGTTTTCTCATCCATGTTTCTCTATCCTGTTTATATCGCATAGCTGCTGCCATCGGGCAGGAAAAAAACTAGTTTTTCCTGGTTTCAATATGAAAAAGCCAAGAGAGAATCTCAGTAATCACTTCTAGACTAATCACGAGTGTCCATGGAAAGAGCAGGCAGCTCCCACTGTGGCCATGTAATGGGGGAGGGGAGCAGGGCACAGTTCCCAGGAGAAGGTGGGGGTGATGAGCACACACTCCTATGAATGTCTGCTTGCTATACCTGGCCAACAAACCTAGTGTTTCCAAGTTCCATTTGTGTATCAATATTTGGCTTCAGGAATAAGAAATCAGAATTCTTGAAAATTTTCAAAATGATAAGTCATTCTTAAAATACATGCAATGTGCTTTATACACTTAAAACTCATTATTATGGATACCTAGAAATAATTATTAAATAACAAACATTGTTTGGAAGTTATTTATTAAGGACCATAGTCTACAGTAAATATTTAAACACTGGAAAATGCTAGAGAATCTAATTTGGTAGTATACAAATAATGTAACATTTAGGTCTTCTGGCAAGAGCAGCAACACCACAGCAAACACTGTCTAAATTGCCAAATTAAGGCCTTATTTTGTTTCGTGGATTTGTTGTTCATTGGGATACCTTTCGTAGGATTTGCATAAAGTATACTGTATGTGTAGGCCATGAACACACAGTATGGCAACAGTTACAAGCAACTGATTAGACTGATCATTTCTCTTATGTGATCCTGTCCTGGTTCCTGGAAAAGTTGACCTTGACCTTCAATTTCAAGTGACAGCTTTTGCTTCTCTTGCTTTTCACTTGACATATGGATTTCTTAGAATCAGTAAGGTCTCTATGTTGATTATTGAGGTTTAATTCTTGCAGGAGAATTATAATTTTTCCCCCTGATTTCTCAACTGATTGACCTTGAAATTTGGGATTTGGAAAAGCCACTTCTTGTGAAGTTCTGGGAGGGAATCCCCACCTAAAGACACTGTTATTTGAACATAATTTTTATATGGAAATGTGTTTCAAGTTGCAGTTGACTGGTTTATCATTGTGAAAACTCTTGAAAACACCCTTTATAGGCAAAGGGTTTAATAATATAGCCCATGTATTTATTCTTCTTTCCCCTGGAGCACAGATGGAATTATTATATTATTACCAAGCATATTGCTAACAGGCTCTGAATGCCTCTTATAAAAATTTTTATCCATAATTCAGCAAAGCATACACTGTGATTTCCCTAGGTAAGCTTTGTCCAGATGCTGTGCTTGCTCTCGTTTTGACACTGGTATTAGAGAACAAGGGGTAAAGAAGCCTTTTTCGAATAAGTGAAGGAAGTTTGGACAAAAGGGGTCAAATGCTCCCCTTCTTTTGAAGCATTCACTGCCTGTGTCACCAGGGTTTGGCTGTGGACGGTGGACATTTTCTTTCGGGGCCGAGCGTGGATCCTGGGCATCCACAGGTGCGGTGACGTCCGAGAGAAGAAGACAATAGCCTCTCTAGCAGAGAGCTGACAAGCAGTCTGGGCAGTATTTGGACTTGGGGAGATTTTCATGAGAACTACAAATAAAAGAGACACAAAGTGACAAGTCACTGACACCACAGGACGGTTTTAATAGTTCACTTGTGTGCCTGCCAAACACATGTACTGAGCGATCCCTGAGGGATTAAACGGTGCGAGATGGGAAGGCAGGGAAGGAGCGGAGGCAGGTGCTGGGCGCTCAGACAGGCAGCAGGCGTTGGGCACAATGAATTACAGTCAGGGCCTTGCCTTTGAGGCGCCATGCAGTATAACCTGATCGATAAGCCAAAGCAAAATGGAACAACTTAAAATCACATCTAAAGAAATTCATAAGCAAGGAGAAATGAACATAGGGTAAATTTACCATAGCGAAACCTCAATTAATGATAACCTTACTTAATCGCAACCCTTAATTACCTAGCATTCTAGAGCAAGAACAAAACATCCGAAAGCAAACTGACATTGGTGTCCACTAAGAAGCTAACATTCTACTCCCATCTCTAATTGCATTGGAAATAGTTCGTGGTGAAAAGTATGCTCAGAATGACCCACTTTAAACACTGAAATGACTCAATGAATAAAATGTGTCTGCTCTTTAGATTTTTTATTAAGGTAAATAAATGAAAAAGATTCAAAAAGTGTTGAAGTAAAAGGAAAGCTTTGTAACCAGAAAACTTAAATGAAGCTGAATAACCACATTTCTATACATTCTGATTAACCGAGACTGCTTTATACCTGGGTACCCATGGGAACTGGGAGTTTTAGTATCATAGCAGCTTTTAAACATTCTGGATTTTTAGGCAGTTATGGGGACTACTAACTAAGATCTGACTTTGTTGCATGGTTAATCATCCCTCTAAAATCCGACCCTCCAAAAGATATGGCTCTCTACCAAGCCCCTCTCCGTCTTGGGGAATTTCCATTTGAACCAAGCAGTTAGTGATAAATGGAGTCCTTTGGGAAATTTCCACTTAGGGGGATCTGATATCTGATTTTTTTCCCTCCAGTGCATCCTCTTGAGGTACTCTCAAGTGTGGCGCAGGGTTATTTGAGCTGTCTCCTCAGATTTATCTGCCTATTCTATCTCTCTCAGCCCCAAGCTGCCTTGGCAGATAGTTTGGTAACTGAGAGAGGCTGCAGAGTAGCCAAGCTTCCTCCCCCCAGGGCTTTACACACGCCTATTTGGAATAAGTGGTGTTACAGCAGTCAGGCTGTTCAACGGCAACAGTGAGAAGCCTTCGAGAAGGCTGGAAACCTGGAATAATCTCCATCCCAAGTCTAGACTGAAACCAGAAAGTCAGAGAAACTCAAGGACAATTTTCAGCTTCCCAACTCAGTCATCCTAAAAGCAAATGAAAACAAATAGAATAAATAAAGGAAAGAAGAATGAAGCTGATCCCAAGCTACAATTATACAGCTAATTATGAAAGAAACAAAATTTGAAAATGATAAGCAGGCAGCTCTTATGGGAGGAAGAAATGCCTCCCCACTAGGAAAACACTCAGAGGATATCCTTAGCCATTCTAAAAAAATGTGTTATTAGTCATGGCTGGGTAGCTCACTTGGTTAGAGGATCATGCTGATACTCAAAGGTTGTGGGTTTGATCCCTGGTCAGGGCACATACAAGAAACAACCAAATGAATGCATAAATAAGTGGAACAACAAATCGATGTTTCTCTCTCTCTCTCTCACTCTCCCTTCCCCTCTCTCCAAAATCAATAAAATTTAAAAAAATATTATTAAGTAACAGTTTAATTTGTTATTAAATACTACTGTTATCAACATAATTTTTAAACTGACATGGCAATGAAGAAGGTATGTTAGTCAAACAATAAAATAATGTCACTTCCATTTTCTACCATGGCAGCTGCTAATAAACTAATCTAATATATCTTATACATTAATGAAGCAATACAATATATTTTATACTATATCAAAATTATACAGCTGACTCCAGGGCCTTCGCACAGAGAAAACAGGGGTCTCATTGACTACTGAAAGCATATTTCTAAAATAGATGAGACAAATGAATCCAATCCGAATACCTACTCTCAACAGAAGACGTTCTTTGATCCTCCGCATGCAAATGGAACAGCCGGTCATGATATCCAGATCTCTGACTCCTTGAACCCATCACAACCGGTGCCCCACCAATATTGCCTCAGCTTTCACATCTCTGGGTGTCCCAACCTCTAGGCTCCTGTGACCCTTTCTGTGAGGGTTTTCTCTGGTCCTGGGAGTTCACCTAATCCATGCGTGGGACAGACCAAAAATGCCTTGGAGGTAACACTTCCGGGGAGCCACCCTCAACCAGCCACAGAAGAAAGTTGGTGGGAAAATAACCCAGCTGCCTCACCCCTCAATTGGGACAGTGCTGAAGTACATTCTACAGTTAGTCAAAGTTCCCTAAAGGGACTGTCACCTGGGATCACGTGCTATTCAATAAATCAACTCTTGCGCCACATCTTTGTCACTGTATGCTTTAGGGGAACCCAACCTAAGGCATCCATCAAAGGCCCAGTTTCACCCTTCTATCACCTTTCTCCCTACAACTCCCACCTCTAATCACCTAGGGAGCAACAAATCTCAGAAAAACTTCAGTCTAAAGTAGAAATAGGGCATTCACTGCCTTCCCTCTTCTGGGCTTGTGCTCACGACAGCACACCTGTAACCTCATTGTCACCTCCGGTCCCTCCCTCACCCCGACCCAACTCCTAACCTTTCACCTGTAAGCCGCCACTCCTCCTGGAAGTAATACCTGTTGCCAATTCTTGTTCTAAAGCATGGATCTGCATTAATAATGTAGCAGATGGAAAAGATAGGTGCATATCAACTTCCTGCATACACCCTTTCTCAATTCACTAAGACCAGAGTTTCCGAGGAACACCCGGAAGTCCAGACATTTCCTGTGATTGTGGCAGTTGTGAGGGAAGTTAAGCAGGGCGAATCTCTGATGCTACGCCCACCACCCCTCCTCCCCACTCCAAGGTAATAAAGTGTTTTAAATACTTTGCTTTACCTCTTATGATATATTGCTTTTGTTATTGCTTTCTATTTATACCTCTAGTCCAACAGTTCCTGGAACTGTTGATGCATTTAAGCTTAAACCAACTACTATAATTATGAACAAAACTGACAGCTCTCTCTCTGGGTTCTTTAATTAGGAAAGTCTTTAAGGCAAAAGATGAGTAAAAAGAGTGTATTATTTATTTCTAAACAGGTACTTTTTGATCTAAATCATTGCTCTTTTCTTGCAATTTGTCTTATATGTTGTTTGAATTCCGAGGTGATCATTCTTTAGACTTTTTGTTCAGTGGGGACTATAGCTTTGCCAACAGCTCCATTTACTCTCTTCCTGTATCATCTGTGTCCCCGACACATGTAATTTTGCACAGACCAGTGACTTTAGGAGAGTTTCCGAAGCAAGGTCCCAGACCTCCGGCATCAGCCTCATGCGGGGTGACAGTTACAAAAGTAGGTATATCAAGTCATACTCGACTGTTGCTATTTAAGGACAAGCCAGTGAGTCTCCTGTGCAGATAAGTTTGAGAACAACAGGTTTGGTTCATATTTGATAAGAGGATTCAGCCTATGAAGCTTAAATCTAAGTTGTCCTGGTCACTCCCAGGACTGAATTCACAGCACTGACCTCACTAGTTGGCTGTAGCTTACTAAGCTAACAAACTTTTACACTAACTCTTACTCCTAGGAGTGACAAAGACTCTTGCTAATCCCTTCTGCTGGAAAATTAAAAAAAAAAAACACAATGAAAAAATTGTTTCCAAAGAGTAAATTTAACCTATGTTTTCTAATGGTGACGTAACACATTAGGGGGTGAGGCAGGGGCAGGGCTCATATTTTCATTGTTTCAATAGACTATTCCTCTGGGGGTAGATCTGTGAGGAGAGAAGTTCTAGTTTCCCAACTCAGATGAAAGGGAAGAAGCAAGGAGGTTTGTTTGTATTTGTACTGGGAAAGAAATGTGTTGTCTCTTTTTTCCTCTAAAATCAGTTTTGTTGGTGATATCTACAGTTCGGATCTCATGTGGTCTTCTCTAAATGTTCTTGGTTATTCTATCTGTTAAGATGCTATTTAGTAAATTTGGTCTTTTAGGAAGAATCATGATTTCACTTATATGTGGAATCTAATGAACAAAATAAACTAACAAACCCAATGCTAACAGCCGGAGAACAGAGAGCAGGCTGCCAACTGTCAGAGGGGAGGGGGTTGGAAGGTTGGGTGGAAAAGGTGAAGGGATTAAGCAAACAAAACAAAGCAAGACAACCCACAGACACAGACAACAGTAAGGCGATTACCAGAGGGAAAGGGGGATGGGGAGGTGGAAGGCGGTAAAGGCGGGATGAACAGTGAGGGGAGACTTCCCTTGGGGAGGTGAACACCAGTATAATATACACATGATGTGTTATAGAATTTTCCACCTGAAACCTATATGATTTTATTAACCAGTATCACCCCAATACATTTAATTTTTAAAAATATTATTATTTTTTGACATTTTATTTATTTTATCTTTAGAGGGGAAGGAAGGAGAGAGGGAGAGAAATATCAATGTATGGTTGCCTCTCGTGTGTCCCTTGCGGGGAACTAGCCTGCAACCCAGGCATGTGCCCTGACTGGGAATCCAACTGCGATCCTTTGGTTCACAGGCCCGTGCTCAATCCACTGAGCTACACCAGCCAGGGCCCAATACATTTAATTTAAAAAAAGAAATTATTGGTTCTTGGCCCTCAGTTTGGAAGGGTTTCCAGACAAGGTGACAGAATTTGGCACTGAGCCACCTGGGCATTGGCCAACAGGATTCACTGTGGGCAGTCGAGTACAGCTTGGCTCAAGGAAGAGGGGGGATCTTACTTTCGAACCCAATAATGAATGTGTTTGTGGTCATCAACAAACCATTGTGAGAAAATGTACGTGACTCTGGTGAATAAGCACATACTGATAACTTCTTCCTGGAGTAGGGAACTGATTGTGGTATCAGCCGATCTGTGTAAGAAGAGAACAATAGTAATTTCTTTGGAAAACTCTCAGCTTTCAAGCAGAGTACAAAGTACACATTGCTAGTGATAAAGAATTTCACATTTGTTAGAGATGGGAGATGGCAGCTTGTGGCATTTTCCCATAAAATGTATTGTTCTTTGAATACTGCAGCCTGTCCTTACATGCATGCAAAGGCGGCAAATGACATTGTGTGTAGCTTGGTGTTATGGATTAAAGTCATTATGTAAGCATTGGGTCTCTATGACAGACGTTTATACCGCAGGAGTTTATTAATAGAAATGTGGCTGATGAAGTGAGTGTGGGCTCCTGCCCTCGAAATGGTGTATTAACTAACTCCACGGTCTTTCCAGCCTGGTAAGTTAAACACTCCCTAGCTGCCAGCTCTCTATCTCTTCATACTTAGCCAAGAATTTCCTAAGACTGAAGATCTGGAAATGCTTCGTTATCACTTGACTACCAGGCAACATGAATGAATAATATTTTCCACAGCTTTTCTGTTATGAGTCATTGACAAGAGGAGCATGGAACAGTTTTTTAGTTTTTAACTTATTCGAACCTTTTGTTACTCTCCTGCTAATTAGTGTCCATTATTTTCAAATCCATTTATGTATTTATTAATAGCAAAAGTATTAAATGAAACCATAGAAACCTCTGGAGGAGGAGCAGTTCTATTCATTTTAAAAAGTAATTCACTTAACATCTTTTCCAGTTAAATCCAAAGCTTTTACTTTAACAATTAGAAATTATCATTTAGTAACTTGTTTTTTCAGCCTTTTAAGTACCTTTGAATTTCTACTTCTACACATAGTCTGCCAACTCCTTGAAAACAATTATTTTAATTAAACAATCAAAAGTGCTTCTGAACAAGTGTATAGCTCATATACATGTTTTAAATTTTCGGCCTTACTTAATATTTGGATTGCTGAAATGTTACCTTAAAATAACATTTTGCAAAGCACTTTCCATTTTCCCACCATGGATATAATAATTATTTTTTGCTTGTATTTTTAAAACGTTAAGTTTTAGGATTTTGGCTTCAATTTTATCCAAAACCCAGCCTTCAAATCCCAGCTGAATGTATAATGTATAATCCTTGCCACTCAAGATGCATCGGCTGACCTGGGAGTTTGTTGGAAATCTCAGGTCCCACCCAGACCTGCTAAATCAGTATTTGCATTTTAGCAAGAGTTCATAGGTGAGTCTTGTGCACATTAAGCTTGAGAAGCTCTGTTCTGATGTAATCCTTCCACTTTATGGTAGCATTTCCAAATTAAAGGCACATAGTAGGTCAGTTTTTATAAATTATGGTATCCTCCAAAGATCCCATAATCTGAAGTGACTCCTCCTGGCAGAAGGCATCTCAATGATGGCATTTACTGATGAGCCTTCTGCTGACATCTCAAACTTTGCTGACGGTTAAGAGCTATGACGTTGACGTGGTGACCCCCTGGCACTGCATTCAGACTGAAGAAAGGGTGCAAGTGTGTGTGGTGAGGAAGCTCACATTCAAGAGGAGAGACACACAGGTATGGTGCACGCACTATTGACAATAGAGATGTGGAAGTAGGACGGATGAGTGATTAATTCTGCGGGTGGAAGGTGGGTCAGAGAACAGAACAATAAGGCTTCTCAGAGGAGATGAGTTGATTTTAAGCATTTCACCCCAAGGACAAGTTGGAGGCTGTCCAGACAGATAGGCATAAAGACAGTAAGACAGCTAAGCATCTCTAAAGAGTTTCATATGGTTTGGTTTTGGTAAATACAAGGTATATGTAAGTGGTGGGGGGCAGCAGGTGGGAGGCAATCCATGGTGGGGTGGGCAATGAGGCTGAGTAACAGAAGTGAATGCCCTTGGGTCCTAAGGACCTTGGCTTTTGTCAAAAGGGCCTGAAAATTTTTGAACAGAGGCAGGGCAAAGCCAATTTGATGTTTTCCCAAGGTCATCATGGAGGCCACATGGAGAATAGACTGGAGGCAGGTAGGGCAAGAGTAGGTTGAGGAAGACCAGTATGGAGGGGGCTGCAGTGTCCCTGATGAGAGACAATGATTATCTGGCATGAGGTGGTAGCCATGTGGATGGATAGTTTGGGATAGAATAAAGAATAGTAATAGAGAGGAGGAATTCTTTTATTCTTCCGATAGCCCCTCTGAACCTTTGAAGGCTACAGTTCTTTGCTGGGTCTTTCCTTGTTCAAAACAAACATCGCCAGGTCTTGGAACTGCTGCTCACATGCCATGGTGTTCCACCCCTCTACAAATACTTCAGTTTATTTATATCCTGCATGCATTGTAGTGCCAAGAGTTGAAGAAAAGGCAAAGTTGAACAGGGAAAGGGAACTAAAATTACTAGGTACTTAGACATGCCCCATGCCCCATAAACATTGGCTCATTTACTTCCTGCAGCCCTGCAAATTCTTATTACCTCTATTTTAAAGGTGAAAAGAAAAAGGCCCTGGAGACTAAGGATCTCCCCTGTAATTATTAGCTACTACTAGGAGAATCCAAATTTGCACCCGGAGATCTGAGTTTGTTATATTAAACTACTGGCACTGCAAGGATACGTAGAACAGTTTAGGGTTTGCTGAATGTACAAGGTCACAATCAATTGCCTTCCCTGGGTACCTCCCTTGCCTATAGAACAAGTTCACTAGAACCAGAGGAGAAGCCGAGAAGCCTCCTGAGTGACCAGGTAGATGACACCAAGTCCAAATACTCTATTTATAAGAAAGGATTTCACAAGCAGTTTGTTTATTTTGTTTGTACACAATTCTCTCAAGCAGGGCCATGTGTTTTTGCAGCCCACAGATGATTAGAAATAGAAAATTAGGAATGAGTGGGAAGCAAGTGATATCTAATAGCTGACAAGCTGATATCAAGGGAAAAGATTGAAAAATGGAAAGAGCCATAGATGTAAAAAGTCAAAAAGCCTGTGGAATAGTCTGGTTACTAATAGAGAGGCAGATAGCCCCATACATTGTACTGCAGTACAATTTATAGACCCTCAGAATCAATGTAAAATTTATCTCCAACTGAAAGAGAAAGTCTCAGTTTGTCATCCTGGGCTAGAGGGTCATTTTGCCTGAGCCTTTTCAGGAGTATGACAATGTGCATCTCTCTTCTGGTTAGATGCTGTTGGAAATTATAGAAGATTCTTACAGCCTGCTAGGCAAAAATCTCTCTCTTAGTAATGCTTGCCAATTGGCTAGTGTTCAGTGCTTTTTTACATGACATCAATCAAGGATTAGGAGGCAAGTGTTACCGGTGTGGAATGGTAACCAGAAAGGCCAGGACTCTTAGTCCTCAAAGAGTTGTTTCTTTTTGTCTCCCACTTCCTTTCAAGCCTGCTCCGAGTGATACCCACCCTGCTAGGGCAGTACTACGGCAATTCTGGTCACTCTTAGGAAATAAAATTCTGTAGTCACTTTAAGGCGTGAACACAGACACAATTCTCTGATTTAAAGTGTTCAGTGAAATGTATCTATTGCTTCTTCAGTGTTTGTTGGAAGTATATCTTCCTGTCCTCACCTTCTACCATCTTGCCTTCCAGGAGCAAGCAGGTTTTCCTGTTCTCTTCATTGCTCGTCTCCCCAATTCTCTCCATCTGCTGTTTCCAAACATGGAGATCTAAGCAGGGAGGGAAAGGAAAGTTAAGGCGGACAGGGAAGTTCTCTCCTGATTGGTACCTCCAACCCTGCTTCCCAAGTCTCAAAATTTAATATTTATATGAATTATGTATAGATCTAATTACAATATTCAGACTCAGAAGGCCTGGGTGATGTCTGAGATTCCACATTTCTAATAAGCCCCCAGGTGATACAAATGGTGTTAGGCCATGGATCATTCATTGAGTAACAGAATTTTGCAGATTCCCCTTTGGGCCCACTCACTGCACTTCATTCAATGCGGTAAATTCATGCAATTGCTTTAATTCAGTTAACCTCTTTCAACTAGAGCCCCCTGTGGTACCCATCATTACCTTTTACTTCTGGGGACCCTCATTCCAATGGGCTACCTACCCCCTTGGTCAGAATATCTTTCAATGTAACTTCAGATTCAGTTTCCACATGTAATTAATTCATCTGGTCCCTGGGTTTCATGGACCAGTCACCTTCATTTTGACATATTGAGTAAATACGGTTTCTTCCTGGGCAGCCGTTTGCTGGGGAACCATACAGCACTGTAACTTTCCAAATGACAAGTTGGGGACCATCCCCTCAGTCCTCCACATGTAGGGAATGGACACAGAGCTCTCCTCATGGAGCTAAGAAGACTGCACCCCAGCCTGGGGACTGGAATGGCGGGATTTCAGCTGATGGTATAACTCTCTGTGAAGGATCGCTTCACAATTCCTCCCTGCTTATCCAACAATCTAGCTCTTTTATCAATAAATTCCCAGTCTGGGTAAAGGGCCCTGTGTCCTGTAACTGGTTCCAGATATTTCTTTTGAAAATTCACAGCTTGGTGATTGCTCTCACAGCTAAATTTGGCATCTCAGAAACCCTGTGTGTTTTCTCTTCTCTGTGACAACCACCTCATTTCTGCCTACGGTTTTGGAATAGTCACCATTTTCTAGATGCCTTCTCATATGTCAACTTTATTCTACCTGAAATAATGTACCAAGAAAGATACCTACAATCAGACTCCGCGTCGAGTCTGGCCAGCCCAGAGTTCATTAGGGTGCTGTGTTTCTGTTCTTTATGTGACTTCATTAACACTCTTGGCAGTTGAATGTATACGGAAGAGAAAGAGGAAAAAGGGAGGAATCAGTGATAAGCATATAATGTTGAGCTTAACTACCTGGAAAGCCGAGATACCATTAATAGCAAGCATAGAAATTAAGGTATGGAGATGGTGGGGGAGGGGGAGTGCTAGGAGGGGAGTAGTTCTATTTTAGGCATATTGAGATTGAGGTACGGCAGGATGGCCATGTGGAAATGCTCAATGGGTGCTAAGAAACTAGAGACTGGAAGATACTAGAAGTTAAATCTAGAGATACATATTCAGGAGTTGTCCTTATAAAGATAATATCTGAAGTCTTGAGAATAGAGGATACACGCAGGTTTAGCTTTGGGGAAGAAGGTAGCCAATTCAGGCCTAAAAATGATGAAGGCTCATACACATTCCAAGAGAAGGCAACATGGTCTTCAGAAGTGGATATTTACCTGTGTGACTCAAAGTATCACTGCCCCTGGCTGCCACGTGGTCTGAATGTTACATCAGCTTCATTTCTTAGAATTCCCCAACAGAGAAGTGTGCAGCATGGTGTCACTTAGGAGGTGGTCACATATTAGCTTGGCTGATGCATCATAAAGAACACATTTACCTGGTTAATAACCATTGCCACCCACTGCGCCCCCCCCCCCTCGCCCAGGCCAGAGTCTTATGAGAATCGAACTTGGAATTTTGATGCTTATGAGGAATTAGAGGTCCGGTCTGGATCACTTGGAGAAAGAATAGGCTTGGCCAGCCAGGGTTTGGTTAGGTCAGCAAGTGGGAAGGTATTTGCAAAAATGACAGGGAGGGTCCAAAATTTATTGCTTAATAGAAATACCATAGATTAAAAATGAGTTTATTCTTTTTTTGTTTAAACCTAGCTAATGATTTTTAAACATTTATGTATTTTAGTTAAAAGTCACTTTAGTGTTACTTTTTCTCCTTTAAATTTAAAAAATTAAATTATATTATTTCTTATGTTTGCTATCTACAGTCAAAGGGGTGAGAATAGTTCTTTTATAGTAAAGTATGAAGAAATGGTACAATAGAAACTTGTTCTAAAGAACATCCACAAATATTTTCCTATTTCAAAATATATTTTTTTATTTCAATCTGGTATTAAACATCTGAACTTCAAAATATAAATACCCAATATAAGTTTTGATTATTTTAATTTCTATAAATAAAATACAAGGGATAATCATAATTTAAAATTTAATAATCACATGAGATAATCAGTTTAATGCTCCCATAGCTAAAGAGATACACTGTCAACATTATATGTAAAGGGTATGTTATTAACCATTGGATTTAAATTCATAAGTGGTCATCTTGACAGTTTAAGCAGACTAATCTTACATGAATTATACACATACATGATCTTTACATTAGAGATAGTAATACATTCTGAAAAAAATCTTTGTTCAGACCCGTTACCTCTTTTAAAAAGAACACGTTCGGTAGCATAATTTTTGGTGGAAATTTTGTTAGTATTACACAAGCTCTATAAATTGGCAATGCTTGGTAGCTTTTGACATTGACTGAAAATGCAAAGATGGAAATCAGGCTTCTAAGGATTCTTTAGGAGGGCGTGGGGGTGTGCCAGAGATCACAATAATATACCTCAAACTTGGCTTTTAAACAGCCAAGTTTCTAATTTCCTGAAGTTAGTCAATCCCAAATAACATAGTTGGGGTTAAAAACACAGCACTTAATAAACTGGAACTCCCAGGTAACCTGCAAAATTGTAATAATTAGTTTTCACAATGATGACTCTCAGTATAATAGTTTTAACTACTATTTCTTTTATACCCACTATATGGCAGCAACTCTAATAAAGCTACTAATGTAATAGATTATCTTATTTAAGTAACAGAAGAATTCTATAAAATAAATTGTATTATCATGTTACAGATAAAACAAATAATGTTCAGGAAGGTTAAAAGTAATTTTTCCAAGCTCCATTGTGAGAAATAGGTATCTTTGTGATTTCTACTACATCCCTGGAACACTTAAGTTCCAAAACTGTATCATGTGCTCATTCTTGGAATGCTGGAATCCATATTTGGTATGTCTTGGATAAAATAGAATATTTCATTTTCATTTGCTTTATATAAGAATATTAATTCATTTGGATTGGCCAAAAAGTGTTTGCTTTTTCCCCATAAGATGGCTCTAGTAACACTTAGTTATCTTGAACTTCATTCAATCAATTTTGCCAGATTGCATTGTGACAGCTGTCGACATCAGCATGCATTAAAAAATTACCAATATTGGTGAATTTTTGTATAGCCATTTTAATATTGAAGGTGGAAGAAAATATGCATAACATTTTCAGTATATTATGCTTTATTATTTCAAGAAAGGTAAAGGTGCAACTGAAACACAAAAAAAGATTTGCGCAGTTTATGGAGAAATTGCGGTGAGTGATCAAATGTGTCAGAAGTGGTTTGCGAGGTTTTGTGCTGCACATCTCTCACTGAACAGCCCTCCATGGTCAGGTAGACCAGTTGAAGTTGATCGTGATCAAATCGAGACACTAATTGAAAACAATCAGCATTACGCCACAATTACTATTAACTGAGAACAATCAGTGTTATACCATGAGGCATTGATTGAAAACAATCATCATTATACCATTAATTGAGAACAATCAGCACTATTTTGAGTGTGTCAGGAGATAGCCAACATATTCAAGATACCCAAATCAATAAAGATATTCATGAAAATGAAAAATGTGTCCTTTATTTTACAGAAAAAACTAAGTGGACTTTTTGGCCAACCCAATATTTACATATGCTGGTTGCTTCTTCTGTATAAATGTAATGCCACTCTATTGTCTGTGGACAATAGAGTAGGTGCTGTAGGTTATTATCTTTCCCGTATTAAAGGTGGAATTGTGTGTAATTATCCATCCAGTGTCTAGCCTTTCCCCATCAGAGTTCTCTTAAGGCTTCTTAAGATGGAAGTTTAGAGATGATATTGGAACTGGTGGTCATGACTTAGAACATTGACTCCATTCTCTCTGTTTCTCTCTCTCTCACACACACACACACACACACACACACACACACACACACCACAAATGAGATAATTTAGGGTTTATACATAAGATAGATTTGGGATATATTTAGGAAGTGAAATCATGCTACAGAGAAAACAAATAATGTTCAGGAAGGTTAAAAGTAATTTTTCCTAAAAAAGACCTTTGCCTCTAAGGCACAGGTGGCAAACACAAGGCCCAGAGGATGAATCCAGCCCTCCACCTTGTTTTATCTGGCCCGGCACCTTGTTTCTACTCAGTAGCAGTGCCAAGCTCTCGCTTAACTGTTAAGGAGCAGTTACATTTATACAGTCCTAAAATTATATTCGGCCCTTTGAAGGCAACTGTGAGGCCGATGTGGCCCCCAGTGAAAGTGAGTTTGACACCCCTGCTCTAGGGCAAAGGATTTCATTTCCTAAATACCTCCTCAATTCCTTTACTTTTCTCTGTTCCCACAGTTACCACCCTCTGCTAATTTATCATCGTCTTCTCTCTGGACTTTGGTAGCATCTTAGTTCATCTCATTGTTTACACTCATGCCTCTGTACCTCCCACCTGCTGCCCCAGGCCATACCCTTCAGGCAACCAGTGTTCCTCAAATGCAAAATTTATCATCTTGCTTCTTTGCCTAAAATCCTGCATTGGCTGCCCACTTTGGAGCTATATGATTTGGCCCCTTCCTATCTTCATAGTTTGCCTCATCTTGAGCTTTCTTGACTCAGAATACTCTGGCTTTCTTATGATCTCTCTTACTAAGCTCCACCCAGGCTCAGGACCTTGGGACTTGCTATATCCTTAGTGTGGAACACTTCTTTTCTCTCTTTTTATTTGCCTAACCGCCCTTCAGGATTAAATTCTAATGTCAGTTTCTTAGGGCAACTTTCCAGGATACCCTGAGTAAGCTAGGCCCTCTAATTATACATCCTTACAGCACTTTGTTCCTTTCACAGAATTCCTTATAACTGTATGACTTGATTAAACAATAATATGTTTCTTTCAATAAACTCTGTATCCTGCACTTAGTTGTTAACTTCATGAGAGTAAGGCCTGGCTCTTTCTTATTCAACGCTGTTTCCCCATCTTCTAGCATGATGCCTGATCTCTGTAAGCACATGATAAATTTTCTTAAAAATTTTTGCTTATGCTTATAGATACTCAGTTTTTTCACCTTTTAATCATACAATATGACTATTGGCCTTTGGCTTAGAAATGGATGAAAGCCATGTGGTATTGGATGTTTTAATATCAAGAGTTTGGCCATATGAACTCAGGAATTCATCACTAAGGCTGATAAATGATTGTCAACTGGCTTTATGTTTAATCGTCTCTTAATTAGGACACTTACTGATAAGTTATGGAACTAAGAAGACTTAGTAATGGAAGGTGTTGAATAAGTGTCTGGGAAAAGATAGCAGGCTGAAGACTACAAGCAAAAGGGGAAGACAGCATCGAACTTTTATTTGATGTCTAATCTGGGTGCTTCAGCTATTTTCAGCATAGTCCACAGAATCTGAAATCCACATATGCTCAGGCTAAATGAGGTTTTAAACTGACCTTTATGGTGTATTAAGAGGATCCCACATTTAGTAAGGAAATATGCCCTATGACCTCAATGGAAATGAAGTATCTGCAGAGGTTTAATCTTATCTGTTGTCTTTTAATCAGGAATGTGTTGTAATGTCCCAGTTGTTTGATGTGACTTTAGAGGATTAAACTGGAACAACTAGAAGTTACATCATTACATAATCAGTGTCCAATTGACATTACTACTTGACACAATCCTGCTAACAGAACACTAAGACAGGATAAGCCACACAGCTTCACTAGTTGGTAGGGTCTAGTAGTGAACTTCCTCACTACAGGTTAGCTAATCAGGAAGCACTCAACACACACTCATGCATTTTATTTTTCTTCCTAAGAGTCTCACTGTAACCTAATGCAGGTCCAGCTGCCTGTTGCTACGAAAGCCAATCCTCAAGAGGCAGGTGCTGATGTAAAGGAAAGTGGTATATTTTCAGATGATGGCCATCTGGAAGATGGGGGACTCATGTCTCAAAGAGATCCACATCTCCACAGCTCAGTAGAAACAGAGGCTTTTATAAGGAGGAGGAAGGGAACAGAACAAAAAGATCAAGAAAGAAGGTTGAGAAGTTTCCTACATGCAGGTGATCCTAGTCCATTCTGATAAGGCAAGTGATGGTCGAGTGCACAGCATCCTGGTTCAGACATCGCAGCTTCACGTACCCTGACTTGAAGGTCAGCAAATCTCCCAGAGCTGGGATGTCTGAGGGTTGGCGTCTGTGTCTTTCAAGCAGTTAGTTCCTAGGATTCTTGTGCAAACATGCTGTTCATTCACAAGCAACATATTAGTCAGAGTCAGAATTTACAGAAACAATGTCAAAAGAATAGTGGGATGGCTTACAATTTCCCACCGTTACAAATTTCCCATGTTACACTGTAAATAGCTGTTACATCAAGTTAACAGTGATTTAAAGACCAGACCCTTACCCTTGCTCTGTACCAAGTGCTTACAATTTCTAAAACCTGAAGCATTTAAAAATACTTATGCCCAGGCCCCACTCACACAGAGTGTGAGTCAGTTGGGTGAGAACAGAACCTCATCATTCCTATTTTTCAAAAGACTACCAGGTGATTGTTGTGTAAGTCCAAGGTTGAGAACCACAGAAAAATGCTATTTTATTCATCTTCCTGATCCCCACAGTAAGTAGGCTTTCTCATTCTAATTTTGCATATTAAGAAATCCGCATTACTTAAGACTTCTGGTGAGATCAAAGAATTTTCATAGAAAGGTTCTTATGACTATTGAGAGAGAAAGGGAAAGGAAAATTCAGCCATAGTGGTTAGGCTAAAAATAGAAGGTTTATTTAAGGCTTAGCAGATCCTCTGAAGTTCTACAGGTTTACCCTGATGGAGAGCTCAATGGCTCTTACTCAGTTACATAGTGTCACATGGAAAAAGCTGGCACTGATGTATCAAATCTCTCCCTTCTTCTCCCTGGTCCCAATATGTGGACTTTAAAGCAGGGCACAAAAGGTGACATTTCAGAGTCTTCTCCACATGCATTTTAACTTTATGGACAACAAAATTTTCAAACCATTTTTAATCTGACACTCTCTTCCAAAAAATATGAAGAAGATTAACTGTTATGTACCTGCCATTTCTAGGATTGGGTATTTCCTTTGAATTTCTCTGCTCCTCATTTATATTTGGTGGGGGTGGGGAGTAAAAGGAGATGTTAAACAGGCAAAATATTATCACGAGCATCTTACCTCCACTGTATCCTCAAAACACAAATAATCACCCAAACATAAAATTCTATGTCCAGGCCTTAGGTAGGTCAGTTTTATCACTAGGCTCTCTTTCCCTCCTCCCATTTTCATTTGCTCTCTTTGGCAAAACCTTCCGTAGCAGATGAAGTAAGAAGGTGTAGAACCTCCAAAATGCCAATCAAATCCTTGTGATTGTGGTGGTCACCACCCCAAATTTCTGACTCAGAAACATAACTTTATCAACTTATCCACAAATGAACAGGTTCTTGGAGGGAAGAATAATTTGTATTGACAAAATTCACAAGCAAGTAATTTATAAATCATGGCACAAATTTTTAAAACTATAATAGCCCAAGGAGGGTTTGCTCACTGGGTGTTGTTCTTTTCTTATTGTTTGTTTATTTATTTTTAATTAACAACTAATGGAATTCCTCTTTCTTATAAGGTACTGTTCCCATGAGGCTGGACTTCCAAGGGTAACAGATTATGAAGCAGAAATCGTTTGGGTTGTTTATTGGTAACAAAGAACAGAAACCCACCTATGCCTGTTTGAGTTAAAAGGAGATTTATAGAAAAATAAGGGACACATTCAAAAATAACACGTAGGAAGTAAGGAAGGTGGGCTCTATTGTGTCCTCAGACCAAATGGTCTCTGTGTCTATAGCTCTCTACACATCCACCCCCTTAGAGTCAGGTTTCCTGTGCTTGCTGCAGCCCAACACCACTGCCACCCCAACACGATGAGCAATTCAGAATGTACGAGACCTTGCAGCCCATCCCTGCTCAATCTGCTCAGTCTCCAGGCTTTTCAGTTTTGTCTTCCTGGAAGGAGTCTGATTAGCTTAACCCAGTCTATGGATATTTCCCCAGGCCAAGTGTCTGAGTCTGGCCCAATCACAATCTCTATTTCTGATCTAGGTCTACCAGGACTGGAGATTCAATTTCAGTGGAGGGAGTGTGGGTGAAAGAGAATGGGACAGTATCTAATATAGTGGTGAATATGAGACATTCTCCAGGCATTCCAGGTGGGTATAGGAGCATGTTGAGTGAGGACTGTAGGAAAGGGACCAAGCTGACAGGGAAATGAAAGGGGATATTTTTTCTATTATACATGCCATTGTGCCATGGAAGGAAGGATAAGGCAGAGGGGGCCAGTTGTAACGGGGCAGCACCCTGCAGATTTCCATGCTTCCAGGGTACACAGCTACAGTGAAACACTGTTGTTCAGAGGGGCCTTTTAGCTGTTTCCTTGTTCCCTGCCCCAGGAGGCAAGCTTTGTAGAGTCCCTTCAATGTGTTTGAAGGACAGGCAGGGCAATGAAACCCACAGAAAGGAAGGCACTGAGAATTTCTGGGAAGGATGCTGGACACTGGGTATAGTGGGTTGAGGAGTGGCCCTAAAAAGAAAGGTCCAAAGCCTAAACCCTGTTATCTGTGAATGTGATCTTGTTTGGAAATAGGATTCTTGCAGATATAAGGAAGTCAAAATGAAGTCTCTTAGATTAGAGTGGGTCCTAAATCGAATGCCAAGGGATGTCCTTTAGACCTTAGGTAGAAAAGGAGAAGGCACTGAGAGAACCCGGGAAGAAGGCCATATGAAGATGGAGGCAGAGATTGCCGTTGTGTTTCCACAAGCCAAGGAACATCGGGAGTCGCAGTGGCTGGAAGAGGTAAGGGAAGATTGCCCTCTGGGGCCTTCAGAAGGAGCATGGCCCTTGATTTTGGCTGGTGGGCTGTTAGAGCTGTGAGAGAATGAATTTCTGTTGCTTGAGCCAAGGAGTCTGTGGTAATTTGCTGTGGCAGCCCTAAGAAACTGATTTATGACAGGCAGAGCTCTTCTGGGAAATCCATTTTGAGCCAAGGGAGATAAGAATCAGGCACTTCGGAGCACGTCTTGGCTTTCTTCAGCAGCAGCTCCCAGACCGTGAACAGAAGGGTGTGAGGCACTGGGGAGAAAGTGGCGGTGGGGGTCGTGGGGGGTGGTGCTGAGAACACAGACCCTGAGTCGGAGTGGATGCAGAGGTCTTTGCCCTGTCTTGAGGTGGAAATATTTGATTGAAAGTGAGATTTCAACTTGCTCAGTTTGCTGCTGTGTGCACTGCTCACCCTTGCGCAAGTTCCTCAGCAACAACAACAAAATAGAACCAGAGGCATGGATGCGTGGAACAGACTGGCAGCTGTCAAATGGGACTGGAGAAGGGAGGACTGGATTAAAGAAGGTGCTGGGGTTGGCCAAAGAACTTACTGTGTTTTTGGACCGTAAGATGCACCTAGGTTTTAGAGGAGGAAAATAGGAAAAAAAATTTTGAAGCAAAAAATGTGGTAAAATATTTAATAATATAAATAACATAATATTTCACCAATGGAAATGGAAATGGAACTCAATAGCAGCATTAACAGCCATTATTCCTCCCAAATTTTGGGGAAAAAACTTACATCTTATAGTCTGAAAAATACAGTGTATGCCTAATTCATATTGGCAATGGCCAGAGGGGAGAGTGGGTGGGGAAATGGGTGGAGGTGAAAAAAGAGGGGGGAAATGAGGACATCTGTAATAGTGCCATCAATAAAAAATTCATAAATGCGGTAACAAATATTTTATAGGATGACCTGTAAAGGTCCCAGTGTTTGAGGCCTTCTGGTTTATGGGCCTGCGAGGTTAGGGTGAGCAGAGAGTCAGGCCTTAGCTCGCAAGATGTTGCCTGGACAGCTTCCCTACTTGGATACTCCAGCCTGATGGAAGTATTTTTTTCCCTTACCACCCACCTGGGATAGATCCTTATACCTGATCCTCCCCGTGTCTCAACCCCTACCTGGAGGAGTTGGCCCTTGAGATCCTGCTCATAGTGAATGCCCTTGACTGTCTTGGGCTTTTAGGGACAATTTGAGTACTCCAGCTGTAGAACCCAGTAGGGTCATTGCTAGATGTCCCATATGGTCTATCTTCTTCCAGGCTCAGGGCAATGCCGGAGTGCTCTAGGTGACTTTGGAAGCTTATAGATGGGAGCTACAACTGTTCGCTGGTGACCCTTTGCTAAGGGCAGAGTCTGGAGCTGTGGTCTTCAACATGGTAACCATGGGCCAAATGTGGTTTTCTAAACTGAGTTATTTTAAGTGAATAAACTTAAAAATTGAGTCTCCGAGTTGTACAAGTCACAAGTCAATTGTTGATAGTCACTTGTGGCTAGTAGCTATTATACTGGACACTGCAGAGAGAGAACATTTCCATCGCTGCAGAGAGTTCTGTTGGAGACCACTGCTCTGGATCAGTGCATCAAGTCATCTGAGGGTCTGTTAAAATATGGCTTCTGATTCAGTTGGTCTGGGTTGGGGTCTGGGATTCTGCAGTTCTAGCAAGTGCCTAGATGGTATCAATGTGGCTAGTCATGGACCACACTTTGAGAGGCCAGGATCTAGGGACCATCACTGTGAATTAATTAGGGCCGTGGTGCTAGTTGTGTGCAGGGGGCAGGGAAAGGGTAGAACTTTTTATCTGTAAGAGGTAAAAACAGGACTTGGCTACATTGGTTGGATAGAGGCTTTATGAAAGGAAAAAATGGAATGTCAGCCCAAGGTATATAGTTTCCTGTGTAAGGCTAGGCCTTCCAACTAAGGGGAGAAATACATCTGTGCAGCTGTTGGCACACTTTTTTGGTAAAGGGCCAGATAGTAAATATTTTAGTGGGTCATCATGGTTTCTGTCTCAATTACTCAAGTTTGCTGACATAGCATGAGTGCTGCTAGAGATGATATGTAAAGAAATGAGTGTGGCTGTTTCCAAGAAAACTTTTTTAAAAGTGTTTATTTATTTATTTTTTTAGAGATAGTGGAAGAGAGGAAGAGAGAGAAAGAAATATTGATGTGAACGAGAAACGTTGATTGGTTACCTCTCATATGTACCCCCAAACCGGGGGCCTGGCCCGTAACCTAGGCATGTGTCCTGACCAGGAATCAGACCTTTTGCTTTGTGGGACAATGCCTGACCAATTGAACCACACCAGTCAGGGTCCAATAAAATTTTATTTACAAAACCAAGTGGCATGTTGGACTTGACCTGTAGAGCAGTTTACTGACTAGTGGCTCACATGAGGGAGGGAGTTTAGAGTGAAGTTGCAACTCATCAATTAGAATTTTTATATAATATAGAATCTGTTTTTAACTATCATTATAAGCCATTACTAATAAAATAGCAGGGAATGTCAATTATTTAATATAATTGGTTCAATTTCAGTTTCAAAGCAACAGTTCTCTAACAGGAAAATACATAATGACTTTTAAGTGATATTAAAAGCAAACGAAGTGATTTGTGTTGGTCTCAGCCAATCAGTAACCAACATGTGGCTTGACCAGCCCCTGTGGTTCTTCTTATAAATGCAAGATGCCCTTCAACGCTAACCATCCAGGAACTTTGAAAAAACTCAGGCTTATGATGCACAGGCTCTGGAAATTACATAGCACACCTGGGGCCACACAGCTAGGTCATGAACAGGGAGATGGAGAGGAAGCAGGGGTCTGGGAATCTGCTTTTATTGGAGTCAAAGATAGGGGCCTAGGATTCGGGACTCACTCTTTCTTGGTAACTTTAAAACATAAGAGCAGGAACTTAAGGTGTGGAAAGAGGACAAAAAACAAGTAGTACAAATGGTCAGTTATTGGAATTAACCAAGATTCTAAAGCAATGGCACCTCAATGGGGGGAGGTAGTTTGGCTCTTTATCTGGTACCGTGGCTGGCAATGTGTTCATTGGAGACAGCAGGCTTTAAGTGGATGCCTCGGCAATTGAAACTTATGTCAGGCACTTACACTACAAAAAAGAAAAAAGAAACTGTCAGAGCTTACAGTATACTATGATATGTAAAAATTACAAGCTGCCCAGAAACACCAAGTGAAACAACATCTAGACAATCAATGAAAAAGCAAAACTCCACTAGTTGGCACGTTCTGTTGTCATGTTACAATAGAAAATAATGATCTAAGTCCTAGGTGGTAGAATGGCCTTATTTACCATGAAGGTTAAAAAAGACCTACAGAAAGTCACTGGCCCAAAGTCCACAGCTAATGGTTGACCAATTTGGGATAAAACTAGGGCTCTTATTTCCTAAACAGCATTTAATTTGTCCCTGACATTAACTCTACAGAGTGGACAAAACACTATTCAAATACTGAGAGTACAGGGAGCCCCTAGTTCAAAAAATGCTCCCTGAGCCCAGAGAAATGGTACTGAATTATGGCTATAAACACAACTGTTGATATTGCAGGCATTCACTGACCATTTCATAAATCACCTCCTTGTTTTCTTAGACTTTTTGGAGAAGGATTTGAATAACAATCTCTCTCTAAAGAGCTATCCAAGAAATTTTAAATGAAGTCTTTAGTCATTCTGCAAGAATTTTTGTGTGACAAGCAAAAAATCAAGATAATTTCAATTTAATTTTTTTTTTAAAGAATAAACTATTCTATGCAATGGTTTTGTTGCAGGAAGCACTTGACCTAGATTTTGAGAGATCTTCAGTCCAAGGAAGGTTTGTTGAGGCTTCTGCTGATTTAACTTTCTGAGACCTGAATTTCAGATGCCACCTCTGCCCGATTCTCTTAGATCTCTTAATTGTAAACACATCATCCTCTCAAAGACTTGGCTTTCTTCACGCAGTCTGGTTGAAAGTCATTCAGCCAAGTTCTGGATCACCACAAGCTTCATTACGGGTCATTTTAACAGGATTAAACACCATGGCACCTCTGTGAGTCATGCAGGACGAATGTTACCAATTCTGTTTCATAGATGAGGTAATCAAGGCAGAGCGTTGCATCAACATGCCAAGATCATTTGGATGGTAAAAGACCAGCCCCCACCCACATCTTCTGTCTCCAAGTCTAGCCCTTCTTTCCCACACTTAGTTACAGCACTTGAAGCCTTGTCATTTCCCAGATGTCTGGTGGGACCTTGGACAGGGCCCAATCATGATGGAAATAGAATGTCTCAACAGCCTCATGTGATGGAAGAACTCAGAGTCAAAATAAATTTGATTTGACAGAAATAAACTAATGTTTTTTGAATATTAGCTATAGACTGATGTTTATTCTCCATATAAATAAACAAGAATTTATGTGAAAATATTTTATTGTCAATGAAAATGTCTTTATCTCAGTAAATGGTATAACATAGTCAATCCGTTGACTTAACTCTTTATTAATCCTAATTCATTGCTATAGTCAATCACCCATTTAATTTTAAGGTAGTGCTTTAATGTTGGATTTTGAATTTTTTATTTTTTATTTTTAATCCTAAACATAACCCAAGGATATGTTTATTGATTTCAGAGAGAGTGGAAGAGGGGTGAGGTGAGGCGGGGGCCAAGAGAGGGAATGAGAGAGAGAGAGAGAGAGAGAGAGAGAGAGAGAGAGACATTGACATGACAGAGAAACATCAATCTATTGCCTCCCATATGCACCCCAACCATGGATCAAACCTGCAACCTTTTGGTGTATGGGACAATGTTCTAATCAACTGAGTCATCTGACCAGGGTTAATGTTGGATTTATTCTTAAAAATCACAAAAGTAGGGGACTTCAGGTCAAGATGGGGGTGTAGGCAGATGTGGCTTGCTTCTTTGCACAACCACATCAAATTTACAGCTAAAATATAGGACAACCATCACTCAGAACCATCAGAGAAATAAAGTTCAGTGGAAGTCTGACAACTACGGAATTAAAGCAACCACATCCATCCAGACTGGAAGGAGGGACCCAGACATGGAACAGATTGGTTCCTCACCCATGTGTGGTAGATAAACCCTGGGATATTTCAGGAGCAAGGAATCCTGGCCCCACACCATACCCCCCAGCCCAGGGTTCCAGTGCCAGGAAGGTAAGTCCCCCTAAGTTCTGGCTGCAAAAACCAGCAGGGATTGTCAGTGGAAGAAACTGCTGGAACCCCAAGCAGTTCCTCTTAAAGAACTGACACATGGACTCATCTACCAAGAGTCACTCCCTCTGAGCTCCAGCACTGGGTAGCAGCTTGAAAAGCATACCAGGAGAAACTGAAATGTCTGGCATCAAGGCAAGCGGAGGCCATGTCCCTTTTCTAAGCCTTCCCTCCACAGAGGTGGCAAGCTGGTGCCATCTGAGACTCCATCAATCTGGCTAACGCAGTTTGACCCACCTTGGAGATCGCCAAAGACTCTTCCACCCAAACTGCTTTTCCTTATGAATGGCTAGTCTTGGCTCAGGCTTCACAACTTCCTAAATCCTTTCAATGAAGCAATAGCCAGCCTCAGTAAACCCCCAGACCCACCATACCTCTTGCTAAGGGGCCCCAGGTCTGGCACAAGTAATAGCCAGATTCATAGGTAGGCTTTGCTTGGGAATTTCCAAGACCAGCACAAATAGCAGCTATCTCAGATTGCTTTATAGCTCAGGCAGAGTAGCCCCAGGCAAACACAGGTTGGGGCTGACCCTGGCCTGTACCACCTGGGAAACCCCAGGGCCAGCACACCAAGTGGAGAGCTATAGATCATGTCAGAGTACCACCATCCTGCTCTGCATGGCTGATCCTCTATGGAGGGTGCAGGTTGGTGGTGAGTGGTCATAGCCAGTTTTTTGCAGCTGACTGGCCTAGGTAAATACCTTCCATTGATATGCCAACAGCAACCAAAGCTCTAAGATGAGAGTGTACTCAGCTCACACAAAGTACATACTTTGAGTACCCAGCTTGGGTGTAGGGGAGGTGGTGCCACCGGGACTACAGGACACCTACTACATTAGGCCACACTACCAAGACATGGAGTCAAAGCAGCTGTACCTAATACATAGAAACAAATGCAAGGAGGTTGCCAAAATGAGGAGACAAAGAAACATGGCTAAATGAAAGAACAGATCAAAACTCCAGAAAAAGAACTAAATGAAGGGGAGATAAGCAATGTATCAGATGCATAGTTCAAAACATGGTTATTGGGATGCTCAAGGAACTTAGTGAGGACCTCAGCAGCATAAGAAAGATCCAGTCAGAAATGAAGGATATACTAATTGAAAAAAAGAACAATTTATAGGGAAACAACAGTAGAGCAGATGAAGCTGAGAATCAAATCAGTGATATGGAACACAGGAAACAAAAAACAACCAATCAGAGCAACAAGAAGAAAAAAATGCAAAAAATTGAGGATAGTATAAGCAGCCTCTGGAACAACTTCAAGAGGTCCAACATTCACATCAAAGGGGTGACAGAAGGAGAAGAAAAACAGCAAGAAATTGGAAATTTATTTGAATACATAATGAAAGAAAACTTCCCTAATTTGGTGAAGGAAATAGATATGCAAGTCCAGGAAGCACAGAGAGTCCCAAACAAGATGGAGGCAAAGAGGCTCACTCCTAGATACATCATAATTAAAATGCCAAAAGTTAAAGATAAAGAGACAATCTTAAAAGCAGCAACAGAAAAGAAGTTAGATAACTACAAGGGAGTTAAAGACTGTCAGCTGACTTCTCAAAAGAAACTGCAGGCTGGAAGGGACTGGCAAGAAATATTCAAAGTCATGTAAAGCAAGGACATACAGTCAAGATTGCTCTATGCAAGTAAGGATATCATTTAGAATCAAAGGGCAGATAAAGAGCTTCCTAGCCGAGAAAAAACTAAAGGAGTTCATCATCACCAAACCACTGAAATGTCAAAGGGACTTATTTAAGAAAAAGAAGATCAAAGCTATGAACAATAAAATGGCAAAAGATACAGATCTATCAACAATTGAATCTAAAAACAAACTAAGCAAGTAAGAAGAACAGAGACGAGATCATGGACATGGAGAGCATTTTGATGATTGACAGATGAGAGGGGTGTATGGGGGAATTGGTGAGGAGGTGAGGTGAAGAAGTACAAATAGGTAGTTACAGAATAGCCATGGGGATGTAAAGTACAACATAGAAAATAGAGTAACCAAAGAACTTATACACATGAAACATGAACATGAACAATGGTGGGGGGAATTGCCTGAGGGAGCGGGGAGTGCTGGGTGGAGTAGGTGCAAAGGGTGATAAATTTGGACAGCTGTAATAGCATAATCATTAAAATATAAAGCCAAAGGGGGGTAGGATAGAGGGTGGGAGGTGGGGATGGCTGGACAGGGGAAACGGAGACAACTGTGGTTGTACAACAATAAAATAAAATAAATAAAAATAAAAAGTCCTTGCTGAAGAAAAAAATCACAAAAGTAATAAATTATCATTAAGGTAAGTAAAGTATTCTAAAGATATAGGAAGAGAAAAATTAAATTTTATTTTTTTTGACTCAGTATCTTCCTCTGACCCTTAAGTAATTAATTTAACATTTTGGTGTATATCCTCCAAAATACACACACACCCCCAAATATGTAGATAGGGCCTTCCTTCCTTCTTTTCCACCTTTCTTGAAAAATATTACACTATAAATATAGTAAAAAAAAACCCTTAACTTTCTTTTTTCCTTGTGAAAAATTGCATCTCATTGTTCTAATTTCCCAAACTTGAGTGATATTGAGCATTTTTCATAGTTTCAGTTACTGAGTTGCGTATTTTTGCTCACTTTTATATTTTACTTATTATTTTTATAGCTTTTAATATTTCAGGGATATCAACAAAATGGATAACAAATCATTTCTCCCAGTCTAGCATTGAAATACATTTTGTTTATGGAATCTCTGCTACACAGGTTTGTATTTTGATGGGCATTATTCAACTTGTGATGTCTAGTTTTGGTGTTACATTAGATGCTTTTTACTCACCTTTAAATTATGCAGATAGTCTCCTATACTTCATCCTTATGTTAAAATTATTAGATCTTTAACCTATGTGTTATTTTTGTTTCCATATGGTGTGAGGAGGGGGTCTACTCTTGTTTCTTCCAGGTGGATAGGCAGTTGGGCCAACTGAATTAACAAAAACATCCATCCTTTCCCAGTGAACTGGAATGGTGATGCTATCATTTACTAAAATCAATATTTATTATAAAATGTATTTTTGAACAAACTGACAGTAACCAGAGGGGATGGGCAAGGGGGATAATGGAGGAAAGAAGAAGAAAGGTTGAGTCACGGAACATGTACAAAGGACCCAAGGACAAAGACAATGAGGGGTGGAGGAGGATTGAATGAGAGGTGGGGGCTGGGTAAGGTAGGGGAGAGTAATGGGGGAAAAGTAAAGACAACTGTAATTGAACAATTATTAAAAAAGAAGACCACGGAGTAGAAGACAGAAAACTGTGTAAGAACAACAATTAAAATAAAATTTAAAAAAATTTAAAAAAAGGCAAAAAGACAGGAACTAGAAATGGATAGTCTTGGAACCCATAAGGTCCATTATCTGACAAACATGTAGGAATTCCAGAAAGAGAGAACAAAATAGATGAGAAGGAGGAAATCATTGTTAAAAAAAAAAAAGACCATAATTAAAAAAGAAGATAACTTATATAAAGTTATATATATATATATATTTATTTATTTATTTATTCATGTTCCCCCTTCCAATTTATTGGTTCATTTGGTAGGTGCCTTCTCTTAAAAGTCTCCACAGCAGAATTTTCTACCACCTCCCAACTCCTATTTCATGGATGATGTTTTTTAGGTCACACATGTTCTCATTTCTGTCTGGACCCTGAAAGACTCAATATATATAAATATTTGAGTCTCTCTCTATATATTTTAGGAGCATCAAGGGGGAGTTCCAACGTTTGAAACAAAGCTCCCTAGTTCTCTGTGACTTCCAGTAAGCACTGACAGTCCATCTCAAGGTTCTGAAAAGGGAAAAAGGAGAGACTCTCTTGCAGGAAAATGAGCATCAGAGGACCACACATTCTCTCAAAATGCTAACTTCAGCAGCCTTTCTCCCTCACTGAACTGGGCGCTTCCATGACCATGTCAGTCCCATATGCCATGGCTTACATCTGAAGTCTTGTCCCTCCCACACATCCTCTCAACCACCTGATTAGGCTCACCCTAACCTAACCATCCCTGTAAATCAGACGTCACGGAATGTGCGAATCCCACAAAACTCAAAGCTTTTGCCTTAAGTGCTTTGAAAGTTAAAGCAGGAAATAAAACAAAATTTCCCCATGTATCTTATGATACATTTTGAAGACCTCTTGGAAAACATTTTGAAAACTTGGATTGATGAGAGCTTCTGAACTTCAGCTTCTAAGGTAAAAAAAGCAATAATTGTAATACTGATAGTCATACACCAAAGAACGGAGAAAATTGCTTTAAGTTGATTTAAGTGAGAAAAAATCCCAGCAACTCTCTCTTTTTCCTGCCACTTCCCCCCACATGCCCACCAGGTATCTTCAGTTTCTATGTAAAAACAGATTTTAAATGTGCAAAGATAATGTCCTCTGGGGCTGAAGGTCCTGGTGTGGAAAGCAAATGTCTCAAAATTACTAACCAAAATAGAAAAAAAAAAAAAGAGCCTGACTTTCACAGTCTTAAATCCCTCCAGAAACTCTTTCAAGACAGCTTCAGAACACGACAGCTTGTGAGGGAGCGGCATGGCCACTAGCCATATGTTTGGCATCGAACCGGGCCTGTGGCTGTTCTCCATTGGCCTTCACCTTGAGACTCGGGATGGCAGAATCACATGAAGGTGCATTTTCACCACTGCGAGGGTCTTGTCTGCCAACCCCTCCCATCCAAAGGGTTGAATTGGACATTTCCGGTTACTCCACCTCTTCTAGAGATATGGAAATGTATGTAAAATATGCATTAGACTCGGATCTAAGGCCCCACCTCTAATGCTGTGAATCACGGGGACTTTGTGAAATTCACTGCCACAAGGGACAAAAGAGCAAAACAGATGGTAAAATTTCATGTTTTTTTTTTTTTTCTGGGGAGTTAAAATTATCACCAATCATGTACTTAGAATTTGGCAGTAACTAAATTTTTGTTATTCCATCAGTTAGTGCAGACTAAGAAAGTTTTTAAAGCAAACAGCATGGATGCCTACTTTGAGGTAAGCATTGTTCACAGAACCTGGCTGCCCAGTCCATTGGTGGAACTCGGCTGCCCTTACAGCCAGTGAGCTGTGTGGCCTCAACTCCTCCAATCAGACACATCAAGTGTGAGACCTCAAATCAAAAGTGAGAGACTTGAGAAGGAAGTGCCCGATGGACTCCACTGAGGTGACGGCAGAGACCTCCAGCTTTCAGTGTGACCACAGTTACAAGTCTGAGCTTCTGTCCTAGGAGTGGCATTGATAGAAGGGAAGGGCCCTGGACTACTCGGCAGCCAGCTCTGCTGCAGGGTTTTGGACATTGTTCCTGGAAGATGGGCTTGGGTGTGGCTTTCCATTCCTCCCAAAGATCCCCGGTGTTTTCCTAAACTCTTTTTCTGTTTTATAAGTCAGGGGCATCTTCTGTTGCTTGCAATTAAGAATCCTAACTAGGATGGCACCTATGGCTTTTATTCACATGTATTGGGAGTGAAAAATATTTTGGCTTATCCTCTCTGGTCAAAGCCATCGATACATTTAACCTCACAGAAGATGGCTAAGAGGCCAGAATTGCATGTCGGGGTGGCAGGTCTCTGAACCCCTAGAGATCTTCCCTGGGCCCCTGAAGAAACCTGCAGAGGCTGTATGATGCAGTCCCTGATGTGCCTGAGTCCAGAACCCGAACAATCTTTTTATTGAGAAGGCGCAATCTTGCTCCAAGTACCTTGTGGGCCCCAAATCTGAAAAATTTATGGACTGAAGAGATAATTTCTTTGGGGATTTGAGACTCCTCCCATTGTCTCTCTTTAAACTGTGCATGCACAACCCAAAGAATTATGCATTAATTATTTTTGGTGTTGTTTCTCCTTCTATATTAGATTGCAAAGCCTGACTCCATGTGTGAAGGAGAAGGTGGATAGAACAGATGCCCTGCATCTGATGAGATGCTTGGGAAGAGTGTGGTGGGCAGGATACTTTTATTTTTGGTAAGAATTACCAAAATATAACATACATATATGAAATTATATAAAATGTGTATGACTTTTAAAGAATAATAATAAATTGAACACATATTGCCATCGCTCAAAATGAGAATAAAAACTTTTGCTGATCATCTACCAGCCCCCAGCGCTGCCCTGGAGTACATCCCTCTTACTTCCTTTGTCCTACCTTTTAGGATAATCAATCTTTAGCTTTTGTTTATAGTTTATCACCGACACAGGTACCACTGAAAATGCTATATAGTTTTTTCTGTTTTAAAATTTTATACACATTTATCTAACGTGTTCCTTTGTGTCTTTTCTTTTCTGTAACACTATAGTAGTAAAATTTGTTCATGTTGTTGGATATGGTTGTAGCTCTTTCATCTTCATTGCTGAGCAGTGTTCTGTTGTGTGACTGTAGTATTACTACTTATCCATTCCAGTGTTGATGAACATAGGGATGGTTTCCAATATGTGGCTGTTGCAAATGATGCTGCTGTGGATATTTCGAGTGCATCTCCTGGTGCCCACATGTGAGTGTTTTGTGTATATTTATGCCAAACAGTAGAATTGTAGGCTTAGGGACATTATTCACTTTTCTGAGTAACCCATAACTATTTTCTCAAGTGCTTGTATCAGTTTGCAGTGCTAACGGCTGTGTAAGGGTTCCTCCCTTTCTATCCACGCTGTTGGAGTTCATCATTTGGTGAGTTTATAGTGACATCTCAGGATGGCTCAGGTTGCATTTCCCTGGTGATACTAGTGAAGCACGGTTTATATTTTTGTTTGGGTTGTTGGTAACTAATTGGTGTATCAGTTATTTGAGGTTTCTCTATGGTGGAGTGCCCTTTCAAGTTCTTTACTCTCTTCTCTACCGGGTTTTTATTGTCTTAGTCTGGGATGCCCAGACAGCAGAGCTGGTGGCCAATGGCCGTGGCCGGAGCGCTTTGTCGCAGTGAACACTCGGAGCAGCAGGATGATGGACAGGAGAGTGAGGCTGGGAGGCGGGAGCCCCATGAGGCCACTTTGCCATCCCGTTTACTTTCTCTGCTTAGATGCATTATATAGCTATGGTGATTTTTTTTAATACCCATTTAAGTAGAAATGTTGCTTCAGGAAACTCAATATTGTAAAGAGGTGAGTTTCTCACAGAATTTATTAAAACTTATATTTAGTTTTAAGATATATAAATGGAAGGTTTTTTGGTTTGATTTTCACTTTTTGTTTTGCATGAAGCCCACTTGGGGAAAACTAATCTTAAGAAACAATGAAAAACACGGTACTGAGGAAAGGCTTGCCTATCACATAATAACATGTCAGCTGGCACGGTACGTAGACACATCAGTGGCAGGGAAAGGGCCATTTAAAATCAATGAGGACAAACAGAGAATTCCATAAATGATACAGAGACAAATGGCAATCAGAAAAACAAAGAAAAACAAAACACAGCCATGGCAAACAAAAATCAAACCTTAAAGCCATTCTTAACCTTGTATTTGACACCTCCTCTCCCCAAAATACACAGAATGGGGGAGGGCAGGAACACTCTACTCATTATACAAAAACTAGAAACTCTAAAAGAAATTATTGGTAGATCTGACCATTAAAAAATAACCTATATTCAGAAAAACACTCCTTATAAAATTTAAAAATAATTTTTAGAAGTGTATTTGTTTATGAAAGGCAAAGAAGCCTTACAAATTAAAAAATAAAACACCAACATAGCACGATTTTTAAAATTCACAAAAAATGCAAATGTTAATAAACATTGAAACTATGTACATGCACACTAGCAATGAAATAACTTGTTTTTCACCTAATAGGTTTGTGAAGATTTAAAAGATTGATGAAACTCAGAGTAGGAGAAGATGTGGTAAAGGAGGAAATTTCATACAATTTTAATACATCTGAATATTGTTATAACTGTACTGTGTATTGTTACAACTATATGTTATAATTATACCATGTTTTATTAAAACTACGCTGTATATAATTATAAGTATGCTTAAAAAGGGGCATACTTTTGAATCAGTTATTTCACTTTAGAAATGTATCATCGAGAAACAGTAAAGCATTATGTAAGGGCATATGGACAGGATATTTATCAAAATGTTTTTCAGTGTAGGGAAAAAAAAACGGAATACCAGATGTGTTTACTAGTGAGAGACTTGTTAAATTTTAATCTACCAATATAATGGAATTCTATTTTGCCATTAAAATTGATGTGGGATATAATAAAATAAAAACAGATTAATGGCCTCTCAGAAATAAGTAGAGAAAAGAGGTCAGTTTACTTCTATTAGTTATATGATGACAAGTAACTTCATTTCCTGTTTTGTTTTTTTTTTGTTCTTGTTATTTTTGCAAAATTTTGGTCCCCGAAGTATGTATGGTTAATACCCATTTGGAAGAAAACCATCTGCTACTTAGGGGTATCTCCAAGAAAGGACGGCAGACCAGGGAAGGCATCCTAAGACTGCAGAACTTCTTGTCATACAGGGAGGTGGGTCTTCACACTCTACTGCATCTCAGAAATCGATGGAACGAGTGGGTGGCTCAGAGCGTAAAGCCTGGTGGCATCCCAAGTGGAGTCCAAAGCGGGAAAATGTAGAGAAGGCTTCCTGGAGTCAGCCGTGCGTGTGAGTGCAGCATCCATGTGGGAGAACGTCGCAGAGGTTGCAGGCCTGTTGGTTCTCCCAGGAATCTAGGTACTTGTTGGTGCAGGGAACCACGTGCTACAAGATTCTGGAGGCTTTGTTGCCTCCCCCTCTCAGTATCCCCACCAGGTTTGCTCTTAGGCTGGAAGAAAAAGAGATTCCTGGCAGTATTTGGGAGATGGATGGGGACTAGACAGATCCTGACAGTTTGTCACTATAACTGCAATATTCCTCAAATCCCCTTATACATGCAAAGAGGGGGAGACCTTGGGGAACAGGGTAGCATTCTCCACCTCAGCACTATTGACATTTTGAGCGGGTGGTTTTGTATTGAAAGGTGCAAAGCTTCCTCTATATGATGTTTCACAACATCCCTGGCCTCTGTCTGCTAGATGCCCCTCCCTGTGACAACCAAAAATGTCTCCAAATGTTGACAACTGTCCCCTGATGCAAAATTACCACTGGAACAGGAGCAGTTGATATTTTGTAATGTGAGATGGTATCTTTAAATAAGAAAAGTAGGTTACAAAGCTGAGTGATCTTACAAAGCACTGTGATCCTGTTTTTATTTGAGAAAATGTATATCTACATACAGGTACACATTAAATGTTTGATTATGAGTGTTGTCTATTTTGTTGTATAAGTATTTTGGTATTTTATAATTTTTGACATGGGAGATATAATTTTTACACTGAAAGAAAAAATGGATATGTTAAATCTTCATATTTGCATACATGCATAGAAACAATCTTGATATATAACAAAGGATAAAGATAGTTATTTTTTAGTATTAAGATATTTTCTTGTTTTTACTGATATTTTCCAAACTTTTTACAGTGATCACATATTCATTTTGTAATCATAAACAGACTACACAGAAATTATTTCAAACATAAATCCAAGATTTCAGCCTAACACTAGGTGCCTGCAGATACTTAGGCTCACTGAAACACATGCTATTAACTTCAGTTGCTCAAGCCATTCTAACTCTTAGACAGTGGTTTAATGACCTCTCCTAGTTGAAAACAGATAGTAAGTCTTGCAAATGTTCTCTCTTCACCTCTTCACACCTCCATCCCAGCTGAAGAATCACTTCTTATTTTGATGGGAAAATGGGTACCACCCAGTATCAGCCTCTTCAATTTTTCTACCCTCAGAATTTCTCTCCATGTTAATTTCTCTCTCTCTTTTAGCCTCTGTTTGCTGTAAAGAATTATTTATGCATTTTTTCATTCACAAGTTTCTTCCTCTTGCTTTTTCTACTAAAATTAAGGAGAGAATCCAGGAAGGAAATAACGAGGAAGGCTTTTCTTTCTTTTGACAATAGAACAGAAGTAAGGCTCAGGGTCCATGATGGGCCAGGACCGTTTTTCTCCACCAGACATGCTTATCTCCTCCCCCATATTTTGTTAAGTAGAGAGTCTGAGGATGGGAAACAGGCATGAGAAGCTTGACAAAACTTTTCCAGCCCACCTTCCCTACACTGGTTCTAGTTACTGCACGCGCTCACACCCCCCCACCCCACGTGATTCCTGTGGGGCTGCCTTTCACAGTCCCCAACCCCTCTCACCACAGTAGTGATCATGTGATTCTGGCTAGGCCAAACATACTCCCTCTGCCTGGAATTTGAATTACCATCTGTGACAGCAGGTAGTCAAGGATGGATCATCTATCTGGTGTAGGAGATCCCTGGAGAGGCCATGGCTTTTGAGGAGTAATCAGCTGCACGTACCTGATTCCTTACTCCTTCCCAACCCAGTCCAGTCCCAAGGGAAATATCTCAAGTTCTAGTTTACCATATCTAGGTAGTGAGAAAAACCTCCCATTAAGTCCAGGCTTAGTTCCATAGCAGCAGGGAATAGTAGACTGTAGTTATTTCCAGCCTTTGCAAGTGCTTGGAAAAGCCTCATTCCGACCAGGTGAAAACATGGCTGGCTGTACCTTCTAATAAGCTTTAACCAGAAACAAAGAGGCAGTGATTAAGTTATTGAAAACCAAAACTGTGTTGGTGGTGAAAATGTGAGACATGAGCAGATCCAGCAAGATTTTGACTGAGTGAAAAGCCCCCATGTATACCTTGGTCTCTATTAAATTAAAGGTGCAAAGTTTGAAACACCATGGGCCATGCTACAGGCACTGCCTTGAAGAAGAAACCTGAAATAATTGGGAATGGGATGGATGGGCACCTCAGTGGCATCTTTTCTTTCTATCTTGAAGAGATCCCCAAATGGGAATATTTTGTCCAAGTTGACAATATAATTTCATTAACGTAGCAGCAATTTTGAAGTAGAGTCAAATAACTAGATTTTTGAAAATCTATCAGATATTACCAGATTGCTTTGCTTTACTTCTAAATGATTAGGACTTTTATATTCCTAAAAGGTAAGCTTGAAATAATCTTAAATATTATTGATTTGAATCATTATAAGATTTGATAATTTCCTGATATTTATACTGTTCCTATCATAAATACTTGCCTTTAGCTTATATTATAATATCTAATCATAAAAGCAAAGATCAATATCACCATTTTATATATAATAAGCTAAAAAACATAGAGATGAAATGACTTGCCATTGTCAACTAGCCAAATGATCTGCAAAATTAGAATGAAAACTCATCTTCTGAATTAAGGGTTATTTCCACCGTGACAGTTATCAGTTATCCTGCCAGGTTTAAATGAGATGACTCATTAAATTAGCATAAATGAATTGCTACTTCAATAAAAACATTTAGCACTTGGTATAGTGTCATACGAAGAAGTGCAGTTTGTGAAGAAATTATACACTCTCAAGAGCTCCTCCAGCTATTCACAAAACTACATAATGATTCCACTCTTGATTTAGAAGGGTTGAATGCAGTCTAAAGGTTATGAATAATTGCAATTTGAATACCACGAGTTGTTTATATGGTCAAAGTATATGGGAAAGAAATATATACATACTTACTTTTGGAAACTCCCAAAAGTAGAAATAAATAGCTCTCATCTGCCAAGACACCACTTATGAATGGACAGTTGCCCGCATGGCCACACCCACCTGTGGGAACTCAGGATGTTACCACTGAAGTCAATGTTTGGGCATGTGATTACCAGTGCTTCAGTTAAGAAATAGACTACAGCTCTCAGAAGTGGAGATGGGAGATGGTACTTGTGGCTGGTCCTTCCTGGGTGGCCTGCTTAAAAGTTCTATTTCTTTTTTTTTAATTGATTTTTTTTTTAGATTGAGAGAGAGGAAGGGAGGAAGGAAGAGAGAGAGAAAGAGAGAGAAACATAAATTTGCTGTTCTACTTATATATGTGTTTATTAGTTGCTTCTTGTATGTGCCCTACCCAGGGATCGGACCTGCAACTTTGGCATATTGGAATGATGCTCTACCTTGTCCAGTTTAAAGTCTACTAAACCAAGGTACAAATGAACCAGGTAGCTAATCAGACTTTTTAAAAAACAGAGGAGAACTTTTAAATGCAAAGTTGGTGGGGTGACCAATTAACCTGAGACTTGGGATTTTAAAAAATAAAATGGGGAAAATCAGGGCAAACCGTGACAGGCAGTCACCTTGACATCTATCTGTATGTCATGATAGAAGAGACTCGCTTTCTTGAATAGATGGTGGAAGTGGGCAGAATAAAGTCATTTCACCATTACAAAATCTACACATGATTTTGTTATATTTAGATTTATGCATTGATCCCCAAAGAATCAATGTTAAACTCTCTTAATTTTAATTCAATCTAGAACCTTTAAAAAAAAAGACTCCCTTTAACAAAATGAAGTATGTTAGAAAAATTGACATACATTTGGTATAAACCTAGAAACAAATCAAATTTCTTCAACAACTAGGTACCAGTTGACCAGCTGGCACACATTAAAGTGACCAACCATCCCAGGTTACCTGGGACTCAGGGTTTCTCTGGATTAGAGATTTTTAGTCCTAAAACCAGGAAGTCCTAGGAGACCAGGCTGTTTCATTACCCTACTCATGATATATTTCTGAAGGAATATTTAAGCTAAATTTGTGGAAAACTGAAACTTCACTTTACAGATGAGGAAATAGAGGCCTTGAGTGGCCAAGCCAGCAGGTCATCTCATTTCCTAGAGCCCAGGTCACACCCAGAGTCTGTCCAGGGCACCTGGCTGCCAGTTCAGGTGAGTCTGTTCTTTACCCATTTGTTTCTCTTTTCCAAGGTGAAAACATTGATTAAATCACAGTGTGCTAGAAAGGCTCTCTTCCCCCAAATTAATGCTAAGTTTGTGGAAGGCTTGGGAGAGCTGTAAATAATCCTTTGTCAGCACATCTCTGCTCTCGATTTGTGAATCCTTCAACTTTGAGTGGTGGGTGGGAACACCCTATGAAGCTCATTGTGTTAGAGTTGGTCGAACTTCTGAATGGCGATTGTGCAATCACTCCTGTGGGCCCTGATTAGTCAGAGAAGTGGTAGCACAGAGTTGACAATAATGAGTGATGCTATACCTGACTGGTTCTCAAACTGCAGAGTGCTACAACCACGTGGCTTGTCCAGAAACCAGGCTGCTGGGCTCCCCCTCAAAGTTTCTGATTCGGTGGCTTTGGGGTGAGCCTGAGAATATGCACTCTTAACATATTCCCAGGGGACGTTGCTACTGGCGGTCTGGGGCCGCGCTCTGAAAGGTTCTCCAATTACACACATGCACGCACGCACGCACGCACAGCAGAATATTCCTATGAGTGAAGAGGTCAGGTGTCTATTTTAACAAATGTAGTAACAGTTAATATAAAAATTGCAACATTTATAAATTAGAGAAGGATTTTTTTCATATCTTTCTCTTTTTCCCTCAGTATCAAGTCTCAGTTTTGTGGGGGAGAAAAGGTTTTACAAATCACCTTACTAAAATTTTTCTACTGCAGTAGGATGAGAACTGCAGGATAACTTTTTCGATGACTTACTTGCAAATTGTGTTTTTACAGTCTTTCAGTAAAATGCACCTCCAGAAAAAGCTTAGTAAGCTTACTTGTGAATCATTTACAATGGTTACAGCTTTTAACCTTTCATTAATTTTCACAATAGCTAATGTTTTATAACTCAAGTAATTAACTAAACAATGTTTCACAAGCCTTATAAACAACTAGTTACACCAAGGGCTTTAATGTGTTTAACAAGAAAGAAAATCAACAAATTTAATGTCACTGGGAAAATTCTTACCTTTCCTTGGGTATCAAGAGTTTAAGAATAACAAATTCACCCAAATCAGGCATGTAGCTGCTTTCAGGCTCTGTCAGCCTTGAAAATATAACTACTTTGTTATTTACTGTTCAGAAATTGACTTCTACTCTTAATGGAAAAACATTTATGATGCTATATTTTTCTAAAGAGGAGCATATAAAGTTTCCTTCTACATTCTCTCAATTCGAAAGCTTCTTTCAATACCGTCTTTCCTCAAACTAAATCCCCATATTGCCTTTAAAGCTTCTGTCCCAGCTATACTCCCACTCTTTCTTAGTTGAGTGACACTTCCTCAGTGAAGCCTTCAGTGATTCTATTCTGATGGGGGACCCAAAACCCCCACCCCCCGGAATTATATTCTGGAGGGTGGGCCCTTTTTGGCTTCCCGCCTAGGTGAGTGTTTCAGGAACCTCTCTGTATTGGTGTACTACCTGGCATTGTTTTGAGAGGCTGCTTTTGGCTTCACTGAGTTTTTTTGAAGACTCTTTCAACGTGTTTGCCCATTTCATGATGGGTGATTTACAAGCACACCTGCCCACACTACCTTGAGTGTGGCAGTTTTTAACCAAAAATGGCATGGCCCCCATGCCTTACCCTCCCCATTCACCTGATATTCCTCCGAGCAACTTTTTGTGTTTGTTTGTTTGTTTCCCCGATGAAAAAAAGTCCTTGGAGGGAAACATTTTTTTGCTGATGTGCAAGAGGTGAAACAAAAAACCAGCAGAAGCACTAAAATGCATCAAAATTGCTGAGTTCATAACTGAGCATCGGAAAAAATGTCTTGATAGGTGTGTTGCATCAAATGAAGAGTACTTGGGAGTTGACTGAAGTTTAAAGATGTAAGAATAAATACACATTTTTTTATACATAAATTCCAGGTTTTTTGGGAAACAAAATAAAAGTTACTCAGGGCAAGATCAGGTGAAGAGGAGGATGGGGCACCTTGGTTATGCCATTTTTTTGGTGGCATTGTTGTGTCTCTGGATCCACAAATGCTTTTGTCTAGATTTTGCTATGGAAAGTATCTACTAGTGTATATTTGCATAGTCATGTTATTCCACTGGAAGAAAATCCGAAATGATTCACAACATGAAACATTTATATTTTGGATAAACCACAATTCTATCAGTAATTTTATTTGTTTTATATTGTTTATAACAAGTGTTAAGAATGACAGAAATACTTGTTATTTAAATAGACTTCACTCATTGAATATTTTATAATTTTATTTACTTTTTATTTTATATACTCAACTATTTTAATATTTTGTTTTCATTATTGGTATTCTGAATTAATATCCTAACATAAAATAATAAAATATTTATGGTGTCACAACTTATATTTAAGTCTTTTATTCATCTTGAGTTTGTTTTTGTGTATAGTATAAGTTAGTGGTTGAGTTTCATTTTTTGGCGTTTAGCTGTACAGGTCTCCCAACACCATTTGTTGAAGAGGCTATTTTTACTCCATTTTATGCTTCTGCCCCCTTTGTCAAATATTAATTGACTATAGAAACTTGGGTTTATTTCTGGGCTCCTTATTCTATTCCATTGGTCTATATGTCTGTTCTTATGCCTGTACCAGGTGTTCTGATTACAGTGGCCTTGTAATACAGCTTGATATCAGGTATTGTGTTTCCTCCTACTTTGTTCTCCTTTCTCAAAATTGCTATAGCTATTCAGGGTCATTTGTGGTTCCATGTAAATTTCTGAAATGTTTGTTCTATATCTGTGAAATATGTCATTGGTTTTTTAATAGGAATTGTGTTGAATTTATAAATTACTTTTGGTAGTATGGACATTTTGATGATGTTAATTCTTCCAATCCATGCACTACTGGTATATGCTTCCATTTGTTTGTATCTTCCTTAACTTTTTTCTTTAGTGTTGTGTAGTTTTATGAGTACAAGTCCTAGAGGAGAATGTAGGTAGGAAAATCTCAGGTATTCTACACAGCAATATTTTCAGCAATATGTCCCCAAAAGCAAGAGGCATAAAGGAAAGAATAAACAAATGGGACTTCATCAAATTAAAAATCTTCTGTACTGCTAAAGAAAACATCAGCAAAATAAAAGAGAACCAACCTCATGGGGAAATATATTTGCAAATTATATACCTCAGACAAGGGTTTGATCTCCAAACATGACTTCATGCCAGGAAGACAAACAACCCAATTAAAAAATGGGCAAAGGACCAGAAAAGACACTTCTCCAAGGAGAACATGCAGAGGGTTCAGAGACATATGAAAGATGCTCAGCATCACTAGCCATCAGAGAGATGCAAATTAAAACCACAATGAGATACCACCTCACACCGGTCAGAATGGCCATCATAACCAAATCAACAAACAACAGGTTGTGGCAAGGTTGTAGAGAAAAGGGAACCCTAGTGCACTGTTGGTGGGAATGCAGACTGGTGCAGCCACTGTGGAAAACAGTGTGGAATTTCCTCAAAAAACTAAAAAATGGAACTGCTTTTTGACCCAGTGATTCCACTGCTGGGATTTTACCCTTAGAATCCTGAAACACCAATTCAAAAGAACCTATGCACCCCAAAGTTCATAGCAGCACAATTTACAATAGCCAAGTATTGGAAGCAACCTAAGCACCCATCAGTAAATGAATGGATCAAAAAACTGTGGTACATTTACATTATGAAATATTATGCTGCAGAAAGAAAGAACTCCTACCCTTCACTACAGCATGGATGGATCCGGAGAGCATTATGCTAAGTGAAATAAGCCAGGTGGTGAAAGACAAATACCACATGATCTCACCTATAAGTGGAATCTCATCAACAAAACAAACAAGCAAACAAAAAACAACCAGTGACATTGAAATAAAGAACAATCTGACAGTAACCAAAGGGATGGAGGACAGGGAATGGGGAAAAATAGGAGAAGGGTCATCAAGGAACATGTATAAAGGACACATGAACAAAGCCAAAGGGAATAGGATTGAGGGTGGGGTGGGGGTAGTGGTGGGGGGAAATGGATACAACTATACTTGAACAACAATAATAAAAAAAGAGAGAGAATGTTAAGAGACAGAAAAAAAAATTATCAACTGAATCAGGCTTAGCAGTAACATACCTGTATGCTTTTTAGCTTTCTTGCTGTGTGTCTCCAGCAGCTAGATATTTCTAATTTCAATTTTGAATATTAATGTATACATTTTCATGGACATTTATATTTCTTTCTTTTACTGAGAATATGTGATCAGTGCTGTTGTCAATTCCTGTCTATTCTCTCTGTTTTTTAACTCCCAAAGAGTTTAGCATATAGAATTCTTAGAAGCAGATTTGTGTTTACCGTGTTTCTGAACCTTACCTATTCTGTCTTTTGGAAAATTAAAATTTCATGCTTGGAGTGGGTATTAGTCAATGAGAGAGATGGCTCTTTAATTGAACTACACAGCCATGTGGTTTTATGAGCAGAAAGAATACTGATTTTAATAGGGACTTTTATTTAATCATCCAGTTTTCCTTCAAATTCATCTGTTATGATTGAGATGGAATGAAAATAAATTGATATTATGCACCATTAGTGATATAACTGTGAGTGATTAGCTCTAAAAATAGAAATATTAGAAATTACCCAGTGGAAATTAACCCAAATATTTTCCTTGTCTTCCAGCTATTTTCCCCATTTAAAAAAATACAAATATTATATTTTATTTTCCTTTTAAATATTATGTCATTTTCTGTTTTCCAATTCTGATTCTCTGTACAAATAGTTCTATTTTCCATCAGCAAAAAATGTTTTATCTTGGAATTTATGACACTTTAACCCACTTAATTTTAAGAGTGATTAATTTTTATACTAGTGGAATTCCCATTAAAAACAATTACTAGAATAAATTAGCATAATTATGTTTTTATAATGTTTATTTATAGATTATTAAAGTTAAATATACTCGGTTGCTACATGATATTTAATAACATAATTAAAGTACTTGTAAATTTTATTTTGGTACTCAAGAGCTCCATTCAGGTGTATGTATAAATAGCAGAATATATAAATAGCAGTCTGAAATGTCAAATTTAGCCAAGGCACTAACAGCAACGATGAAGAATAGCAGCTTCTTATTTAGTGGCGTTGGTTACTTGAGATATTAGATCAACGAGGTGTTTTTCTTTTTTCATTTTTTCATTGTGGTAAAATGCACATAACATCAACCTTACCACCCTACCACGTTGAAGCGTCCAGTTCCATGGTGTTTAATGCGGTCACACAGGTACGGAGCCTCCCCACCATCCGCCTGCAGGACCCGTTTTAGCTCGTACCCACGAAACAGCTCCCCAGCCCCCTCCCTGCAGCCCCTGGCAGCCACCATCATACTTTCTGTCTCTATGCGTTCAAAAACGTATTTTCATTATTAAACTGGTTCTTACGTTGTATTATAAATTTTCAATATGAAATTTTCAAAAAAATTTAACCCTTTTGGAGTTAATCACTGTATTTCTGTCAACTGGAAGACTGGCAAAATATACTCATTTGGCTAGAAAAAGAGAGAGTAATGCCATCCCTCAGAAATTTTCAAAGTTGTTATATGAAAGTGCTTCATTATAATAAAAATTTTTCAAAATAATAAAAATGGTAAAGACAGAAACGCTGCCCTGTCGGAGGTGCCACCTGCGGGCCGCACCTACCTGAACAACCGGAGGAATCATCTTAGCGAAGAAGCTGGAGGAATAAATGGTGCAAACACATTCTTGAGAAGATGTACATGAAGAGATGTTTTGTATATAAAAGCTATGTTTTTAGTAAAAAACTGGAAATTCTTCTTTCTGTAGATAAGTTGAAAATACTTGAGGTTTAGGACTCACAGTGATGTCTGCCTTTATAGTAGACACTTAAAAGTACTAATAAATGTTTTCTATGCTTTTGAAGTAAATAATTTTTAAAGTAGGCTATATATGTATATACAAGTATATATGTCTATTTACATAGTATACATAAAATTTCAATATTAATGTTAAAATTGATGTTAATAATTAAAAATTCCAGCTTAAGAAATACCTGAAGATTTGTAGGAAGTTTTTATTCGTTATATAGAAGTTATATGTAGATACATGCACATGTGCAGAGAAATCAGTATGTAGACTTTAGAGAAAGGAAGGCGAGAGAAAATAGTAAAAAAATAAAAGATTTTTAAGAAAAATTATTTGTTTATCTTGACAGAGGGGAAGGATGGGAGAAAGAGAAGAGAAATATTAATGTGTGGTGTCCTCTCACGTGCCCCCTACTGGGGAGGTCCCCTGGCCTGCAGCTCAGCCATGTGCCCTGACTGGGAATCAAACCAAGACCCTTTGGTTCTCCGGCTGGCATTCAATCCACTGAGCCACACCAGCCAGGGCCTAAATTAAAAGGTATTTTTAACTTTTAAAGTTAAAATGATCAGCTTGATGGCAGAGTATCCAAACAATCCCTTTATATATTTTTTAATCTTATAAAACCTTCATAAACACCAACCTGGTAGTCAACAGAAAATTATATCCCTAGTATTTGGCAAATAGTCAGTGTTCCATATAAATTTATTAGATGTGATCAAATGGAAGATACTATAATATATCTTGTACTTCTTCTCTTCATAATTCTCACTCTTGTAACATTGAGGGAAATCTATAATGTACTCCTGTGTTCTTCCCTGCCATCAGTTTCCTCCAGAACTTCTGAAATATTTTGGAATTTTAAAATTCCATAGTATATGTACATATTTTTATCCATTCCTTGATGATTGCCTTCAACTTCTTGCTGCCACAAGTAGATAACTAAACTTTTTCCTTAATTGTAAATTTTCATCTATTGTCCATACTTTACTGGAATCCCTGTCTTTTTCTTGCTGATTTATAGGAATTCTTTGTATATTCTAGATACTGATCACTTGATGGTTATTTCAGCCTGAAATTGTCTGTTACCTTTGTCCACTGAATGGAGGTTGTACATTTTCAGATAATCAAATTCATTTCTTTTGCACTTACGATTTATGCAGGGGTGTCCAACCCACGGCCCACAGGCCACATGTGGTCCAGGATGGCTATGAATGAGGCCCAACACAAAATCTTAAACTTATTTAAAAGCTTTTTTTTTTGCTCATAAGTTTTCATTAGTGTTTGTACATTTAGCGTGCGGCCCAAGACAACTCTTCTTCCCCCAGTGTGGTCCAGAGATGCCCAAAGGTTGGACACCCTGTTAGAGTTTTAATTTTGAAGTTCTTTTCCTTAATTTCACGGCAAGCCACAAAATGTTCTCCTACATTATCTCCTATTAACTTCAAAGTCTTACCTTTCACAATAGGTTTTTTAAAAATACATCATGACTGTGAGATGTTAGTCAACTACTTATTTTTATTTTTCTCCATGGATGAGTCAGGTTTTTCCTGTACTACACTGGGTTCTTTTCATATTTGTTTGTGATTTCATCTTAAGAATAAAATGATCTCATACATGTAAGTTTTTCTCAAGTCCTTATTTTGTTTTATTAGTTAATTCTCTGTTCTTTAACCAATACTATAGTTTTGGCCTTATATACTTAATATAGGGTAGGGTGAGTGTACTTTCTCATTTAAAGTTAACTTAGCTATTAATCTGCCTTTATTCTTTCACTTACCTTTTAGTTTATTGAATTTCTAAAAAACCCCAAGAAATTTTTATATGGATTGCATTGGATTCATATTGTTTTAATTTGACATTATTATAATATGAAATCATTCAATCCCATCACATGGGATAGATTCCAATTTAAGATAATTTGTTGTGCTTTATTAGTTTTAAAATATTTTCTCCTTAGAATATTTGTGTATTTTTAATTTTTAAATATTTTATAATGTTTGTCCCTATTGGACCTGGTTTCTTATTTTTATTTATAATTTACATTTGGTTATATATAGGGTAGAGAGATTTTTTTCCCTAAGATTGGTGAATCTCGTATTCACCAATTTTATTAAATTGTAACCTTATATATGTTATTTTAAATAATTCAGTTGGGTTTCCAGGTGCATCTTCCCTATCATCTCCAAACAATGACAGCTCTCCAATTCTTAAACTACTTAGTTTTTATTCACAGCATGGGCTGGGACTTAAACAATAGAGATGAAAATGAACATCCTTGTCTTGTTCATCATAAAGACAATGCATTCAAAATTTCTCCATTAACTATTATATTTCCTCTGACTTCTTGTACAAATATTATCAAATAGATGAGAGTTTTGGGTTTACCAATCATAGATGTTGAACTTTACCAAATGCTTTTTAAAAAATCTTCTGAGATAATCATAGCTTTCTCCTTTAATCTATTAATGTGGAGAATCACACTAATGCTGTTCTGAAGATGAACTATTCTCTTTCCTATTCCCAGGTAGATCCTACTTGATCACAATTATATTTGCTTAGCTTACATCTTATTTAGAACTTTTTGATTCTCACATTTATTGAATGAGTGAAAAAACTTACACTTTTTCAGTTCCAATTTTACTTTTTAATGCTTTTTAAATAATTTATTATCTGTCTAGGCTTTTTTGTTTATTAGCATATAATTTTTCACACATTTTCTTTTACCATGTAAAACATCTGTTTCATTTGTGTTTATTCTCATTTTTTTAATTGTTCTGTCTTATTTTTATTAGCTCCTATATGGTTGACTAGTTTTGCCAGAGGTTTTATTAATCTTTTGAAAGGATCATTTTTTAATTTTGTTAACAATGTCTATTGAGTTTTAAAAAAGCTCATGCCATTGTTTTCTACCTTTATCTTTATTATTTCTTTCAATCATATTTTTTTTTGGATTTCCCTTGTTGCTATTTTTTCTAACTTTTCAAGTTGAGCTTTTAGTCTGTGGCTGTTAACTTCTCTTATTTCCTAGGTCAAAGTATATAAAGCTATAAATATCTCTTGGTGTTGCTTTAGGTGCCAAATATATTTGGATATGGGGTGTTTCGTTGCTGTTTAGTTTTAAGCATTTCATTATTCCATTTTTAGTTCAAGAGTTATTTAGCACTATACAGTTTAGTTTCTGCACCTACAGGAATTTAAAAAATCTGTCCTCACATTATTAATTTCTAATTTTATTGCATTACGACCAGAGTATATAGTCAACAAAGAAGTGAGTCTGCGAAATTTATTAAAGTTATCCTTGTGGCCTAATGTGTGGTCAATTTTTATAAATATTTCTCATGTACTCAGAAAAAATGTTTTCTCTGTTTTTATTTGTGTGTTTGTTTTTGACTGAGGGTTCCATATATATCTAGTATGTGAAACTTATTAATTGAATCGTCCTGATTTTTCACATACTTGCTTACTTTTTGCCTGTTTCAGCTTCAAGTTTCTAAGACTGGTATATAAGGATCCTCAACTGCAATTACTGATAAACATATTTCTCCCTAAGTTTCTGCAAATATTCTGAAGCTCTATTGTTTTGAGAGACCAGGTTTCTGGTGGCTAAAATTCAGACTCCATTATGTCTTTTACCAGTACGTAATGTTTCCTCTATATTTCTTTTCTATTTTTTACCTTGGGTTAAATTTTGTCAGAGTAAGATTTCTATATTAATCTTTCTTTGTTTAATATTTTATACTCCTTTCTATCCTTTTATTTTTAGCTTTTCTGACCTTTCATTTTAAATGTGTCTCTTTTAAACAACATGTTGCGAGATCTCATGTTTTAAATTTAAACAGCCCCCTGGCTGACTGAGCTTGTCCCTATGCCTTCATATAGCTGCTTCGTTCGGACAGTCTCTGGCATGTTACATGAGTTTTTACAGATGTTCTCAATGGGAGGCTTGTTCTAAGTCTGGCTACTCTGTCATATCTGAAAACAAATGCATTTAAAAAACAAAATCCATGTCCTTAAAAATATATTGTTACACTAAATGAGACTGAGATGATTTTTGAAGGAAGCAGTGTACTTTTCAAATAAGGATTTTGGTAGTAGTTAAATATAGGGAGCATAATGCATTAGTTAATTCAGAATTCTCTGAATGCCAGTGAATACAATTCACCATTTTATCTTCCATGTGATTTTTATCCTCAGAATCTTCACTGCCTAATATAAATCTAAGATACTATTTCTGAAAACTTGTATTATGAAGACAAATTTTTAACCTCAATTGCTGAGGTTAAAGATTGAGTTTAAAAAATATATTATTGTTTCACTCAGGTGTTAAAATAAATAGTCATCCCATCCATGTGGTTTGAACTTTAGAATAAATTATTGTTTCTTTATCCCTCTAGTCCTAAGCAATTTTCATAAAATGATGAGATGCAAGATTCTCATTTAAAAGTACAAAATACAATGTAGCAAAGTACAATGCTAATTTGACCAAATTACAGATAATACTGTATTTGAACAATTTGGTATAGCCATATTGGGATTATCATGTTCAAATTTAAAGACAATGCAGAATGTTTTGCTCCTCAAATTCAGAAAATATGACTATTGAAATTAGTGTTTCAAATGATTAATAAAAATTTACCAAGTTCATTCACATATGTTATACTATTTAGGAAAACAAGGATCAAAAGCAAATTTATAGGAATAAAGGCTCTTAATAAGCCTGGAAGTGGGAGTACAGATGCAACCTAATACCAATTTTCAAATTAAGATGAACTTTCAAAGAAGATAAGATATTCACCATAAAATGACAAGGGGAAAACAGACATTAACATTCAAGTAATTTAGGTTTACATTAAGGAATTATTTTTCAAGAATATGTCTTAAATGTGTGACTGATGGAATTTTCTAAGAAAACTAAAAATGAATCTACCTTTTGACCCAGCAATTCCACTGCTAGGATTATATCCTAAGAACCCTGAAACACCAATCCAAAAGAACCTATGCACCCCAATGTTCATAGCAGCACAATTTATAATAGCCAAGTGTTGGAAGCAACCTAGGTGCCCATCAGTAAATGAATGAATCACAAAACTATGGTACATTCACACAATGGAATTTTATGCAGCAGAAAGAAAGAAGGAGCTCCTGCCCTTTGCAACAGCATTGATGGAACTGGAGAGCATTATGCTAAGTGAAATAAGCCAGGAAGTGAAAGACAAATACCATATGATCTCACCTTTAACAGGAACCTAATCAAAAAAACAAACAAACAAGCATAATATATCCAAAGACACTGAAATTGAGAAGGGGCTGATAGTCATCAGAGAGGAGAGGGGAGGGAATTTTAGGGGTAAAGGGGAAGGGTTTGGAGCAACAAGTATAAAGGACACATGGAGAAAAACTAGCGGGGGTGGAAATGGGAGGGAGGTGGGGAGGGCTGGGGCGGTGGGCTGGAATGGGAGTAAAAGATAGAAAACTGTACAAGAACAACAATTAAAGTAAAAATATTTTTAAAAAGTGTGAGATGAGCTCAAAATCTGTGATTAAAAACCTCACTTATCAGTTCTGTTTTAATGAAGGATTAGCTCAAAAATGTTCAACCTCAAATCCTTGTTCTGAGGGCTTTATTTACTTACAGGCTTTAGGGTCCCTGACCCCTCTGAAATTATATGCAAATCTATGCAAAGAGGAAAAGTTTCTCTGGAGAGGGCTCACGGCTTGCATCCAATAGTCAGAAGGGAGCCATACCTGGCCCCATCTCCCCTTCCCAAGTTACAAACCAGTGGAGAAAATGATTTCCTCAACTCTTGTTAACAGCCCTAAGAGTGAAGATGTATTTCATCCTTTAATGCCTCAGACCATGAGTAAAAAGAATCCTATAAGTTGATTTGAAAGACAAAAAGAAAAATGCAAACAAATTCCTTCTTTGAAAAACATTTCTACTTAAATAAATTGTCACTTTTTATCGTGGTTACCTGACAAGTTTCCAGATAAGGTTGTGAGACACAGCCAGGAAGGTACCAGTCTGTTCCTCCAACAGAGGTCATGCACTCTCATCTTCTGGAGGATTACCCTTACTTTAAATCACTAAGCAAGAGAAATCAAACAATTTTGGTAATGTGAATCTAAAGATTTGGACTCAGTTTTCTTTATCCTGCCAAAGGACTGTCAGGAGCACTTCTGATATCATACTTCAGTCACGTTGTTGAAAGATGAAGACTCCTAGTTAGACTTTATTATTAGAAAAACTAAAGCTATTGCGATTACTGCTCAGCTTTCTGTTACATATTTTCCTTACAGATAAGTAGGCCATGAAATAGACAAGCTACTTATCAAAGTCTTTTTATGACCTTTTCCAAATCCAGAAAACGCTGCGGTCAATTTATTTTCTTTGCAGCAATCTTAAGTCAACACGTCTTTATGCCTCTTGAGTCATCCTTGGCAGGGTGTGGAGCAGTTGATCATGTTTTACTACCACAGGATAACAGAAGCTGCAGAGTTATCTGAAACTTTTTATCACGTATCTCAGAAATGTTCTATTTGCAAATCTATGGTTTAAGAATTCTATAATATTTTAATTAGGCCTTTACCTGTAATAATTAATAAAAAAAAGACTGGTCCTCCCCTATACTATGCCCTCACTACCTCCACACACACCTTCCCCACTCACTCCAATTTTCATGTTCAAAACTCTTTGCTACCAGTCTTTACTCTTAAAGGACAATTTGGCTGGATGTGAACATGCTTGGCTTGCACATTCTTTTCATTGGTACTGTGTAGTGTTGGCTCACTGTGCTCAGGTGTTAAGTGTGGCATTGGAAAGATCTGATGATCAGCCTTCGTCCCTTTTTAGAATTGATCTCACTCACCTTGTTGCCCCAAGAATTCTTTTTTTAATTTTAAATTTTAATAATTTTTATAGTATATATCTTAACACTGACTGTCCTGGGTTAATTTCACTTGTATTATAGTGTTCCTTTTTTAGTGTCTTATTTTAGCTATCAGGAGAGTTTTATTGAATTATCTCTTTTTCTACCTCCAGATGTGTCTTACATCTTCTGTGTTTTTTTTTTACATACAGTTTTTAATCTCTTTTATTACTTTTGTGTCATTTTATTTGTTGTTCTAGTGCCATCCTCTTTTTCTGTGTTTTTCAATGGTATCTATATTCTTTGCGCTCCTCGTATTTTTTTTTAGAAATGATTTTGTCTCTTCCTTTTCTGAATTTTATCAGTTACTGTTTCACCTTCTCCTGTGGTCTGGCCCCATTTTCTCTGACTCCTACTTCTGCTTTGTGGTTTTCATAGCTGGACTTAACCTCATTAATTTAAAGAAACTTCATGTTGGAATATAGGTATCATTTTTTATACACAGGGAATTTTGCTGCTTTTTTTACTTTGTTTTCTAGTAGCTCGTTGGGGTGGGTGGTGTGTTTATTTATTTATTTTTTTTTTACTGTTCTGGTTTTTGCCTTTTAAAAGAATAAACTTTACTTTTTTAGAATAGTCTTAGAATTGTGGAAAAATTGTAACGTTAGTACAGAGAGTATCTATAGATCCACACCCCTAGTTTTCCTATTATTAATAATCTTACATTAGTAGGGAACATTTGTTGCTATTAATGAACCAGTATCAATCATTGCAATTAGCTAAAGTCCATACATTATTCATATTTCCTTATTTTGTAGTCTAACGTCCTTTTTCTTTCCCAGAATCCCATCAAGGATAGATTGCACATTACATTGAGTTATTATTTTCCTTAGACTGTGACAGTTTCTCAGACTCTTTTGTTTTCATTGCCCTTGATTGTTTGGAAGAATACTGATCAGATACTTTTTAGACCGTCTCTCAATTGGGATTTGTCTAAAATTTTTCTCATGGTTAGACTGGCATTACAGTACCTGGGGAGAAAGACCAAAGAGATAAAATTTCATTTCTATCACATCAGGTCAAGAGTATGTACTAACATTTATGATTGTTGATGTTGACCTTGATCATCTGACTAAGATAGTGTTTGTCAGGTTTCTCTACTGCAAAGTTATACTTTCCTCCTGTTTTTCCAATGGATTTTTTGGAAAGAAGTTATTACGTGTAGCTCACCATAGGAAATGGGGGGTTATGCTTACCTCCTTGAGGAGGAGAGTAGCTATATGAGTGATTTGGGATTGTTTCTGCATGGGTGACTTACCTTTTCTCCACCACTTGCTTCTTTATTCAACCATTTATTTATATTATGAATCATTATTATTTATTTTATTCTCTAAGCTTAATCCAATACTACATTATTTTGTTGCTCAAATTGTTGCACTTTTGGCCATTGGAAGCTCTTTTGGTGAACTACTCTGGCTTTTTGGCATATTCCTATCATCATGGGTTCTTTCTTCCTGTATTTGCACTTCATTACTTTCTGGCATTGTAAGGTATTCCAGGCTCATCTTGTGTAGTTACTGCCCCACATCTCAGAATCCATCATTTCTTTAAGGAGATATGGTTTCTTTTATTGGAGAATGCTATTAGAAATAAAAATCTCAGCAGCTGGTAAGTTTGATGCTACTGGATCATTGATACTTCTAGTCCTCCTCAGATGAGAGAACAAGGAAATCTATGTGTATATACTCACCTGGGTCTGTACCTACAAATATTTGTAATCATGGTATCTATATTGAACTAAACATGAGTTCACAGTGATGTCTCAAACTCTTATCCATTACTTCATGGATCATTCCAATCTCTTCCTCTTGCCTCTCTGTAGCTTCCCACTCCATCAGTGGATCTGCAATCCATTTATTTGTTTAATTCCCAGGTACATGTGTAGTAGTATCAAAATTGTTAATTCATACCCCTATTGTTGATAAGCAACTTGATCAACTGGAGAACAATGGTTGTGTACAATTTTGTCGCCTTTGATTTTCCAGAGTCCCTTCATCTCAAAAGTTTCTCAGGTCAGTAACTTTTCCTTCCACTCCCTTTAATAAAATTGTTTTATACCTTTTCAATACAGTTAGATTATTCTTACATTATGCATTCCACACTACTGTATTTTTCAGACTATAAGATGCACTTTTCCACAAAAATTTGGGAGGAAAAAGGGGGTATGTCTTATAGTCTGCATACAGCTTACCTGGCTCGATGTGGGGCTGGGGGCAGTGGTGGTAGAGCAGGATCGCAGGAGGCAGGAGCAGAGTCTATGCTGCATTTCCCTCCCAAATTTGTGGGGGGGGGGGAGGTGCATCTTCCAGTCCAAAAATATGGCAAATGATTTTTTCAATGTTGACATAACATTAAAGTTCACTCTTAGTAATCGAAAGTTCTATGGATTTTGATAAATGCATAATGCACTTATCCACCATTGTTGTATCACAGAATACTTTCACTTTCCAAAAAAGTCACTTATTTAATACTTCCCCCTTCTTCCTGAACTGCTGGCAACCACTAATATTTCTGCTATTGCTATAGTTTTGACTTTTGCAAAATGTCAAAATTAGAAGCATGAGTTTTTTGTTGATATTTTCTGGGGGAATTCTCTACATACACAATCATGTCATCTACAAAGACACATTTGTTTTTTCCTTCCCAATCTATATCCTTTATTTCCTTTTATTGTCTCATTGTACTAGCTAGGAGTTTTAGTATGGTGTAGAATAGAAGTTAATGAGAGAGGACATTGCTTCCCTTTTCCCAAACATCTAGCCCCTTACCGTTAAGTAAGATACTAGTTATAAGTTCTTTTAAAAATATATTTTATTGTTTATGCTATTATGGTTGTCCCAACTTGTCCACTTTGCCCCCTCCACCCAGTACCCCCCTTCCCTCCCAAAATTCCCCCTTAGATGTTCATGCCCATGGGTCACGCATATAACTTCCTTGCTACTCTATTTCCTGTACTGTTTTTAACATTCCCTTGTCTATTCTGTACCTACCAGCGTGTACTTCTTAATCTCTGCACCTTTTCCCCCTTCTTCCTCCCAGCTGATAACCCAACAAATGATCCCTGTACCTGTGATTCTGTTCCTGTTCTGCTTGTTTGCTTAGTTTGTATTTTAGATTCAATTGTTGATAGCTGTGAGCTGTGAATTTATTGAATTTTACTATTCATAGCTTTGATCTTCTTTTTCTTATAAGATTTTAATAGATGTTCTTTGTCAAGTTGAGGAAGTTTCCCTATTCCTAGTCTGCTGATAATTTTTATCATGAATAAGTGTTGGATTTTGTCAAATACCTTTCAACATGAGTAGATATAATCATATTATTTTTCTCCTTTAGATTATCAATTATTATTATTAGTGTTTCTGAAGAATAGACCCTTTTAACAATACGTTAATTTTTCTGGTCCTGAAGTCTGCTTTGTCTGAAATGTATATAGCCAATGGGGACAAGTCATGTCCTAAGGTCTCTCTGCTTTGTTGCTATCATTATGGGTTGTTTCTTAATAATAGGGCTCTCTGTGTAGCCTCGCTTCCTCTGGCTCACAGAACCCAACTGGCTCCCACAGTCCTTCTGTCACAAACCCTGACCTTGTTAGGGTCTTTTGCTGCCTGCTCCCATCAGGAGACACAACCCCTGTCTTCTGAGACATCCTTTTTCTTTCCCAAAAGATGACACTTTTTTGAGATTTGCCTTTTCTGGATTCCACTCAGAATTATTTTTTAAGATTTTATTTATTTATTTTTAGGGAGACAGAAAGGCAGGGAGAGAAACATCAATGTGTGGCTGCCTCTTGTGCACCCTCTACAGGGGTCCTGGCCTGTAACCCAGGCATGTGCCCTGACTGGGAATTGAACCAGTGACCCTTTGGTTCATAGGCTGGTGCTCAATCCACTGAGCCACACCAGCCAGGGCTCCACTCAGAATTTTCGTGCCTTTCTTCACCACCTTCAGTTATTATACCCTGGTATTAATTTTTGTTCAAATAGATTTTACTCTATTTTGTTTTATTTTACAAATTTGTATTTTACAAATGTTGATTTCTAACGTTTGAAAATGAAAGGCTTCATCTGCACTCCCTATTCTCTACTACATCTGGCAGCTTCCTGCACAGGACCTGGGCTCCATTTCTTTTGGCCACAGTTATGCATAATTGGAAGTTTGCGGATTTTTCTCTGTCTCCTCCTTTCACCAAAGATGCATTTCATGGCTTTATTTTTCTTCTCCTTGTTGTTCTATTTAGTTTCCAGGAGAAGTGGGAAGATTCAAAACTGAGCAGTCACCATGTTCATAACCTCTGTACGAATTTGGAAATAACAAGAAACATTAAGAATCAACAGGAAAGGGAACACCTGAGTCATGGTGTTGCCTGGCGCAAAGAGCAGGGTAGATGGTGCCCTCTGCAGTGGCCTGGTGGAATAGCCCTTATAAATGCACAGCTTTCCGCCCATTGTCCCTATTTCTGTGATCTGAAGATTGTGTTCTTTTTCTTCCTGATGCTCTACGCTCCCAGCTGGGATTTTGATAAAGAAACAGGTAGTAGTGTAAGTGCAAAGTAATTTGCTATTACTTGGAAGAGCAGGGCTTTGAGAATTTGACTTTGATGAAGCAGTACAAGAAAAAAGGCAATTAAACTGGTATTTACTTTGCCAGAGATTTTTCCCTCTCCACCTATGAACCATGACTGTATAAACAAGTGATTGTAAATGATTCTAAAACTTCTTTCATCCACGTAAAACACATGCATTCACACAGGGGAATTTTTTTTAGATATACATACGCATTCTGGCAAAGTTTTGAATACAGAAATGTTTCTCTAGTAGTTTATGCCACTTCCCTTCTTGAAGGCAGAAAACCCTAAAATAAAAATATCCTCAATCTACACAATTACACATGATTTTCACATTGCCTCTGAGTAATTACTTAGACAGTGATGATAAAATATTTTAAATGCACTTGCATTTAAGCATATGATTAACTGTGCCCATTAAATTTGTGTTTAAAAGAAATCTGGCAACTTATTGAGGAAGCTAACAGAAATATCAAAATCTGTTCTCAATAGAAGCTATTTTATTGAGCTTTTATAAGAATGTGTGTTGGAAGAGAAATGGAATGGGTATGGTATCTGTCATATTTTATTATAACATTAGGGATAAATGACATTGATTTCCAGTGCCTCATTAACTCTCCCACAGAACCTGCTCACTCTGACCTACACATTCTATTTAACTATATGCCTTCACCCTGGAGTGCTAAATTCATTAAAAAGACTTCCAGAGTCTTTATAAAGAGAGTTCCAGAGGGCTTAACACAGCCTTTCCAGTCCTAAGAAGTATAGCCTGCCTAGTTATTTTACGAGTGGAAATAAAATGTTTGGGACCACAGACTCCCGATAAAAATAAAATACTAGGTTAGGCAAAGTGGCCTTTACCAGTCCCTGACCTAGGGAGCAGGTAAGATCAGACGGCCAGAGGGGAAACGAGGGTCCAGACAGAAACACTGTAAAGGTCCCAGGGAGCTCTGCTGGGGCTGTCCCAGGAATGAGTTGCAATAGGGGCAGAGACAAGGGCATAAAGAGCCTGTACACAAATGGCCTAAGCTTCAGGGGAATGGAGGGGATTCTGGACATAGACACAAGGTTTAGAAAAAAATAAGTAAACCTTTAGGAGATTTGCTTCCATCTCTTAAAACTAGGTAAAGATTCCTTTGGACTTGGGAAAGTGGAACAGGAAGTAGTGAAGTAGAGGGCCCTGGAGCCCAACATCCTGCACAGAAGCATTAGGGAGGAAGTGAGAGTCCAGAGAGGAAGTAGCCTCTTAGAAAGGCTACCCAGTCAGTTTAATACTCTGTTGCTGCTTTCTTGAAAACCTTAATGATTTTGTCTTTGAACTTGTGTTGCATGAGTGAGGTCTGAGGGGAAAACGAAGTGAGTGCATGAGCAGAGGACCATTTTCCAACGCTGTCTGAGCTCAGAATACCAGTGGACTCAAAGTGAATACATGTGTTACATCTGTGACTGAGTAATGGGGGTGCTGACAGCCCTGAGAACCTATGTTTCCTGTTGGAACCAGAAGGTGCTTCCAACACGGAAAGAAGGCAATTGCACCCTCAGAGCCAGGAATGACCTCGATCAGGGGGTTTGACATATTCTTTTTTATGTGTGTACTTTCCTATATTAGTAGCCCCCCTGGGCTGAAAATGATGATATAGAAGGAAATGGAATGATGAGACCACCTATAACTCCTTTTTGTTTCAGTTCTTCCTTTTTCATCAGCAACCTGAAGGTAGAGTGTGTTGGTAGAATGTACACATACCTAGAAGTGAAACAGAAACAGGTTAGTTTTATGTAGAGTTTCCATGTTGTGATAAAAACAAAACACATAATGTATGTACAATACTAGCTACAAATGATGAATTGTATAATTTAGGAATTGTGCATCTGCATTAGATGCCCCTCTATTTGCATTTAAAACTGGCATTGCACAATATAAACTGAAATTCATGGTAATTATTTAGTATTTGAATATTTCTTTAGTTAGACTAGCATTATATAGCAAATAAAAGGTACTCTGACAAGGAGAGAGAGAAATAGCTGAAAAAAGGAAAAAGCTTTACATTTAGGATGTTTAATGATATTCCCCCAACTTTTTGTACAAATCATGTAGCTTCCCCTAGAAATAGTAAAGTGGTTGTCCATATAGATTCTTCCAGACTCTGCGCACTGAGGCTTTAGGACAGAGCACTCCACAGAGCTGAAGGGGCACACAAACAGGAATGGCAGCAGCTGGCAGCCACATATGGTTGGGTGACTGCAGGCCAGGTGGGCCTCTCTCCCAGCATCTGCAACTGTGACAGACCCCAGGATCTCGACAGATGCCTATGGATAGGGAGGATCCACACGACTGAGTTTAAAATTCTGTGCAAGTTTCCTACTGCTGTTATAACAAATTAGCACATACTTAATTTAAAAGAACACAAATCTATTACCTTACAGTTCTGGAGGTCAAAAGTCTAAAATAGATCAATAGGGCTGTGTTCCTTTGGAGGCTTTAGAAGAGGATCTCCTTGACTTTTCCAGATTCTAGCGACCACCTACATTCCTTGGCTCGAAGTTCTTTCTTTTATCTTCAAAGCCAAACAGCATCTTCTCTCTCTGCTTCCATACTCACAGTGTCTTCTCTCTTACAAGGGACTTGTGATTCCATCAGATCCACCTGGATTATTCGGGATCATCTCCGCACCTCAAAATCCTTCATCACATCCACACAACCCCTTTTGTGTTGTATTAGGTAACACATTATAGGGATTAGCATGTGGCTATCTTTGAAGGGCTGTTATTCAGCCTACCACACCGACCATCCAGTGGATTGAGTGCTCAACATAGAAATTAAACTTAGTTACAACAAAATGAAACTATTTTGTATACATGTAGGCTGAGACCCATACCCTCTACATTAAAGTTTAAACTAGGCAAAGGAAGAGAATAAAACAATCACCATTAAAACCTCTATCAATGCTAGTAGCAAAAAGAGAGTTTGCATTTAAGAGCAGAATATTTCCCTCCCCAAACTGGGCAGGAGTTGCAAAGTATATTTTTAAATAAAGCATTTCTTAAAAGTACAATCATCCTTCACTTATTATGCTATCAAATATGCATTTGACCCTACGTCACCACCATATAGGTTAAAAAAGCATCAATATTAAAGAAACATCATTAATGCCCTTGATCCTGAGAGGTTGGAGAGTTTATTAAGTCCATAAACCTTAGACGTTTATCTGAGTCAGTTTGTGCTTTTACCACACAGTAGCATAGACTGGGTGGCTTATAAACAATGAGAATTAATTTCTCATCGTTCTGGAGGCTGGAAGTCCAGGATCAGGGTGCCGGTGTGGTTGGGTTCTTGGTGAGGCTCCTCTTCCTGGTTTGTAGATGGCAGTTTTCTCATTGTGTCCCCACGGAAGGGCAAGAGAGCTCTCTGGGGCCCTTTGATGAGAGCACTGATTCCACTCATGAAACCTTCCCTCTCACACCCTAATTAACTCCCAAAGGCCTCACGTCCTAATGCTATCACATAGGTGGTTAGGGGTTCAACAGGTGAACTTGGGGGGAACACAAACATTCCACCCATTGCGAAATTCAGACTCAGAGCACCGTTACTGTACATAAATTACTGTATATAAATGATATGGCAGGCACAATGTGGCCTTGACCTCAGACTATTTCCCTGAGCCACTTTTCCTGCCACCAGACCCATTCATATTTTGTTTGGGTATCTGCTTCCCACTGTCCTGATTTAGGGCAGCACTTCTCAAACTTAAGCATGCATATGACTCACTTGAGTATCTAGCTAAAATGCAGCATGTCTGGGGAGGACCCTGAGAACCTGCATTTCTTACACGCCACCAAGTGATGTCCTTTCTGCTCCTTTCTGAACTAAGGCCTTTGGGGATGCTGAACTCATTTCCAGCTGCAAGAGGCAGATCCTGAGTATTCAATACCAAACATACTCCTTACTGGTGTCTGTATTAGAAATGAGAGTGTGACCCAATTGCAGCCAATATGATGCAGTAGTCATGCTGCAGGGTGGATTTTGAGAATATTTTACTGCTCCTAAGTCATCAGTGAAGGACATTCTCCCCTTCCTCTTCACCTTACTGAGTCTGGTTGTGAGTCCGAAGGCTTTGGTGGCCGGCCATCCTGAGACCAGAAGGTAAGCCAGCCTGGAGCAAAGCTGCTTCACCAAGGAGGGTGTGGTGAAGTTGAAGTTCTCAGTGGAGGAAGTGTTGGCCATAGCAGTCACGTTTAATAAAAATCAGCAGGCTTCTGTGAAGGAGATTTATACTCTGGTGACAAATGAATTCATTGCCACCTTCAGAATCTTATGTAGCAACTGGAAGGCATTTGTGTAATTTTATGCTGTAAGATTTCTTTCAAATCTTGCTCACAAATATACGGCACGTGTGAATTCTACTTGAAAATGCCCACACTAGAGAAAAGAATTCCTAAAAGTATCTGATACCATAAAAAATGTAAGAATTTGATTGCTGTAAGATACAGCAAGAAAAGTATGGTTGATTCTCATGCAAGGGAGCGAAGTCTGTGAAGGGTGAATTCTACTAACCATTACGAGGCATCTACTAACATCAGTGCTTGTGGTTGTCTTAACATAATGCTATTTGTCTAGTAGTTGTCATTTGTCATAGTTTCTGGGGGCAAATCCAAGAGATGCTGGTAGAAAATCAGCTTTGAAACAAAAATAAGTGGCTACTTCTATTTGAACTTGAACTGCCCCATCGGCTCACCCCTGTCTCCTGGCCGCCTGTCTACTCCCTCCCAGAGTCCTTCCCCTCACATTTACCTCAGTGGGTCTCAGTGCCAGCTCCACAATGGAATTGCCTTGAAGGTATATAAATGCCAATGCCTGGGCCCTGACTCCAGGGATTCTGTCTAAAGTTTCAGTGGCACTCAGGCATGAGTCTTCTTGTTTTTACATTTTTTTACTTGGATATAATTGCAGGCTTACAAAAAAAAAGTTACAATACTGTAAAGAATTCCAAGATACCCTTCACTTAAATCACCCCCACATATAGTTATTCTGAAATTCTTTAAGAGGAAGTTTGCAGAAATGATATATATATATTTTGGCCCTAAATACTTCTGTGTGTACTTTCCAAATACAAGGAATTCCCATCCAGAACCACAGAACAATTATTGAAGTTCAGGATATTAACAATACTGCTCTTTAACCTAGACCTGATTGAGATTTTTGTCAGTTGTTCCAATAACATCATGCACAGCAAAGAAAACCCAACAGCAGGAGTGGTTATTTTTTCAACAGCTCCAGGGTGACGCCAATGTGCAGCTGAAATTGGAACCCATGCTGCATTTGGCTGAAGCTGGGGACCAAGATTTCCGGAGCTCCAGGGAGGAGGGTTTGCAGGAGAGCTCTTGAGAGGTGGTGTCCAAATAGTGGAGACGTGGAGGGGCAGGCGCTGCACAGCACCAGGGCCAGGCTATGGGGATTCCACCTGCAGAGGATCCAGGGGTGAGGCATCCTCTGATCCTGAACTTCACCCTTGACTCTGCCCCCACCTCCTTCTAGGAAGGCACAGAAAACATCTCGAAAGTGTTGAAATTGTGGGTTTTTCTCCAGGAGCCTCCTACAGCCCCTAGGGTAGAAGCAGGTGGGTTCACACAACTGAATCCACTTTTCCCAGTTGTTGTCCAGAATGAAGGCAGCTCAGCTGGGTATGCATGGGGCACAGTAGGGTGGGGCAGGGTAGAAGTCATGGCCAAGGTCCCTTCACCTTTCAGGGAGACGTGTGTCCTTCAGTGGGGAGGAGAGCTAGGGCATCCAGAAGAGTGCCCCAGCCAGGCAGTGCCCCCACCCCCGCCAACTTCCCTGGTTGACCAGCTTTCTAGGGCTGAACCTGGAGTAAAATGCTGCAGCCTCCACCCCCTGCCCCGCCTCCCTCCTCCCCACCCCACAAAGCAACTGGGGAGGGGTGGGGGAAGAAAACAAAGATGGTAAGGGAAGAACCTATTCTCTGATATTGCTGGACCACACATGGCAAAACAGGCAGGGAGGGCACACCACACTGGTACACTCCAGTAGCATTTGGTCGGGTATAGGATAACAGAGAAAGATGAGGTGGGTGAGGAGTGCCCAGCAAGTATTGTATTTAGCCCAAGATGCTGGATGTCTTTCCTCTGTTTTGGCTATACCTTACTACATAACAAATCACGCCAAAGTTTGGGCCTAAAATGGCCACGTTGTCATTTCTCATTTCTTTCTTTCTTATTGTCATTCCTGGAGTAGAAAATCAGCTTTAATAGCTGGTTACTTCTAGCTGAACTTGAACTGTCTGGTTGGCTCACTCCTACCCTTGGCTTCCCTATTGTCTACTCTATCCTGTGTATTGACTAGGGCTTAGAGCCTTAGATGAATAGGTTTTAGTTTTATTTATTTTTATTGTTTTGCTGGCCTCAGTTGGCATCTCCAGGGCAACTGCACTCAGGTGGCGGCCAGGACTGGGGCATCTAAGATGACTTCATTCACTGGTCCTGGGGGTGGTGGCTAACAGGCCACAGAGTGGAACAGCCTCTGTGTCTCTTTACATGTGGTCTCAGGATTGTCTCTCTCTCTATGGGTCCTCACCGGTGGTGCATCTATGTGGTGTCTGGGTTTTCCGCATTGGTCGGTCAGAGCTCCCAAAACTGCAGTGTTGGAAGCTGCCAACCCTTTGGGCTTAAGCCCAAGTCTGGTGCAGCATTACTTCTGCCACATCTTGCTTTAAGTGAGTCGCAGGATGAGCTCCCATTCATGGTAGAAGGGACTACACTAGGGTCTGAATACTAAGTAGAAGACTTGGATCCTGTGCAGACCATCTTTGGAAATTAGTTACCACTTTATTCACGGGTCTCTGATGATGTCCTAGCCAGGAACCATGAAAATGCGTGTTACGGCAACAAGTTAGAGAGAATGGTCTTTGCCGTCACTCTGGTATGTAGTGAGACTTCAGCAGGTGATGGTCACATGGTACAGCTAGTGGTTCTGCATCCTAACCCTGGATTCTTAGTGTCTGCAAATATTTCTATGTCCCAAAGGCACTGACAGAAAAGGAGGGACTATGTGAACCAGGAGAGTTTGCATCTATGAGGAAACAGGTTTGATGCTGATATAGAGATCCTTCCAAAGCTTCTGCTCACTCCCGCACAGCATTAAACATTGGCCCAGCCTCTGCAATTGGGTAGGGTGAGCTCGGGGGACCTTAGCGTGGCTGAAGTTGAATATCCTGACCAGAATGGAAAGTTGATTTAAAGAGCATAGAATTAAGATATCTTTTTGCATACTTGATTTTGTGGCTTGAGACTGGCTACATTCTTTTGTTTGTTTTCATAAAGAAAAAAAAATCGTAGCTTCCTTGAAACGCTTATGGGAACACTGCCATTTTCCACATAGAGCAAGTTTTCTTGTACAACTTATTACCTACTCTGTTCCTATCTAGTACGTTTAATTTTAAGGAAAACAAAGATAAAGTATAATTAAATGTGACCTGAATAGTTTACTGATAATTTGTAGATATCTACAAAGGAAGGTAACACTGGTATTGATCTTAGCCATTTCTAGACTGCTAAGTATTTTAAACCGACACAGCCAACTAAGTTTGCCAAAGGCATTTATGTGTGATATCATCTATCCTTCTTTCTCTATTACTAAACCTTATTAACATATTAAAGCTTCAATATGTTCACTCTGATTTTTAGTTTTTATTCACCTTTGTAAGTAATCCTTAAGTTGTACTTTCATTAAGTTCAGGAGCTCTGCCTTGGCTGGTGTGGCTCAGTGGATTGAGTGCAGGCCAACAAACCAAAGGGTCACCAGTTTGATTCCCAGTCAGGGCACACGCCTGGGTTGCAGGCCACGTCCCCAGTTTGGGGCATGTCAGAGGCAACCACACATGGATGTTTCTCTCCCTCTCTTTCTCCTTCCCTTCCCCTCTCTCTAAAAAAATAAGTAAAATCTTTATTTAAAAAAGTGTAGGAGCTACTAAGCCACACTAGCATTCAGGAATTTTTTTTTGGGGGGGGGGCGACATCACTCCTTTCATCATACTCCCAAATATGGCTTAAATGCCGTAACTGTTAAAGTTGAGATTCTTAGTGAAGCTGCGCTGTAAAGATCCAAAAAGGTCACAGCTCTCCGTCCGAGAATTCCGACTTCAGGCCATCTGCCTTGAGAGGGGAGGTCTGTGGGATAAGGGAAGGGGAGAAACAGCAGCAGTGAGCCCGTCCCTCTGTTTTCTCCTGACACCCATTTGCTGTCAATGCCGGTCCCTGCTGATGCCATTTTTAAGCAATTTGGTTCTATTGCTTTTGTTGGTGAGTTATCTTCTAACAGGAACATCCACTGGGTACTCAATCAGAGCCGCTGAAGAATGGCAGGCTCTGTCGTATGGGCCTCTCTCTGGGTGATGAATCGGGCTTTTCCTTTCTCCTGGGAAACCACATGGTAGTGGCTGGTTCTCAGTGATAAACAATATTATCAGTCTTATGACATAGGAAGTACATAACATCTGCTTTGGATGATGGATTTTATATCTCCAAAGAGGGTTAAATGTTGTATTTAAAGCTCTTACCATGCTGCTTGGATTCTATGTTACATTTCAGAATTTAAAAAATGACGTTGTACAAAAATAGAAAAGGAGGTAGAAGATGATTTCACAGCTCCCTGGGGTCAAGGCAGGAATGTACAAATCAGAGAGGGAAAGAAAATTGCATTTAAATATAGCATATTCTAAGTGAAAAAGTTCATTTTATTCCAAGCTTTATGTCATTGGGATGATTATCATTCTGCTGGGCAGTCACCATGATGTAATTTTATCGGAAGAATAGACAGTAGCCCCTGCTTATCTGTAGTTTCACTTTCTGCAGTTTCAGTTACCTGCAGTCAACCGTGGTCTAAAAATGTTGCATAGAAAATTCCAGAAATGAACAATTCACAGGTTTTACATTGCATGCCATTCTGGGTAGTGTGATGGAATCCCCAGTTGCCCTGCTCCAGCCCACCCGGGACGAGAATCACCCCTTTGTCCAGCGTCTCCCTGCTGCATCCACTCACCGCCCGGCAGTCACTTAGCGACTCTCTGGGTTATCAGATGGACTGGGGTGGCACTGCCTTGCTTGCGTTCAAGTAGCCCTTGCTTTAACTTAATTAATGGTCCCAAAGGTAAAAGTAGGGATGCTGGCAATTCGGATATGCCAAAGAGGAGGTGCAAAGTGCTTCCTTTAAGTGAAAAGGTGAGTATGTAAAAGAAGAAACATAATTTATATTGGGCTCAGTAATTGGCAGTTTCAGGCACCCTCTGCGGGTCTTGGGACATATCCCGCACCAATAAGGGGGGACTACTGTAAGTAACTTGAGAAATTTGTGTAAAACAAAATTTGTAAAGCAAGGAATATGGTTTAGGACTTCTAAAATAATATTGGTTTACAATGTGAATAACATATGCGGCTTATCTTAGAAAGTAAGGACTTAATATAATTTGCAAATTACTTTCATAATGAGTCCATTTACCAATGAATATGTTACTACTCTATTTCCATAATGAATACACGAAAGAGGTTAATGAATCACAATTCTATTAACAATAGAACTAAATATGGGACAATAGAACTAAATTGAAATATTCCATATGGTAGAATTAAACTGAAATATTCTCTATGCAAACCTTTTATTTCTCTATGAAAAAGTTAGCTTTTAAACTGCAGATTTACAAAAAAATGGTTTTATTATCTTTTAAAATATATCTTTTGTCAAATTGGTTGGAAGCCTTGTTAATCATCATATAAAAGTAAGCTAATGTCCTGTGAAAAGGACAAATAGATTTGATGGTGTTGAACAGTAAAAGAAAAAGATACACACACACACACACACACACACACACACACACACACACACACACACATCTTTAATCACAGAGCAGGATCAACAATGCTTCCGTAGACAATAAGAATCATTTGGCATCACAATTCTCTTATGTTTTATGAGTATGATCCATCCATCCATTCCACAGATGTTTACTGAGTCTGCTCTCTACCACCCCCCACCCCTAGGCCAGGTGTTATGCTTACAGAATCGCAGCTGAGGAGTTAGAGGCCAGCTGGTCAGGTGATCCGTGGGGCGTTCCCCTGACTCAGGGAGGTTAGCTGAGTAGCTGGATGCCCCACTGAGGATTAAATTTGTATTTGTTTTAGTCAAATCTATAGATGGTTCCAGGAAGTGTTCTCTCTCAGAAGAGAGTGAAATTCACTTTTGGATTGAGAATAATTTCCGATCTCATTCTCTAAGCCCCTCCAACCCATCTATACTCTCTCCCCCAGGAGCATAGGACGTTTGGGAAAGGGAGGGATGGTAGCTATATTGCCTGGAAATGTGCCTTAATGATATATTTTCCTATTAATAAATCTAAAATGGTAAGTTTCTAGACGACAGAGAGAAAGAGGATGGGGAGAATGGCATGGTGTTTGTGTTTGCAAAGTTCCAGTGACTTAAGTTCCCATCTCACGGGGGTGGTGTGCATGTTCCAGGGAAGGCTGCTGTACACAAGTCTGATGCTACTGCCCAGGCTGGAGGCCACAGCTTTCTTGGGGCCCGGTGTTTCTCAACTGGGGATGATTTTGCCCAGGGGACACTTGGCAATGTCAGGAGACATTTTTGGTGGCCATGACTGAGTGAGTAGTGTTACCAGTGAGAAGGGGGAGAGGTCAGGGTCGCTACTAAACATCCTGCAATTCACAGGATAGCCCCTACGACAAAAAGTTGCTCAATGTGTCAGTAGTGACAAAGTTGAAAAACCTTGTGGCAACCTGAGGGCTTAATTTTAGTGCCTTGAACATAGATGTACTCAATATATGCTTATTGAATGCATCAATTAATGAGTGAGTGATTTAGTGACTAAACCACCTGGCTTTGGAACGTGGTTGCCTCATCAAGTCGATATTGTAGTCAAGTCTATGTTCAGTGAGACTGAGGGTTCTCCCTCCAAAGTGGCATAGGGAGGCCACAAAAAACGACTATTATTTCTACAGGGCACTAACACTATTCTATTTGCTAGAGTTTATAGTTTATGTAATCAATTTTTAAAGGATCATATTTATTTCACATTTATTTTTTGAGCACCTACTATGTGTCAGATGCACCTCTAGAGGTGAAGACTGGCATTTATCTACACACACACACATACACACACATGAATGTATACGTGAACCTGGAGCACACACATGGATTTCATAACAAGGTTCAGTTCTAGAAAATGGTCTAGGATGTGGGGTGTTGGCCAAGGAAATTTTATCTGTAATGTTTGACATTTTTTGCATGAATGTGCTTGTGTATATTTGTATAACTAAAGGGTAAACATTAATTTGATAAAAGTAGTACTATATGCTTTAAAAATATACATATACTTTATTTTTTGCTTAACATTTTTGTCCTTCACATTTCCCCAGCATTTAATTATAAAAATTTTCAAATGTACAGAGAAGTTGGAAGAATTATACAGTGAACACCCAGATATTCACCACCTAGATTTCTCAATACATGTTTTAATACAGTTGGCTTCATGACATATCCCTGCCTGCCTTGTCCACCCATCAATGAATCATATGTTTTGTTGTATGTCAAAGTAAGTTGAGTGCATCTGTGCCCTTCTCTGTAAATACTTACACATGCATATCTTTGACTAGAACTCAGTATTGGTTTACGACTCAAACATCCTTCATATTCTTTATGTACATACTTTACATTTGTTTACAACTCAGGCATACTTTACCCACTATCTTCGTATGCAACACAAAATGCCTGAAACATAAACAAGAGTTCCATGTTATAGGTCTGCCACTGGTTTCTTTGTGTGACTTGTTCAAGTGAAGATCCACATAAAAATCTGCCCTCTAAACCAGCCATCGCTTTTAGACTTTTCCTTAAGGGATACCCTCTTCGGGGCACCTCACATTTAACTCTTATTAATGAAAGGGTCAGTTGGCAGCTCCATTAGTTACTCTTTCTAATTTATAAATTCCGGCTCCAAACTGAAGAAACAGCAGGCTCTGAAGCATCCCCAGCTGGCCAGTTCGGTTATTGGCTGAGAGACATCCAGAAAGCACACCAGGAGTGTTCTCTGTGACTGAAAATCCGGCCGCACTTGGACTCTGGTAGCCTTCCCAGCATGTATGGAAGGCCCTGCTGGGATGAGGGGAGGGAACTCATCTCCTTTGTTCACAATTTTGCCCCAGAGCATAGTTCGAGTGGCACATAGTAGATTCTCAATAAATATTCATTGAATGAATGAATGGTTGAGTGAATATTTTGTGTGTAGATGGTATGCAGAATTTGTGAGGGGGGCACCCCGCAAAACTGGAATTTATTTATAAAAAGATTGTTTATTTATTCTTATGTGTATAAACTTCAGTCACCTTCAAAATACTCTCTATTTGATGCAATACCATCTATTGAGACTTTTTTCCCACTGCTCACAACAGGTTTTGAACTCATGGATTTTGATGCCTTTTAGCGCTTCTGCCATTTTTGTTTTACCTCTTCCACATAACAAAATGTTTTCCTTCGATGGGGTAAGATCAGGTAAATAGGGAGGGTGGGGCACGGGGGTCATGCCACTTTTTGTCAAAAACTGCTGAACACTCAGTGTGGTATGGGCAGGCATGCTCTTAATTACCCATCATGAAATGGGCAAATGCATTGAAAGGGTCTTCAAAAAAAATTCACTGAAGCTGACACAGCCTCTCACAATAACACCAGCTGTTGCACTGATACAGATGGGTCCCTAGAACACTCACCTGGTGGGAGAAGCCTGACTACAAGGTACCCATGCTCCAGAAGATAATTCCAGTCTTTTTTGGCAAGAGTCCCTGCTCATATTTGTGAAATTGATGAATAAACCTGAAAGTCTGTAGAAAGAGCAGGACAGTGATGATCTTCTGGCATTAGCAATTACAGAGTCTTTCATCCATTCTAAGACATCAATGTACAGAATATTGTGAGTAGATTTTGAAAAATATTTAATTCAGTATCTTCATAATGAAGACAAAGCTACAAAGGCTCACCATAATTGCTTGGAGAAAATATCGGTTAGCTGTCTACCAAGAGCAGAAAAATTATGTCCCGCCTGTTACATCGAATAGTGTTTAAACTTGTCATGTTCTCTAAGTATGGTACTGATTTAGACTGGAAAGCATTATAATGAAATAATCTTGATATTTTGTAAAAATCATATTAAAATGTTGAAAGCATATTTTGGGTAAATATAGTATTTGCATGAATAAGAACTGTCTATTCTTTCAGATAAGTAAGAAAAAAGACGTAGCAGGAAAGAGTGTGGGTTTTGAAATCCGAAAGATGGCTGCTGCCTCAGCTCCCTCCCTGTCACATTTCCTAACCCACACTTGAGGGTAAAGCTTCTACTACTGTCATTTCGAGAAGAAAGTGAAGCGATTGCTTAGCAGAGTTTCTGGAGTTAAGCACTCCTTATTTGTTAGTTTTCTTCTTTTGTTAAGAAAAGTCTGAAGCATACGACAACAGTTGGTAACAATAAATTGTTTAGTTTCTTTTTAGAGTGCTAATTTGATGGATTTGCTCTTTTTATTTTTTATCAAAATTGAACATGCAAACAGATTAAAAATTAAAATGGATTCAAAAGCTTAGTGCTATTACAAATATCTCTTTCAAATGTCATTTTGTGTTTGCTGGCATAGGAATATAATGGATATTTATATACTGATAATGGTATTTGAAGCTTTGTTAAACTTGCCTATTGCTGTTAATAACTTGTCTTTAGATACTTTTGGATATTCTTTTTTACAGAGGTTATCAGCAAATCATGTCAATTTTATTTCTTCTTTCTCAGTTCTTTAATCTTTCATTTGATTTCATTGCCTCCTGCCTGGTTAGACCCTCCACCGTGCTATTGAACGGAAGGGGCCAGTCTTACCATGTTTTCTTCAGGGCAGAGCCTTTCAGTGTTTTAACTTTATGATCAGCTATAGGGTTTGAGGGGAGGAATGGCTGCCTTTTATCATATTACAGAATATTTATTATATTCTTAGATTGCTAAACACATTTGCCATGAATGGATGTTAAATTTGATCAAATACTTTTTCTGCATCTGTTGAAATAATCATATATTTCTTTTTTCATATAACAAATTGTATAGTTGATATTCTGATGCTAAAACAATGTTGTATTCCTGTAATAAAGTCAACTTAGTCATGGTATATTTTTTAAAAGATTTTATTTATTTATTTTTAGAGAGAGGGAAAGGGAAGGAGAAAGAGAGGGAGAGAAACATCAATGTGAGGTTGTCTCTTGCACACCCCCTTCTGGGGACCTGGCCTACAATCCAGGCACGTGCCCTGACTGGGAATCAAACTAGCGACCCTTTGGTTCACAGGCCGGCACTCAATCCACTGAGCCATATCAGCCAGGGCAGTCATGGCATTTTATTTTTTTTATATATTACTGAACTCTGTTAGCTAATGTTGAGTGTAGAATCTTTGCATTTATGCTACTCAAAGAGATTGACCTGTGGCTTTTCTTTCTCATTCTTGTGTTGGTTTCTGGTACCAAGGTTTTGCTACCTTGTACAATGAATTGGTGCAAATCATTCACTCTCTTTTTATTTTCTGGGATGGATGTTAGTTCTACCTTAAATGGTATAGATTATGTTTTCTGGTATAGATATCATGGGTTTGTTTTGTTTATGTTTATTGTTTTGTGTGCAGGTATATCTGTGGGTCATGTAATTATAGAATCATTTTAATGGTTATTGGATTAATCAGAGTTTTAAATTTCACATTTTGAATTTTGATTCAATGCAATTTTCTAGAAATTTTCCCACTACATCTAATTTTTCAATTTGTTAGCATAAAAGTTATTATTATTATCATCTTATCTTTTTGATGTTTGAAAGATCTGTGATTGTTTTTCATTACTGTTATTGGTTATTTGTGTTTTCTCTCCTGTTCTTGATTAATTTCACCCTAGATATAGAAATTATGTTAATCCTTTAAAGAAGAAAATTTTGGTTTTAGTGATTTCCTTTATTCTGTTTTACTCTTTTGTTACTTTCTGCTTTTACAGTTACTATTTTCTTTTCCCTCCAGTCTTATGATTTGATACACTCCTCTTCTTCAAACTTCTTGAGGTAGATAAATGAAAGTATGCTGAGCTCATGATGTTGAGCCCTTCCTCTTCCTCTTCCTCCTCCTCCTCCTTTTCTTCTTCTTTTTTTCCTTTTCCTCTAGCCATCAGTTTAGAACAGTGGTTTTCAACCTGGGCTGATTTGGGCCTACCCCGGGGACATTTGACAGTATGTGGGAACAATTTTGACTGTGACGACTGGCAGAAAGTTCTACTGGCCTTTGGTGGGTAGAAGCCAGGAATACTGCTAAGCACCTACAATGCACAGGACAGAACTCCCTCCCCCATAACCCCCGAGAAATATACTATCCACCACTAAGTGTCAGTCGTGCTGAGGTTGAAAAAGCTGCTTTAGAGCATTCTCTAAGGTTTGAAAGGTAACATTTTGTTGTAATTCAGTTAAAAATACTTTCTAATTTCCATTTTGATTACTTCTTTAACCATGTGTGATTTATGAACATTAAGCTTTAATTTATAACCATATGGGAGTTTTCTCCTCTTTTTATGACTGACTGCAGCTTTTAATTTCCTGCTTAAATGAATTGTGATAAGAAAACGTTCTCTGCATATTTTCAGCCTTTTGAATTTTCTTGAGATATGACTTGTGGCCCAGTGAATCATTGTGTAAATGTTCAGTTTGTCTTTGAAAAGAAAATGTTTCTGTAGGTTTTGGGTGAAATACTCTGTATATTAGCTTGATTTTTAAGATTAGATTATTGATATTTTGGGAGCATGTCTGAAAAATTACTAAAAACTGTTTTGAAATCTTCCACTATGATTGTGGAATAATTTACCTTTTCATTGTATTTCTCTCAGATTTTCTCCATTTTTCAGTTCTGAATTTTAAAAAAAAAATCCCATTTGCCCCTTATTATTTTGGAAGTTATAGTCTCTATATCCATTTTCAGTGTTTACCCTATACCTTGAAGTATACCCTTTGCTAAGTTTATTGTTAATATTTTTGCATCCTGCCTGAGAATATCAGGAGGGACCTTAGAACATTGTCCACTACACTTTGCCCAGTAAGTGCTATTTTGTTACACTATTTCAATGCCATCATGCTTTTTTAACCCTGAAAATAATTAATCTTTATCATCATCATTTCATAATTCAATATTTGTTTAGATTTACCCATACACATTTTTCTTTTATTTCTCCTTTCATTTTAAAATAATCACAAAGATAATTTTTTTCTTATGCTTGAAAAACAAACTTTCAATATTTTACTTTAGTAATGGTCTACTGCGGTAAGTGGTAAACAGTTTTTGTTTGCCTAAAACTGTCTTCATTTCATAGCCAATTTTAGAAAGGTAATCATTTTGCTGGGTATTTAATTCTTAGTTGACAGCTCTGTTTCTCAGAACCCTGAAGGCACAATTCTACTTTTGTCTGGTTTCCAATGTTGTTATTGAGAACTTAGCCATCCTTGTATTCACTGTTCACTTTTAGGTTATTTGTCTTCTTTCTTAGTCTACTTTTAAGATCTTTTCTTTCTTTTTTTTTTTTTGCTGTTCTGAATTTTGACTATGCTATGTCTTTGTACATATGTCCTGTTATTTATGTTATTTGGGATATGTTTGACTTTCTAAATTGAGGATTTCTGCCTATCAGCAAATCTGTAAAATTCTCAGCCTTTATCTTTTCATATTGTCTCTTCAACATTGTGTTTTTAATCTCCTTTTGGAATATTCATTTGACGTATTAACCTTCTCAACACAGCCTCTGTGACTCGTTGTCTCTCCTATTTTTTTTTTCTCAGGTTGTTTTGTGCTTCATTTTTGGAATTTCTTTAAATCTCTCTTCCAATTCACTGATAACATCTTCATGTTTGTCTCATTTGCTATTTAGCCTAGTATTTAGTTTTAAATTTAATAGTTTTTATTTTTTAAAAGATTTTATTTATTTATTTTTAGAGAGAGGTGAAGGGAGAAAGGAGAAAGGGAGAGAAACATCAATGTGTGGCTGCCACTCATGAGCCCCCTACTGGGGACCTGGCCCACAGCCCAGGTATGTGCCCTGATTGGGAATCAAACACACGACCCTGTGCTTCGCTGTCCAGCACTGAACCCACTGAGCCACACCAGACAGGGTTGATTGTTTTTATTTTTAAAAATTCCATTTGATTTACTTTCAAATAATTTTTTTTTATAAATGTCTAGTTTTTTGCTTGTCTTCCTGCCTATCTTTAATGCTTTCAAATGTATTCAACATACTTTTGGCTTATGTTCCATAATTTCAGTAGTCCATGTTTTGCAGGTTTTGTTCAGAAGTCTGTAGGCTTCTTCAGGCACTCACAGTAAAGTGGAAATACTCTGAAATAAAAATAAAAAAATTGAATTCCTCCGCAGGGTATCTTATGGTGTTACTATCACGTTACCTGTGGGCACTATCACCTGGGGACCACTCTACATTAAATTTGCACTTGAGGCTTTTTGTCCTATACATGTAGCAGGAATTCCAGCCTTCAAGTGATGTGAAGCTTGGCTTGCAAAATGAATTTCTGGGGAATATAATGAAACTTAGCTACAGGCCCCTGCGGGAATCCTCGCTGGTAAGATACAAGACCTGGCGAGGAAATAGAAGTGTGTTCGCAGGGGCTTGTTTTATCAGTACTGTCAAAGTGTGACATTTGAACAGCACTTGCTTCAAACCACTGTCTCTTTGCATTCCAATATCTCCTCTGTCACACTGCCCTTCCCATGGGGTGATAGTGGAGTTGCCTCAGGCTTTTTTTTGGAATCTAAGGATAAATTTATTTGAGAATGTAACATTTTTTACTGCGATTTGGAAGGATGTTTTCAAATGTTTTTTAAAAGTAGGTCATTAATTATAGACCTTTCTCAGGTATTTTGTTGCCATAAAATTTATTTCCTAAAGAACTGAGAGATAATTCAGGTTAAAAAATGGAATTTGAAACAAAAGCAATAGATTATCCATGATATCAAGAGAAATTATCCTGATATCAGAACCTGAATTATAACAAAAATGTATCAAACTAAAAGCAATATTTCATTAAGAGAAAGAGAGAAATGTCAAATAGGAATAGCAAATAGAATCTTGATTGTTTCACAGTCCAACTGGTGCAAGGAGGTGAGACATGCACATATGCTGAAAAAATGTTAAGTTCCATGCTGTTTTGACAAGAGATATTAACACTTAAGATGAAAACATAAAACTCATCACACATCAGTTTAGTGAGAACATAGATGACAAATTACTTAATGAGTAATCATCAATTCAGATATGTTAAAGGTTGGTCACTGCATAAGAAAATGTAAAAAAAGCCCTGAGACTTTTTTTCCAGCTTATAAATGAAGAAAAATAGAGGTATTGCCACACTTAGGTAATAATTTTGCAGTGTTTCATCTTACCAATTATAAGTTGTGAAACAAAAGGTATCTTTTCTGAAGTATTGAATTCAAAAGATTGTTTTTGACTGGACATGGTGAAAAAGACTAAATTATCTTTTTATGCTCTCAATAGAATTGGCACAACAAAACTTCTGTCACACGAAGAAGTGATCAGGGAATTGCAGCCCCCTCCCCCCAAATGGGGGGAAGCACTACTGAGGTGCTGTGTCAGGCAATTATTTAACAGAACCTGTTATGTTCTTCTGGATTTTCCGATGTTTGCAACTTTTAACATTTTTAAAGTACATTTTATTGATTATGCTATTACAGTTGTTCCTTCCCCTCCTTTTATTGCCCTCCACCCTGCACCCTCCCACCAGCATTCCCCCCCTTAGTTCATGTCCATGGGTCATACATACAAGTTCTTTGACTTCTCCATTTCCTATATGATTCTTAACTTACCCCTGTCTATTTTGTCCCTACCAATTACACCTCTTATTCCCTGTACCTTTTCCCCATTCTCCCCCCTTCCCCTCCCTGATGATAAGCTTCAACATGAAAAACAAAAACAAACTAAGCAAACAATAGAGCAGGAACAGAATCACAGAAATGGAGCTTTTTAAAATTTATATTTTATTGTGATTTTTTGTATATTCTAGATAAATATTTTTAATATTTATTCTTATGTTCATCACCTTGTATTCATTTGGTTAAGGAGACCTCCTTAGCACCTGGCTTCCTTCTCTTGAATCTTCAGGGAAGAAATATGTTTCTGTGCACATAGGGCCAAGACGAGAAAGGCAAGCCTCTTGTTGTCTCCCTCTGTGTTGTAGATTTATTTCTCACCGAGGTGATGCCTTTGAGGTTCCTGTTTATGCCTCTGTCTCCTGTATCATCATCAACTACCAGAGCTCCAAGGTCACCAGGGTTCTAGAGAACTCAAAAGTGGACTGGGTGATTACGTATAGCCCCGATTTCCCATCAGACTATCTTCCTCCCTCCCTCCTTTCCTCCTTCACTCCCTTATCCATCCTTCCTTCCTTCCTTCCTTCCTTCCTTCCTTCCTTCCTTCCTTCCTTCCTTCCTTCCTTCCTTCTCTTTCTCTCTCTCTTTCTTTCTTTCTTCTCTCTCTTCCCCTCTCCCCCTCCCTCCTTCCATCCCTTATTCCTTCCTTTTTGTTGTCTGTAGATTCCTTTCTTTCTTGCCAGTTTCACACAATACATTTAGAAAGATTTCAAACACATTCCCCCTCTATCCCAGAATTTTAGTTTCTTTTGGTGAAAAGGCCTTTTAGGTATTTAATCCAATAGCCTTTCTAGAAATTAAAATGCCTGAAAATCCTATGTTCAAAATTATATAAGATATTTAGTGAATTTTACCCAAATTAGCCGGAATTTTTTCTTTATACTTTGTCATCTCTTTCTCTGTAAGTTATTATAATTACAATGTGAAATATACATTTTCCTTTATTCTAAGGCAATATTTAACATCATCTGTCATTTATTGCATGACTCATATAGTAGTAACTGTCAATTTTTGTAATAAGCCAACGTTATGGCTTTCTATCAATTTTTAGCCACCAGCAGCAACCCGCTGAAGTTAAATGGGTCAGGCCTTTGATCTAATTTCAGATATGAGTCACTAAATATATTAAAGTTGATGAATAATAATGCCACTCATATCCACACTGAAAAAGCCTTTAGCAAGCTGATTAGTCCCCATCAGCTACTGTGGAAGGAGACCAAGGCAGGGAAGCTGCTTGTCCCCTAGCCCCAAACCCTACCCCAGGGCTGTGGAGGAGGTTGCTGCAATGACTGTGGCATTTGGGAATTCATGCACATACACACACACTCACGCACAGAATATAAAGATGGATTAAATAAGTAACCTAGATCCAAGGAAAAAAATTTAAGATTCTCTTTTCTTATCTTCCAAAGATAGGATGAAGAAGAAATAGACTCTTCTTTAATCTTCCTACTGCTTTGTAGATTGGAACAGGTACTTAGATTATGTTTAGCATCCAAATCAAAGAATAACACATTTCCCCTTAAGGGGTTGTTCCAGTGATCAGAAAACTCACTACATCTGCTTCCTCATTTTATTTTAATAGCATCTGCATCATTTAAAGCACCAGCTTTGACTTTGTTTCATGCCCAGCACAAAGGACCATAGACACTTGCCTGTCAGGTTGCATCCACTCTTTTGCCTTAGTTTTCTTTTTGTTCTTAAATGGTGAAGAGTAAGTGTACCAGACCATTTCTGAAATTTTTGTAGAGTACATTAGTCCCCCCTTATCCAAGGAGGATATTCCAAGACCCCCAGTGAATGCCTAAAAGCATAAATTAACAAAACCTATACATGTTATGTTTTCTCCTATACATATGCAACTTGTGATAAAGTTTAATTTATAAATTAAGTATAGTAAGAAATAACAGTGATAACTAACAATAAAGTAGAACAATTACAACAGTATGCTGTCATAAAAGTGATGTGAATGTGGCTTCTGTCTTTCAAAATATCTTATTGCACAACACTGTACTCACCTTTTTATCAAAGGAAGCACTTTGTGGCTTCTCTTTGGCGTATCCCAATTACCAGCATCACTACTTTTACACTTGGGGCCATTAGTTAAATAAAATAAGGGTGACTTGAACATAAGCACATGACACAAACACAAACCATGACAGCTGACCTGATAACCAAGAAGGCTACTAGGTGACTAATAATCATGTTTAAATCAACTGACAAACTGCTAAATGAAGGTTGCACATAAATTTTGTATTATTTTCTAAGTTTGATTGATTGGTTATAGCTGTCTGGCATAGGGATAATTTAAATTTTAGTTTATTTATTTTTTCAAGAAGAAATTTGAAGCAACATCAGAGCAAGAAAGTAACTAGGAGGATTAATCAGTTATTTGTCCTCACCAGACTTTGTAAAACTACTAGTTAAAAAAACTATAAATGATTTTTTAGAACTTATAAATTATTTAGAAAGACCAGGTTGATCTATATATGTTTATTTCAAATAGCATCAAAGAAGGAAAATATCGAAAACAAGAATGACATTCCTGAAGTGAGGAAAAGGTGGGAAAGAATCTAGTTAATAAAAGGAACCCTTAGGTAGAAAAGTCAGATGTTACAGTCATTAATAGTAATTCTGCAACAAAAGAAGAGTTAACATAATATGTGTGACTGTGTCAGACTTTGATTAAAAAGTAATCAAGATTGCAAATTATTTCATCCTGATAAAAGTACTTTAAAATTAAAATGCTAAGGTAATCAATTAATAATGGGCTGTTTCTTACCAATATGTCTCTTCCATGAGTTCTCTTTGCATAATAATTATTAATATGTTCATTTGCTAAGAACAAAGTATTTAATTTTTAAAAATAAAACTTTATTGTATGTATACAATGAGAAGCTGGTGGGTAAGGGCTGCTGGAGTTGGTTAAACTATTAACAATGCTCTCATGAACTCAGCTCTTCCTAGTCTTCTGCTCTGTCATCTTTCATGTGTCAGCTTTTACTCTCATGCTTGTCCCCAAATGGCTATGACAAACCAAAGTATCATGTCCACATTCCAAAGAATGATGTGAAAGGCAAAAGGCCCTCTCTTGAGAAGGTTTAGTCTTTTTATTTGGAATGGAATGCCTCTTCCCAGCAAATTTGTCCTTACGTCACTTTAGCCAGAAGTGGGTCACTTGCCCAAACTTGGGCCCATCATTGGCAAAGGAGAATTAGCATAGCCATTTTTATTCTGAGGGGTTTCCTTTCCAGCATCAGGAGATCTCTGCCCACTCCCTCAGAATAAAAGTGGCACAGTGGGCGTGAGCAATAGACGTCATCATCCACAAAGGGCACAGATATTTTAGGGGATTCACAAAAACATCATTTGAATCAAAGCATGATTTTCTTGTTGAAATAGTTTAAGATAAATACTTGCCAAATTCTTAAAGTTTGAAGCACAGAGTTTGTTTTTTGCAAATAAAAATAGGTAAAGAGACAAGATTTTATAAAGCTATTTATAGAAAATATAAATCATCGTATCATTAGCCTGTATCATCCAAGAAATACTAAACTAAGTCCAAATAAAGTAAGACTAAAGATAAGTTGGTCAGTTTCCATGTAAAAGGTCTTGACTAAACTGTTGGTTATTTTTGATGTTATATTTTTCTTATAGTGCCAAACACTGTTTCAAAATTAAGACTATATTTCGCTGTGGCACATGACATAAAATGGTAGTTGGCAGTGCTGAGTTTTGGGAGAAAGCACCAGAATGTTCCCTAATTACTTTTAAAAATTAAAAATAAAATTGTATTTGTATCCTTTAACCCTCCCTTTGTTTTGGCAACCACTGGCATGTTCTCTGCATCTGTGGGCCTGTTTGTTTTGTTTTGTTTATTTATTTGTTTTGTTTTTTGTTAGATTCCATATATAAGTGAAATCATATGTCTTTGTTTCACTTATTTCACTTAGCGTAATGCCCTCAAGGTCCATTTCGTGTTGTCCAAATTGGCAAGATTCCATCTGTTTTTATTGCTGAATAATATTCCAATGCATGTATGACCATATCTTCTTTATCCATTCATCTATTGATGGGCATCTAACTTGCTTTCATATTTGAATATTAGTAATATTGCTTCAGTGAACACAGGGCTGCATATAGATTTGGATTAATGTTTTTTGCTTTCTTCAGATAAACACCCAGAAGTGAATTTACTGGATTATATGATGGCTCTATTTTTAATCTGGGGGGAAATCTCCATATTGTTTTCTATTGTTGCTATACTAATTTACAATCCCACCAACAATGAATGAAGGTTGCCTTTTCTCCACATGGTAACAAGTGCATGGTAATGACCAGCACTTGTTATTTGTAGCTTTATTGATGATAACCATTCCAACAGTTGTGAAGCGATCTCTCATTGTGGTTTTAATTTGCGTTTCCCTGATTATTAGTGATGTTAAGCAATTTTTCATATGTCTATTGGACATCCATATGTCTTCATTGGAGAAATATCTATTCAAGTATTCTGCCAATTTTAATTGTACTGTTCATTTTTTTGATATAAAGTTATATATTTTGGATATTAAATCCTTACTGGATATATGTCTTTTCATTTGTTGATAGTTTTCTCTGCTATTCAAAAACTTTTAATTCAATGTAGTGCCATTTGTTTGTTTTTCTTTTGTTTCTCTTGCCTGAGGAGACATATCCAAAAGGATATTGCTAAGAGCAATGTCAATGAGTTTACACCTATGTTTTCTTCTAGGAGTTTTATGATATCAGGGCTTTCATTTAAGCCTTAAACACATTTCAAGTCTCATTTTGTGTTTAGGGTATGAAAGTGGTCCAATTCCACTTTTTTTGTATGTGTCTGTCCAGTTCTCCTAACACCTGTTGAAAAAGTTGTCTTTACCTGATTGTATATCCTTGCTTCCTTTATTGCAGTTTTATTGGCCATGTTAGTAAGGGTTTAGTTCTGGGCTCTGTATTCTATTCCATTGATGTATGTATCTGTTTTTATGTCAGTAGCATACTGTTTAATTATTGTAATTTTGTAATATAGTGTGACATCAGGGCACATAATACCTCCCATTTTGTTCTTTCTCAATATTTCTTTGGCTATTCAGGCTCTTTTGTGGTTCAATATAAATTTTAGCATTAGTTCTAATTCTGATAAGAATGTCATTGGTATTTTAATAGGGATTGCATTGAATTTGTATATTGTTTTAGGTAGTAAGGATATTTCAAGAATACTAATCCTTCCAATTCATGAACAAAGAATATCCATCTACTTATTTGTAGTTTCCTTAATTTCTTTCTTAGATATCTTACATGTTTTATAGTATAGGTCTTTCAAATTTATTCCTAGTTATACTATGGGTTTTGATACAATGGTGAATGGGATTGTTTTCTTAATCTCTCCTGATCATTCATGATTGGTGTATAGAAATGCAACAGATTTCTGAATATTGATCCTGTACCCTGCAACTTTACTAAATTTATTTATTATTTTAACAGGGTGGGTTTTTTTTTTTTTTTTTTTGTGGAGTCTTTAGTGGTTTCTGTATATAGGATTATGTCATCTGAAAATAACGAAAATTTTACTTATTTCTTTCTTATTTGAATGGTTTTTATTCTTTTTCTTGTCTGATTGTTATGGCTAGGGCTTCTAATACTATAGTGAATAGAAGTGGTGATAATAAGTAATCTTGTCTTGCTCTTGACCTTGGAGGAAAAGCTTTTACCTTTCCACCATATTAGCTGTGGATTTGTCATATATAGCCTTTATTACGTTGAGATATGTTCCTTCTATATCCACTTTGTTGAGAGTTTTTATTATAAAGGAATGTTGAATTTTGTCCAATGCATTTTCTGCATATATTGAGGTGGTCATATGGTTTTTATGTTTTATTTTGTTAATATGATGTATCACGTTAATTGATTTATGGATGTTGAACCATCTTTTCATCTACGGGGTGAATCCCACTGGGTCATGTTGTGTAGTCCTTTAAATGTATTGTTGAATCCAGTTTGCTAATATTTTGCTGATAATTTCTGCATCTCTATTCGTTGAGAATGTATAACATTTGATTTGCCTCTGAGATTTTTTTCCTTTATCATATTTTCTTATTTCTGGTTATGGCCTTTCTTTTTATGTTTAAAAAGATCCTTTAATATATCTTTATAAGAACATTTTAAAAAACTTTTTTTAAAGATTTTATTTATTTTATCTTTAGAAGGGAAGGGAAGGAGAGAGGGAGAGAAATATCAATGTGTGGTTGCCTCTCGCACATCCCCTGCTGGGGACTAGCCTGCAACCCAGGCATGTGCCCTGACTGGGAATTGAATCATGATCCTGTGGTTCACAGGCCCATGCTCAATCCACTGAACTACACCAGTCAGGGCAAGATCCTTTAATATATCTTGTAAAGCTGTTTCAATGGTGATGAGCTCCTTTACTTTTTGATTGTCTAGAAAACTTTTTTTTCTCCTTCAGTGCTAAACAATAACCTTTCTGGGTAAATTATTCTAAGTTATAGGTTTTTTTTCTTTCAACACATTAAAGATGACCTGCCATTTCTTTATTGCCTATAAAGTTGGTGCTGAGAAATCAACTGATGGCTGTATAGGTTTTCCTTTGTATGTAACTTGTTATTTTCTTCTTGCTTTCTTCAAGGTTGGCTCTTTATTTTTAAATGTTACCATTTTAATTATGATATATCTTGGTATGTGTCTCTTTGGGTTCATATTGCTTGGGATTCTCTTTGTTTCCTGTACCTGGATGTCTAATTCCTTTCCCAGTAGGAAAGTTTTCAGCTATTATTTTTTAAAATGAAGTTTCTCTTCCTTTCTATTCTTCTTCTTTTGGGACCTCTGTAATGTGAATGTTTGAATGCTTCATGTTATCCCAAAGGCCCCTTAAACTATCTTCATTTTTAAAAATTTGTTTTGCTTTTCTGATTAGTTGATTTCTACTAGTCTGTCTTTGAGGTCACTGACCTGTTCTTCTGCATTATTTAATCTGTTATTTATTCCTTCTATAGTATTTTTCATTTCATTTATTCTATTCTGCTAGGTCTGCTTAGTTTGTTATTATACTTTCTAACTCTTTGTTGAAGTTGTTACTGGAATAAAGGGGTCTCTTTGCTTGTGCACATCAAAGCCCAATAAGATGTGAACAGGAACTTGCAACAAAAAAAGTGTTTATTTTTAGAACATGGCCCATGCCCAGAGACAGATTAGCTAATGCTCAAAGACCTGACTCCCTGATGGCTTCTAGGGGATGGGTTACACAGGGACAAAATCATTAATCATGATGACTAAGAAATTTAGGGTCCTTGTCTTTACTGATTAGTCTGCACAGGGCAGCCATGGCATCACTTCATCTAGTCTCGTTGCTTTTCTGGGCCTGGAGCTGAAACACAACTGAGGACTAGATGTTATCTCTAGTTTGACTGAAACTCTGTCTCTGGGGTTAACAAACCTGAGGCATTGTTCCTAAGATATTTTGATGCTGATCAGATCCTCATTGTCCCGAGGACTCAGTGATTAAGGGAGTGGACATGCAAGGGAGAAGAAGGCAAGTGAATCGGGGTCCTGGGTGAGGCCAGTTTGAATCAAAGGAAAAAAAAAGGATAAAAGTTCATATTAAAGAAATTAAGTTTCTGCACAATTACAAGTTTCTACCTACATTTCTCTATTCCACTGTCAAGTTTGGTGAGCATCCTTGTGTCCAATTCTTTGAATTCTACATTAGGCAAATTACTTATCTCCCTTTCCTTAGGGTTTTTCCCCCGCTCTGGGGATTTTACTTGTTCCTTTATTTGAGAGATATTTTTCTGTCTCTTAATTTTGTTTGATTTCCTATTTTTGTTTATAAAAATTTGAAAAAATTGCTATCTCTCCCAGTTGAAAATGTGGCCTTATATATAGTTGAAGCAGGCTCTGTGGAGCCTGTGAGTGCCAGTTGGTTTTGCCAGGATGGTAAGAGCTGAGCGGGTGCCCAAAGTGTGTGGAGCACTGGCCTACTGTGTTGGATCAGCTTTAGGAGGGGAAGCCAGGTGTGTACGTAGTAATGTGTTGTGGATCCCTCTTGTTCCCTTGGTTTGGGTGAAATGGGCTTGGGTGAGGTATCTGGGAATGTGCCACATCAATCTTGCAGGTAGACCAGAGCACCTGGAGAAATCCCTACCCACCCAATGGAAGTGGAAGGGCTGTAAACATTTGCATTCACCAAGTCCTCTGATCTGGAAAATTCCTGCAGTTCCTGGAGAGCTCCTGTTGCTTTTCAGCTTTCTCTATAGTCTCTCTCCTATTTGTTGTACAGAAAATAGTCTTATATAAATGCTACTTCTGTGTCGGCTTTATGTGCTGGGTAGTTTTGGGAAGCAGGTTGGAGCAGGGCAGGAACTTAGGAACTTATGGTGCCTGGGACACTGACATGTGGGGCTGGAGTGGCTCCTGGCAGGGAGCCCAGGTGGTGTGATGACATCTGTAGTTCCTGCTTTCTTTCTTTATTCAGAGTCAAAAGGCTCCAGGCAACCTAGGTGGGAACAAACTGGAATGAGAGACTGTGCTGGTCTTGCAGGTAGGCCAAAATACAGAACAGAGCCCCGTCCTGCCCTATTGAAGTGAAGGGGGACATAAACCAGTGATATCCAACATTTTTCATCTCATGGCTCATATAAACTAATGACTAAAATTCTGCAGCACACCAAAAAATGTATCTTATTTTTTGTCAACCTGACAAAAAAATAAGTATAATTTTGCTTCATTCACACAAGACAGCTATTGTTGTGTCGGTGGTTGTTATTTTATTATTTGATAATCTAAGAGGAAAGAGGTCAGTGCCCCTTACTAAGTAGTCAGGTACTGCATGCTTTAAAAATTCTTGCAGCACACCGGTCGAAAAATCCTTGACACAAACAACAGTGCTCACCAGCTCCTCTGGCCCAGAAAAATCCCTGAGCCTCTTGGATGGCCCCTTCAGCTCCCCATCCTTTTCTACATAGTCAGTTTATCTTGTTTGCTGTTCAGAAGCTGTTCATTCAGCCATCAGTTGTATCATAGGTGTCACTGCTTTCTGTGTACGTATGTATTTGAGTTTGCTCATGGGAAGGACAAGTTCAGGTCCTCCTATGCCACAGCTGTCTTAGATATTCACTTTCTTTGAATTTTGAAAACTGGCTGCTCAGTCTGAAATTGTGAGGCATCTGAGAGTTTACCCTAATTGCAAACTAACAAGTTAGCTTGCCAGTTTTATATACATATACTGCAGAAGACACCAGGTATTTGGTCAAAGGCAGATGGTTTAGCACTCTCAGCAAAACACAGTCAAAACAGCATCTGTGTCAGTTCCCCATTTGATAAGTGCCAGATGTTTATCTGCACATGCAGTAGGGCTCCCACAGGAGAGAGACCCCAAAATTAGGAGACTTGGATCCTTAATGGGGCTGCTGGCACATCTGCCTGTCTTCCCCTTCAGAGAGAAAGATTGTGGGGGAATGTCAAGAAATCTCTCCAGGGAGAGAAGTAGAGCAATGCATCTTTACTCTTGTGGATGCCTCCAAATCTCTCCAGAGGACTAGGTTATCTCTGGCTTCCACAACTGTTCGATATACAAACACGCCCTTTGCTTAGAAGGGTCAGGCCACAGAGGGATATAAGAAGCAGTGGAGAATTGTCCAGTAAAACTGGGCTGATGTTCTGGAATCTTATTCTTAACAGTAGTCAAAGTCAGTAACTCTAACAAACTAATGGGATTTAATATTGAAACCAAATAATAAAAAAGGTAAGAATTTTTTAAATTGCTACATATGAGAGACATCAAGTTATCTATCAGATTTTTTAAAATTAATGGAGAATTCTTTTCTACTTCTCTGCAAGCCAATTTCACAGTCAATACCACTGAGGAAAACCTGAGGAGAGGCAGAATAAGGGAGAGAAAATTATGTAGTTCAGACTTATCTTACAAATGGCTACTCAGTAAATCCTTCCTTCCTTCCTTCCTTCCTTCCTTCCTTCCTTCCTTCCTTCCTTCCTTCCTTCCTTCCTTCCTTCTTTCCTCCCTTCCTCTCTCTCTCTCTCCCCCTCTCTTTCTTTCCAATAGTAGCACTTGAAAAGTTATACAACTTGTGTTACTCAGTTTGGACTGCAATAACAAAATAATATAGACTGGATAGCTTAAACAACACATTTATTTCTCATAATTTTGGATACTGGGAAGTCCAAGATCAAGCTGCTGACAGATCTGGTGTCTGGTGTGGACCCTCTCCTTGTTTGTAGACAAGTACCTTCTTGCCATATCCTTACATGACAGAGAGTAAGCTCACTTTGTTCTCTTCTTCCTCTTCTAAGAGAACTAATTGCATCATGGGAGCTCCACACTTATGACCTCACCCAAATCTACTCACCTTCCAATGGCCTCACATCCAAATATTGTCATATCAAGGATCAGGGCAGCAACTGACTGCAGAAGTACACAAACATTCAATCCATAGTGCTATTCTTGAACAATGACTGCTCCGTTGTTTTTGTAAATGTTTTTCATGCAGAAGCACACTAAGTAAAAATAATATTTCAACATTAGAATTTCTGGCAAAATTCAGCAATGTTGAGTCAGAAAATGTGAAATAAGATGTTTGAAATATGTCCTGTCTTTGAATGTATCACAAGCACTTCATTGAAAGGGCGGCATTTTCTATGCCTCTTCAGGTTCTTGTCCATGAGTGCTCTTTGCTTATGTTTCAAGCTCTCTTGTATTTAGTCTACACTTGACTATAAAGGTGATTTTCTGTGATAGAAACATTATTTTCAAATAAAGTTGAATTCAAGATAATTATCAGCAAGCAAAAAGTTGAAAAATTAATAAGGAAACTGTTGCCAAAAAAGAAAGAGTATAAGAGACTTTCACTTCTTTATACTAAATGTGTTACTTAATGTTTTACCTGTATTGAATTATAGTCATTATTTAATTTTTATATTTTACTATCTGTAAAATTACTTGGGCATGTTAGGTTTTCATGGAATATAAGGTCTGCCTGGAAAAAGTCCAACCGTTGTTAGTACAACAAGAATGGTTTGTGTGACATTGATGTAGCCTGGCAGCCAAGGAGAGTGGACTGGAATGGGTATACATGAACAATGATGACTTCTCTGTACTAGTCAGTGGGGGTGGTAGATGCTGTTGAGTGAGCACATGTACTGTGTGGCTGTCACATCAAAAATGACTGAGCAAGTAGAGCAACAAATCTGCATCATATTTTGCATTAAGCTCGAACATTCCTGCATGGAAACTATTCAGATGATTCAGAAGGCTGCAGCCATGGGCAACTGGTGATTGGCAGCTTCATCACAACAACATGTCAGCTCATGCATAACATCTCATGCAGAGTTTTGTGGTGAAAACATCAAATCACCCAGGTGACTCAGCCCCACTACAGATTGGGTGCCCTGTGACTTCTGGCTTTTTCCAAAACTAAAATCACCTTTGAAAGGGAAGAGATTTCAGACCAACGATAAGATTCAGGAAAATATGACAGGGCAGCAATTGGCGATTGAGAGAACTGTGTGAGGTCCCAAAGTGCCTACTTTGAAGGGAACTGAGACGTCACTGCCCTGTGTACAATGTTTCTTGTATCTTGTATTTTCCTCAATGAAGGTCTCTATTTTTCATAGCACATGACTGCATACTTTCTGGGCAGGCCTCATACGTCAAACTTTCTTCCTACTAAAACTTAACAACTTTTCACTCAATGGCAAGATTATCAGGAGTGAATTAAAATAATTAAGAAGGATATGGGTTAATCAGCTTGTAGAACCAGTTCTAAGAAATCTCCACCACCCCCTTTTCCCCCAGCCAGCTGTGAGAGCGAGTGGGTGATGGTTCCCACCTTTAGAAGCGTTACTGGTTTATCTTTTTAAACTTTCTCCCTGATAAAATTATTTTGTCATCCTTGGGCATCATCATTTTGATGATCACATCAACAACAGAAATGAAGACTGGGACCTAAATTGCAATGAGAACGTTTGTTCCAGAAAAGGATTTTCTGCATCATTTTGGGAAAGAAAATCCACCACTCATTTATTCAGGCCTGGAAGAAGATATATGAGCTCTCTGGACAGGCTCATAATTTTGATTCCTGATACTCTTTATTTCTCCAACAGTTTTTAAAAGCTGCAAAAAAGGAAAAAAAGTGGAGAAAAAGGCCTCCTAGTGGCTGCCCTCCTCCGATCTCCTATGGTCTCTCCGCCTGCAAACTTGCACTTTCTACTCTGAAGTAGAAAAGCCCTTCGTTCACCAGACCCCTCCCCCCAGGAGGCGGCTGTGGTCTCTCCACCGCTAAATGAGGCTGACACCTGAAGTGCTCAGCACTCACCGGAGCCGCTTACCCAAGGGTTTCTTCCATACAATGTTCTCCCTGAGAGAATGCTGACAAACGAGAGTGTCTCTTTTCTTGTTCTGTTTTGAGCACCTATAGAGATGGGCTCTCCATGCAAATGCCAAGTTGCCCTGCCTTTTAATCCGTTATGCAGTCACTCATTCAACAAATTCTTACAAAGCACCACCTCTGGGCCATGCATTGTGATAGGTATTTGGGTGCAGTCATTTCCCATCCCCACAGAACTAAGAATCTAGCAAGAGAGGCAGGCAGTGGAGCAGGGGCAAACATGCGGCACGTTCATCGCTGTGAGGCCATGGCAGCACGTGACCTGGGCTGAGGAGCGCAGGGTCAAGCTCCCCGAAAGGGTGAGAACCTGCAGCAGGAAGCGGAATGTCCAGTTAAAGAGGCCGGTGAGGGTGAGATTGACCCAGGCAGAGGGAACAGCCTGATTAAAGGCAAGAGAGAGCCTGGAGAAAGAGTAGTTAAGGAACTGAAGAAGACTGAAGGGATTAAGGTGTGGGAGAGTGAAGGGTTATTAGGGCCGAGGTCATAAAGGAACTTGTGCACCGTGTTACCGTGTCAGGACGTCCCTGGGGATAATGGGACCTCCCTGCAAGGTTGGCAGCAGAGCGGTGTCATGAACAGACGTGCACTTCTGAAAGGCTGTTCTTGTTACAGGGGGAAGAAGGGAATGTGAAGGTCAGTATTAGAAACCTGGAAATCTCTGTTGACTCTCTGAGTGAGGTCTGGCCCCCAGGAGCTGGACTGAAGATGAGGATTTTGAGATAAATGATTGATGAAGGAATTGCTGCTCCTGTAAGGAAGGAGGGGAAGCAAGACGGGGAAGGTGAGGACGCCACGCACGGGTGCAGTCACAGGCAGATTCCCTGCAGCAGCCTGATCTCCACGGGAGTCTATGAGAGTAAACTGTGCTTCAGCGGTTGACCAGCCTCAGAGCAAGGCAGCTGGGACCCCTGCCCCTGCCAGTCAGCCGCTAGCATGGGTTGCCCGCAGGTGTAAACTCCCAGGCAGTGCCAGCGCTTTCCACCTTCGGGTGACGCAGATCCAGTAGGCCAAGGGCAAGGGCAGTCTTCGGAAGATAGCTCACAAGTGCAAGCATTAAGAAGTGAAGCAGGCAGAAGCTGGGGGCGGGGCACAGCACATGGGAGAACAGGGTTCCAGCGGACCTGGGTAGGGCACCAGCAGTGTTCCTGCAGCGGCAGATATAGGAATCCGGATTTCAGGAAAGAGCAAGGGAGAGTGAGAAAAGGGAGAGTGAAAAGAGACACTGAAAAGATATGAAAACTTATGTGGGAGACAGAGGGGTTATGTAAGTAATTAGTTATATATTTTTAACTTTTATCAACAAGCACATACTCTTTTCTAAATGACAATGAGATTACACAATAAATGTATAACACTTTATGCTTGAAAAATTAAGACTGATATTTGTGAAGAGATATTGGTGCAGCAAGCAGAGAGCAGGAGGCCTCCGGTTTTTTAAGGGTGATATACAGGTATGACATAAATACTTACACACTCAGAAAGGAAGAAAACCAAGAGTGTAAGCCTTTCCTGAGAGCAAATCAATGCTAAGGAGAGAAAAGTTTAAAATGTGGTAGCCCAGTGGTTTCATATACATTGTAATCTGGATGCTCTTTAAAAAAAACTAATCCTCACCTAAGGCTATGTTTATTGATTTTAGAGAGAGAGGAAGGGGGAGACAGGGAGTCAGAGAGAGACAGAGGGAGAGAGAGAAATATCAATCAGTTGCCTCCTGTACATGCCCTGACCAGGGATTGAACTTGCAACCTTTTGGTGTACAGGATCGCTCTAACCAACGGAGCCACTGGCCAGGGCAGGCTGATGTTTCTTGATGAACCCAAAGCCGTGGGTGCAGCTGGGTTGACCAGCAGGATTGTAAAGGCGGTGCTGGGCTTCTCTTCCGCAACGCTTTTGGTAATTTCTCAGCATTGATTTAATAAAAGGAAGACAACATACTAATTTTTTCTGAGAGCCTGTTTGGTTGGATGACCTTGAAAAAAGCAAATAGATGAATTAAGGGCTCACTTTCATTAGCCAATATTAAAAGTCTATCTCATTGACATATTTTACTGGCTTTCAAGTTGATTTCACTAATGGAGGACTGGCTAGAAAAACATGTAGGAAAATACAGTGTACTAATATAATTTAATACTTTTCTCTAATGCTTTTTAGCTCAGTGCATATTTGGAAAATGGAATTTTTATTAACATTCTCAAAATAGCCCTCTAATAATTTAGAAAATGAGTGTATTAATGAACTCTTTGCCTAATGTTTTATTTTACAAAAAGGGGCAGCTTTGGCTTCCTGAACAAAATCCCTATGCCTTCAGAAACTAGCAGCATTTCTTTAGAAAACAGAAATCAAGTTCCAGGAAGAGCTAGAGCAGTATTAGGTACAGAGGTGGAAGTTCATGTTGCCTAGTTTAAAAAAAAAAGGCATGTTGAATAAGATGAGATCTTTTACTTTTCTGTCACACTCAGACATATTAACTTATCTTAGGCATGATTTCATTTTGGGGGCCAAGAGCACTAACAAAATCTAACTACCAGCTTTGGTTAACCTTCCTTGTAAATGGGAAGATTCCCCCTTCTAACGTATGATTTAATTGGGCGGTTGTTTACAGTTGCGGACTGGCCTCAGGCCTCCATGATCAGCAGTGACTCTGGATTTAAAACTTTGTGGTTAGCCACTGTCCTGAGCTGGGCAATGCAGTGCTGGGTGGGGCTTGAAGGGCTGGAAGCTTGTTGGAGTAACTTCCATGGTGTGTTGGCAAGTGAGGACCAAAGAGGGTAAGCAATTTTTATGGGCAATCTTAGCTCATATAACAGATTCCCTCTCCCTACTCATTCCCAGCCTCTTTCTGGCTCTCTGTGGTTTATTTAGAAAAAATCCATGAAATAGCACACTAATTGCTTTAGTCCTCATACTTGCTTTAGGCAAAGTATGAGGTGTAACTATACCATCAAAATCAATCTGATCCAAAGTAAAAACTTCAGCTACTCAATAATTTTTATCTGCTAGACACCTAATATGCATTAAAAAATTAAGTAGCTGATTGTTTGAATGTCAGCTAACATATGTTCAAGGTGCTACTAATGTTATAAAGACGGTGTTATCTTAAATTTATACAAAGCAATCCTGTTTAAAAATTCATGGCCACTTAACAGAAACTTCATGGATACCTGCATATACTCTTATTTGTTCTAAGGGAGTTATTTGTCCCCTTTCCCTTAATCATCAAATGACAGAATTCCCTCACATCATCTTGTCCTCAGGACTTGCTACCAACCATGAGACATCCTGTACGACCTCCCTTTCTTTCCTGCCCTGGAGCTATACACCTTTCTCTATACGCACTTATCCTGACTTTCCTTCTTTCAGTCTTAGAGAATGAGGAGTCAGTCCCCTGCTCTTCAAGCTCATCTATGCATCTTTGACCTTCTGCCTGTAGAATTGGGGAGCATGTGGTTAGAAAGCCACAAGGAGAGAAACAACACATTACTTTAAGCACATGCCACATACACAAAACTCCAGTACCTAGCTCACTTTCTGTTGGAAGTTATACAATTTTTATTTTTTATTTTGAGATTTGTCACTTCTACACACTTGAGAATGTTTGGCCCAAAAGATGCCTTTAGTGTTTCACTGTGGATTTGAGAGGCAATGTTATTTGCTATGGAACCCTTTCTGCCATGGAGTAAGATGGGATCTCATTGAGGATCTCATTTGCCTTTCCTCCTGCCATACTTCTGCCAGCATCACTACCACGGACTTCCTGACTGTCTCTACACCTTTGTGATATTCCATGATATTCAAAATCAGGAAGACTTACAGTAAGAGAAGTCAAGCCATGGGCTCGTACTCACAGGAATCACCAGTCTGATCATGCGCTCTGTTCCCGTGTAATGTATGTACCCTTCATAGGAGGGTGGCATGGCTTATTAAAACTCTGTTGTGGCACGAGCTGGGAGACCATGCATTATGAGATGTGAGTGCCATCTTGGAAGATAATATGTAGGAGTTACTTACACTGGATGCGAGGCATTTTTCATAGCCCATATATGGGCTTAAGAACCAAGCGATGAGAGGGAAGATGTGCCCATCACTGTTTTTCCCAATGAATCAATTGGAAACGATGTGCTTTCTTTCCCTAGAACTCTGAGAGCTGCTGGTGAAGATGTTTTAGCATTCTAGAGATGAAGGCATCTCTGCACAAATGCTTTCCCTGAATTGTAAAATGAGACTGCCGTCTGACTTTTGGGGCTTCTATGGCCTTTGGGTGAACCAGCCAAAGTAATAGGGCTGCTGTTATATAATGGGGGCAGAGAGGGGTGTTCCCTGTGATGTCAGAACCCTCAGGGATGGAGGTTCAGCCATCTCACCAGTTAAAGAACTCTGGTCAGCAGAGGGAATGAGAACCAGCAGAAAGAAGTCACAAATACCAAGAGTTGCCACTAGTTGAAAAAAAATGAGTACTGTAACCTTATAGTTTCAGCGATTCATATATATTTACTTATGCCAATTTTAAAATGTACACTATCTACTTCCTTTTCCTGTATGCTGTTGAGTTACATGGCATGTGCTAGAACTGGTTAACTACCCAGGTGAGTCCAGAGGAGAATTTGGAGACAGGACCGTGAGAAAACCAGAGGAACTGACCTCATCCAGAAATCTTTCACTGGAGCTGGAAGCAGTGAATGAGATTTTAAAGTTCTTCCATTGGGAAGAGCACATTTTTTTTTTTTTTTAGAAATGGGGGCTAATTGCATCACACCACCTAGGAGCAATTTCACAGTTTGGTTTGGGAAGTAGGGTGTTGAGCAGCTAAAGGAGTAGACGGTGGAGGGCATCTGCAATTTTTGTTTGCGACTCAGCATCCCAATCCCTGCTTCTGTGTTTGGGAAGTCCCCTTTTGTAAGTCCTAATAGGAGGCAACAGCTCTTTCTACTTAGAATTAAAAAAGATTTGATGCTCAAGTACACAGCGTTCCTGGCAGTCGAGGAGCAGGCACCTGACTCAGACACGGCCCGTTACGCTTGTTTGGCCTGTATTTGAGGTTGGTGGTAGAGATGTGAAGCCTCTGCAACCAGTGAAGAGAACATTTTGCAACTGAGTAGCATCCAGTTTGGGGAGGCAACTGTAGCATTCAGTTTTTAGTGGAAGTGAGAGTTCTGCCCCTTCCAGACGAAATCTGTGCCCAGGTGTGGTGTGGCCACTTGCCCTTGTTGTCTGAGCTCCGTTCCCGGGCCCTCATGGTAATTCTGAGAGCTATCTAGTATCTTTTCAATAAATTATTTTTCTGCTCACATCACCTAGAGTCACTTTCTGCTTCTTTCAACTAAGAAGCTTGAGTTACACACCAAGGACGCCCACGAGATGTACTGTAAGCTTCCTTCTCTGAGAGCTGAGCATTCGAAACCCACTTGCGAGTGGGATGTAGACTGTGTCTCCAAAGGAACCCCAGGACCCAATTCACCCAGAAGCCTACTTGATTACGTAAAAGCAGCATCTATATACAGCTGTTTATCCTCAGTACTGGAGGCGTGAGGTTAATCCTGTGGTCGCCCTGACTACATGATTCACGGGGACTGTCTCAGTGTTCTGAGTCATAGGAAACCTCAGGTGGGCTGTGGAGCCCCAGGAAATGCTTGTGGTATTTTCAAACTGATGTTGCAATAGGAATATGATCTATAAATCCTGCATGCTGGCCTCAAAATGCTGAAAAGGCATTAACATAAACTTTTAAAAAAACAAATGGATGAAAGAGGGGGCAAGTAGAAGGAAGTGGAATCCAAAAAATATGTGGTTGTTATTTCATTCACAAAGGTAAAAATGATTGAACAGTGAGTGGGTTTCTCCTTCCTTCCTTCCTTCCTTCCTTCCTTCCTTCCTTCCTTCCTTCCTTCCTTCCTTCCTTCCTTCCTCAGAGTGGAAACCAACAAGGATCTCATTATACAGAAAGGAAGAAAAGGCAAGTTTCTAAATTAGCAAAAACTGGATGAATCCTCTTTTGAGCAGCTTATGAGATCATTAGCAGAGCTTGGCTAAAATGAACAATTTGAATTATCCAGTTGTCTATGGGAAAAAAAGTTCAATAAAGCATACTTATCTATTTTGTTAATATGAAAAACATATGGGTATTCAGAATTCTCATGAATAGGGAAATCTATTGAAAACGTAACCATGGAAGGCAAATCAGACAGTAGAGGTGAGAAATGGAAAGTGTTTATGATCTTAGGAAGATAAAAGGAAACAATTTCAGATTGAATTGAACCTGAAGGGTGCAGAAGTTCAAGCATTGAAAAGAAAATCCTATGGCATGGCTAGAGAGAAAGAGAAAACAGCATTGAAAATAATGCATATATATGTATATATGTACGCACATATACATGCATATATGTATATATGTATATGTGTGTATATGCAATGTATATATATTTGTGTGTGTGTGTGTAGTGAAGTAGTACATGAAGGTAATTCCACTGAAGTAGGGCTCTTTTTGGCTGTTGAAGGACAGAAAGTAATTATATGGAAAGTGAAAATAAGGACACATAATTCTTTATGCTCATCCGTAGTACCAGCTTCTAATAGTTTGTAAAATGGTTTATAGTTTCAAGGATTACAGTCGTGGCATGGGTGAGTGAGCAAAGGCTTCAAATTAGCCAGGCTGGGACTGAATTCTAGCTCTGTCACTCCGTTTCCGGGGCTGCCGTAACAAAGTACCACAGACTGGGTAGCTTAACATAAATTCATTTCCTCACAGTTCTGAAGGTCAGCAGTCTGAGGTCAAAGCATCATCAGGGCTGATTCCTTTGGAGCTCACTGGGGAGGTTCTGCTCCAGGTCTCTTTCCTTGGTTTGTGTCTCCCCATCACATTCACCCAAGTTTCCTGTTCTTATAAGGACACCAGTCAGATGTCTCAGAGTCTACTGTAATGACTTCACTAATTCTTCCGAGGCACCTTTACTATCTTTAAAGTAGAGATAAAAGACCATTGGAAGGTGAGAGGCAACCCACATATAGTCACGGCTGGCATGTCGTAAAATCTAAAAAAGAAAGTGAAAATACTATCGCTGTTTACTGTTGTGATAAAGTACAGCATGAGCGTTCAAAGCATACAAAACCCGCACGGTCTTTTAAATTGTGTTACTCCAGCCCCATCGGTGACTTCAGAAAAATCTCTGTACCCCACAGAACTTTTCTTTGACCCTCACAACTGGGGGTGTCTTTGAACAGATTTCAACTCTTTTTCTCTTCTTTCCTGACCTGCCCAAGACATCAACATCTTTTACGCAACCAAGACAATATGGTCTGGCTAAAAAAATAAAAATAAAATAAAATAAAGTCTGATTTCCCACCTAAATACTCTTTCAGGTGAAAAATAAACAAAAAAAAGCAAAAAGGGAGACTTAGAGTATATGAAATTTTGTAGATACCTGCAACCTACTTTTCTAATCACTTTTAAACCAGCAGGTACTGGTGCAGCTTTCAGAGGGCTGAGCCAGTTGGAGAAGCTGGAAGGAGCCAGCAGAGGGCAGCAAAGTGCCAGACAGTTGGGCCTGCAGAGGGATCCAGGAGGTGCGGGAGCCACTTTGGCAGGTGGGTTTCCCTCTAGGACAGTGGTTCTTACAGTTTGTTGCATGTTTGCACCACCTGCAAAGTTTTTAAAATTCCTGATATCCCCATTAAGTCAGATTTTCTAAAACTGGAAGTTTTACAGTGGAACTCCAATTGTCCTACTGTGTAGCCAGGTTCGGGAATCACTGCTCTGGGTGGAACTAAGGGGGAGAAAGAGGTAGAGGTTATACTGGGGGTGGGGGCACTTGTTGGGGCGCATGTCACAGTCCATTAGAGGATCCAAGGACCATGTTTGGGATCTGAGGAAAGATGTGGGCAGAAATGAGTGAAAGCCAGCCAGGTTTAGTACTAAGACGATAGCCATCATCCTAGGGAAAAACACTTTGAAAGTTTCTCAATTGTGACTGAATTGCAAGCATTAGTAGTGCTTTGAACATAGCCCTTCAAACCGGTTGGGATACTAAACGAGATACGGCAAATGCAAAACGGAAAAAGACCAAGTTGCTAAGAGCATGAAAGAAACAGGGGTGAAAGTTACCCACAAAATAGGCAAAAGCAGGAAGTATTATGAAATACTCACCTAGGAGGTCTATGAGAGAGGCCAAGCAATCCTCCCCACTAATTGGGTCCATCAACACCTTTGGCATATAAATCACTTTTAGGAAGGACTAAGGTACTTTGAAGACATTTCAAAGTTCTTATGAATCCTGAAGTCTAAAGGAGTGAACAAGGAGAGGTTTTAAATGAGGTTTTTTTTTTTTTTTTTTTTTTTTTTTTTCAGAGAGAATTGATAGGTTATCAAATCTAAAGATTATGGAGGGAGGAGAAATTCTGATTCTACTCACCAAGCCTCCAGCCCTTGAGAAGTCAGAATATGCAGTGGGAGAGTGTAACATATTTATGAGGAAATACAGTTGTGATCACGATATCTGTCCGAAGTGTGGTTGCTGTCTGCATAGGTGGTTTGCAGTGGAGGTGTTAAGAACCTGTTTGTCAGCCGTTTGGGAAAGTGAACTTTGTGTGTGTGTGTGCTGGGACTCGAAAGTGCTCCGAGTTGACAGAACACAGACAGACGTGTTTCTCTGAAGTAGCAGTTCTCAAAATTTACTGTTTGTCAGATTAGGACACACATAGTTGGGCCCCTGCATTTCTGATTCAGAGGGTCTTGTAAATTTGTGTTCCTCACAAGTTCCCAAGTGAACTGTTGATCTGGGGATGACACTTTGAGAACCATCACTTACAAGGAAAAAAAGTTCTTATTCTGTGAAGAGGATACTTCAGGATAGGGGAGGCCTATCGAGAATGCTTACCTCCGCCAAACTCAGTGATTTCAACTTTGTACATTGGAATCACCCGGAGAGTGTTCACAATACTGACACCTGAGTCCCACCCCAATAGACTGTTGTACTTGACCTGGCAAGTGACCTGGGCAGGTGACTCAAATATGCAGCCAGGGTCGAGAGTCAGTAGCTAGCTAGCCAACCTCCTCGTTCTAGCTGGTGTTACATTTCGTCTCTGGATGGCCCCAGAAGTTCTGCAGTGAAGGTCATGAATAAGATCAGCTGACATTTGTCACATGCTTTTTATGGGTCGGCACAGCTGGAAGTCCTCTGTGTGGATAATCTCACTTAAACTTCGCAGGAAGAGACCCATTGTCCGCAACCCCTGCAGGAACAGCGTCTGTGGCTTATGGCTCTGCAACAAATTATAAAGCTGGTTAAGACTTGGAAAAAATATATTGGCTCCAAAACACAAACGGGGAACTGAAAAAAAAAGGAAATTATTATTAATCATTTTGACAATAAAATGATAAAACTCTAGAACATTTAAAAATGATTTCTTATATTTAATAAAGAATGCATGTGCTTTTAGAGATATGCTTAGTGTTTTGTAAGGTACAAATGCCCAAGTGCCTATGAATGTCTTCAGATGGCTCTGCTCCTTGTAACATTACATGATAGAAATTGTTAGCTCCACTTCACAGATGAGAAAATTGAGGCACAGGGGATTTAAGTAATTTGCTTCAAGCCTAAGTAAGGAGCACACAAATAATTTTAACTCAGAGACTCTGTGAGTCTGTTTGATGTAAGGTATCCTCTGTAGGTGCACGCCTTTCAAAGAAATTCCCCAGGGAGGTTGTAAAGGAATTACAATGGAGGCTGTTTAAAACCCTTTCAGAGACTCTATGGATCACTGAACTCCCTGGCTGATTTAACAGGGCACGGGGGCTGAGTGCAGCTGCTCAGAGGGCTCCCTGGAGACTGTGCCAACGGCACCCCTGGGGCTGGACAGCGAGGTAGCCCTGCGGCAGGGCCGCCGGTTCACACCCCTTGGTTAGCAGCACAGCCTTGTTGACTATTGCTTAAAAAGGAAAAACAGTTCAGGTACTCAGAAGATGCCCTTGGTTCACTTAAAAAATTATAAACTCTTGATCGTTATCTGGGATTTGACCTTGATTTGAAAAAAAGGAAACGGATAAAAGGAAGCTTATCGTGTGACTCCACCCTCCTCCTCCTGCAGTTATGGGAACCAGGACTGGAAGGCAGACCCTGAGGCCCCTGGACCAGGAGGGTCGATGCCTGCTGGCGTTTTCCACCTGCCAAGTTTCAGTTAAGGGATGTGTCACGTTTCCTCTAAAATCGTCACCCTCTGGCATCGGAAAGCCCAGCATTTCTTCAAGTTCAGAATTCTTTCTCCTCTCCTGCCATCTGGTGGCGTTTCTTAGACACACGTTCATTCAACTGTTCCTGATGCCGAGTCGTTTCTACATTTATTTTGTTTTCAAGGTCATTGCTGCTAAAATCATCACGTCATATTCTTAGAAAAATCAGAACATTTTATTTGATTCGGCATTTATCAAATAAAATGGGCATTTTGTTCAGGACAGGGCATTTCATTCCTGCTAAATATTGTGTTTCTAAAATTTGAGCTAATTGTGGAATGTCATTACAATAATATCAGTATGAATCTATACAAATTTGTACTTTAAATAGAATGGAAAATCAAGACATGCAATTGTATTAAACTGGACATTTATTTAAACCTACAAATCACTAGTTGGTGTGATATCAGGCAGTGAAAGAAAAAAATGCTGCTTAAAATTTTCCTTTTGAAATGAATCCTTGACTTGGCTAATGTCACTGATTTCCTAGTATCATTCGGTGGTTGCCACTGTTACACTTGGAGTTAAAAATTAATTCAGTCTCATTCATATTGTCAAAAATCATCTATGAAACCCATTTCTGGGGTAATCTGACAGTTTTCTGCCCTTCTCCTTGCTGTAGAAGTAAAATCCCGGTTCTCTCACTTCTCTGAGGAAATAAGAAAATCTAGCAAACATCAGCTCAACCCTGTGGTCACCAACTTCTCTGTGACCTAGATGTGTGGGGCCACCACATTAGGGATCCGGAGAAGGGTCATCTGTCTTTCCCCTTAAGCTTCAATCTGGCAAATACGCTTCCCCCTGGAACCCAGGCCTAGTCTGCCAAGCAGTAGAGAAAAACTTCATCATGTAAACATCAAACACAAAGTTATACATGATGAATAAAGGGCCCAAAGAAACCCCAACTCATCAAAGCCATATCTTCAAGTGAAACCAACAATTTAAAATGAAAAAGAGAACCGAGAAATAAAATGCAAACTTCAGAAGGCCTAACTGAATATTTTGATTTACCAAATGTCAACATGTAATTAATTCATGTTTTTTGTTTTTCAACACATAATGGCAACCAGTACACAAGAGAAGCCTGAATGTGATTTGTTGATTAAAGGATAGAATGAATAATAAGTGCTTGAAAACCAGTTGAAAAAAATCTTAAGGTATTGATAATATTAGTCAAAAGCTTTTGAAATGCTTGAAAATGGTAAGTATACTGAAACAATACCAAACATAATTTGTGATTAAAGAGAAGGAATACTAAATGCTTGAAAAATATTAGTGTTTGCCTAATACTTACCATTTTTTATCTACTTTGAATTTCCAGCTTATTTTTCTAGGCCTGTTTATATGGATCAGATGAAAAAAAATGAAACATCTTGAAGTCTTTTGTGCAATTGGAATAATTAATTGGTTTCAGTCTGCTCATTGTGCTTAGGTATAATTTACTTTTGTAGGGCCTTCTTCCCTAGCTTCTAGCTTCGTAAGCAGACAACGTTTCTTCACATTGACCGCCGGGCTAGTGGTGTTCTTCTCTTGGAAAACAAAACACACAAACAATGTATTTACCCTATGACAAGAATCAGGGACAGAGAAGAATCTTGATTTGCCTCAGATTAGAGGTCAGGAAAGACATGAAATGAAGTCCCAGGTTTCCGGCCTCCACGCCCTGTACAGTGCCCTTCACAATTTATAAGAATTCCAGGCATACTCAACAAGGTGAATTCCATCATTTCCATCAAAACCAAATCAACACTGCTGAACAATCCTGCTAAATGTGGTCAGTTTTCTCACCAAGCTCCTGGGGTGGGCACATGTTGGTATGATTTGTAAACTGGGCCAGTAACTCAACAGCACTGGCGGATTAGGACGATGGTAGGAGACAGCACTCCACTTGGATCCTCTCTGAGGTGATTCCGGGCCTGCACAGCTTTGATGTCTTTGTCAAAGCAGCGCTAGATGCAGAAATCCCCGGACTCCTACTCGGTGGATTCCCAGGGCGTGGTAGCCTCTCAGTCAGGTGGAGAAGGCAGCAGGCTGGAGGCACAGGTTGAATGAATGGACCATCCCAGAGACCCATGTCCAGGGAACGCTACAGCATCCTGAGATCCCCCGGGGAAGCCAGTGGTTCTGTGGACAAAGGATGAAATTGGGTTTGGATTATTTTTATATGCTTTACACGTTTCATTTTAAAGATTGCTGTATTCATCTTGTGGCTAGAATACTTTCAAGTGAGGATTCTGCCAGTTTCTAGGCTGCGGATGAGATTGGGACAGTGTCAGGCTGGAAGTCATTCTTTCCTCAAAGTGGAAAGACTGGGCTCGTGGTTCCTGCAAGTGGTTTTGATGGACGCCGTGTTCAGAAACTATAGTTTTAAAAATCAAAACATTAAGTTGCTTACCCACTTCCTGATCCACTTACTGTTTTTCAACAGGTAACTCTGGCTTTTAGATGTGAAATCAATGTGCTTGTGAAAGTATAAAGTCATCCTTCAGAAAATACAGCTCAGTCAAATACATTTGCTTGGGGAAAAAAGAGACTTCTGTCTCTTCAATAAGCTCTGAACCAGAGATAGGTGTATTCTTAGTACGTGTCACTAAAAATACTTATAGAAAACCCCCTCTAGCTATTCAAGTTTGGGCCTGAGTACGATATAGCTTTTGTTCAGCAGTTTTATTTTAATCTGAATGTGCAAAGACTTTCAGCAAGTGTTCTTTATGGGCCTGCATGCCACATAATGCTGACAAACTAGCGTTTTATTGACGTGGAAAAGCCTTTCTAGTTAAACAAGTAGGCATAGCTGTCTATTTTTCCTCTTAATATGAATATGAATCTCGTGCTTCCTGGTAGAGGTATTTTGAAACCTTACGGAGGGGTGGACTGTCTTGTGCTTTCTAGAAAATGCACCCAGTTTAACCGAGTTCTGCATTTGGGGCAGGATTGCATTCATTATTATTCCATCCCACCCACCCACCCCTTTTTTAAATCAGCGACACCTGCCATCTCCTGACTATGAGCCATTGGGTTTTATCGCCCTACATGTAAAAACTCAGAGGACTCTTGTGGGAGCCACCTGCCACTTACGATGTCTAGCACACCGAGACCACCGCCCCGGAGAGGCCAGGTGTGGGCAGTCCGGTTGAGAGCCCAGCTCGGTCCTAGCCTGCTGTCAGCACGAACTGCCCAGCTTGTGAGTGTGCCATCCTGGACTGAGCCCCGAGACGCCTGCAGCTCCCACGGTTATCTGACCGCAGTCTCACGAGAAACCTCAAGCAAGAGTTACCTAGCTCAGCATTTTGCCCAGAGAGAATTCTGTGGGGCTATTGGACAGGATACCAGTTAAAAGGCTGGTGAAGGATCCATGGAGAGCTCAGGTTAGTGGTAGGAATATTTATATCTTATACACCCATAATGTCATCTCTAACATAACTCTATGTTTCTACCTCTCAAGGCAAAAGTGATGAAGACTCTCTTTTCCTTCCATTTCTTTTTTTTTTTTTTCTTTGGCACACAACCTCTGCCAGAGCTTCTGTGGCCATTTTGTGACTTTGCTTTTCTCTGAGTCCTCAGTCTAACTGGGTTGTCACATGCATGTTTGTGGGAGTGCATTTCCCCTTTCTGTCCCTGTACAACCTTGGGACCGACGCTATTGTACTCCCGGGATTTCTCTTTCCCTTGCCTCTCACTTTTTGAGTTTAAATTCTCTTTGCTGTTCAATGATCCATTTTCCTCTGCCCCCTTTTATTTTGACAAACTTACTTCTCTTTTCTCTATACACTATGATTCCTACCTTTTAAAATTGCATTATAATAGATTGTGGACATTATATTTAGAACAAATGTATAAAATGGTAATTGTGGAGAAAGGGAAAGAATTTACAATTATTTAGTCTGCAGAAAGTATTGTTTAAAGAATTTCATTTGCATGAATCCGAAAAGCAATGTGCTTTACTTACAGAATGAGATGGATACAGCATGAGAGGTAAGACAGGAGGGGTGATCAACCTTCAGCAAAGCTTCTCCAGGCTCTCTGCAGGTGGCTTGAAGTCTTTCCTTTGTTCTCCACGTGTCATGTTTATACTCATCTTTAAAATCTCAATTTAAAGTCACTCTATTCAAAGTAGACCTTCAGTAATCTGTTTTCCTCACAGCGCTAATTTCAAGTACTGCATTTACAAATTTTCTGTGGCTTTGTAATCACTATTGCCTTGTTGGTTACTGAAGAGGTCTCTCCCCTACCAGAATGTAAGCTCTTTGATGGGGGCTGGTGCAGCTCTGCTCTTCTTGTTTGCTGTTGATTCACAAGCGTCAAACATAGTTTTAGGTATACATAATAGGTGCCCAATAAAAACTCTCAACTAAATGCTGCTAATGCACTGCCAAGTTCATCATAACTGAAATAATGGTACATGCAATTGCTGCAGAAACGGAAGGTACTATGTGGGAGCTGGACCACTGGTGTTTTCACTGGTATTGTTTAGATTAACAGGGAAAAGATGGCCACATGCAAATTAATCAAGAAGACAAAGCCGAGCTGTGGTGATTTTTTTCTTGTCATATTTCTTCTTTCTCATTTTTAGATACACCAAAAATATGTGAATTTTAATGAGAATAATTCTTAAGCCCTTTGTCCCCAAGGGCCTTTAAGATACTGAGAAATTGAGTGATTTTACAAGTTGCATTGAGAATGTCATAACAGGTAGAAAGTGGCAAGGGGTTGGGATGAGCTAAACTTTCTAGCCTTCCTTAAATTGCATGACATTGGTACTATCTTCTCTGCTACTTCATATTATCAGGAACAAGTGCTTTTTTTTAAAGGAAAGGTTTAGGCAAGTGTGTTTGACCTCATTTTTTTGACATTTGGAAGCAACCCATTTTATAGAAAGTGGAATTGGTGGCATCTCCATGGGTTCCAGCAAAGTAGAACTATGGAGAGGAGAGAACAAATGACAAGGAGATGGTTAGCCTGAGGTTGAATGTCCCTTGTGTCACCTACCAAATCAGTGATCTCATTCAACTGCTGTTAAGGCTCATCTTTTTTTACTTGAAAATTGGAGATGATAGATTACGAAGTTTCCATGACATGGCATTTGTGAAAGGTACCATAAAGTAGGAAGTCAGCCTTTGCCAGTTGCCCGATGACTAACCCAGGCAAACTGACATTCTAATACTCTGTGATTATTATGAACGGAATATAATCATTTACTCTACATTTCTACATAAAGCTTGTTATTTCCTTAATTTAGTAAATTATAGATAGCATGATATACAACAATAGATTAGATACTCTCTTATTTTATTCATGCTTTACTTCATTTTAATACATACAACATAATAAGTAATAAAAGGGCATAGATCTTAAGTTTATAGCTTGATGGATTTCTCTCTAAAGTACACACTCATGTAACCACGATCACCATGAAAATATATTTCCTGCACTGCAGATGGCTTCCTCATGCCCCCTCTTACTCCCATCCAAAAGTAACCCCTAATCTATTCTCTATCTCTACTGAATAATTTGATCAGATTTTAAATTTCACATAAAAGAAATAATACTGTATGTTCCATTTTGTGTTTAACTCAACATGTCCATGAAGTTTTCCATGTTTTTATGTAACAACATTATTTTAAAGAGCATTCCTGAACCTGATAAAGCAAAGTTATTTTCAGAAATAAAAATGTCTCCTTCAATGTTTTTATCCATTATTCCCCTAAACACTCAACATGAATTCACGGTTCTTCATGTTCTTCCTGAATAATCTTATTCTGTTTATTATATCTGTGATTCATCTCTCTTCATCTTTGCCATTAGGATGGCCTGCTAATCATCTCTAATTATGTCATCTAATTCTGATTCCATTTTGTAGCGCTATCAGATAAATAGTGGTGCTTTAAATGCTAGCAGTCAGGTGTAGAAGAGATCATAGAACCAAAATTTCCACAAGCCTAGTGGAAACGGTTTCCTGACATCCTAAAGGTTACAGTGATTCATGTCTTGCTGCGCTGTTTGTATCATTCGATCTGATTTCTGTAGGAGAATGGAGGGTTGAATGTCCTTCAGGGTCAGGTTTTGGAATATTTTCACTTTAATTACTACAGACAAGGAGGAGGAAGTGAGAAAGCCTAAAATACAGGAGAAATAAATTTAACTGCTCCATAATAGGGCAAACATGACTCTTTTATTGTATTAAAGACCTGGCACAAATCCGATTACTTTAATCTGTGGATATTGGGTTATCAGGGCCTGATGTTATTAAACATTTAAATTATTTGATTGATTGTTCCTACGTTCTCACTCTAAGCAAAAATTTTTGGATTACAGATTGTCAACTCACAAGTTTTGCCTTGGCAGATATACAACTTATTGCAAATTAATTACTTTCTATGAAGATTGTATACATCAGCCTTTGTGAACCTCATCAAGTTGAGTTGGTATCCTTGGTCAGAACAACTTTGTTGCGCTGGAGTTCGCAAGTCTGCTAAACTGAGTGTCTGTCATAAAGAAGAGAGAGTATGCAGTGAATGTTTCTCAGGAAACACTCTGGGGAGGGTGCTGTGTTGCCCAGATGCTTCCATCACAACAGGACAATCTATTTACCCAGCCATTACGGGGATTGTCCGCTGCCACCTCTCTTTGAAATTGTCTCTGCTAAAGAGAGTCACCTTGCCTAAGGTCATGATCATCCCCAGGGCAGCCCCCATTCAGTGCCTCCTCAGTGTAGGAAGATAAACATCCCATTCTCTTGTCCTAAATGAGGACAACTCTGAAAGGCCATCAGGTCCCAGAGCCCCCCAAGGACAAGAAACACCAACCTTTGGTGATACGGGAAATATGTATATGTTTACAATAACATAGGTTTTATTCTTAAACATGCAGCACCCTGGGAGAAATTAATATTGTTACAAATTGGGAAAAATAAAAATTCTATATTACAAAAGCAGTAGTTTTGAGCTTCAGAGTAATCGATGCCACAGGGAATGCACTAAAATTTGGGAACGCGCCTCTGCCTCCACGGTACCATTTCCATTTTTTGCCATAACCGCAACCGAAGCATAGGCTGTTCACACAGAGAAGGAAAGGGGGAGGAAGATGGCTAAGTACTGCATTCCCGTGGCACCAGAGCTATGACTGCATTGGGCAATGGAGGAATCAGGTGAGGATGAGAAGGAACAATACTTGGGACGGCATCTTTGATCTATTCCTGGTTGCTTTTTAATACTTGGGGGTGGAATAAGGTTGATATGGCCAGCTAAAATATAAGCAGTAACATACTATTTTAATATGTAATAATTTTGAAGCGATGTTTTCATCGAGTAATTTACATTTAGTGTTTCTTAGTTGTGACACGCTACTGATTACTTTTACTATATGTGCATATTAGATGGGAAGCACATTTTAAATTACTGAATATACCTTTACCTACATTTACATAAAATCCATCTAAGCCCACTTTGACTCATACTTTTGACCATGATTTTTGTTTTTTTTTTTTACTTCTTTTAACCCTTATTTTGCTGAGTGTTTGAAAGTTAACTGTGTGGTCCCCAGCCCCTGAGAATGGAGAAGAGCTAACTAACCATCATTTCCTGACCAAGAAATAGTTAAATAAGGTCCCTGACTCAAAGTGTTTACAATCCAATCAGAGAGATACGTATAGAGTAAGAGAGTAACTCTATACAGCACATGCAAGTGTCACATCTCGGGAAGATTTTTTTTTCCATGTTGATTTTAAGGAACTCAAAGGCAAGAATAGAGCCTTTTACCTTCAGAATCCAGCACGGTCTCAGGCAAGGTTTCTCAGCCTCAACACTATTAACCTTTTGGGCCAGAGAATGTTTTGTTTTGGGGGATGACCTGTGAAGGATGTTTAGCAGCACCCCTGGCCTCTACCCAGTAGATGCCAATAGAACCCATCCCAGCTGTGACAAGCAAAAATGTTTCCAGATGTCCTCAGTGGGTAAAATTGCCCTCAGTGAGAACTACTGCTTTGGAGGCTCAGAAAATATCAACAGAAAATACTTTGAGTTATAACCATATGTTAAGATAAAGCAAGTATTTTAAAACTCAAAAGTGAGCAACGGTATCATTTTTTTGAGTAAGAAGACATATCAGAGTTTTGAAATTTCTGAAGTCAAGTAATAACCCTTTCAAGAAACCATTTTATTAGGCTCCTTGTAAAGTAAATAATGTACCAATAAAAGTGAATAGAGTAAAAGGATCTTTCACCTGCCTGTACCCACAGGTATCTGTTTCAGTTTGGCAAATAACTGTTGATATTCTTCCAAAAGTTTTGGGTCATTCACCCAGAAGGTTTAGCCCTTTAATGCAATCCAATCCTGTCCTATTAAGGCCAAGATCTATTGCCAGATGAATGTGGCCAGTTTGGGAACATTCCAAAAGCCCTTTCTACGTCTAATGAGATTGTACAATCTTTTAAGAGAATAACAAGTTGCATATGGCTGTCATGAGAGAAGAATTTTATTATACAGAATTGAAAACATAGAAGAAACATTTGGAACTCACAGAAGTCATTACAAAGGCAAATGCAAATAATAAGTAGGGGAGGATGGAGCTATACATCACCAGTGTTTCTCAGTATTTGAAGAGGCTTGGGCCATCATCATTGTCTAATTGCATCAATATCATTTAAAAATTGCTCAGACATAATCAGGGCCAGAACTGTGTTTTTGAAAACATCAGCTTTCTATTTTGGGGCTTCTTTCCTGCTTTATAGAATTTTCAGTGATATCCCAAACTCCTGTAACCAGTGAGTCAAAAGATCTTTTGAGATCCCTACTTAACCTATTACTTGCATCCAAGATGCAATGCCTGGTAAGTGGCATAAGGTATTACTTGCCACTAAGGTGTTTGCATTAAGCCGAAAACCAAAGGTTCTGCATTCAGTTCCAATGGTGGGGATGAGGGTGAGGGTGAGGGTAGGGGAAGGTGTTCCCACACCAACAAACACTTCTCAGACACCATCGAGGTGTCCTATAGTCCAACTCAATTCTGACACTATCTACCTGGAGATAGCAACATATCCCACGGTTTAAGGGGTCAGTCACACAAGACTGTCCCCTTCCCCCAATTTCAGCTGCCAGTTAAAAGCCCAGGTTGTCCCCTGTGTTTCTGACCAACTTGCTATAGATTGTAGGTTTCTACAACCCCCCCCACCCCCCTTGGGTTTGATTAATTTGCTAGAATGGCTCACAGACATCAGAGAGGCATTTTATTTACCAGATTACTGGCTTTTTATAAAAGGATGTAATTCAAGAACAGCCAGGTGAAAGATACCTATGTCAAGGTATGGGGAAAGGATAGAGCATCCACACCCTCCTCATATGCATAATTCTCCCCAAATCTTCATGTGTTCACCAACCCAGAAGCTCTCTGAATGACCCCTGTCCTTTTGGGGTTTTATGGGGTCTTCATTGCATAGTTGTGACTGATTAAACTACTGGCCATTGGCAATTAATTCAACTTCCAGTCTCTCCCTCCTTCAAGGAGGACAGGAAGTAGGACTGGAAGTTCCCACTCCCTAATCACATGATTTGTTCTCCTGGTAACCAGCCTTCATCCTTAGGTGTGTTCCAAAAGTCACCTCATGAATATAACAAGAGACACTTTGACCCTCTCAGAAATAAGATGAAGATCAAAAATATATTTCTTATTATAATCACAATATCCCACAAAGAAGGAATTGGGGATAGGAGGGTCTTCCTGAAAATTAGACCCTCTTAGGTGTGAGAGGGTATAATAAAGACTCACAAGGGTTACCATGAAAGATGTCCGGAAGAACGTAGAGCAGGTGCAGAATTTGTGCGGAATGAAGGAAGAGAGAATGACAATGTCTAACTAGCCATCATGAGCATCGGAGACCACTTCCACACAGAAGCACGTTTGTATAAAGCCAGGCCTCAAAGTAGACACTGAATTCATATGCTCCTGGACATTGAGGGAAGGGAAAAGTGAACATAAAATTGTTGAGAGATCTTGGAAATTGGATCCACAGAGAAGAAGTGTCTATCAAACCAGCTAAAAACATAGAGCATGACTAAAATCTTTAAATATTTCTAGAAACAGTGGGCTGGCTCTTGGGTACCAGAAACTCAGATGCTCTTTTTGTTGCCTTTTAGTCAAAATGCATGTGCCAAGGGCACACATACTGATAATGGATAGTCTGTTTGAATCATTACTGTGTGCCAAGAAGTTATTTAATTTCTTCAGCAATACTCTGAGGCAGGTGCTTTTTATCATGTTCACCTTACAAATGAAGAGACTGAGAAGTAACCTGCCCAAGGTCACACAGTAAGGATTTGCACCTAAGTCTGACAGACTCCAATGCTTAAGTTTTTATCCACTCTAAACCACAGTGCTTTGGCAGAAGTGAATTAGATGTTTCCAGAGTCAAGTGAGGGACCAAACCAGCTTTCCTTCTATCTCCTGTGCACTTGAGCCCCAAGTAGATTTCTCATGAGATTTGTCTTAAAGACTTTGAACCCACTGAACTTGATAGCTGTTAAGTTGTCTTGTCAAAGCAAGTTGTCTTGTCAAAGCCAGTCATCTTGCCAAAGCCAGAGTGGGGTAGGAGTTGCACTGGGAGGGGTGAGGTATGAGGCAGAGAGAACTTGTAACTGAGTGTGCCTGGTATCCTGCTGGTACTAAGGGGATGGTAGTGATGTCTTAGCACTTGTCAGTCAGATGTGGGCAGAAGTGGGCTGAGCAACGGTGTTCCTGAGCCTTAGTGGAAACAGCCCTAATGTTTTGGTCAGGGAGGGTGTAGAATTCCAGACCTGGCCTCTTTTTTTCTCTATGATGTGGCCTCTAACAGGCAATTTATTTTCCTTCTGTAGGCCCCCTCATGACGTAGGAGGTGACTGGATAACGATGTAATTTCTGAAAACCTCCAAGAAATCCCTGATTCTGTGAAATCTCGAGGATGATGAAAAATTATGAGAAAGGAGCTATATTATGGTAAGCAAATACTCATGGTTCACTTGCAATGAATGTAACATGTTGCTTGTAGGTGTAAGGAAGCATCAGATTCCCTCCCCAATCTCTACCCCATTACACCTATACATGGACTGTCAGGATCCAGAGATTGAGCTATCTTAACAAGCTGTTTGTCCTGATGATTTTCATGGATCAATTTGACTTTCTGTTTTTTTTTTCCCACCCCAAGTGGGTGGCGTGTGTGCAGTGGTTAGAACCTCACATTTGTAGCCAGGATGAACCAAGTCCTACTTCTTAATTCTGTCACTTACTAATTGTGTGACCTGGCTAGAGTTTGTCGACTTTTCCTGAGCCAGGCATGCTCTCCTCACGAGGAGGATAGGTGACAAGCAACAGCTCTAGGCTCAGTCAACTCAGTAGAAAGAGGGAGCCTCTTTGCCAAGGGTCCCAGTTAAAATCTCAGGTGGGCTTTTTGATGTCCTGCCTTGGGTCTCATTTCCAATCCTGAACTGGTCAGTGTGTTTAGAAAGCAGGGGCTTGACAATTTCACCAGGTGTGTCAAAAGACTCTTGGAAAATGTGGCTTATAGGATCCGCAAAGCAGATCTTTGGACTCATGCGATGTGACAGTTCTTCTTGGGCAGAAATCTAAAGGACTTTTGTTGAAAACTCCTTTAAGGTATTTCAGAGTTCTGATTGCTTACTTCACTACTCTATGAGGGAATCATTTCATTAATTAGAGCCAGGAAGGAATTTACTCTGAATCTTTGTCTAAGATGCTTACAATACCAGGTGTTAATCACATGTAGCTCCTAGGAGCCTAGAGTAGTGCCTGCCCTAGTCAAAGCACACTCCTAGTCAAGGGTGCAGGAGAAGTAATTTCACCACAAAATGCCAGGATTAAGGGGGAAATGGATGCTGGGCAGGCAAAAGCAAGTGTACTGATGCTCAGCATGCCACCTGACATTTGTATTTACATTTGTATGTACACAATGTTTATTAAATAGTTTTCAGTACCTACAGCAGATAACTTACTGCCCTGGATAGCAAAGCTATAATAACAGAGTCCTTAAGAAGCTCAGGGTTTAGTGGAGGGAGAAGGAATACAGAAAGTGATTCTGCTTCTGGTAAGCAGTCCATAATAAGAGAGAAGTTGCTATGGGAACTACAGCAGGGCAGCATCACTAGTCTTGAGACAGAAAGGAACTACCAAAAGGAGGCAACATCTACACTGAGCCCCCAGAGGAATGGTAGGAGTAGTTCAATACAAGGGGGTCCTCCTCTAAGTCTGTGTCCACAGTTGCCTGAGTGTAAGGTTTGTCTTGTAAAAACCCAGCAAAGATTAGACATCTCTACCCTGGTTGGAGGGCTATTGAATTTAAGTGAGAAAGAGGAGAGCTGGCTGAAGCATTTTGCCAAGATTTTATAGACCTACTCTCAGTAGAGTAGGAAAACGTTCTCAGGAACAAGTATTTGTTTTGGGACATACAATGAACATTCTAAGGAAGATGACCATTGTAACTTAACATCTAAAAAGAGATTTATTTTGGATGTTCAACAAAATAAGGATGTAAATAAATAAGCAAAGTACGATTTATTTCCAAAGAAGAGGTAAGAAAACATGAGACATCTTGGACAACAATTTCAGCCAAGGCTCTTACCCATCTGGAGGGGGGCCGGTGTAGGTGATTACAAACTTAGTAACTAGCTTAAGTAGCAGGTATTCAGGGCAGGGAAATTCAGGCAGAGCTGGGGTGAGAGTGTGAGGATGGTGGACAATTTTGGAGTCTAAGCCAGGGTAGCAGGCATTCAGGGAGGGAGGAAGGACCGGCAGGATTCATCTATGCTTCTGCGGACCTTGGCAAATGTAAGGATTAGAATGGCCAGGATAACTCAAATTATTGCGCCACAGCATCCCATGCTTTAGAGAATCCATATTGCTAAAATTCTACTACAAATTAGAGAAGTTGACTTAAAGTGACTTACAATAACACAAACAGTAAAATCAGATTTGTTAGTGATGTTGGATAGTTTCAGACTGAGGAATGCGTTGGAAAGCCAGACTTCAACCAGGGAAAGGATCCAGGGTGGTTCTGGAAGTCAATAGTTCTCAAAGTGCCGCTCCTACATCAGCAGTACCAGTATCATTTTGGAACTTGTCAGAATCTCAGCTTCTCATCCTCATATCAAACCTACTGAATCAAAAATTCTCAGGCTGGGGCCCAGCAACTTGTGTTATAACAGGCCGCCCAGGTGATTCTGATGTAAGCCCAGGTTGCGGAACCTCTGCCTGGAATCTTAGAACCAGAACATCCTCCGCTATCTCTCTAGAGTTGCCGTCGGATGAGCCATTTCTAAACCATTTTTGTCTCAGCGTGTCTCCATCCAAGAAGCAAATTCTAGACAGTAGAATGTGATTGGCCACCTCTGGTCATGTGCCCACTCCTGTGTCAGGTGGTGCACCTTAGTGATTTGCTTGAAAGCCCCTGCCCCCAACCAAAGAACCAGGTAAAGTGAGAAAAGGCAATTCCCTGGAAAAAAGTAGGGAGAGGTGTTTTCAATAAGGAAAGGAATTCTGACCAATCAGCAGATATATCAGATGGGGAATTTTGAAGGGTGGATGTGGGATGGAATTAGTCTCTTGCCAAAGAGATTTTTGGCATCATTATAAGATGAAATATAAAATTGAGAACTCTACAGAGAACAGGGATTTAGTATTTCTTTTTTTCTCTCAGTGTCAATATTCCATGTGCTTAAAATGCCTAATTCAATATTTTTGATGAGATTAATGAGTCAGTTTTCTAAGCATTTTTTTTCCAAGTTGGAAGAGAAAATGTTAGAAACAGCCACTGCCCTTAGGCTGAGCTTCTGACCTGTGCAGGGCCCAGCAAAAATAGTGCCCCTTTTTGTGAGCTGGTAATCTATACCAAATCTTTTATTACAAAATCATAATCATGTTATTCTGTAACATAACAGTGTCACACTCAAGCACATCATATGACATTTCAGGTGAAATGTTCAAACGGCTTACCCTGCCAACTACACTCAATGGTGTTACTTCCGCTGGACCCTGTATTTCTCATCATCAAGGATCTTCTTGTGGTTAGCAATGGATATCGTGGGACCCCAGGGTGTTAGAGAGGCAAAGAAATTAAAAGTTACCTAGTCTAGGTTTTTCATTTTAGAGATGAAACTGCTGATGCCAAGGGAGTTTGAGAGACTTTCTCAGAATCACATGGCTGATGCTGATCTTTGTGGAAGGGTGTGAGTATTTGGTTGGAAGTGAATCTAATGTCTATTTTCCAATCTATGGCCAACTAAGAGAAAACCAATCATCCATTGGCAATGTCTCTTAAAAGACCCGGCTTTGGGCAGTCTTACTCGGGCTTGTGTTCTTTCTTTCCCCCTTCAGTTGCATCCGTTTATCCAATCAGCCAGGGAGCCAACCAGCCAGCCAGCCAGCCAGCCAACCAGCATTTAGCCCTCTATTTAGTATTAAATTAATGCTTCCTCAAAGGAGCTAATTGTACAACGGTGAATAAGACATATACTTTGTTTTAGGCTTAGATTCAGGCCTAGAACCCAAGCATTCTGACTCCTACGTTAGAGACCCCATTTTTTTTCCATATTAAAACAACTAGTAGACCACTGACTATAGAGATATTATGGGGACATGGATTGAAAGTTCTACTACCTTGACCTGCCCTTCTGCCTCCTGTAGGTTCTGTCACCATCTTCACTGGGTCTAGTACAATGAGTTAGAGTTTTCTACACTTTGAATTAACTGAAAGCAAAATTTGGGGGAGGATAGAACCAGAAAAACAGTCAAATAAAACTACAGTTTTACAGTTAGGAAAACTCTACAGTTCTGTGCTAGAAACCAAAACCCATTCATTTAGGGAAAGGATGGAAGTGATCTAATTTAGAAACACTGCTTCATGCAGTAACAAGTGCTTCATCTCACATTACACCTGGAAATCCACCCCTGAACGCCCCTACAGATTCTGAGAGAGGTGAAGACTGTACGTGGCTAACAGTCCTATGTGGAAGCAATGACACCACCTTTGATCACATTGAAAGGATTGACTCCCTTGTGGTTTCTAGAACCTTAGATCTTCAGCTTTTCCACCTCCACTTTCAAGTTCTCCATCCTGATTTCCTTCACCACCACATGTATAATCTATGGGCATGGCTCCTACACTACGGAGGAAAAAAGGACAGCTATACTGGCCACTTGCTTATTCTAGGAAAATACTGAAGCTGTAGGTCCCACCTCAGGACCTTTGCATGTGCTGTTCTCTCTACCCAGTAGAGTTTTAAGTGTCTCCATGGCCAGCCCATTTTTAACTCAGAGGTCACCTGCTCAAAGAGGCTCTCCTGACCACTGTCCTCAAAGTGGCCAGAAATTCACTGGCATAGATTCATTTTTAAAAAATGGAAACAATTTTTCATCCCTCTCTGTATCCGTACCCCTTAACTTTTTAGCTCCTCCCATAAAGAAGTGGAATCTTATAGATCTAATCTAGCCAATAGAATGACAATGAAGTGACCTGAGAGCAAGCATGTCCTGCTAGAGGCTGACAGCCCACGTAGAGGAAAGCTGACTTGTCTCTGTGTGTATCAGCTGGTCCCTCGACATGGGAGAGACCCAAGCCAAGGTCACTAGAGTCACTGAACCAACATGTAGCTGACCGCTGATTGATGAGTGAGAGGGGCTGGGTCTAGAAGAACTGCCTAGCTGGTCTGTAGCAATGATAAATGCTTATTGTTTTAAGTCACTGAATTCGAGGATAATTTGTTACACGGTAATAACTAACTGATATCTTCACCACTTTGTAGTTCTTATCACCAGCTGAAGTTATCTCGTATATGTATTCATTTGTTAGAGTCTACTGCTATGAAGCAAGCTCTCTGTTGGTCCCAATGTTCCAATCCCTAAACTAACACATAATAGTTGCTCACTAATTATTTGTTACCTGGGTAAATGAAATGGGAGTAACATGCAAGTAGCACTCTAAAAAAGATTCTCTCCCCCCCGCCCCCGGTATTAATTACCCCAAGAGCCTTGTGAAGAAGGTGTTATCATTCATAGTTTTAAATAAATATCAAAATAGTTAAGTAAAATGCACAAGTCTAATAATAAAAAATCAGTCTGCCATATATATGTAACATCTATGGACTGATCAAACTGTTTATTGACATTAAAAATACATTGTTCAGTGATACTCTACACTATTTCTGTTGCTATCACTTTTAGTGCTATATTAATGTAATACATTATTGCTAAAGATACAGTTAGAAACTAAATAAAGCAAACTAAAAAGAAGTTGCAAACACAAGGTATTTGTACGGCAATTCACATTTACTGACTTGATTAACAAGCACATGTTGGGACAGATTCTTGACTGTCCACCGACAAGCAGTGGGTGTCAGAGGTGCTGTGTTTTTCTGTGCAGCCTCAACCATTAGAGGACAATGTCACTGGGTGAGGCTCTCTGAACCCTTGTGTCCCGGTCAAGGCAAGAACCTCAGGCTCTCCCTGTGTCAGGCTAAACAGAGCTCACCTCCTCTTCAGAGATGAGAGCCAGGAGAACCACGCCAAACTTTGGGAATAAAAATGGTGAGAACAGGAACAGCCTCAGATATACTCAAGGACAGATTTGTCTGGCTTCATTGGGAGCTGGGATTGTGTGGGAGTATTTGGAGATAGAACTGTAGCAGGTTCTGAAGTCTTTTTTGTTTTTACATTGGTATAAAATATATACACTGAAGGGGCATCCCTTGGAGTGTAATTACTAAGAGCAAGGACAACAAGCAAGAAACTGAGCTACTGTGGGTTAGAGTACTGGGTGCTTCATTTTGGGGATCTCGTTGAATCTCCGCAAACACAGTGTCAGGCATGCTGATGTAGCTTTACCTTTTCACTGCAGTAAATGGAGCCTCAGAAAGGTTGTTTGGCCCAAAGTCACACTACTGACCCATGTCTACCTGATGGTTTCTTTCTCCTGAACTCAGATGGGTGCTGCAGGATTTGCAACACTGTTTTATTCTGTTCTCTGGAAAGGCTGCCACTCCTTTGAGAGCATTCTGCACTTCATGTTTAGTTACTGAAAGAACACCTATCAGAAACTATATAGGCATTTTTACTTTTATAATGGCTACTTACCATATGAATAATAGAACCTCTACTACTTTTGAGTTGGAATGTGTGTCTAGCAGTATAATGCAAACCATCATGCTAGTAGAAAACTACTCATCAAAAAATAGCAACTTCAGAGGTGCTGGATACTACAAAAGCTTCCCTCTTAAGGAAAAAAAAAAAAAGCCCTCATCAGCTCTCATATGATTTTCACACCCAAATACATTGGATTTTACTGTATAGTTTTCATTAAAATCACTTTATCGTGTTTAAAAACATAGCCATTTGTTTCTCAGTTTGCCTGGGAGGAAATAGAAAACAAAGACAAATATCAAATCAAGTAAACATGGACCATATGGTTATTTTAAATAAATATTTAGTTTGAAGAATGGGTAGCATTTGAATTCATTCCTGTTTTTCCTGGCCAAGAGAGGAGAATTAAACTTGACTTGCTCCTATTTGCCCTCCAGCCTCCACAGTTTCCTGGATTATTTGCTTTTTGTGGCTTTGATGGCACAGTCTGCAGCCCTGGGAGGCCTGTTCCAAAGAGACGTGGGGTTAAGTCAGTTGCCCTGAGGTCTGTATTTATCTTACTCAGTAGTTGTCATTAGCAAAGAGTTTTTCTCTGAGTAATTAGGGTTTTTTCTGCTTCTTTTCTCTTGGTGATCACTGTTTTCCGTTGGACAAACATGGACCCGGGAATCATTTCCTTTAAAATCAAATAGAAAGAAAATGTGTGTCCACATGCATCAGCTTCACAAGTGCCACTTTCATGTCCATGGAAAGGGGGTTGGAAAGGCTAAAAGATGGAAGCCAACTTTTTGCTGTAATTCTGACAAAACGGGGCAAACTCTAAACATTGTGGACTAAAGAATCAGGGCAAGACGGGCAGACATGCACTGTGTATTTTGTGAAATTGGGTCGAAATGCTGCACCGCTGCAAACAAGGGGAAAAATATGGACACACTTGTCTCCGGGCCCCGATGAGACGGAAAACATCGGCAGGGGGACGCCAGGCAAACAGAGCAATCCGAACTGTGGAAACACGACTGTTCCCAAACAAACTCGGCGCAATACAAGCCCAGCGGACACCCACGGAGCTCTCAAACTGGGTTCCAGGGAAGGCCAGGCTGCTAACTTGTAAGCACAGTGACAATAGAAAAGGAAAAACCCAGCAGGACTCAGCTGGCGCTTCTCAGCTGGCACCAGAATAACGCTGCTTGAAGAGAACAACATGAAGTCTGGTGGAGCCACAAATAAAAGCTATATTTTAGCGAATGCTGGGGACAAGACATAGTCTTTATTTCCTAGAGAAACTACCCTGCTTCCAAGGGTATGAATATCAATGCGATCTCCTGCGAGCCGATGCCGAAGTAGTAGGTGCTGCCCCTGCACCCACAGCAAGCTGCTCTTGAAAACACGGACATTTCTTGGTAGGGCAAAAGTGAGGGCTAAGAATTTACATGAAGGCTCAGCTGTGTGAGGCCATTTCAAGATGTTACTGATTGCCTGAGTCCTAGAGCAGAGCCTCTTGAACTTTAACGTGCACAACACAGTCCTCTGCAAATCCTGCTAAAATGCAGGTTCTGATCCTGTAAGTCTGGGGAGAGGCCTGAGATCCTGCGTTTCTAACCAGCTCCCAGGTGATGCTGACGCACAGATCCCATTTTCAGTTGCAATAAAAATCATTATGCCAACATAGTGAGAACCAGAAGGGCAGGTTTGGAATTAATTAGATTACATACTCAGGCTGTGGTAGGACAAGATAATGGACTTCAATTAGCATTTGAATATGCCTATTGCAATTTGTGATAGAAAAGACTTACACTTAACTTTTCGAAGATGTTTTATTTTTTCCCATTGAGCACAGACGTTGCAACTGCAGCAGAATTTAGTAACATACCAGTATCTCTGAGTCAGAAGAGACCTCAGAGATAGACCAGCATGGAAGCCTCTTGACTCCCTCCCCATCTAGTGCTGCATCCACGGTGTCCAGAGGATCCCAACTGGTTCAGTGCAGCAAACTTCCTCCCCCGATGGTGTATTAGTTTCCTCTGGCTGCTGTGATAAGTTGCCACAAATTTAGGGGTTTAAACAACAGCAATTTACCCTCTTACAGTTCTGGAGGCCAGAGTTCCAGAATCTGTCTTCCTGGGCTGAACACAAGGTGTCCAGAGGCTCTGGGGGAAAACCTGTGCCTTGCCTGTCTCTGGTGGCTGCAGGGTTTCCTTAGCATGAGGCTGCATCGTTCCACTCCTTGAGATCAGAAACTGAAATCTTTCTTTGCCCTGCCTTCATGTTGCCTTCTCCCCCGTGTGTTTCCGTGTGGAATCTCTGTCTGTCCTTCTCTGAGACAGACATTTGCAATCGCATTTAGGGCCCACCTGGATAATCCAGGATAATCTACCTCCTCACCTCCAGATCCTTAATCAAATCTGCAAAGGCCCTCTTTCAAAACACGGTGGCCTTTACAGGATCCAGGGATTAGGACCAGGTAGCTTTGGGGACTTTTATTCAGCCTGTCACACACCGCCAACTACTACCCAATGTGTGAGGTATGCTCAGAAACGTTCACCAGCCTGGCCAGTTAGGAATAAGACACACACTTCAGGACAATCATCAGCTGAAGGGCTGGGACAGCCATTCCTGCAGCGCTGGGTATCAGTGCAGATCCATTTCTCAGGCGCGCAGGAAGTCTTGCTCCAAACAAGGCATTCCCGGATGACATCATGTGCCAGTGGATCTTAGGTTGCTGGGTGGTGTATCTGCACAGCTTGTCTTGTGGATCTCGCTAGTAAGTGCTGCCCTATCTTTCAAACCAAAGGCTTTTCCTACAGGACATGAAAACCCTTTTTGGTCATTGTTTCTTTTTTTAATCTTGCAAAATGTTTATTTTGAAATATTATAGAGCCCCGGCTGGTGTAGCTCAGTTGATTGACCACAGGCTGAGAACCAAATGGTCGCTGGTTGGATTCCCAGTCAGGGCACATGTGGGTTGCAGGCCGGGTCCCCAGTGGGGGCCACATGAGAGGCAACCACACATTGATGTTTCTCTCCCTCACTTCCACTTTCTAAAAAAAATAAATACATACATATATATCTCTCTTAAAAAAATAAAATAATTATAGATACACAGAAAGTTGCAAAGAAATGTACAACAAGGCCTCTTGCATGTATCACCCAGCCTCCCCCATTGTTAAGACCTTGCATCAGTATAGTGCAATATCAAAGCCGGGAAGCTACCCAGGCTCATGCGGCTCAGTGGATTGAGTGCAAACCTTGAACCAAAGGGTCTCTGGTTTGATTCCCAGTCAGGGCACATGCCTGGGTTGTGGGCCAGGTCCCCAAAGGGGATGCGCAAGAGGCACCCATGCCTTGATATTTCTCTCCTTCCCTTCCTCTCTATCCAAAAATAAATAAATAAAATCTTTAAAAAAAGAAAAAAAAAAAACACCACAGGAAGCTAACATTGATGTAATCCCCAGCACTTACTTAGAAGACTCATTATTAATTGGTTAGAAAATAGCAAAGGACTTTGCACTTTTGGTATTTATTTCAGAAATAAACAGGCCAGACGACATTATCAGAGGCTGGTTCAGCCCTCACAGATGAAACGCTAGCTGTGGTTTGGACGGATAGAAACGCTCCGGCCAGGAGATGGCACCTGAAATGTACGACAGGAAACTCCGAAACCAGGAAACCGGAGCAGTCGCTCCTCACTCCAGCCTCCCAGCCTGTCGTTTGCTACAAGATGGCTAGTAATGGAATAAACTTAGACATGAATCCAACGTAATATTCCACTTAGCGTATGTAGTTGTTTACATGTGTAGTTAGAGCCTTTTATGGGACAGGGTTTTGAATTCCATATTGGAGCTTCATGAATTGTAATGAATTGTAAAATATTTTTAGGGCAGGTTGTTATTTTCTGTGGAAGGGATATTACACTTCGAATGTTAAGGTCCGTGCAGTTTTCTTTGCTTCACATTTGCACCTCTGATGCTGTCAGCCTGAGGCTAGGAGGAAGCGTTCAGGAAAAAGGTCAAAATGAGGCAGCGGAGTAGGTGAGGGTTCCGGTTTCAGCAAACTCTCCATACGGGGGGGGGGGGGGGGTCAGAAACGGAGGTGGGGAGGATTTCTGGGGGTCCAAGACGATGGCAGCCGATGAAATCTGAGCCTCTCCAAATATCCTGTACTTACACCAATCAACAAGAAAAGCAAATAAGAGTACACAAATCCGGTGCCTTCAGCGGAACAAAGTCTGCTATGGATAGAAAAATAAATAGTGCTTCCACAGAAACTTTCCCTTGAGCTGGGTTAGAGAGGGGTGGGGCTTGAGGGTTCCACTGTGCGAAAGGGGGAAAAATAGGAGATTAAGCTAAAATCATTGCTAGAAAAAGAAAGACCGCAGGAAGTACGACAGCAGTGAAAGAGTCTTGGCGGATCAGCACACTCGCCACAGGGAAGGGGGTGCGGGCGGGGGGGGGGGGGGGGGAGCCGGGGCCTTGGAAGGCAGCCCTGGAAGGCGACTGCTGGGCAGAGGTGCCTTGGAAACTGGACGGAAATGAGGAAACAAGCCTGGGGAGGGGTTTAAATCCCGTGAGGCAAAAGAAAACCCTCAAACCAAAATGATAGTGACCCCTCCCCCCAGGGCCCACAGCCACCAAAGTGGGAGGTCAGACATACAAGGGAGCTCTGGAGCATGTCACGCCTCAGAGAAGTGTCGTGGGGACCCATGCTGGAAGCTGAAGTCAAGGGAAAATTTAGCAAAACTGCTCCTGTCTTTATTTAAAATGTTGATATTTTGATCATCCTGGACTTTACGTTCATTTTGATTTTTAAAAGTATTACACCGCAATAATATCTGGATTTCTGAAGTGTCCTGCACCCCTCCCTCACTGGTTCAGGGGTCACGGAAGCAGAGGCGGGGGAGCTGTTGCTGGGTGTTGCCCTGGGGTGATGCAGATTGTCAGGCTTCCTGCTCCCTGCAAATGCTGGTGAAGCAGCTCTGGCAGCCCCCAGCACCCTCTGAGAAATACCTGTAGGTGATGATCCTTGGGTGGGGAGCCCACCAAAGCGTTGGAGAGAGGTTCTCCAGAATCGTAAAACGGGATCATTGGAGATCTGGGGCAGCTCCCACACTATTTGCTATAGAAGCTGTTTTCCAATACTGACTGATCTTTCAAAAGCTCTTCAGCCCAATTGCAGCACCAGCATCACTGTCCTCCTCCACACTAGTGCTCTTGACGCAGTCACCTCTTATTCTGGCCATTGTGGTAAACACACGGTGTCAACACATTCACACACAGGGTCCCCTGGCCCGGAAGCGACGGCAGCTGTTCATGATGTCTGACTGAGATACAGCTGACAGAGGCGACCCTTGGAGAACCTAGCCCTCGTCTATTCTTTTGCAGACTTCCTTAGAACCATTGACCTAAATGAGTTATAGATTCTACTCCCTGTTCTATCTTTATATAGGGGATCTGGCAGGGCCAAGAGGATGAATCAGAGCACAAAGAGGGGGCCATTATTGGAAAACACATTCAAAGTAAATAATAGACTGAAAGCAGATAAAAGGCATAATGTTTGCATTTAAAAATTGTCATGCATTTCCTATAAACTCTCCGTAGCTCTTCTCTGTAGGACAGGAGACTGTGTATCAGGGAAGATAACCCAGTCATTTCCAAACAACCACAGAATTTGAGGAGAAACATATTCAGATTTTTTTTTTTCAAAGTAAATGGTGTATTAGTGGAATGACATACCCACAGAAATGTGCAAAAATTGCAAGTGTAAAATTCAATACCGTTTCACAAAATTAACATACCCGTATGACCAGCATCTGATTAAAAAACTATCACCAAAGGCCCACTAGGGCCCCCTCCCAGTGAGCAATTACGCTAGATAATCACTCTCCTGACATCTAATCCCAATGATCGCTGAGCCTGCCTTTGCACTTGATCTAAATGAGACTGCGCAACACGTACTCTGTTATGGCTGCCTTCTTCTGCGCAAATGTGTTTGTGAGATTTGTTCGTGTTATTTGAACAATAATTTGTTTGCTGTCATTGCTGTACAATATTCTAACTGTTTTCCAGTTGATGGACATTTGGGTTGTTTCTGACTTGGGGCTGTCATGAATATGGCTGCTGTGAACATGGGTGTATGTGTACATTCTTGCATTTGTGGGCATGTTTGAAAACATGCAAAGACACCTGCTGGGTTGTACATAGGAATTAAATTGCTCTGTTTCACAGAGTTTCTTGAGGTTTATGTGTTTACGAGCACAATTATGTACGTACAACTCAAGACAAGATCATTTGAAAAAGGCAAGGTGCCTCTTCCCATAGCAAGAGTGTATGGACCTCATTTAATTCAAATTCTATTTTTAGGAAAGCATCGTTTAACATGGTAACTCCTGCTAGTCTAGAGTATTTCTGTTATAGTGGCATCATCTTGTTAAGGAACTTCAGTTGTTATTTCTCCTGTACATAGACAGGTTGCAAACCCATTTTCGAAACTGAGGGCGGCTACATAATAGCAGCATCTAAGCCACTTCTAACAGGCATGTAAGTGATCCCCAAATCTCATCTGTTGGACCAGCATTCGGTAAGATACTAAAAATTGTGCTTAGCTAGTCAGAACACTCATCATATTTTAAATCCATTGCAGGTTCTGACATGTTACACATCTTTTAATAGTAGTTGTTAAAAACTTTGCCTGATTCTAAGACTCCCCTGCAAAATTTCCTAAAAATAGATCCCTAGTCCAACTCGACCAGATACTGTGAGGAGAAACCTAGGAATGACTGTTTTTCAAAACTGATATTTACAATCAGCTCTGATTTGGAAACGGTGGAAACAGTATTACAAGTAATTGCATATTTGGTGTGCTTATTTAAATTATAATTGTGGAGCCATGGCTTCTAAGGCTTCCTTTAAAAAAAGAAAGAGTCGGACATCCAATAAATTGTGTGCGTGTGTGTAATAGGGTACTCATTCCTTCATTTTATTCAGTTCTTTCATATCACTGGTCATTCGGGTAAGGTTTTCATTCATTTAACACGTATTTATTGAGTGCCCACAAAGAACAGTATTTTAAAATAAGTTTCATGTAATGTGACTCCTGCCCAAAAGAATTCTAGATGTGACACTCAGACAAGTAACTAAATCATAAAGCAAGACGATATTGTATAAACGAAGTGCTATAGAAATGTTCAGAAGGGGGAAATAATCCCTAACCACCTTCTGCCTCTTCTGTTTCAATTCCACCACTGCTTCAAACGCAGCAGGGCAACAATCTCCAGAGTTCATTGGGATCCATGTTTGCCCTTCCTGTTTATTGAAAACATAAATCTAAATGAGAAGGTTAGCATTTTATATAGATCAAGTTAGGAAACAGGAATAAGAATAAGAGCATACAAGGCTGGCTTGTCAGTTTCCCACTTAGTCTGAAGCTTCTTCAAGACAAAAAAGTGGTCTGTTAGCTATTGTTTTTTTCTCCAACTCCTAGAAAAGTAGTAATTGATCAACAAATATTTTCTAAATGATGGGTGAAAAAGTGTAGTGTAACTTAGCTATATTATTGGTGACAAAAGTCAACGTGTATGACCCTAAGAATAGATCTACTCTTTGACCCTGTAATTCTGCCATTGAAGAAAGAATCTAAAAGAAGAAAACCACCATTTAGAGTGTAGATAATGTGTGGTTATACAGATGCTGATATTCATTAAAAATCAGTATAACATCAGAGTTTGACATTTGGATGGACTTGGACTCTGGAGTCAGAAAGAACTTAGATAAAGTCTCACCCTTCCTCTTGCTGAGTGAATAAGGTCTTGGTTTCCTAATCTGTAAAATGGAGTTGACATAATAGTTCTTACTCTCAAAGGAGTGTTGAGAGGATTGTATGAAGTACTGTGGGAAAAGTGCATTTAACAGAGCCTGGCGCATGGTACAGGCTTAGTAAATGGGAGCAGCTCACCATGAGGCCAGTCCAGTGAGTCAGGTAAAGCCAAGCCTTGTCCAGATACTTCCCTGCCCTCTGTCAGAGCGGTGGCGTCGGAGCAGCCTGAGTCCATGGGGACCAGCCGTGTCCGTGGTGGCCTCCAAGTGGAGCTGTGGTCCCCTGCACAGCCATATGTGGCAGCTGTGACTGCCACACAGTTACGACCGTCAGCATAATTATTCTTGTTATTCTATTCTTTTAAAAAGTATTTTTAGAAAAAGAAAGTACCCTAAATATCTCAAAAAATCTGGTTAATCTAAATAGTCCCAAAAGGTGATTAGTCAGTTAATCTCCTGATTTTAGCTTAAGATAAAACAAATAATAATTTTTATTGGGAGAAATTTAACATGGAAATATTTATAATGTTGTGTTACATATGCAAATAGAATTCCAGATTGTACTTTAACTAGACTAAAGTCATACACATATGACTTTAAGTCATATATATGCACACACAGACACATGCCTTGGAAAACAATTATTGAAGCAATACCACGGAATCATAGAGTTATTTCTAATTTTAGAACTGTGTACTGATTCTTGTCATCATGTTTCTGTAATAAGCATTTAAATGCTTATACCCATTAGCTATGAAGGAACATTAGAGAAACTTCATTAAAAATATGAAAATGTAGAGAAAGACCTCAGAATAAAAACCAGGGAAAACATGTGGCTATGATGGTGGTGAAAATGGAAATTTAAGAAGAGTGGAAATGGATGTACAGAGTAATGGGTATTTCTCTCAAAACCTTTTTCTGAAGTGTTTAAGAAATTATGTGATATAGAATCTTTCCATTGAGTTTTCTTATGCTTTACATTGATGCCTCATCAACGACCACCGTTTAATAAAAGTTCCAGGAAGGCTAGGCAGTTCTATGTACTATGTGTGACCTTTGGGGGACAGAGATAACCCATTTTCAGAAGAGCCAATACTTGTTGCCCCAGCTGGGATGGTTTCTTCTTCGCAGTTCAAGCTACTATGTTTGCCATCTTGGCCCACTCTCTTCTAGTGATAGACGAAGACAGGTCTCTTCCGCCGTCACTTCCCCAAGCAAGCCAGAGTCAGTACTCGATAGGACGATATTTCAGTTCTGTCTTGTTTGTCCCCTTTGACACCACGTAGTAGCATTTCCTGCATTTCCAAACAACTCAGTTTGCTCTACTGATATTTCAAAGTCAGCTTGTACCATATAACGTTCTCCATCATTAGATTAATTAATCCTGCTCAATCAGTTGAGCAGGATTAATTTGGTTAGCCAGGAGTAAACTCAGTTGTGTTTCTAAATTAGAAAACTCATTTCCATCCAGACAATGGAAGGCTCGAGGGGCCCTGCTTGAAGAGAAGCGCCATCGGTTGGAACAATTTTGGCTTTGAGGTATTGCAACAGTGAGAACCAAGCTGCACTGATCCTCAACTCTCGGCTTGAGCTGTTCGTAAAATTTGTCATCTGAATCGAATTATTGAGGTGGAAGAAATGTGGTCATACGAAAATGGCTGGCCCTGTTCACATTAATGACGGAATAAAGTTACGCCGTTTGTGGCTGATGGAGTCCCTGGAGGACTTGTATACATGTTATATCCAAGAGGACTCCCCCAACCCCGACACAATGAGATTGGCACATGATCCCCATTTTAATGGTGAGAAAAATGAAACTCTGAGAGTCAATTGCCTTTTCCAGGGTCACGGCACTAGTAAGTGGCAGAAACTAGACTAAAGGCCAGATTCCCTGATTTGAAGCCTGTGTCGCTGAGGTCAGATGCTAAGCAATTGGGAGTTTACAGACATAAATAAACTAAATTTTGGCCCATGTGCTTGAGATCACGAACTATGACCTAGATTTGCCTCCCTTTCCATGAGGCTTTTCCCTCTCCCTCCAGGCCCTCTTTCTTTAGAGTGTGAATCAATCTCCTGCTAACTTTGCTGAGTCAACAGCTAGACTAAAACAGTATCACTGGGAGGAGTGTACTTTCTTCATTTATCTTAATGGGAAGTAAATTTTGAGACTTAATGACCAGAAACTGTCTATTTGCCCTTGCGGTAGGTAACCTATGCAGAGCTGCAGAACACAATTAGTTGGTGTAATTGTATCCCATGCTTGTGCAGATGTGGAATCTTCTGCCTGAGGGAGAGAGCTTAGTTCAGAAGTGTAGGTGTTTACTGTTGCTCTCTGGATATGGGGAGCTTTTCTTTTGGTTCTTTTCTGCATTTAGGAGTTAACCTCAACTTCCTACCATTTTGATAATATGAATATATTTCTTCCAGACACGCACATCTTTCTACGTTGTTCGCCTCCCTGTCTCTTCAAATCTATTATGGAAACTGTGCGTGGGGTGTGTGTGTCACATTCCTGAAAAATCTTAAATTTAAACTTGGACATTTTCTCCAAATGAGGCTATACAGATAATTTTATGGTAAAGTTGAAAATGTGGTGTTGGAGTCAGACTCTAAATCTAAATCAGAGCCTGCTTTATAATTCTGGCTCCACTTCTTAGTGCTGTGTGACTTCAGGCAACTCAGCCGATCTTTCTATCACCCAGTGTCCTCGTCTGTGTGACAGGGAAAATGATAATAAGACCCTTAGGAAGTCACTGAGGGTGCAATGAGAATACACCTTTTAAGCACTAGAAACAATAAACATTGGCAGTTATTATTCATGTGTTATAGTAAAAGTGGTCATTTGTAAAGTGTAAGCATGTAAAATATACTACCATTTTTATAAACCTGACAGGACATTTTTTTTTTCAAATATTTTGATGTATAAAAAAGCCTTAAAATGGAAATATTCCTTCTGTCTCATTAGAAAATTTTTTCTTTGTAATTTACTCATGGATCATGTCTTGGTGTTTGTGATGGATGTGCGAATATTTCAATTTAAAATCAAATAACAATAATCCCGTTCACAGTTGCTTCAAAAAGAATAAAATACCTACGAATAAATTTAACCTAGGAATAAATTTAACCAAGAATATAAAAGGCCTGTAAATGTAAAATATAAAATTGCTATAATACATTGTATTCCATTATACAATGGAATACTACTCAGCCGTAAAAAAGGGGAAAATTTTACCCTTTGCAACAACATAGATGGACCTGGAGAACATTATGCTAAGTGAAATAAGCCAGTCCAAGAAAGACAAGTATATGATTCCACTCACATGTGAAATCTAATTAATGAATAAACTGAACTAACAAACAAAATAGAGACAGACTCATAGATAGATAGCATGCTGACACCTCTGAGTGTTTGGGGTGTGGAAGGATCAAGCAAAAGAGAAAAAAAAGAGGAAGAACTCATGGACATGGACACCAGTGTGGTGGTGTAGTGATTGCTGCGGGGAGGGAGGTGGGTAGAGAAGGAAGAGAATATGGAAAAAATACAATAAAAAATAAAAGTATTACTAGTAAAAAAAAAAAAAAAGCAAAAGAAAAACCCCAGAAACTCCTCATTATGTAATGAATACTTATGACTAGACATAATAAAACCTATTATTTTTATAAGACTAAAAATGAAATAGCATTCACAACATTGATTTAATCATGAAATGATTTTTAGTCCTAGAATTTATTCTAGTAATCACCTTAAGTCCCACTCTCTGCCAATGCATTTTTGTGGAGCCATTGATTTCCAAACTAAAATATCCACTCCTAAGGGCTGGTTCCGGGCCTTGAAATGATGGTTTTCTCCACAATTCAGCTCACAGAGGTCCTGTCCCTTCTCTGAATACCACTTGATCTCCCATAATCTTACTGTCGCTCTTTTGACACTTACATATTTCATTATATCTTTAGGCTGATAAGTATGTTTCTTTCCCCTTCACTAAATTTTTTAAGGAAGAACTCTTTTGCAATCCCTGGGTCAACTTGGGCCGCCCTGCATCTCTGACTCCTGAGCCTATTAGTATTGTCTCTATTTCACCCATATTGCACCAGGTGCAAAGCTCAGATACCCCTATAATTTCCTCCAGAGATCCATTTACACGGGGCATTTTGTGAGTTTCAGGAAAATCTGCATGTTGTCTGGGGAGGGCTGATGGAGAGTCACAGGGCAGAGAGCAATATGCCCCCCACCTTCTCTCTCCATCTGGCCTGCACTCTGCCTTTACTAGAGTGCCCATGCAGAGTTCTAGATCCTTCTCTCTCTAGTATTTTGCGCCTTTTCCACCCTCTTTCATTGTCTGTAGGGACAGCCAACCCCAACAAGTAATGTGGGTAAAAAACGTTTTCCACTAACTTCTCATCACTTTGGTTTTCCCAGAGCAGCAAGTGCTGCTCCCTCAGTGTGTCTGCAATAGGCAGTCCATTAGTGTTTGTTGCCTGGTGAGGCAAATGGTTGATTATGGTAGAAGCAGTTTGGTAACAGGGGGCAGATGGTTGAAGGTTCCTCAGAACATCTGGAAAGGGGCTGTTGGGGTATGGAATCATACCCACTTTCCCATAGATTGAATGCTTCTGTCCCCTCACCCCCGCCCCAGTTCATATGTTGAAAGCCTAGCCCTCAACATGATGCTGTTATGAGGTGGGGTCTTTGGGAGGGGATTAGGTCATAGCTGGGACTAGTTCGCTTACAAAAGAGACCCCAGAGAGCTTTCTAGCCCCTCCCACCTGTGAGGTTACAGTGATCAGGTAGCCATGCTGGTGCCTTGGTCTTGGACTTCCCTAATTTCTGTTTGCAACCTACCCAATCCATAGCATTTTATTTTAGCAGGCTGCAAGTGCTAAAATACCTCTCTAGCAGGATTATACAAGAAAAGAATCTGTAGTTACTAATGGCAAAAGCATTTTAAAGACCAGTCTGTTCTCAAACTGGCCAATTTAACCAGTAACATCAACACTGATAATCTTTGAAAAGTAAATTACTCCAATCTCAAGCTTGTGAAGCACTAGGAAGATTTTTTGTCTCTTAACTATCACACCTTGACTTGTGGGAAGGTCATGGGTATTAAACTAATGCTAAACTTCCGCTCCTATCCCAGCAATCTGACTGTGCAGCCTCAGGGATAAACAAAAAAGGTAGGGAGTACGTCTTCCGTGTGGCACCTCTATCTTTGTCCCTTGTGGCCTGGCAAAGTGTTGAAGGTTCCCAGAATCCACAGGGCAAAGGGAGCCTATGTTCTTTTTAAGAACAGCTGGTCAGAGATCAGTATTGGCTGGTTTCTAGAGTAGAAAACCCCTAAGAAGGAAGCTAGAACTCTACAAAACAGACCTGGAGAGGAGATGCTGACTCTTTATGACTCAAGAGTTTCAGGAGGTGAAATGCTCTACAGACAAGTGCACTTGAGCTGCAGAGAGGGCTCCCATCAGGAACGGGATGTCAGGCTCAGGTCTGGGCATGAACTCAGCCTCAGTGCACTGTGAGCAGAACGAAGAGTACGTTTATAGGCCTCCAGGTTACTGCTCCAGCACATTTTTATGATTTGACACAAAAACCACCTCATGGATGTTGAGGATAGAATAGACCAGCGTTACTCAAAGTGTGGGCTGCAAGATAGTTTAGGTGGCCCGCAGCTCATCTTTTTAATTTGTACACATTTGTATTTACTAAGATAGGTAGTAAATGATTAGCACAGCAAACTCATGATTTTACACACAGGTAGAAATCCAGCTCTGCAGATAGCAAGAACCATAGGTGGTGTGTGCACACATGTCAAGAACTGTTTCAAGATTTTTGATCACTGAGATTTTTCACCCAAATTATCTGTGATATGCATAGAACAGATGACGTGGACTTTTGCTAGAGTGGATTTGTGTAAACTGAATCTCCACTTTCACCATCATGCATTGTTTAGAAATACAAGAAAAGAGGGGGGTTGGATTATTTAAGTATCCTGATGATTGTATGTGAATAATCAAATTTAGGACACTAGGTTAGACAACCACTTGGTGGAGATATTGCAGAAGAGATTCAAGCACTAACTGGGATACTGTGAGCTTTGAGGTTCCTTTCCTGCTGGAGAGTGTGTATCTCTCACGGGACCTGATGAAAGGGACTTAAAAGAAAGGAGTAACATAGAGGTTGCCGAAGGACGCAGGACCTCCTTAATGCTCTCATAATGGTGGGCGTTGGCACTTAGCAAGCCGGGACCGATTTCTCTACACAGCTTGCACAGTGTTGGCGACCCCCACAGTGAACAATGATGTCATGGCCCAGACAACTTTGGATTGTCCCACCGGGCACTCATGTAGGTGAAAAATCTCTTGATAATTATCTAAATCTAAAATTTAGCTGTGGTGTATAAACAGCACTTGTTCACATTTTTTTAAGGATGTATATCCTGTGTAATTCACAGGACTGCTGCTTTTAGGATAAAAATGCATTTCATTTAATTATAAATTACATTTATTTCTATAAAAACTAGACCATGTTGTTAAGTTTAAAAAAATTATGTGTTTATTTGGGTTATATTTTCTATGAATTTTACATCTGGTTCTGCTTGAGAGTTTTCTGAACTTATAACTCCCTGCACACATTCTTTTGTGATTAATAGGGCTTCTGTGTGTGTCATCCAATGATCAGGCCCTGGAATCTGATGAGGGGATTGTATTCAGTACTTGTACCGTAGAAACTCTAAATACTGGGATTTCCAGAAAAGTTTTAGTTAGGAGTTTTACAAAAATCCCTAAATTGATTTCTACACTATTTCAATCCCAAGGGATCTTATGTAGTTTATTAGCAAGTCAAAGAAATGTTGCTACCCTACAAAAAATTAATCAAACTACGCTTTTTAACTTAGTTGCCCTCAGACTTTTCAGTGTATGTTGAATTACTTGGGCCACTCAAAGAAAATGCAGATTCATGGGTCTCGTCATCTTGAACTGGCCTTTCTAAGAAGCATTTTCATCTTTCTGAAGGAGGTAAGACTTGTGGCTTGAGAAAACTGCCTGGGATTAGATGATTTCCACCGGACGTGAAGGGAAAGCCAGATCAGACCTTGATAGCTCACCCATGGAAATACTCTCAGAGTCTCCCCAAGTTAACCCACCCTGGTGTTCCTATGGGTAGAATCAACCAATGTTTTTTAAGCCAATTATTTAGATGGTTCCTCTAACTAAAAGTTTTGAAAATATATATATCAAGGTAGAGATGTAAATACCTTAGAATGAGGAAAAATAGTTGTATCTATGTGATATATTTCATTTGGTCACCCAAGTCCATGTCTATTACATACATCTTAATTTATGAAACTGGTTAAGAGCACAACAAAATGACCCTCAGAAAAGCTGTTCTGAAACTTCCTCTTCCAAGGAAACCCAGTTAATTTCAGGATACCGAATCTCAGCCTTAGGCTGGGCGAAGGATGCACCAACGTTCATGTGGCATTTCCGCTGCCACCTTTTGTGAGAAACTCCATTTACCTAAATAGTTTAGAAAATCAGACTTCAGAAAGGCTTCAAATTAATTAGTGGAAGTTAGTGCAATTACTTGTTGGTAAGTGCCTTAGATTAATCAGGGATCTTCAGAGAAACAGAACTTTTCTCTCCCAATCAATCTCCCTGAGAGGGAGTGGGGTGAGGGAAGAGAGAGAGAGAGGTTTTAAGGAATTGGCTTATGTAATTTTAGGAGCTGCCAAGTCTGAAATCTACCCAGCAGGTTGGCAGGCGGGCTGGCAATTCCAGCACACACACGTGAATCGTGCAGTCCTGACTCCAGAGGCAGAATTCCTTTTGCTTAGCAGACCTCAGCCCTTTCTCTGAAGGTTGTCCGCTGATTGGATAAGGCCCACCCACATTATGCAAGGTAATCTGCTTTACTCAAAGTCTACTGATTTAAGTTTCATCACATCTTAAAAATACCTTCCCAGAAATGTCTAGACTTGTGCTTGACTACATGAGTGGGCACCATGGTCTAGCCAAGTTAACACAGAAGATTAGCCATCACAGTAAATAATGAAGCACCCAAATGGATCATGATGAAAACCTTAAACTTGAACTGTTGGTGACATCTTTGAAAGCTACGCCACAGCATCACCCAATCTGATTGTTTCCTCCACCCCACACCATGCTACTATTGGAAAACACCTGTTTTAGAGGATTCTTGATTATTCTCTATATCATACATTAATTACCATATTTTGCCATGTATAATGCACACTTTTTTGCTCAAATTTTTGAGGGAAAGATAACAATGCACGTTGTACATGGGGAGTACTGATTCTGTATCTACATAGATGTTTTAAATTTTTAAATGTATGCTTATGCATTAAAAGTGTAACTCTAGAAAGCAATAACAATATCTGCATGCAAAATAATACCCTTTATAATACAAAAATGAGTATCTACATATAAATAAAGAAAGAATTGAATTAAAAAATTAGAAGATTTTCTTCCTGGAAGTTCGGACCAGAAACATGGGTACACATTATACATGGTGAAATATGGTAATAGGTTGTATTTATAAGGCAATGAGAGAAAGGTTTAAAACCACAAGAGTCTTAAAACCAGACATAATTTTTCTGTATTTCTCCAATTCCCACCCTTCTTCACAGTAGGAGTGTACTGAGTTTCATCTATGGTCAAACTCTGGGCACAAGGTGGGCATCTCTTCTTCCCCTCCCATGAAAACACCCACTGGTGTTTGGGCCAGTGATGCTAGACCATGATGCCATTCAATTACAAGCTTTATTATTTTTTATCTCTTTGTAACATGTAAGATTATAATTTAGTTCTTATCACTCTCATAATGATACAATCAAATTTCCAGCCATTAATTCAGCTGCTGCTATCTGTATCCTGTAGCGTTATGACTATAATTCTGAAAAAAAAAATCACTTTTCTAACTACAGGGTATATTTAGAAAGGGAAACATGAGATTTATTCAAAATAAATAAGTAAATGACTCTATATTAGCCTTTCTACCTGAATATTGGAGTGATCCCATGGACAGATTTCCTCTCTGGGGAAGACCTTAAGAAATACTAAATTTCAGCTTTCCCTCAACATATTGCCAGCATATTGAAGTGTCCTGGAATCCCCCTTTTCGTTTTCAGCCCATCACCATGTGTTTAGCTGCGGCTTCTGAGTAACACCCAGACAGGCAGGAGGAGGGACTCCATTCTGGTCAAGGTGGAAGTGTCTCTCATTTCTCCATTGATCTCTTGTTTTAAGAAATGCCAGTCACAATGGAGCTGGGTTCCTTGAAGCTAATGGCCAACATTTTACCCCTTGTTCCAAGGACTCCCTCTCCCCAGGCTCTGCCATCTCTCCCCACCTCTTCAGCGTGGCTTCTCCTTTGGGCCCCAGAGAAGCCTGCTGTTTGTTTTCTCACCTCTACCTGCCAGTCTGCAGTGTGAAGAAGGAATGTCTGATGAGGTCCCTGCTGCCAGTCACAGACAAACACATTCCTTCCTAAAGAAACGACCTGGGGCTTTGCTTTCACACCCCCAGCTTGCAGAGAGAAATCCCAGGCTGGCAGCCTCAGCTTTGTGTCAAAGACATTATTTATGTTCATTAGACAGAGTGAGGAAGCACAATGGCACGTACGCATGCTGAGGAATTTTGCTGTCTCACTTGCCAGTTCATTGCTATCTTGTTAAGTATTAACCCAACACTTACTTAGTGATTGATTATTAAAATATATAATTATGTCTAATTTTCAAATTCATGAAAAGATACAGACTTTGGTTTTGCATATTTATGAGGCTCCATGAGTGCTTTTTCAAAAGATGAATTGGTAGATAATGAGTTTACTAAAAACTGATTTATCAAACCAAATTAAAACTCAGCATATTTCCCTGAAAAAAATGGCATTTCTGTTTTTGGCATCTAAGATTAACTTTCTAAGAAAGACAGAATAAAGAGTTACAAGTGTACAAGAATGCAAAACCATGTTGATTTTTAAAAATTTAATAGTAATCACTAAATTAAATTGTTTCTCTTTTCTATATGTATTTATGGTGGGTCAACTAATTGCCAGGCACTGTGATAGGCTTTATAAGTAGTGGGGAACAAGCCTGGGGGCCCTAATTCTCACGGGCCTTTCAATGACCGTGGGTAGGTGGGTGGGGGTGAGAGATATTGAACAAACGAACACCCCACAATTATAAATATATGTATATGAGCAATTCCAGATAATGAAAAAGGAGATTATTAAGCCTAGGGTAGTATGAGAATGAATGAAGGGATCTTTGTCATACCTGCTGTGAGGATGCCAGGTACTGAAATAATAGAGGTGCCATTTATCACCAGGACTCCAGATTCTTCATTTAATTCAGGGAAGAAGACAAAAACAACAGATGAGCTAACAGGTGACAACTCACTGGAGCAAGTTCTGTACTAACCTCCATGAATGAGGTCTCCGAGGGGCCCAGAAGCCTGACTATTTGGGATACTTGGAGAAGGCCTGTTGGAACACACTGCGCTGAAGCAACTTAATCATTTCATTAGTGACCACAATGCACAAAGCATGTTCCCTGGGGTATAAGTGACTCCCCCAGACTAGCTGTGAAAGGACCAGGGAAGACAACTGGGGGGAAAGAATGAAAGGGTGTCTGGATAGAGAAGTAAAGCCTTTTGCTTGTCCTCGAGTTTGTGTAATTGAACATTTCTTTGACTTGACAGGAGAAAGGTAATTATGTTAGAAAGGGCCATTTTCCTAAGGTGTAAATCAAGGGGGAAAAAGTCCCTTTCTCCGCAGCTACTGTTAGTGACCTTGGTGCCTTCCAATGCACGCAGTGCACCTCGAGCTATCTTTGCATGTGCTATCCATTCTCCTCCATGCTGCAGCCCCTCCTGCTTTTCCTCTGTGTCCCTCTGGTAACTTCTACCTGACCTTTGGGATTGTCCTCAAATGTCCTTCCTCAGAGCAATCCTCACTGATTACTCCAGATTAAGTTAGCTTTGCCCTCAAGCAAGGGCTCCCACGATATCCTCTATGTAATTCCCTGTCATCATTTTTTGCCACACTGTGTTATGATTATCTATCTATTTATTTGTCTCCACCAGCACACTAGACGGGAGTACGTTTAACTGACTCTTATTCTCCCAGAACCTATTTCCAAGTTTAGGCTCCAGCAGATGCTTAGTATATTATTTGGCAAATTAAAAGATGAAAAACAAATAAATTAATGAATCTTCTGCACATTTATGGCCTTCTGAGAACATTCACAATACCAGTCTCTCAGAGATGACAAGAGCTTGAAGGTAGATTCTTCAGCACCATGGCACCGGGATTACCCCCAAACTATCCCTTTCTAGGTGCATTAGTTATCTATTGATATGTATACCACCTAATTTAGTGGCTTAAAACAATAGCAATTCATTACCTTGCAGATTCTTTGAATCGGGAATTTATTAGTCACTGGATGGGGCAGGTCTGGCTCAGGCTTCTGGCTCAGGCTTCAACTCCGTCAGATGTTGAATGGGGCTGCTGTTATCTGAAGGTTGGACTGGGGCTCAAGGGTGCATTTATCAGGTGACCCACACATATTGCTGGCAGGTTGGTGCTGGTAAGTTGATTCCTCTCCCCTGGGGTCTTTTTCTGTGGCTTCTTGAATGTTAAACATGGTAGCTGACTTGTCACAAAGAGAGCCATGGGAGTCATACACTTTCACCACATTCTGTTGGATAAATGCTCTAGCTTTGATTCAAGGAGGTGGGGGTCAACGGGGCCAACTGGAGGCCCGTTGTTGCACCAACTTCTGTGAATCCTGTCCTTATTCTTTGAGACAAGAATCAGAAAATCTTTTGCCCTTGGCCACACCCCAGAAAGTTGTTTGGGAAGGTCATAAAGAGAAGGTTAAACCCATGAGCAACTACACATGAACTGTACGTGAGCTTTGACAGGCGAAGAGTGTTTGACTTATCTTTAACCTTTCACCCATGGTCCCCCATGCTCTTTGGTAACATAAATAAATTTCCACAATATCCCTCATCAGTGGATGTTATTTTCCTTATCACAGATGATAAGTTAGGGTCAAAACACAGTCAGGGTGCACCATATGTCACTGTCAGAATAGGGGTTACAAGTCAAGGAATCTGAATTCAATGCTAATGTTTAGACTGGACCACCTCCAGTGCATAATGAGCTGTGGCGTGTGCTAACCTCTCTGAATGTCCTTTTAACTCTACTTAACCCTGGCTAACTCCATTCCCTTACCCCCACCACACATACCACCACCTCCAATCACACACACACGTTCTATACAGAGTACACAGAGACACATACAGGCATCCTACACACACACACACACACATATCCCCTCTTTTCCCCATATCTTCTGAAAACCCAAATGGCCCCTTTGTGACAATAGGGGGCCCCTAGGGGGCATTTTTAGAGTAAGAGCTAAGGCTCCCACATTCAAAATGAGGAAGCTATAATTTTCATATTGTATCTCCTTGCCAACTGTAAATCAGTCATTTTAAGGATGCTTCCCATTCTTGTTTCCCTTCAGGCAGCTCTTATTCCTCTCTGGAAAAAGAAAAGATTTGCTTTATAGCTAACTGCAGGACTGAAATGACATATAAAATAGCAACAGCAGGGAACAAATGTGTCCCTAAAGTGGCAATATGGTGCCTTTTTGTGTGTTTTAAAGCTTTGGAGTGAGAGGCAATTTTTCTTTTCAAGGCTTGTATTTGAATAGGTATTGAAAATTTAGAAAACAATATTAGGTGTATTCAGTAATAGAACCTGACCCTGAGTTGTTCTACACTATCAACAGGGAGAATGAATATATATATATATCTCCACATTTATATATACACACATTTCAGTATTACTCTGGCCAGCTGCTCTGATTATATTTGTAGGGCCAAGATATCAAGCTAATAACAAAGATTGTTTCATTATTAGGTGTGGGTTTTTTTGTTGTTGTTTTGTAATATTTTTCCCACCAAAATCTTTGGCATTCTATATCATTAATTGAAAAAAGAACCCATAGGATAAAAAACCTGTTTTATTCCTCCACCTTTTTTTCCCCTTCCTTTCAGTGTAAGAAATAGCCCTTCTGACTGCCAAGCCTATTTTCTTTTTTTCTTTTATTTTTTTGTCAAATAGGACAATTCAAACATTTCGTTTGAAACAAAGAGCCCAAAAGCCAAAGTAATATCTATATTTCTCTGAACTCCCTATGGTATCAATAAATCTGAAGGGCTGACAGCGCTGGGGAAAGTTCTACGTTGAGAAAAAAAGAGCAAATTGGATCAACATTGTTGTTCATTATCCCCCATATTAGAAAACAATGTTGCTGAGGGTTATTTCCTGGAGGGAAGACCCTTGTGTGACCTGCCTTCCTCACCCGGCTGCCTGTGCCAGGGCTCCCTCTCAGCCAGGCTTTCAAGCATCGTTTCCAACAGGGAAGGACGGCCTGTTCTTTTTTCTTTTCCTCTGTGCACCTCTTCCCTCCTCATTTCACACTGCTAAATCAGGGGCTCCTCCTATCCCTTTCACTATTCCAAACTCATCAGATTATGGAGTGAGTCAGTCTCCAAATGACTTAGTCTGACAGATGCCACACACCGAGATGTGCTCCATCCTCGCAGGAGAATTTCCCACAATGCCCAGCATGGCTTGGTGGGGAGAGCAAATGCTTTGATTCCCATTCTTTTTTTAAGAAGATTTTATTTGTTTATTTTTAGAGAAAGGAAGGGAGGGGGAAAGAGAGGAAGAGAAACATTAATGTGGGGTTGCCTCTCGAGCACCCCCAACTGGGGACCTGGCCTGCAACCCAGGTATCTGCCCTGACTGGGAATCAAACTGACAACCCTTTGGCTCGCAGTCTGGAGCTCAATCCACTGAACCACACCACCTAGGGCTGGATTCCCGTTCTTTATTTGCCACTGACAACCTGGGCAACCTCGGACTGCTCTGCCTAGTCTTCTCATCTGGAAGATGATCTGCTAGTTTCCTTTCATTTCTGAAAGGTATTCTGACTTTAGGGGCCTGGGCCCATGGATGCACTTCCAGATTGTGGGCTTGCGGAGTAGAGTTTCTTGGGCTTGGTGATAACCCACTTGTACAATGGTAATGGGACTGAGGAAGAGGCAAAAAGAAGCTTTAGCAACTGTCTATTTTAAGGACTAATTAATCATGTACCCTTACAGATTCCAAACCATATGAGAATTAAATGTAGGAACCATGGATTAAAGTTTAACCTAATTTTGGCAGCATTGGCCTGGAAATCCTGGCTCAGGCATAAGGCTCAAATGGGCTTCCTACTTGTTCCCTGATTTCCCCTGGACCCCCAGGTTAATCATGTGTTATGCTTACCACTTAATATGCTTTCTAAGCCCTTGAGATAGATTAGAAACTCAATTCTCAAAACAAGACTTCCAGGTAGGTATTATTATGATGCTCACTTTCTAGGTAAGAATAGAGGCACCAGTAAGTTGAGTAGGGTGCCCAAAGTTGTACAGATCTTGTGTGGCGGAATTAGCATTCACCCAGTGCTACAACTACATTGGTCCCAAAGAGGCAAAGCAGCTGATGAGGAGGGTCTCCTTCCACTGCCAAGCTGGTCCAGGGTTGCTGAGCAGAGAGGCAAGTGTGTGAAGGTCTGAATGAGGCCTGTGCAGATGTCTTGAAGACAATACTCTCATATCATCATGTAGGTAGGTCACTCCTTCTCTCTTCAGAGGAATGAACGAGACAGTGGGAGCATTCTTCCAAGAGGACAGATGTTTTTATTTTATGGGTCAAGGCAAGAACACAGGGGATGACAGAGGAGATAGTTCATGCTCTGGGGGTAACATTGCTTCTCCACAATGGTAATTAAAGCCAGTTCTACCCTCTATGCTAGAAGCCAAGAGGTAAGAGTCTGGTTGCCTTTTGGAGAAGTCCATCCCAAGAATGGTGGCAATCAAGACAGGCTCCCTGATTTGTGGAGCCTAGAACAAAATCAAAATGCAGGTCCCCTTGTTCAAAATTATTAAAAGTTCAAGGTGATAACAATAAAACATTAAACCAAATACAGGGCCCTTCTAAGCAGGGGAGCCTGTTGACTGTACAGAGGATATGCTCATGAAGTCTAGAACTCTGGTGAGTCTAGAACTCCGAAATCTAGGACATGCTGAAGCTCGATTTTTCTCCTGGAGCCATAGATACCAACATCATTAGACCACTTTGATTAATGAGGAGCAGCAGCAATGCTTAGAGCTTCACAGTGGAATCACCTACAACAGTGAGGTGATTGCCAGGGGTGGAGGAGAAGGTAGAGGGGGGCATGGGGGGATAAATCGGATGGACAGAGACTTGACTATTGGCAGTGTACAGATGATGTGTCATAGAATTGTGCAGCTTAAAACTGTATAATTTTGTTAACCAGTGTCATCCCAATAAGTTCCATAAAAAGAAAAAGAATGCATCACCTAGAGAGCTCTTATAAAATACTGATGCCATGTGGACCCGACTTTATCCAATTGAACAGGAATCTGTGGGCTTAGGATCCAGGGAATTGGTGCTTTGTAAAAGCTCCCCAAGTGGTCCCAGTGTGCAGCAGAGTAAGAAATAGTGGTTTATTTCATCTCTAATCAGCTCATGGGTCCTCAGGAAGACATCTTGGTTGTGATCCTAGAATTTTCCCTTTGGAAATCCTCAAGTCTGAGGTGCTGCTTGGGGAGTTCCTGCATCTGGGCCTGACAGGTCATAAATGAGTGAAAAGTGCTGGAACAAGGAAATAGATCCTCAGCATTTGTCTCCGGAGGTGGCAAGGAGCCATAGAAACTACTGCTAACTGAAGAGCCCAGGAGACATCTAAAGAGTGGACAGTTCTTTTGTCCTTGACCTATTATTGCCCTAAGGCAAGCATCTAGGCAGCCAGATCTCGTTGTCCACCAAGAGGACTTGGATATCCAAATAGTTAAATGAAGTGTCTCAATTTTTACAAGTATGAACAAAATCAATTTAAAAAAAAAAACAGAACAAGAAACACAAAAAATATAGCTATTCGATTCTGGTCCCACAAAATAATAGAGCTGGTTCACAGACTATCAGCTAGTAGTTGAATTAAATGACCACAGAATCAAAGACGCATATGCATTTGAACTAGAGAACACTTTTGTTTCATGAGTGAGGAAACTGAGGCTCAGAGGTGGGGGGGAGGGGACCCACTCAGCCACACAGTGAGCCTGTGGCAAGGCCTGATGCAGAACAGAGGGCTTCTGATCTCACTTGTGTCTCCTTTCTCTTGCACCACATCTTATTTGGAGAAGAAACACAGGCATGTGAACTTCAGTGATTCCTCACACAGGTTAGCTAGAAGGGCACGTGACATTAAATTCACTGCCCTCCTGATCATTCAAATTCCTAGACATGGTTTGAATTAATGCAGATCTTAAATTTTTGCTGCTTTACTTGCAGATGTATCCTTCATACCTATAGCATGTGCTTGTCTCATGGCAGGTGCTTGATAAATATTTGTTGAGTAAACGATTAAGTGAACAAATCCATGAATGTCTCAGAGATACAGACTCTCTGGGTGTTTGTGTGTGTTTTCTAAATCCAGGAATTTCCTAGTAATCATAACTACATTATTATTAGACTATGTTTTAAGATGCTTGGTTGAATTCTTTCAGAAAACAAATCAATGCTACTCTTCTTAAAGTCAAAGGAATCACTCATCATAGAAATAGAAATATTGCTCTAATTTAAAAGTACTCAATAAACTCATTTCTTTTTTCTTCTTTTTTTTTAGTATATTTTATTGATTATACTATTATGGTTGTCCCAGTTTTCCCCCTCTAGCCCCCTCTGCCCAGTATCCCCCTTCCCTCCAGCAACTCCCTGCCTTAGTTCATGTTCATGGACTCTCCTTCTCCTATACTATTCTTAACATCCTCCTGTCTATTTTGTACCTACCAATTCTTCTTTTTAATCCCTGTGCCTTTTCCCCCATTCTCCTCTTTTCCCCTCCCAGCTGATAACCCTCCAAATGATCTCCATACCTATGATTCTGTTCCTGTTCTTGTTGTTTGCTTAGGTTTTTATTTTGTTTGTTTGTTTGTTTGTTTTTTAGATTCAGTTGTTGATAGCTGTGAATTTGTTGCCTTTTTAATGCTCGTAGTTTTGATCTTCTTGTTTTTCTTAAATAAGTTCCTTTAACATTTCATGTAATAATTGTTTGGTGATGATGAACTTTTTAAAGCTTTACCTTGTCTGGGAAACAATTTATCTGTCCTTCCATTCTAAACGACAGCTTTGCTGGATAGTGTAATATTGGATGTAGGTCCTTGCCTTTCATGACTTTGAATACTTCTTTCCAGCCCCTTCTTGCATGTGAGGTTTCTTTTGAGGAATCAGTTGATAGTCTTATGGGAACTCCTTTCTAAGTAACTCTCCACTTTTCTCTTGCTGTTTTTAAGATTCTCTTTATTTTTAATCTCAGCATTTTAATTATGATGTGTGTTGGTGTGGACCACTTTGAGTCCAACTCGTTTGGGACTCTCTGTGCTTCCTGAACTTGTATGTCTATTTCCTTTGCCAAATTAGGGAAGTTTTCTTTCATTATTTTTTGAAATAAGTTTTCAATTTCTCTTTCTTCCTCTTCTCCTTCTGGCATTCCTACGATTCAGATTTTGGTATGTTTGGAGATGTTCCAGAGTCTTCTTATAATATCCTCATTTTTTAAAAAAATTTTGTTTCTTCTTTCCATTCTGGGTGAATGTTTATGTCTTCCTTAAGTTCAAAATTGTTGATTTGAATCCTGGCTTCCTTCCCTTCACTGTTGCTTCCCTGTAGATTTCTCTTTACTTTACTTAGTGTAACCTTCATTTCTTCCTGTATGTTGTTGCCATACTCAGTGAGTTCTGTGAGCATCCTGATCACCAGTGTTTTGAACTCTGCATCTGATAGGTTGGCTATCTCAGTTTTGTTTATTTTTTTTCTGGGATCTTGTTCTATTCTTTTATCTGGGCCATATTTCTTCATTTCCTCAATTTATTTCTGTGTATTAGAAAGAGCTGCTTTGGCTCCCTATAAAAGGAAACTATAAATTGTGTGGGGTGGAACCTTAGGAAATAGCCAGGGTGGGGCAACCCACTTCACTAGTTTGTGGCTCTGTGTTGGGGGAGGACTTGGAGAGGGGACTGTGGTGCTGCCTGGCTTCTGGGGATTTGCCCAGCACTCACCCCATTTCCAGTCACTCCACTCACTCCCTATAACTGACTGGTGCCTTTCCAGTGGTTGCCCTGGTGTTGAATCCCAGAAGGGGTGGGTTTGCATATGTTTTAAGACTGTGCGGCCTTTTAAGTGAAGTCTTCTGAAAATCTGGCATTTTTTTCTGCTGTCCCAACTCCAGTTGGTTTTAACAGCCAGAAGTAATGGGGATTTATCTCCCAAGTGCTGGATCCCTGGGATGTATGGTCTGGCCTGGGGCTGGCATCTTTCACTCTCAAGATATCCCTCCTGATTTTTATCTACCACACGTGAATGTGGGACCACCTGTGCCTGTGCTGCCCTGCCTCTTCACACTATACCACAACTTCTTGCCTCTATGGCCCACCTCCACGTCTCCGCCCCTCCTGCCCATCTGGGTGAATGTGGCTTCTTTGAATCCTTGGTTGTCAGAGTTCCATATAGTTCAACTTTCTGACAGTTCTGGATGTTATTTGTTTTGAGATTTAGTTGTAATTCCCTTTTGTATTTGCTCAAGGAGGCAAAGCATATCTACCTATGCTTCTATCGTGAATGGACTTTTTTTTCTTTTTCCTAAAAGTTTTCACAGTGCCAAACAACATAGCAACAGAAAGGATGCCTCTGAGATGGAGCATCCTGACTCCTAGTCTCATCTCTGCGTCCCAGAACCTGGGTAGCCCTGGAGACCATCACACATATGCAGCCCTGCCTCCTACTTCTGTGTTAGGGCCCACTTGCTTGGCATGTTCAGGACTGTTAAATTGGTGTGCTCAAAATGAGATAGGTTTCAAAGCTATTTGGATAGAATGAGGGAAGAAGTTTTTCTAGTATGTTAGTTACTGGCCTATGTATAGGTAGTAAGTTTTTGCAGGGCCACTGACAGGTTTCCAAAGCATTTCCCCCATCAGATGGGATTTGAGCAGCATTGCAGCCCTGTGAGGTCAGAGTGCGGCATGTATCCTTATTCTTGTTTCTCAGACAGGGGACCTGAGGCTCCTAGGAATTCCCACTGACTAGGGGGTTTCAGTGCTGAAACGTAACGGAATTGATTCCTGGAGTTCAGGCTATGGCTTCACATATTAGTTAACCCTAGAACAATGTGGGGGCGGGGCAATGACCTCACACAGTCGAAAACCTGAGTAAAACCTTTAACTTAAATCAACCCTTCACCTCTGTGATTCAACCAACCATATATCCAAAAACATTACTATGCGTATTTTCAATCTGTGATTGGGAATCTGCAGTTGGGAATGTGAAAATATTGTTTTCGATCAATGGTTGGTTGACTCCTTGGACGGGAAACCTGTAGATACAAACAGCTGACTGAATTTATTGAAAAAAAAAAAAAAATCCATGTGTACATGAACCCAGGCTGTTCAAACCCATGTTGTTCAAACCCATGTTGTTCAAGGGTCATCTGCACTCTCAACACTAAGTTGCGATGGAGAAGGAATCGGTGCGCACCACGTACCCTGATCAGCTGGCAGACCTCTGGGAGGAATTACCCAAGTGAGGCAAGATGGGGGTCGGTGGACATTCGGAGACACAGAGTGGGTGGCACATGTCAGGGGCAGTGTCTCTCTGCAGGAAGAGGCTTGACTGCTGAGGCCTCTCCTCCCCCTGGGCTCTTTGATTCTCCGAAGGGACTGTGATGGCTGAGAAGAAACCTGATAGCCAGGAGAGCGGTCTGGGGGGAGGTCTTGTGGAATGAGGTGGGTGTTGGAGAAATCCAGGCTGTTCGGTTCATGGCTAATCCAAGAGGAACTATGAAAGGGGACTATTCAAACAGACAAATAATTAAAACATAACAAACTTTTATTGACTTATCCTGTCTTCCCTGGTCTGGTTAGCCATGGGGTTTCTTTGGATTATTAGCTCAGAAACAAATATTCTCCTACAAAAATAGTAATTTCATAGTTTCCTCCTAATATTTTTAGCATTCTATGAATTTTATTATAGAAAACTCAAGTATTTATTTATTTTTAATCTATTTTCTTGGAAAAAAGTAGTAAAGGGATTTATATGTCTTCAAGGGCTATGAGTGCATTATGAAGAGGGACCATCAAGAAATGGTTTGGTGCCAGCAACCTGTAGGTAAAAGCCTGGGAAGGGAGGCCCTTTTCATATTCATTTAAAACTATGTTACTCAGTGCTGCATTTCCCTGCCTGAGTAAGTGAATGCACTGACTGCAGGCGGCTTCTCTGGGCAGCCTCAACAATATTCACAGTAATAGTAACTACCCTGTGTGTGTGTGTAGAGCCGGTATGGAGTGCCAGACACTCTACTAACAATGTTACATACATGATCTATTTGTTCCTTATGAAAGCCCCATAAAGTAGTCATTCTCCCCATTTTACAGACACACCAGGCCCTGAAGGGTGTGGTAACTTGCCTAAGGTCACACAGCTCATAAGTAGAAGAGTGTTGTCTGAATCCAGAGCCTGCTCTTCACCATTACACTACACAGCCATTTATATATATAATGTTATACTGTACAGACATCCAAGGCCGCATTCTCTCAAACACTAAATGGGTCCTTCTGTGGCCCAAACATTGCATTAGGTGCTGGAATGAGGCTCTTATATTGATTTCAACCACTTGATGTTGGTTTCCATCCTGTGGGTAGTAAACGTTCCATAGGTGATATAAGTCCTGCTGTGAGCTGTCCCCAATGGTGTTACACAGCAGGTAACTTCTTGGGCTTCTCAACCCAAACCAGGGAGACAGCAATGAGGAAGCAAGACTTGTAGAGAAATGGAGAATGTGAGAGAAGCTCAAATTCTGGCTTTTTCCTGGAGGCACCTTGAGACTAATGCTTCTCGCCAGAGAAGAACTTTGAAGAGGCCCCCATACATCCTCCCCATCAGAGGATGTCGAAGGGGGTCCGATGGATGGGGCACATGTGCAAATCATTAAGACCATAGGCATGAGACCTGAGACCTTTCCCAGGGTTGGATGTGGCCTGGAAAATTAGCAGGGCTTCTTAATAATTGAGCCATTTAATGCCCAGTGAAGTCCAATGTCAGTGTCAGTTTTTTGACTTATGAGCATCATAGCACTGGTTGCCTTTTGATGATAGTGTTAATGAGTAAGCATTAGGTTCACATCCCATTACTGAACCTCTGGTAATCCTAACAACAGCTGGTATTTATTGAGACCCATTGTTTTCTAAGTCCTTTACTTATGTGTCCCCATACCCCTGCCTGAAATGTGAAAAAATAAAATCATAGAGCTTTAGGAAGATTAAATCTTTGCTCAAGTTCAAAATTGAACCCAGGGCAGCTTCAGCCTTTGAACCCATGTCTGCCCAACTCTCAGGCCTGTGCAATTTGCCCTGCCAGGCCTCTCTGTTAAGGACCAGATGGGGCAGAACCCACAAAGTGTAACAGAACTTGCTCTCAAGATGTTGATGAAAGTATCGGGAAGGAGATGTGTAGCGGAGGGCTGCAGTGCTGGCTCTGGGCCACGACTTACGAAATAATGAATTTGGCTAAATTGCTTAGCTTCCCTAAAGCTTCAGTTTCCTTATCTGTAAAATGGACATAATAAAATTATCTGTGGGCTAGGGAACTAGTGAATATTGAATGAGAAATTCCTTCAAGGACTCTACTGCCTAAGAATGAACACCAAGAAGCCTCGCTAGGGCACGTTGCAGCTCCTCCCGCAACTCACTCCCCTTCCTACTCTGCTCGTTCCAGCTGCACCAGCCCTTCACTCTTTTGAATGAGCCTGGCTCCCTTTTGCCTCAAGGCTTTCACATGCAGAATTTATCTGCCTGCAACACCCTTCCCCTTTCTCCTTAAATATGCTTTTATTTTTTTCAGGAAAACCTTCCTTTCCTGACTTTTGGCTTAGATAAATCCCCTTGTTAAGCTCTACTAGCTCCCTATAATTTTTCTTCATAGCCCTTATCATAGATGCTGTGCCTTTGTAAGACTATTTAATATATATCTTTTCCCAACCAGGCTGGGACTTCTAACTAGACTAAACTCATAATGCCTGGGGTTCTGTCTGTTTTTTCTCAGGACTGCATCCCTAAAATGTAACACAGTACTTGGTATATAGCAATGTTAGATATGTGTTTGTCGAATGAATGGATTAAAAAAACTCACTGTGTCTGGCACATAGAACACATTCAAAAAACATAAAATGCTTTTACTGTATTATATAAAGTATCAAGAATCAGTCCTTAAGGGCCAAGACTGTTTTTGTTCCCTGTTTCTCCAGGGCCTGGCTTATATTACACAGCCAATAAATAACACTTGAATCAATGAATAATATATGGACAGTATTCTTATGGTCAAGGAAGCACATGTAAAAATAAAAATTAAAAATTAAAAACTCGGTTCAAGAGTTATATAAAAAGAATGGTTGACAGTACAAGTGTTAGCATAAGGCAGTGTATCTGTTATCTATTGCTGTAATTACACTGTGTAACAACTACAGAACTTGGTGGCTCAAAAGCACAGGCACTTTTTTACAATCTGCAGGACATCTGAGTGGTTCTTCTGGTCCCCCTCCTCCCCCACACATCACCCATTGGCTAGTGGTTTTTTGAACTTGGCTGAGCTCTCTCACAGGGAGGGCAGTCAGCCATCAGGGATGGCATAGGCAGATGAGCAGAGGCAAGTGGGGCAACTCAGCCCCACTGCACATGTTCATCCTCCAGCTTGCTGGCCTGTGTGTGCTCTTACAGTGAACCCTAAGTGCCCTCTGCTCTAGCTCTTTAACATGTTGCATCGACTTTTGGGAAGGGCTAGTGAGTGTAGGAGGAAGAGGAATTCTGTGTGGAACTATCACTTTCTTCTTATATATTTGTGTTTTAGGCCTGTTTTCCAGTTGCCACTAATTGCAAGCTACTAGTTATAAATGACAGAATGAATTGTGATATATTAAAGAAGTGAAGGCTTATTGTCTGATTTTTTTTCCAGTAGTGTTTTCCCACTGGGAAGCAACTCCCCTTTGAACTAATTGGGGGCCACTGAGTTAGACAGAGAGCAGAAACAGTTTTTATTTTGTTTTGTTTAGCTTATGACATAGTCTGAGATATGATGGATACTTGGATTTAAATAAAAACAGTGAACACTGAGGGTCACATCACCAGGACTGTCTCAACAGACAGTGGCCTCTTAGGACCCACACTCCGGTTCAGCTATTGTGTTGACCTTGACAGATTGCAAGTCTCTTTGATTGCTTGTGGTGGATTACTCTGAGGTCTCCTCTTTCTCTCTCTCCCTACCTTTCCTTCCTTCCTTCCTTCTCCCTGTTTTTCTTTCTTTCCTCCTTCTAATAATTATTCCTCAGACAATGATTAAGGAGTGTGTTCCATTTATTGCTCAGAATGCGGGTATTGTTTGCCCTTCTCCTTTCTGCAGAAGCAGTTTTTCCCCCACAGCATTTTGTAATGAGTTCTCATATTCTGGGAACATTTACTCCAGAGCTATGGACTTATTTCACTAAGGCAAGGTGGAAAACCATCAATCCTTATATACTGTTTAATGACCCAAAGCTGGTTAATGTGGGAATAACTGTTAAGTAGAACAATCTGTTGCTCATTTCCCATATTTAAATGTTTGAAAGATTCTTACTACTAACAATTATAACATTTATAAAATATTCCATTTCAAAGAACTCTGATCTTACAAACGTGGACACTGAAGCTCCAAAAGAAAGTAGGTGATTAAAAATTAATTATGTAGCTCACAAGTATACTTTAATTTTATACCAAGGAGCTAGACTAAGCACAGAGTTTCATGTTTTTGACACTCCCAACTGGGGTGAGTCTGTTTCAGGGACAGTAATGGTGAAGACAATCAAAGTCTTCTTCCTGAGTGAAGCTGGGTAGTGGCTGGGGTGGATGACATTCTGTCTCAACCATTCCAGTCACTTCTTTTTCCCAAGTCAAGCTCTGCTCACTGATATTTTTAATCCTTGGAGAAGGAAGTAGACAGAGAAGCCCAAATTATATCACAGAAATATCTGGATTGATAAACTGCATTGGAAGAACATATTCTAGGCTCAGTGATGAAGAGTCTGATCAATATGGAAAACATTAATTTCAATGTATCTGTTTAAGCTTCTAAGAACCTCTTTGGAAGTTCTTACTTTAAATTACGAATATTATTCCTAGATTAGATTTTGCTAAACTCTCTAAAAATGTAGATTGGTGTCACCCAGAAAGTAATTAAATTATATTTCTTTTTAAAAGTTAAGTATAGTTTGATATACAATTATATATATATTTTTTTTATTGATTGATTTTAGAGAGAGAAGAAGGAGGAAGGAGAAAGAGACAGACAGACAGATAGACAAACAGATCGATAAAGAGAGAGAGAGAGGAGAGAAACATCAATTTGTTGTTTTATTTATACATTCATTGGTTGATTCTTGTATGTGCCCTGGCCGTGAATCAAACCTGCAACCTTGGTGTATGGAGACAATGTTCTAACCAACTGAGCTATCCAGTCAGAGCTTATATTGGTTATTTTTAGCTTCAGGTGTACAATATAATGATTTGATGTTTTTATAGCTTACATTGTGGTCACCCCACTAATTCTAGTAATCTGTCACCGTGTAAACTTATCACAATACTATTGACTATATTTCCTTTCCCTTTTCTCCCATTCCCACCCTTTCCTTCTGGTAACTGCCTATTTAGCCTCTGTTTCTATGAGTCTGTTTTCATTTTGTTTGTTTCTTAGATCCTACATATAAGTGAAACCATGCAGTGTTTGTCTTTCTCTGCCTGACTTACTTCACTTAGCATAATACCCTCTAGATTTATTCATGTTGTCACAAATGATGAGATTTCATATATACAATGGAATACTATACAGCAATAAATTATACTTCTTTCTTTCTTTTCTTATTGTTGTTCAAGTACAGTTGTCTCCGTTTTCCCACTACCGCATACTTCTTAATTGAAACTTTAGGGACTGTGAATTTATTAACTAAAGATGCATTTTATAGCAACTAACCAAAGTAATGTTCCCTACAAAGTAAAGTTTACATTGATTTTGAAACATAAAAATACAGATACCAAAATATCATCAGTTAACCAAGAGACAACTCTTGTTAGTGGACTAAGCCCGGCATTTCTGTTCTGTGAGTAATGAGTAGATACCACTCCTGTACACAGTCCAGAGTAAGTTTCTTATTGTAGGGTCCTAGTTTATCGGCTCTTAAAGACCCCGCAATACCCAATTATCCTGACTGTGCTGCATCTTTACTGCACTATTATTATTTTTGTGTTAATTATAATTGGCATAATGGGGAGATGTGTAGGTTTATTAAATCACCAAATAGCTAAGCAGTTAAGCTGTTAAGACAATTGAAATAAATAGCCCGTTCTTTACATACATTCAGCTAACTGATTCTATTCAGCCGAATAGCCCCTCCAGAATACCCCTATCACGTGGTGGGGAAAGGGCGACACCCTCGGACACAGACCCCCAGTTTTGAACTGTGGGCCATGACCCATTCCCTTGAGCCTCCGTCTCTGTAGTCTTACTCTTCTAATGCCCAAACTTACTATTTTTCTACATTCATTATTTTTTTTTAATATCTGTGGAACAGAGATAATTGCCTTAGCTCCTTTTTGCAATCTTCCCTGTTTCAAATGTCTCAGGCCTGTGCAGTAATCCACATCATTGTCCAACTCCATCCACAGAACCGTCACACGTGGAGTTTACCTCTGCCTGCGGTTTCTTCGTTCTTTTACCCGCGCTCTCTCGCTGGGTGAGGCTGCACTGGCAGGCCGCACTGGGCAAGGCCTTACTACCTAGAACAGTCTGTAGCAATGGCTGCTAATCAGGAGCTTCAGACTGCAATCACGTCCCTCTCCTAAATTCCTGACCTCTGCGTAGTTGTTGGAATGGCCTGTTATTTCTCTCTTCAAAGGCACTCTTTCTAATCTTTCAATTACCATGTGATGGGCAATACTGAATTTCCTGCCCCTCGTGACTGATTCGTCTGAGTATTTTCATTTATCTCTTCCAGCTGGGTTTCCTCCTAATCTCAGGTCAAGGTGGTTGTCATTTTGCGCATGTGAATATTGCCCGCAGGCTCTTTCCAGGACACTTTGTAGATCATGCTAAAGAAGGCTGTGGATTAGAGAATTGCAAATATCTTTTAAAATACTGAGATTAAATGAAAAACATGTGCATGTTGTTATTGCATCAAACCAAGTTTTAGCATTTGAAAGCCAGTCAACCTGTTACAGAGCTATTATGTCAACAGGCATGCCAACAGCATTTAACCAATGGCAGTTCAATCTGACAGTTGCCCAATTTCTTAAATTAATGATGCACTGATATAGTAAATTATGAGATCACAATTTTCTGATGTTTTCAGGTAGTTCAAGAGTGTGTGTGGATGTGAAGGGAGAATTGATTAAAAATAGGCTGTTGTAATTATCTTACTGAATATTTTTTATTTGAGCTATGCAACACGAATATAAAAACAAAACTGATAAGACCTTACCAAGATCAAGGGTTACTTCTTAGAAACTCTCAAGATGAGACTTGGAGGAATTAAATTTCTAGGGTCATATCCCTTGTATCGGTTGCAGAGCTGGGATAAGACCATAACAGCTCCTGGACAATGGCATGTAAATAGATTTCAAATTTTATTAAATTATTAATAATTCTTGTTATTTTAGAAAATCAACCTTGTTGCATAGCCTAATGAATATATGCTTTGTAGTATACACTACGTGAGAGTAAAAGTACTTATACTAAAACCAGAAATGCAGGTGCATGCTAAGGTGTAGGGTAAACTCATTACGTGCCATCCTCATCGCAGAATACTTCTATGAAGGGCAGAGACAAAATTTTAGATCTCTTGTCCACTACTATAGTCCTTTAAAACCAATAAATGCATTTTACAGGCTGGGGTGATTAAAGCATTGCTTTTATTTATTTTCAAAAGGATAAATGCATAACATATCCCCACCCAACAACACTCAATGATTTGATGTGCATATATCTCTCTTCCACCATTTTACATAAAGAATCATCCACATATTAAGGTACACCTGTCATCTGCCCATTAGTGAATCATACCTGCATTAAGAAGCTTTCAATACCCAATCCTTCTAATGTTGTTAGACAACCTTGACCTTCAGTTTCTTGCAATGTGAATAATATTGCATCATATCTACACAGAACAGTGTAATCATCTTTTCTATTTGTGGCACTAAGACAGTCAACAGGATTTGATACAATCAGCATGTGTCTTGATACTGAAGGCACATGGTGACAAGCCTAACTGAATGTAGTTATTCGGCTGTCATGAAATGCACCTTATGGTGATAAACTTCCCCCATAAAATTGGAAGACTATCACATAAACATGTTTCACGAAGAAATACACTAGCAGAATTCACTGCTGGGTTATTGTTGGAAAACAGCGTTCTATTTATTGTGCTGCGATTTTTACAGTGTGTGTCAGTGCTCCAACACTCGTTACATTTTACAATGAAGTAATTACTGGGCAGTGATTTCTTCATTCTGGACAATTCTATCTAATTAGTGAACAATAAATTGAAGTGGTTAGATTAGGAAAATCTAAATGGACATTGCAGGACAGGCTGATTTTCAGCGCGTGAAAGCATTGTGTTGTTTCAATTTAGGCCCCACACTAAGTGCACGTTCTCAACTTCATGGCGAATTATTGTTTTCCATCCACTCAGTCTCTGCTTCTTCCCTGTGTTTCTGTCTCTCTCTCTAATATCCTTGCATTGTTCATTAATAAAATAACATACTAATGGAGCTGAGGAATTATTTGAGACACATGATTGAAACTGGGGTTATAATAATCAAATGTACTTATGTACCCTCTAAACTTACACAACTTACTTAAAGACATTTGTCCTTAACTTGTATTAGGACCCTGGGAGTGACACTCATATTCCCAGATCTTCTTTCCAGATGTGAAGGATGGAGGAGGAGCCGCTTGTGGAGTCTGTGTGCCCATTGGTTTGGCTGAGGAGGTTCTTAAGCTCTAATTTTTCCTTCATGGAACTAGGAACAGCCCACGTTTATCTGTTGCACTCTGCATCACATATCTTGATTGTCTGGTCTATCTGGTTTGTAGATTCATGTATTGACAAATAGCCACAACCACCTTCAAATTCCATGCATGGTAATGACAGGCAGATATATTTTAAGAGAAACTTTAGAAACAGAGAAAACCCAAGCCAGCTACAAACCGAGAGAAGTTACTTGGGAGGCCGTAGAAATCGTGCCTTGATTGTCCCCTGGTGCCTGGCGGTGCTGTCTGCCGGCCGTGTCCCTGCGTCTTCAGAACTCCCAGTAACCTCTCAAATGGCAGGCAAAGATGCAGCTGTAAGATCTGGTTCTTTGAGTCTGAGGGTGCAGGTGAAGAGATTTTTAGAACATGGTAGTCAGGGAGAAATAAAGGCTGGAATGAAGGTGAGAGGTAAGAAAAATAAAATGCAAAAGCATATAGCAGGCAGGTAAAAACCGAAAGAACACCTTTTGATGACTATACCGCGTAGTAATGCTGACTCGGACAGAAATAGGTTTTAAAACAGAACAGTTGCTAGGAACAAAAAGGGACATTAAATCATAATAAAAACAGCAATCCACCAAAAATACATGACATTCATGTATATGAACCGAACGACGCAGCCTTAAAAATGTATTAAACAAACACTGACATGGTTATAGGAAGAAAATGAAAAAATCTACAATTATTGTAGCAAGTGTTAACTCTTGCCTACTGGAAACAGGATAAGAAATTGTAAGAATACAAATACTGTAGAGATTTTTAAAATCTTGAGAGGTAACTTCAAGGGGACAAGCACTACTCACTTCAGAGTTCGCTTATCAGAAGGAAAGGCAGGCCCGGTGTTGCTAAAACACCAGATTTTGAAGAGAAATGTAGAGTCAGGATTTTTAGGTGAGATCTCATTGATAATGTAACAGTTTAAGACTCCAGCAGGCCACACAAAAACCAGGTTCTCAGGCAGGGTCAGTATATGAGTGACCCTTCCCCTTCACACTGTACATTTCTTGACATTAGAATCTTTATCTGTTTCTTCATAGCTATGTCTTTAATGGTGTTTGAGGATTAAATGAGCAAAAAACCCCTATTCAATATAATGATGAATACATGAATTAATTATTCCTGTAGCTTATCGCAATGAAAGCTTTATTCATAGGAATACAATGGAAGTTTCCGGTACTGCAGAGACAAAGTGATAATATACACACTCTCTCTCCCTGACCAGCCCTAGGCCTTCCTAAAACATGGAATTAATCTCATTCTTTTCTGCTTCTCCAAGTGCTTAGCTCATTGGTATATGGATGATTAGTGAGAAAATAATTGGATGACTGTGTTGTAATTCTTCTTTGTGATTTTCACAGTTCTATTGACATACTTTCATTCAGCACTTACCATATGTCAGACACTGCTTACTTTTCACATCTAATTTGTTAGTTACCACCACAACTACAATTATGCCCATCTTACAGATGAGGAAATCCGATCGTAGAGTAAGAGGAAGGTTAATAACTCACTGAAGCTCCCACAATGGGACTGTTTCGATAAAAGTCTTATGAGACTTATAAAGAGATTTTTACTTCATGAGAAGGGAAACGCTGACTGCAGCAAATGTGAAAATTATAATCCTGCCTTTACAGTTGCAACTACTTAACTGACGTTTTCAGTAAGACTCAATCATTCAAAATTTATCACATTATTTATTGAGCACAAACTGTGAGTCTGGCACTGAGTTACCAGTTGGCTCTGCTAGGCACTTGGGGTCTAGGAGTGAACAAGACAGAGAAAGCTCCTGCTTTCATGGAGTTTATATTCTAGGGGAGAAAGAATAAATAAACAAATATGAAGAATATGAAACAAATATGAAAATAAATGTATGTGTAACATAATGTTAAGTACTTATAAGAACTATGAGTAACAAAAGCCAATGTCAAAGGATAGGAAATGAAGGGCTGCTTCTTCATCTAGGACAGCAAGGAAAATCTTTCCTGGGAATGCCAGGGGAAAGAGAATTTCAGAGAGAGAGGGAGAGGGGGAGAGAGAGAGAGAGAGCGCGCGCAGATACAAACACACATGAAGGAGCGTGTTTGCTCATTCAAGAACCTGGAAGCTGGAGTCAGTGGGCAAACAGGAGTGAGCAGGAGAGGATGGAGTCAGGGAAGCAGTCAGAGAAGTCTACCAGTATAAGGCCTTAGAGACCAGAGAAAGGATTTAGTATTTTGGTTTCATTGTGATGGTAAGACACTGGAGGGCTGGGAGAAGTGAAGTGACAAGACCCAATGAGCATTGTGAAATGTTTACTGTGGTTGCTATGTGGAAGTATGGCAAAGGGGGCTAACATGGAGACCTTTGTAGATTTGGAGCTCATTTATATGTGTTTGGGTCTGTGTTTTTCAACCTATCAGTAAGTTTGGGGGAAGGCTAGAAGCCAGAACACTAATTTGAAGTCTTGGCTAAATCCCTTGAAGCTATCTAAACTTCAGTTTGGTCATCTATTGCATGGAGATAATACAATACCTGCGCAGCTTTCTCTGCAATATTGTTGGGATGATTAAATGAGATAAGTTAGAATGAGCACATACTATACAGATGTTAGAGGAATCTTATTATTAAAATCACAGTGCTGATTATAATAACAGAATGATGAAAACCTGACATTACAGGAGGCCATTTTTGGTTTGATGTGTAGCCCATTTAACTGAACAGAATGAACACTATACATTTAATAGTACTAAGTCCTTATCTTACAGGAGTGACCAGTACTTCTGGTGTTACATTAACTCAAAAAAATGCCCTGCTTGGGTTTTGTTGGCATAGTCCAAATACATCTGAGAAAAGTTTTAAGACATCCTCTGCTCCTAAACTCTGAGTAGTCAGGGAGACGTTCATTGGGTCACCTACACAGTTGATCCACCCCAATGGCTGACGGCTAATGTCACAGACATCTTTTATGAACTCCTTTCATAAACAGAAGTTCGTAAATCCAAGCACCAGGGAGACAAAGGCAGGGTCTCCAGTAGACCAATCAGTATCACGCCTGTGGTCTCCATGCAGGTTTGTCCTGAGGATCTGTTTCCTCTCAGGAGCTTGGAACATGGGTCTGACTCAGCCTGGGGAGGCAAGGTGCTGTGGCAGAATGTGCCTGCAATTTGGAGCTGGACAGGACAAACTTGAAACCTAGGACAAACTTGAGAATGAATCCAAATCAGTTTTCCTATTTGGGTGGCCTTGGACAAAATTTGGAAACTCTTTGAGTCTCAATTTGCTTATATATAAAATGGAGATAATTGTGTTAGCTCGTTCCTTGGTCCAAGCCTTGCATAAAATCAGAATACAGAGTACCTGGACTGTGGTGGACACACAGTAAGAGTGGCAACAGCTGTTCCCGTCGGGGGCAAACCTGTTTCTCACGGTAGTGTGCTGGGGTAAGGGTAGGAGGGTGCTGTATTATGAGACTTGGTCCTAGGGCAGATCTAGAACTGTGGGAGCAGTTCTCTCTCTCTCTAGCTTGTGTGAACGCACTTTTCCATTCTAGGAATGTCCATCCTTTGGCAGATTTAATGATTCTGACTTGGAAATTGCTTCTAGAACACTGCTGAAATGGGCACATATTTTCTGAGGGTGGACCTCTGTCATTAACTCGTAAATATGGATTGATTTCATGGTGGCACCATAGGAGCACAGAATGCAGCCTGTAGAAGATATCACCTTGTGCCTTGTGAAATTCTGAAATACGGCAATTGAAATACCCACAAAAGGCCATCTCCATCAATGACGCTTTTAGTGTGTTAGGGTGAAAAACATTTTAGACCATCTGTCAAGGTCAACACATCGCTCCAGGAAAGCGCTCCTCTCCACTTACGTGCAAAGCTTTCGCATACCATTTCAGGTTGACCACAGCCCTTCTCATGTCCATGCTGGGACTTCATATTAAAAGCCTCCAACTCTTTAGGGTTGTTTATATTTATTGTTTCTGATTGGGAAAGAAAACCGAGTCCTAGATTCTTAGGCCCAGACTGGGTTTCCTTGAGGTGGAGACGACGAGGGCCAGCCAGGCCTCTTTGCTGAGCAGCTAGCGGATGTGGACTCCCCTGGGTGGAGCCGCACCCTTCAAGCGAAACCGCCTTTGAAAGGGCTGACGGGGGAGGCTTTCTGCAGGATTCCTCCCAGCAGGAGGGGCAACGAGTCCTTCAACCCTGAAAGGAGAACCTGGGTGCACATCACAGCCTCCACCACATGATGTGACTTGCCCAAGGTCACACATTGCTTGTTAGAGCAGCTGGGCCTTGGACCTAGTCTCTAGGCTCCTAGTTTAGCGCTCTTTCCATTCCCACTGTGCCTCTTTGCCCATTGCTGCTACCTAAGACATTTCATCCCGTGGTCCAAATTTCAAAGCTCCACCATTCTCCTTTGGAATAACTCCACCCTAGTGTGTTAGAAAGGGCTATTTCCTTGAATAAGCCTCTCTGTGTAGACTGTTAAATGTCCTGCTACTCTTGTGCAAGACCAAATAATACCTGCAATTGGAAAAACAGAACCTAATATTAAAGTCCATTACTCATCTCAGGAGTACAATAGACACAGAAAAGGTTCAAAAAGGGGCAATGAAAAAGAATTGAGTCGTAACAGAGGTGTATGGAGTAATGAGTTTAATTTCCCAAATTCTCCATTTCCACCCTTGGTTCCAAGCATGTTTCTTTTCATGCAATTTAGCCATAATTTCAGGGTAGCCTTACAGTGTATTGACTAAGAACTAATTAGTGTGTTCAAGCCTTTAATGTGTCTGATTTGTAAATTGCAACTTTTAGTGTTTTTCTTTTTCTGTGCTATTTGGCCAAAGCCAAACCATCTTTTAAAATGTTCCCCGTCAAGATAAAGTCCTTGGCTGCCAAGGGAGGTCCCACAGATTTCTGATCACTGCCAGGAAGCAAAATCACTGGATCTCCTCCCCGCTTTATTTTGTTTGTGTGTTTTTGCCTACAAGCATCAGTTCTCCAGAAGATCCCTGCTGTCTAGCTGGGATTGAGAGGGGGTTAGGCAGTGGAGATGCTTACTCCTTGCTTGAGTCACGCGATGTAGGTGGCCATTGGTTTTGTTTATGGCTGGAGCTGGTCCTGAGATCAGCAGTCGCCCACATGACCATATCCAGATGTGCTCGTATATGCAACTCCTATATGAAGCCCAGGGGCCATCGCTGTCTTTGCATAAATTTTAATTTTTTTGTTTTTGCATAAATTTTAAATTTTTATTTGTGTAATTTGTATAAAGATTGGTACTATCTATTCTCAGATCATTATCAAGTTAAGTATTTATCACTGCTGCCTTTCAGCATGTCATTTTTAAAAAATTCATTCACAGCATCCACACACTATCATTGATCCAGATTCTCAGCACCTTAATAGAACCTAAAGCAGAGAAGATATAAGTCAGTGGAGTCATCATGGTCCACAAATCTTTATTATACCTTACATGTACCCGATAAAGCTACTGTCCCTTCTTTCAACATAAGCAAAACTAATTCCATGGTTCCAGGGTCACTTCAATTCTTCATGTAACCCTCTAGGCAGGATGTCTTCTGTGCGCCATGAAGCTAATCTCTGCTTCCTGCATCTTGCACTGTGGCCCGTGTAACTGACCCACATGGACAGCACCAATGGATTCCCTTGCCTTCTGGCTGCAAGTTCTGTTGGTGGGAAAAACATGAGCAGGATTTTGGTGGATAAGGAGAGAGTGAGGCTGGAGCACTTCTTTCCCTACCTGCCTCCTTGCTGAGTGGCTGTGGGATGATTGGGTCAGTAGAAGGTCGTAGCTCCTGCTCAGCAGCCAGCTCCATTTCTTCATCTCTCTGGATCTCTGTAACCACTCTCTTTTCTGACCCCTTTAGGTCTAAGATGCCAATGGCTCCCCCGCTGTAGTTACTTCAAGGCTGCCCACATCCCACTTTGGTTTCCTTAACTCCTATTTATTCTTTCGTAAATTGTTCATTTCAATTTAGTTTCTCTCATCTATCTCATTGTTTCCTGCCAGGACACTGACAAACATCCACCAACCCACTTTCTGGTTGGGGCCTGAGAAACCTCTCAGATGAGAACAACCCTTTCCTTCTGCTGCCCTGGAAATACCTCCATGTTTAAAAATCCTCATTTTTTAAATTTTTCCTTATTTTATGACATTGTGCTGTCTTTTTCTTTTCTTTTCTTGAGAAGTGTTAATCAGGAGGAAGAGCTCTCAGCTTATCCAAGGTCCAGGGCTGGAGGCAGGCTTCCAGAGAGTATGACAAATGCACAAGCCTGCCAAGCTGTGACAGTCTCTGTGGGCTGAGATTTCAAAAATCGTAGGAAAGGAAGACTTTGAAGTGCTTTATTCAAAGGCAGCTAAAGCTTTTATCACCAGAAGAGGAGATTCCAATGTGGCCTGATAACTAGTGGAGAGTGGGAGCCTCCAACTCTTCCAAGGAATGTTCTCTGAGCCCAAATGTGGTTGCACAAAGAGCCTGGGTCTCATGCCTGACATTTATAATCATTACCAACAATAGTTTTATGAGATACCACATCATTTTTTAAAAAAGCTTGAACCCTTATAGAGCTATTCAAATAACCATTGAGCCATTTGAACTGAAATAGGAGTTAGTTCAAAGCGGCAGTTCATAAATTAGATAGTGCTGTTATTTCAAGGAGAGGGCATAAATGCCAAACAAAGAGTCCCATGCGCAAGTTCACCAAGCTATTGTTAAACTCATGACTGTAGAGAAGTGGGGGAGGGCAGACAGGCAGAACATGACTTTTAATTTGACTGTACAGTGTAATTAGAGGCCATCAGCCATGAGACATACAGAAAACAATTCTCATTGTTTGTTTATTCATTTATTCATTCAACATTTTCTTTTTAGTTCAAATTATACCCAAGGGAGAAAATGAATAAATAACAAGGCAGGTCTTTAAAGAATTTCTAGTTTAATAGGGAAGGCCTGGAAACACAGAACCATTATACAGTGCACCAGCTAAATGTTTTGTGGCAGAATGAACAGGGAATCACTGAACACAGAGGGAAAAGTCCTGACTGTGGGCTTAGGGAGTGTGGGGTGGGCAAAGCCAGGGGGTATTTTGTTAGCAGAAGGGATGTATAAGCTATTTCTTCCCGCACAAGTTGTGGTGTCTCAGATGGGTGAGATCAGGGAGCAATGTTCCAGCAGGGGTACAGGGAGCTCTGCTGCTTGAGGAAGGAGGAAAAGCCAGAGAATCTCGGGTGATTCTTTAGGGTCAGAACGTGGTGTTTGTGGTGTGGCAGAGCAGAGAGTGGTGCCTGGGGGTATTGAGCAGTAAGGAATCTGGCTTTAATTCACAGGCTAACAGCCTCATGCTTTGGCAGACATTCATGTCACCTAAAGAACTGGTGAAATGCAGATTACTGGGCCCTGCCCTTTGGCATTCTAATTCAGTCGGTCTGGGATGGGATTAAGAGATCTGAATTTTAAAAAGCAACGGTATTTTGAGAAATGCTGCCACAGGAGGTGGATAGCGTTGGAGTATAGTTAAATGTCCCACAGAGCGTACCTCTATGCACTCCACTTGCTTTCTTTCGCACTCCACTGTTCTTCAGATTTGACCCAAGGAAAGTTGAGACTCAAGGAACGTTGAAGGGTACTACTGAAATGATCCATTGTTGAGTGTGCCAGTAGATATGTAACCCCTTGCAGTTGGTCACCTGAGAGCTGCTTCATCTTGCCATTCATACAATTGATGTAGATCCTAAGCAGAACCAAAGTGTAAATGAATCGATTAGTAAGATCAAGTATAGGATCCAATGAAACAAAAACAAACAAACAAACAAACAAACAAACAAACAAAACCCAGTTTATATAAAGAATAAAAACCAGCTGTAAGGGCGGAAGTCTCTCAAATCAGAATCCCCTTGCCTTAAACATCTTAAATTGTAGCCTTCATCTCCTATGAGTCCTACATCCAGAACCTGGCAGAGCAGTTTGGCTGGGAGAGTGTCTGGTGATAGCACCTCCCACACAGAGGATGAAGAGCAGGGGAACATTAGGTAGAACGGGCATACACAAATGGATTATTAGTAAGTAGTAAACACTGCCCCGACACTGCTTCTCAATCTTTTTTCATTATTGTCTCTCTCCCAAAGGAGCCTTTTTAGACATTTTTTCCTAATTGCTCACCCATAAAATTTTATTATCTCATGTGTACTATATATCTGGTTATGTGCTGTGTGTGTATATCTGTGCTTTATATATTAAAAGAGATTTTTTATCCCTATCAAAACTTATTTTCACCCCATGGGAGCAATATTGCTTTCATCAAAAGTGCCTGGCCTAGACTATGGAACCTAAGAAAACCCTAAGATGCATTGTGTCCAATAACCAACAACTTTATTCATTGTCTTCGCAGAAGGTCTCAAAGGTGTGAGTTTCAGAAACATGTATAAGATTAGCCTAGTAGACAACGTGCATTGTTGTCTTTATAACAAATAAAAAAATAAAATAAATAAAATAATGCATTGTATAATGATGTCTATTTTAGACATTGTTGAATGGATTGTGACATAAAATAGGCAATCATTATGTCTTGAATGTAGTAATAAGGATTTTTATGTCTAACAGGGAGATGTGGATAAGACATGTAAAAAAAAGACTTGTATTCATGAGGTTATTTAGAGTTGCGTATGAGGAGTAGCAAGAGACAGCTGAGGCCAATTTCCTTTACTCCACAGAGATTTTAATATTTCCCTTGAGGATGTTTTTTGACAAAAGCTTGAGGACAGAACCTTGTCTTGCTCATTGTTAAATGCTACAGAGGTCTTAACACAATGCCTTCTAAATGGTGGTTGAGTATTGTTTGAATTATGAATCAGTGTTGAAGATAGTAATTCTTGAGAAGAAAGAGAAGTACAAGTCTGCTTATTTTTTCCTTTCTTTGTATTTAAAGATATATTTAGAATTATCTATATTTAGATATTTTAAAAGGTTTTCAAATGAAACATTTTATATTTGAAGAAAAATAATTTTGACATATTTTCTTTAATTCAATGTTAAGTTTGCATCTTCATTTTCTTCCTCCAGATCATCACACATATTAAAATTCTTTTCCTTTAAAAAAATAGAATCTAAAAACCTAATTTTTATAACCCCCTTATAAATGAAAGGACTATTAGAAGATTAAAAAAAAAACCTAAAATGAGTTGGCTATATCAGCTCTCTTTTTGCTGCATTTTTGTGGCTGCCATGGGAAGACTATAAAAGCTTCAAGTATGATTTTGGTGAATAAATTCCCAACAACCTCCCCCCTCAAGGAGTGATCAGTATTATGAACAAAAGGGAGGTAGTTCTTCAATATGTCCATTTGATTTTATTTTGTGAGGCAACCGCCTTTGTAAACCACACTAACATGTCAGAAATATGAAACTGTCTTCAGTTCACTGCTCTGTAAAAGATGCGTGGCACAAAATAGAAAAATAAAAAAATAAATAAAGCTAGGAATGCCTGAGTAAGTCATTTTATTTTTTATGATTCAAGCCCCAAAAGGTCTTGAACTGTCAGATTTATTGTCTATCCAATTTTATGACTTTTAGTTGTATTTATTCTTTGATGTTTACCATCAACTGTGCCTACGTGCACCGTGGTCTGTAGGATTTCATATTGCTAAATCATTTTTTAAGCTTTAGTTGTAGCTTCTATTTAGCATCAATCTCCCGAGACATGCCATTAACATGAATCATTTCTGAAAGTGTTTGGTGCAATATGAACTCCTTGTTGAGTCAATCACTCATTGCAATGGAAAGAAATGATGACTTTCTCAGAAATACCCATCACGGTTAAATAACCAAGGGCAGAACTCAGGGACTTCTGACTGGGGGGCTCTCATTGACTTAATCATCACTCCTAAAGTGGGAGATGGGCGGTAAGGGGGATTTAAGAAGAGAAAAAGGAAAAGAGGGGGACAAGAGGAAGGAACAATGTAAACCCAAACAACGGCTGTTTTATCAGAGTTTATTTCTACTTTCATTAAGGTTATTTTCACAGCAGGAACTTGGCTATTAGCTACACTATTTGAATGCATTTTTCTCTAATACTACTTTAAACTTTCGACCGTGTTTTTTTTTCCAAAAAAAGTTCAGAGGTTACCTTCTCTGATTTCTGTTCTGGGCTGTGCATCTCTCACCCTAGTTTTTGTTGTTGTTGTTTTTTTTTTTCCCCTCAGTTTCAACTCTATACTCAGCTGCTCAGCTGTTAGAGATCCAGAAGTCTCATGACTGACTAAAAAGTCTGAAAGGATTGTGTATAATTACCACCAATAATGAGTTTTTTCCTTGATTTATACCATATGTTTAGATACTTTAAGCTATAAGCTAGTGCAATAACTTATAGATTATTCTGGTGGGTCACCATTCTTTCTCTGCTTATGTTTGGTTAAATTTCACCTCTAAATCCTCCATTCAACCCAGGTTTCCTAGCTTATTTATCAGATGAATAAATATAAATATTCTATATACAATGATTAGGAAACAACGTAGAGATATAGTCTAAGGTAAAGGTCAGAAAACTGCAGCCTAAATATGGCCTGCTGACAGTTTTTATGAATAAAGTTTTATTCGAACACAGTCACACTCATTTATGCATTGTCTATGGCTGCTTTCACTCTTCAGCAACAGGTGAGTAGTTGCAATAGAGACTTTATGGCCCTAAAAGACTGAAAGATTTACTATCTGGCACTTTCTAGAAAACTTGTTCTTCTAAGTTGTAGCTTTTCAAATATAATCCTAATTACTAAAGAAACAATTAATAGTAGTTTTATTTCCTGAGCTCTAGAAAGCCAAGTTGTTGAGAAAAAAATACCAGCAAATTTTAGGAGAAAACTGAAGGAGATAACTTCCAACTTCACTTTGATTATGTGGCTCAATGCTTTCAGGTATCTTTCCAGCTAGTACCCTTTTCTACTTACATAGATTCTTTCTAACTTGCAAAATATGAAATTTTGTCTCACATATAAACTTTTGGGGACAATGCCAATTTCTAAGTCTTTGTCTAATTATTCACATATAAAATGGCATTTAAACATTTAGTTAAAATTTGCCAATTTGTCAGGAAAAAGATAGTCTGACTTTTGTTTAGATCTGAATGTTTTTGCTTAAATTTTGAGGCAGAACTTTTTCTCTCTATTCATTGGCTGCCTGTACTTACCCTTTGTGAATTCTCTTCACAACCTTCATTGCTTTCAAAAACAGGCTTTTGCTGAAATTCTTGACAAAATTGGTGATACCCTTTATTTGTGTTACTGTAGTCTGACTATGCAATCAGCGTTTATACACCTCCTGGCTCAGCCTCCTGTGTGAGAGGCCATGCAGAGTGCCCTGCACACGTGGTACAATGTGCCCTATGTGTTTGATGATATTAAAATATAAAGAATCATCTATGACAGCACAAATTACAAATCAAGAGTGAGCAAACACTTTTAGGAGAGAAAAACTAACATTAAGAATTAGGATTTTGTATCTTAAAATAAATGCAAATGTTTCTAACTTTCTAAAATTATAGCAAGATTGCCTTTTAACCAGAGGGATTTAAAGTTACTTGGAATATTTCCCTTTATTTGAGCTTTTCTCTTTTTTTTTCTGAAGTGCAAACATGCTTTAGGGTTCATGTGATTTTTAATTGGCATGATGCAGTATAATTGAATGAGATACTTACTTCCAGATGATAAATGCCTATGATTGAGAAGAAAGTGCTTTCTTTAAATTGTATTTGACTTGTGAAGATAAATGGCTTGTTAGCATAAGTAGTTTTATATCTAATCAATTCTAAAGAGATGGAGACTAAAATATCTAGCCATTATAGAATATTTATGGTGCATGTGTGTGTGTGTTACATGGAAAAAGAAAAGGGCCATGTGGGTAAACACATCCACACACTCATGTGCACATACACACTATAGACAATGCAGTGGTCCAAGATAAAAATAGCTTATTGTATGGTTAATAAAAAATTTTTCAAAAGAGAAAGAAAAATAGAGCGTGTACAACATCTGTAAGAAACAAGTGTCAGACTAGTAGAGAGTTCTCTTCTGCATTCTGAATGAAAAAGACAATAGAAAAAAATTACCAGAATGACAAAGGAGGAATATTTTATCTTAGGGCTTATGTCCAGATGATTTATAATTTAAACACAAAGTCAAAATAAATATATGCTTATCTATTAAATGCCTCAGGGTTTTCCACGCAAAAATTCCTATTGAAGTACTCATGGAGGAAGCTTTTTAGAAAGTATAGAAAAAGATTCAGAAAGATGCTCTAAAGTATATGCAAAGTAAGAATAAGAAAATGACTCCGTAAAGTTTGCTGTTTCTTAAAGAGTGAGCAACCAACCAAAATGTGTTCAAAACAATGTAGAATGAAAGTCTAGATCATCACTGTCCAAAAGCAGTCTCTCAGATGATGGAAATGTTCCACGTCGTACCACACACAGTTATCGAACACTTGAAAAGTGACTAGTCTACCTGGGAAGTGGAATTTTTTTACCTTATTTAATATTAACTCAGTTTAAAATTAAATAGGCACATGTGGCTAGGGTCTACAATATTAGACAGTGAAGTTCTAGATGATAGCAACATAGTGAGGTTGGGAGAGGGTGCACTTATCTAGTGTAGAGAAAAAGTTAGAGTCTGGTAAGGTGAAGAAATGGGTAGAAAAGAGTAACATTTAAGTATATCTTAATTATTAGAAGTAAGCAGATGACTAACAACAGAATATATAACTTTCAAACCAGCAGACAGAAGTTCAATCAACTCACAAAAGAGTAAAAAGATGATGAAAAAGCAAAAAAGTATAGTAAATAAAAATAGTTAAATGTCAAAAAGTCCCAATATATCAGATTAAGAATATAATAAATTATTATGAATATAAAGTTTAAACTTGACCTTTAAAGCAAGAAATTTTTAGACTACATTAAAAAGTCCTTCAATATGTTGCCTAAAAGAGACATATTTAAAACAATAATATTCAGATGGTTTGAAAGTGATAAAAATGATAGATAAATACAAATCTAAAGTAAACTGGCATAGTAATTTTAATATCAGACAATATAGAACTTATGTGTAAAATCATATAAGTAAAGAAGGGCTAATAGGAGGAAAAAGACTAGTAGATCAAGAATTTACCACAGGTGTCAAAAATCACAATGGGGAAAGGATCATCTCTTCAACTGGGGGTGCTGGGAAAATTGGATATTCACATGCAAAAGAATGAAATTGGGTCCGATCTTTAAACCACACAGAAAAATCAACTAAAATGGCATAGGACTTAAACATAAAACCTGAAACTAAAAGAAAACATAGAGGAAAATCTTCATGAAAATGACCTTAACATCAAAAGCACAAGCAACAAAAGCAAAAATAGACAAGTGGGACCACATCAAAGTAAAAAATTGCCCAGCAGAGGAAATAATCAACAGAATGAAATGGCAACTTAGAGAATGGGATAAAATATTTACAAACCATGTATCAGATAGGGGGTTAATTCCCAAAATATATAGGATCTCCTACAACTCAGAAGCAAAAGTACTAACAACCTGATTTTTATAACGGGTCGAAGACTGAAGTAGGCATTTCTCCAAAGCAGACATATAGATGGTCAATCACTTTATGAAAAGGTGCTCCATGTCACTAATTATCAGGGAAATGCAAAACCAAACCACAATGAGATATCACCTCATACCTGTTAAAGTGGTTATTGTTTTTTTTTTTTTTTTTAAATAGCAAGTGTTCCCGAGGGTGTGGAGGAAGGGAACCCTTGTGCACTGGTGGCAGGAGTGCAGAGCGGTGCCACCCTGCGGAAAACGGTGTGGGAGTGTCTCACACAGCGAAGAATGGAACCGCCATACGACCCAGCAGTCTCACTCCGGGGTGTTTATCCGACAGAACTGAAACTCGGATCTCAAAGGGGTACTAGCTCCTCTGTGTTTGTCACAGCACTATTCATAATAATAGCCAAGATGTGAGAAAACCTAAATGCCTAACAACAGATCAATGAATTTAAAAATGTGATCTAAATATACAAGGGAATATTATTCTGCCTTAGAAAGAAGGAATCCAGCAATATGTGACAAAGCGGCTGCACTTTAGGGCATTATGCTGAGTAAATGAAGGCAGTCACGGATAGACAAACACTGCATGATTCCATTTATACCAGGTATCTAAAATAGTAAAACTCGCCCCTTTGTACGAAAAAAATATATATCAATTTTCTATATTTTTCACAATAAATATGATTTTGTAACAACAACAACAAAATAAAATAGCAAAATTCAGAGCAGCAGAAAGCAGAACAGTGCTGGCAGAGGAGAGGGGGAGGGCCCCATGTGGAGCTACCAACCTATAGGTGCAATGTTCCAATAATGCATCGCTTGATGAATCACTTCTAGAGACCTTTTGTACAACTTGGTGCTTGTAGTTAACAACGCTGTATTATACACGTAAAATTCTGGTAAGAGGGTAAATTTCATGTTGTTTTCTTGCAACCATAAAATAAAAATAAAGATGTTATAACCACCATTGTCAGCATACGTACAACTAAACTGTGGACTTGAAATACAAAAAGCAGCACATCACATGCCCCGGAGTAACCACACCTAGTGCCCAGGTCTTGGCCTGTCATTCCGTTCTCCAGGAAAAGGAACCAGGCTCCTTATAGAAGTGACTTATTCCAGGGCTGGGGCAGGAAATACATAAGATGAGGCTAGAACATGTTGTAGTGCCTGAAAGAAGGGCAGTGCTAAAAAAAAATCTCCCAAATAAGAAAACAAAACAACCCAACCACGTTGATTCGAACTTTCAAGGGGAGCAGGAGCCAGCTGAAAGAACAGCCAAGGGCCCAGCTGGGACAACTTGAGCAATAACAGTACAATAATTGTTAGTACTTCAATTGGATTATTACACAAAATATAAAATAAATCTTCATGAGTTCATACTGATATAAACAAATGATCGAATAAAGTAATAAAAGAAGAAGAAACACTTGTCCATGCAGAAGAATTCCCAATAATTTATGCAGAAATTCTGCCCTAAAGGAAGGAGAGCAAAACTCCCCACTCCTTAAATGTGAACTGCACATAATGATTTTTTCCCCAAAATATGCAATATGGAAAGAAGGGAAGTAGAGAAACCTGACAAACGCTGCTTCAGCCAGGTGATCAAGGTCATTATCAACAGTCATGAATCGTGTTGATATGATACAATGAAACTGTCACTTTACTATAATCTTCCTCCAAAAACTCATAGCCCCTGACTAAGGGGGCAAAGTCCAATGGAGGGATACCCCTACCATCAAGGTCATCAAACAAATGAAAAGTCTGAGAAACTGTCAGTCTAGAGGAGCTCAAGGAAATATGACAAATATGTAGTGTGGTATCCTGGACGAGATCCTGGGACAGAAAGAAAGACATGGGTAAAAGTAAGCACTGCTGAATAAATTGTTGTTAATAATGACGTATCAGTATTGGTTCATTAATTGTAACAAATGTACCATACAAATGTAGAATGTTAGTGACGGGGAACCCATGTGCAGGGGCATATGTTCTCAATTTTTCTGGAAATCTAGAACTGTTTCTGAAACATAGAGTCTATTAGAGAAAGCAAGAAGTGACAGGACTACTGGGAGAGGCCAATAAGTCAAAAATTTACTCTAGAAATTTTAACATATTTAAGAAACTTATATATCAAGCAGACAGATACTAAGCAACACACATGCACGATAAAAAGAGAACACGTGTCCTTTTTGAGCATGCATGGATGATTTGTAAATCTGTGGCTGTGTGCTGGGCCACAGAGGGTCTGCCTCTGAGTGCTGGCACTGCCAGACCACCACCCCTTGGTGTGTCCTGCTCTCCTGACTCATCTGTTTCTCTGTGTCTTTAAATACCAGCCGTGTGCTGATGCTGGGCAGCTGGGGTCTCACCCCCGAACTCCAGATTTGTATAACTACAGTAGATTTAATACCTGCACTGATTTTTCTAATGGACATCTTGAATTTGGCATGTCCCCAAACCAAACATCAACTTTTGCCTTACAAGCCTGTAAATGAGAACACCATCCTTCCAGTTGCTATGGTAAAAAGCAAAGCAAAATAAAACAAATAAACAAATGCCACCTCTTTACCTTACCCACACCCTGCAGTGCTGTGGGCCCTCGATTCAAATTATCAGTGGGGTATCAGGGTTTGATGAGCAAAGTGGATCCCTTTTTTTTAACAATCCCTCATATATGTGACAGAATTATTTTCAGTAATAGACAAAATAAAATAATAATAATAATCATGAAGTAAAATCATTAATAATGGCCAGACAAGAAATGCAGACAACTGATTATTCTTTTGTTAAACTTCATATATAAAATCGTGCTAGAAAAATGTCACAATTCAAAAAATAAAGAGCAAAATAAAGATTACAGTACAAAAAAGGAAAAAAGTCATGAATTAATGCTACTGGATTTATTATTTTTATGAAAAATACAAAGAACTTATACCTATTTATTTTTTGCATTAATGAAGTTTGAGTCTCAACTTCTGCAAACTTGTCAGTGACATCAACAAAATTGATTTTCTTTATAAATTTGTGTTTAATAGAGTAGAGCCAGATTTGTCAATCTTCCTTCACAGCTGATGGAAGAAAACTTTATAAATTTCAATTATATGAGTTATTCAATACAAAGTGGTCACAAAATGTCTCAAAGATAAAAATCCCATTTCACAATAAAACCCAGACATTCAAAACTCAAAAATTTCTTCTCTTAACTAAGTGGTCACACTGAATGACAGAATTGAAGTTATTCAAGTTCTGCTTCTTCATCGCTATGGTTACTGCACTATTGCTTACTTTGAATCTGCAGTTGAATTGCAAGGATAGGCGTGCCAGTCCCGCGCCCCAGCTCCCACCCCTCACCCCACTGGCCACAGGAAGTGCTCCCAACCCAACCCGGGGCCATTCCTAAGCGCTGTGCAAATGTTCACTGACAACCAGTGCAGGCAGCTGAGTCCATCCGCGTGTGCTGAAGCCCTACGGTGTAACTGAGCTTTCTCTGAAGTAACCTCCATCTGGCAAACAATGTTTATTAAAGGATAAGAAATAAAATATGCTAAATCGAAGCTCGCGGGTATATTATTAAAACACTGCAGGAACTACGGAAATTGTTGAGAACTTAAAATAATAAAAGATTTTCTTCTCGGAGGAGTATTTTTTATCACTGGCTTTGTTTAAAATTGCAGGTTCATACAATTTTTTAATTCTCTGCAGACAGCTCCCCACCTATTGCCTGTACCTGGAGCAGATGGTTTCACCAGCACCACTCCTGGGATGCCAGTATGAATTACATCTAGAATCCGGCTTTTCCCCTCCCTACTGCTACCTGCTTGGTCCAGGAAGCCATCACGTCTTACCTGGATTATTGTAATTGCCTCCTAATGTTATAAATGGACTCGCTGCTTCAGCCTTTCCCCTCTCTCTGTTCTAGTCTGAACACAACAGCCAAGGAGATCTAAGTGAAAGTTAAATCAGTTACCCCTCCGACTCAGACCCTCAAATGTCATTTATGGTAACAAAACCCAATGAAAAGACAAGCCACACACTAGGAGAAAACAGTTCAAATCACATATCAGATAAAGAACTTCGATCTAGAATATACAAAAAAAAATCTCAGGATTTTGTCACAAAAACAACCCAAGAAAAAAGAGGCAAGCTCACTAAAGAAGATACACTGATGAAATAAGCCTATGAAAAGACACTCAAGCCCTGGCTGGTGTGGCTCAGTGGATTGAGCCCCGGACTGTGAAGCAAAGGGTGACCTGTTTGATTCCCAGTCAAGGGACATGCCTGGGTCCCCAGTAGGGAATGCATGAGAGCCAACCACACATTGATTGATGTTTCTCTCTCTCTTTCTCCCTCCCTTCCCATCTCTAAAAAAAAATCTTTAAAAAAAGATACTCAACATCATCAGTCATTATATAAATGAGAATTGAGACATCAATGTGATACCAACACCGCTAGAATCTGGGGGACCAACCCCAGTGTCAGCAAGGATGTGGAGCAACGGGGACTCTCATACACTGCCAGGGGGGGTGTGAATGGGTATCACTGCTTCGCAAAGTAGTTTGGCAACTTCATAAATACAGGAAAGCCTGTATCTACCATCTGACCCAGGCATTCTACTCCTAGATATTTACCCAAGAGAAATGAAAATGTACGTTCATACAAAGACTTGTACATGAGTGTACTCAGCAGCTTTATTTGTATTAGCCCCAAACTGGAAGGAACTCAAATGTCTACCAAGAAGTGAACAGATAAACAAATTGTAGTTTATCCATAGGATAGAGTACTGCACAGCAATATCAAAACATGTAACGATATGGATGAATCACACAATAATCTTGAGCGAGAAAAGCCACACACAAAAGAGAACATATTGTTTGATTTCATTTATATAAAATTCTTTAAAATGCCAACTAATCTATAGTGACAGAAAGAAAATCAATGGTTATCTGGCTATGGGACAAGGCTCCCAGGCAGACTCTCTTCTCTTTTGGGAGATCACCACACCTGCCATGGCCACTGCCACCAATGTGGGCCCAGCTGACACTTGGGCCCCAACAGCACCCCAAACTGCCCCAAGCAAACTGCTATGGCCTGCATGCATGCTCAGGCTGCTGCTAGACCACCAATGAATGCCTCTGCTGAAGGTGGGTGTATCTCTTCTGCTCCCGTGCATGCTGCATGGTCCCTTCTCACTTCACTTACAAAGCACAAGTTCAAAGACAAAGTGATCAAGAACTTTAAGATGGCAATAAGAGCAATAAGAGGGCATTGAACCAAGTATGCAGGCCTTCTCAACTGCAGAAGTTGCACAGCCATGAAACCACCCTGGATCTTGTGATATGGAGAAAACTGACTCATCATGCACTCTTGTTTAAGAATTAACTAGTGAACTCATCCTGGGGAGGACCTGATGTTATTTAGTCAGATATAGAGATTTAACAACTCAGTAATTGTATTCTGTGTATATAAACCAGGAACAATTTTCTCCAGGCTCATAAAAGGGCATGTATGAGGATGCTTACTAAAACATTGCATACAGTAGTACAGAACAGGAAGAATATGAAGCATCTACCACCAGTGAATGCATGAATGAATGAATGAATGAGGAGGCATGCTACGGATCAGTTAGAAGCAGTGAAGTAGATCAGCAGTTCTTATCCTCAAAAACTTTTAAACATTCTTTTTTAAAAGATTTTATTTATTTATTTTTAGAGAGAGGGGAAGGGAGGGAGAAAGAGAAGGAGAGAAACATCAATGTGTGGTTGCCTCTTGCACACTCCTTACTGTGGACCTGGCCTGAAACCAAGGTATGTGCCCTGACTGGGAATCGAACTAGCAACCCTTTGGTTCACAGCCCGTGCTCAATCCACTGAGCGACACCAGCAGAGCTTAGGAACTGATATTTAAAAGCTCCCCAGGAGATTTCAGAGTTGAAAACTGTTGAATAAGATACAGCAATGTATATACATATTTTTAAAATTAGATACATTTTATATATTTTATGTTCTTTAAAAATACAACAAACATGCATATGTGTATATATACACATACATATATACATATATACACACAGGCGTAGGCAAAATTAGGTTTATAGTTGTTCATATGGAAAAAGACATGCAGGTTACAATTATTGCAATAGGTTTAATAACTCAAAGGAATGTCATAATCTCACAAGTGCCCAAATTGCTGGCCTTCATTATTTACACATTGCCATAGTCTTCTTGCTGTACTCAAACACAGTTCAGCACGAAGTTCTTAATTACTTTTGCCTGCCCCATATGTCAAGGACACATACAGACACAAATACACACACCCATGTATATACACATATATACACATATATATGGGTGTGTGTATGTGTATATATATAGATGTATACTCTATATATACTATATATACTGTGTATACTAGATACACACTATATAACTATATATACACGATATACTACAAATATACTGTATAAATGCACACACACAAATTATGTTTTTGTAGGTAATATACATCCAAAAACATATATTAAATAGGTTAGAGTGATTGTCAGGGAGGACTGGGGAATTGTAGGGATGTGTCGGGTATTGTTGAAGGAAATAGATTTATCCAAATTGATGGTGATAGAGTTTAGTTCTCTAAATCTACATATAAAGTAGATAATATTAGTTACTAAGAACTGGTTGTATTCAAGACCTTCTTCTTTCTAAGTGCTTTAATTGTGTCATTTCATTTAATCTTCACATGACTCTGTGAGGTAGGCACTGTTACAGATGAGGAAATGGCAGCGAGAGGAATTAAATGATTCACGAGAAATCACAAGACTTAGTGGCTGAGCTATGTGTGATCCCAGGCAGAGGGCGCTAGAGCTCTGCTCTTAACCACCGTGATTTACTGCTTTTCCCAACAAAGACATAAAAAAAAAAAAAAGAGGAAAAGATACAGAAAGTCAGAGGCAGATATTGGACATAGAGGAAGCAGGAAACAGAGAGAAAGAGGTGTCCTGAGGCTGAGGGTGGGTGCGATAGCTATTTTAATAAGTTATTGATCCTAACTTTTAACTGATTGGCACTAATCATAGGTGATCATTAAAAACACAATGTTTCTTTTCCTTTTTTAAACTTTTTTTATTGCTGTTCATGTACAGTTGTCTCCATTTCTCCCCCTACTCCCCCCCCCCACCCCAGCCATCCCTACTTCCCAACTCTTGATCTTAATAACCCCCTTTGGTTTTGTCCATGTGTCCTTTATACATGTTCCTTAATCCTTTAGTTTGGTATCAAGGAAAAGAAAATCTTGAACAAACCTAAGAAGTAAGCAACTCAAAGGGAGAAGTTGAACCATATGTTTCCAAGAGAAAGTAAAAATTGTGAGAAAATGGCAATTATGTGAACATAAAATTATGGGTAGAAAGACTAAACATCAGTGGAGGATAAAAAGGCAGAAAGAGTGACTCCTTGCACGAGAGCAGCACAGAGAAGACGCGCTCTTCCCAGGGCCTGGCAGGAGGAAATGCCTGATGCCAATGTTTTCTTACTGGTCATGTGAACCTGCCTCATTGGGAGTCAAGCAGTATCTGCAGGGTTGTCCACTGTGAAGTTCCCATTTTCCCTTCATCGTTAATAACCACTCTGGGACAACACCTGGAGATTAGAGAAATACCCTGTTTCTGCTCAAACGTTCACCACTTGTTTTAGCATTCACCAGTGGACCTCATCTGTTTCAAGATAAGCTGAGCACTTTCTTTTCTTTTTTCCTTTTCTTTCTCTCTCTCTTTCCTTTTCTTTTTCTCTCTCTTTTCTTCTTTCTTTCTTTCTTTCTTTCTTTCTTTCTTTCTTTCTTTCTTTCTTTCTTTCTTTCTTTCTTTCTCTCCAATCAGTATGGCCTTATGGATATATATTTTATTCTATAGGTTATATTCCAATTCATTATTTATTTATTTTTGTTCAAATTATTCCAGCTTTGGTCTTTGGAAGTCCTTCCCAGCTCTTGCTTGTGCCATTTCTGAATGTTGTGTCCTTAATTTCTGATGTCACAAGATGCACCAGGCCCATAGGGTGTTTTCTGAACTCCAGACTTGGAATCAATTACATACTGAGGTATCTTGGATAGCTTTATTTAGAAACCGGAATCTGGGAACAGGTTTGTTCATTACTCACAAAGTGTAGCTGCTTCCAGATCCTCTCTGTGGACAGAACTCGAATGAGTGTGTGTGTCACTAATACATGAATACATATATCTGCATTAATTTCAGACCTATCTGCATGTACAATAATAATAATAAGCAAGTATTCATGTTGATACTGCCTATTCCAATTCAATATCGAGTTTATTTTAGATTTTCTCTGTTCCTAATTTAACTTTTTTCCAACAATGAAAAACTTACAGTATATTTATTTATTTGTTCAATTCTGATAGATTCATAAACTAGTTTCAGAATTCCAAACACATACTCTTGACAGGAAAAAGATACTACTTGGAAAACAGCAATTGTATATAGTTCTTTTTGTATTTTACCTTATACCATCTAGTCAGGCTTCTCTCATTTAGCAAAATGTTTTGAAGATTTATCCAGGTTGTTTCATGTATCAACAATTTATTACCTCTTATTTCTGAGTATTGCTTAGTCATTGTATGAATATACTATTCTGCTTATCCACTTGTCAGTTGAAGGATGCTGAGATTGTTTATAGTTTATGGCAATTATGAACAAATATTCATATATAGATTTTTATGTGAATGATTTTTATGTGATTTTGAAAGTATTAAAAATCAGATTCTAGATGCAAATTATTTGCCAGAAATGTGGTTTCATTTGCAAACATCTCCTTGTCTACTTCATCTTTCTCTACTAAGAGAATCACATTATATCTAATTATTATTGTGAGTTTATCTATTTTTGCTTGTAAATCCAGAAATGTTTGCTTCATGCATTTTGAAACTGTGTTGATAGGTGCACGCACTAGTATAGAATTATAGTGTTTCATGGAGAATTGGCCTCTTTATTATTCTGTCATGTTTGTCCTAGATCATTATTTTTGTTCTAAGTACTCTTTCTCTGATATTACTGTAGCACTTCAGCTTTTGATTAACAATTGTCCTATCCTTTTACTTTTAACCTATTATATCTTTATATTTAAAATGGATTTCTTGTAGATGCATGTAGTTGAAACTTGCTTTTTTTACCCAATCTGACAATCTCTTTCATTTAATTTATATGTTTAAACCATTCATATTTCATGTAATTATTCATATGATTACTTTAAAATCTATCCTTTTGATAGCTATTATTATTATTCCCCATCTGTTCTTTGTTTCTTTTCCCCTGTTTTTCTGCCTTTGCTTGGGTTAGTTGAGCATTTGTTATTATTCTATTTTTATCTCAAATATTTATCTTATTATTTGTACCTCTTGTTAAATATTTTAGGGGTTGCCATCAGGTTTACAAGAAAAAACTTGTAAACTTTAAAAGTCTACCTTTAAATACTATTACATTACTTAATTAAGGACTTTAGGTACTTTGAACAGTAGATTCTCTATTTCTTTCTCTCAAAATGTGTGTTATTGATGTCACAAACTTTAGAATTTTCTTTGATGTAAACATAGAATACATAACTACCATTTTTACTCTAAACAACTAGTTACTTTTCTACAGCTATTAAAAATAAGAAAAAATATTTTACCTTCATTTATTCTATTTCTAGTACTATGTGTTTTGTGTGGATGCAATTTTTATTTGGTATCATGTTTCTCTCCTGCCTGAAGAATTTTCTTTAAGCATTTTAGTGTAAATTTGCTGGCAATGAATTCTCACAGTATTTGTACGTATGAGAAAGTAGCTCTCCTTCATTAAAAAAATTCCACTGGGTATATAGAACATGTGCAAACTTTTTTTGAACAAGTAAACATTTTTAAGTATTCTAAAAATATCCCTCTATTATATTCTGGCTTGCATAGTTTTGGGAAAGAAAATGGCTCCAATCCTCACCTGTGTTCCTGTATGTAAAATGCCTTTTTTCCTATTGGCTTCATCAAGATCTTCTCTTTGTCTTTGGTCTCAGTAGTTTATTATTCTGACCTGTGATTTTTTGATATTTACCTTGGTTGTTATTCTCAGATCCTCTTTGACCTATGGCTTAATGTCAACAATTAATTTCAGAAAATTTTAAGCCATTATTTTAAAAAGTATTTCCTTTGCCCCATTTTCTCTGTCTTATCCTTGTTGAACTATCAGACTTGAATATCATTCTATGGCTCTTGAATGCTCTGTCTTGTTTTTATTTTCACACTATTTTTTTTCAGCTTTAGTTTGGGTTGTTTCTAATGACTTGTCTCCCACTTCACTGACTATTTCTTAGTTTACATTGAGTCTACTCCTGGTCCTGTTGATGTCATTTTTCATTTTGCTACTGTGCTTTTTCTTTTCAGTATTTCCACTTAATGATTTGTAAGCCATTTTGCATCTCTGCTGAAATTTCCCTTTTGTAATGCACATTTTCCTCCTATTACATGAGATCCTTTAGCACACTAACCATAATTAATAGTAATCACATCATAACATTGAAATTACCTCTCAGCTCCAACATCAGAGTCATATCTAAGTCTGGTTCTGTCAATTGCTTTTATCTTGCTTTTTGTACGCCTCCTGACTTTGTTGTTGAAAGTGGGACATCTTGGTGGACAATAGAGACAAAGGTAAATAGCATTGATGCCTGCAAATGGGCATGCCACCTTTCCTTCTGCTGGGTATTTTCCCCTCTGCTAGTCTTTTAATGTGGGTGTTTAAGTTAATCTAGCCAGTGGTTGGAATGCATTCCAGATTTGTTGTTACTATGGTTACCCTCAGTGTGCCACAGGCTTCAAATGCTTCTGATGATACTTAGCGTTTTAGGGGATGACTGGTTTGCCAGTAAGTGCATTCTGCTTAAGAACTGCTTTATCCTCAGCTTTAGGCCTTCCCTTTGTACTGTGCCTCAGATAGTGTCTTTCTTCATACTCTTCAAATAACTCCAGCAGCATTCTGTTATTTCTTTTTCAATTTGTATTTGTTAGCCTGCATGCTGGTTCAGTCTTGGTCATGGACAGGCACTGTGTCCGTTGGTCTCAGGTGCAACTTTTCCCAATACCCTCCTTCACCAGTCAGCTGTAGTTCTAGGTCCAGAACACAGTCCTGATCTTTCCCCAAGAGTAGAGGATTCTGTTTTCTCTTACCTTCTTAGGCTACAGTGGGTTTTCACCGTTGCCCCCGGGGTGAGTGTTGGTTGTGCTTCACCTAATAGATTATAGCTTTGTTTCTCCTCATAGGAGAGACAGGGGAGAGGGTTCGGGTTGGGTATGTGCTTCTCTAACAGGGGCTGCTGCTTCCTTCTCCTAGGCCTGCACGCTTTCTTGTTTTTGAGCAGTCAGGATTAAGTCTGTGGAAGAAAGCTTGAAAAGGGTAGGAACTCCTCTAGAGCTTTATCTTCTAAGTTCCACAAACTCTCATGAGCCCCTCCTAAGCTTCTACCAATCCATTAATTACTCTAGCTTAATCCTTACCAGTGTTCAGCTGCATCTACCCCAGGCAAACGAGTACAGTAAGTCCTCACTTAACGTTGTCCATACATTCTGTGACTTTAAGCAAACCAGCATACAACAAAACAAGTTTACCATAGGCTAATTGATACAAACAAGAGTTAAGTTCCTGTGATATCACATCAACATCATAATGAAACAACGTTGAATGAAACAACATTATTTAAGGATCTGCTGTCCTCAAGTTCCATCTCTCCCTACATACATCTGTCTCTCATTAGATTTTGACCGATTGGTTTCCAGCAACATCAGCTCTCTGATATGCTCAAGAAGGGCCATGAACTTTGACCTTTCATGACCTTTTTCAATGAGAAGGGCATTTCTTTTCATCGTTGTAAACTTTGGAACATAGCTCTACTTACATTTCTATATCCCAAGTGGAAACAAGATGTTTCTTGACTCTTTTGAGATAATTTCTAAAGTTAAGTCAGACTAGCACAGACAAGGCCATGGGGAAGATATATAGCATTTTCAACTGTTGGAAAATGAGGTTCCTCAGACCTAGATGAGTAGGGCACTGCTGCACTTAAAAAAGAAGACAAGATTCTTCTTCATGAAGTGCTCTTTCTTTGTTCTTCAAATACAAAAGGTTATAAGACATATCCCCCTGTGTCATCATGGAAAGAGGAAAGAGGAAGTCCAGTCGACACTGGCTTACTGCCTTAAAGCAGACACACAGTCCTTGAAGAAGTGAACTCAACTCCTTTTTTTTCTCATTTAAAAAGATGTCAAATGTTGAGATGTCCCTGGTTTTGTTTCACACCCACTGTTACTTATGTTCACCTTGGGTAACTCAACCACATCAAAATGATTGTCGGGTAGTATAAAATTTCACATTGATTTCATAGAGGAGAAAGACAGGGTTTTCATTGCACACTCCAACTACACTTATACTGCATTGCTTATGGTCCTCACTAATTCCACTGGACAGCTGTCTTTCACGGTCCCTCTTGTTTCCTGCATTTTCTTTACACAGTGCTTAGAATAGTCCCTTTTGGGTTAAACAATTCTGCTCTGCTTTTATATGTGTGAGCCCCACTGACCACAGTTCTCAGAAATCAAAACATCCCTAAGTTATGCCGCTCTCCACAAGTCTTAGAAGACATGCTGTTGACTATATACAGTCTTCAGTATGGCTTTCGGGTCTTCTTTCAACCCTATGTGATTTAATAAAGGATCTTTTCCAAATACACACAGTATTTTCCCTAAGAAGAATTACAGGAAATAATTTTATCCCCATTGTTACAGATATATGCTAAGGAATAGGGAATTTAGAAAAAAGAAAAGTAGCTTTTTATTATCCCATGGGACCTGGCTTACACAAAGGAAGTATAGGAAATATTCTGTGACATGGTATGCATATACTGAGAGCTGGCTTAACATCAAGGTCACCTGGTGGCAGTATAAGGGCCAGATCTGTGTGTGAGGGTTTGGGGTGAGTGTCACAGATTTATACATGAAGTGTGCCACCTGGCAGATGGGACAGTTTAGTTTAAACCTTGTCCCCGTTGTCATCACAGACCGGAAAACTCGCTTTCAAAAACTTTTACATCGAAGCCCAGATGCCTCACAGCCCTGTCGCCACCCCCCTACCCGTCCCGCCTTTTCTCCACAGTTGGAAGTAGTGGTGGACTTTTGTTGTGCTCTTTTGAACATCACCCTTTAGAAGGAAAATGTTACAAATACACAAAGGTATAAGTACCTTAGTAAAAGGTAACAACTGACATTCAATGTTTAACAGCCTTTCTTTCCTCTAACATCTTGGAAAAGATAGAACACTGCATCATCAGCCCAAAGACATACCCTAAAGCATTTGAATTTTGTAAAGAAGATCTAAGGATAAAAGAAAGTCATTCTGCATCATCACGTGGGATGGTGGTATTTAAAGGTCATCAGAAAAGCATCTTTCTGACATGTAACATTAATGGCAACCTCTTGGTATATGAGCTGATGATAATATGTTGCTAAAAGCATTGTGTGACAAATGGAAATAAGAGCATTTGTCATCAAATATTTCTTACTGCTTGTACAAATAGAAAAGATAAGGTTCATGGAATTTATTCTTCTGTCTCCTAGTACGTGTGCACATTCCTATCAGAATTTTATCTTTATAGCTGTATCTTCTGCAAAGATATAACAACCTTGACTGGAGTTTCTAACCATCGGTAAGGTAAATTTTAGTGTTTGTGGTCAATGTCAGAAATAATAATGAAATGTACTTCTGGTACTGGAATGACAAAAAATTTTTTTAATTACAAAATAAAGTAAAGTAGCTACACATGTAAGAATGTGGGCCTTCCTTTGAGCCTCTGGTTGATATGGCATCACCTTTTAAAAATTATCTGGAACCAGTTTTGTTATTGTGAAATGATAAATGATAGACAATTTTAGATGATCTTTAAATATGAATCTAGGAATACCAGAAATATATCAAAGGGAAAGGGTAATTGCTATATAAATTAGCGTTAATTACAGGATAAACTGATTCATTGTATTTTTCCTGAGCAAAATTGTACACTTTTTGAGTTCTCTCCTCCATTTCTCTAGATAAAAAACTGGAGCAGGAAGGTTGTGAGAGCTTGTTTCCCAAGGCCCTCTGTCTCTGTGACTCAGAGGGCCCAGGGGTAAGCCATTTAACCTTTCTATGTTCAAAAGAAATTTGCCACTTGAACCGTCTTCATTTGGGTTTTGATTATTAGGGGCAGTCCTAGTTTTGAAAACTCCGCAGTTTAATTATCATCAAACATATTGTTTAATTATTTGATATTAGGCATCAAGGTGGACACTTACCTTGATATTTTATTTTTATCATCAACTATTGTCTAATTAGAGGTTGTGAAACTGACAAAAGTTTAGGTCCTAGGAGAAGATATGTAGCACACTCAAAAATGTTTCATGGAAGAAAGTTAAAGGAAACATTTTAAAGGGTTTTATGGGGAGGTAAGGGAACACAGAATTGATCAAGAACCCTGCGTGAAGCCATTCCCGCCACCCTTAGGCGCAGCCATGAGGCAGAAGCGTCCCAGGAACCAGAAAGAACCTGGAGGTGTGCCAGAGGCACTTCTAGCTCATTAAGAGCTCTAACCCTGCTACTGGGCCACTGCCGGACTTTGGTAAGAAAGAGGTATGGAAGGGGATGGACATTCCAACTTTGGCTTCCCCGGAACTTTCCCTTGATCAACCCAGCGGAAGCCGCAGAACTGCCACAGAGCCAGGGAGCATGTGTGATTTAGCACAGAGATCAGCCCCCACAGGTAACAGAACAGAGCAGAGAACAGGGGGAAATAGGCATGAGAGAGAATGGGTTTTTAAATCTGTTGTCTACATATGAATGAGATTGTGTGTGTGTGAGAGAGAGAGAGAGACAGAGAGACAGACAGAAAGAGAGACAGAGAGAAAAGGGGAGAGATCATTCTCTTTGATGTGTACTTGATCTCCCTGGGTCCCTTGCTCTGCCTCACTCAGCCACCACTCCCACGGTCACACCCATGGACTTGTAATCATCAGTGGTGTCCCCACTTCTTATTCCAATTGTAACCATCTAGGGTTTGGCCACCCTCTTCTGTATTTCCAATTTGTTTACTCTAATATGCCCACCGTAAGAATTTTCTGAACTCACCAAGGCCTAAGGTGACCTCATACGACCTTCTTCCGTGTTCCCTTTCCTCTTCATCTTGCTTAGATTCCATGATTCTTATTACAATATTTTTTTAAACTCCCTGAACTCCCTATTCCCTTCTTTATTGTACTAATCTAGTAAAAGCCCAGCCCAAGCTAACATCTAAACTGACTTCTATGATCACTGATGAAAAAAGAATATAACAACTTGACTGATTTCACATATAACATTTGAGTGATTTCAATGTATGGTGATTACCATAAACTTCAAGTAGACTGTCATACCAAAAATCATAGAAAAACAAAATGCTCAGCACTATAAAACAAGAGTTGTAGTGCTTTTGTCATGCGCCAAGGAATCTGGAGACAGGCAGCTGCAGGCTAATTCCAGAGTCAGCAATGTCAAGATGCTAGGCTAGTGTCTCTTGGTCTTTTCGACGTGGTTTCAAGATAGGGGAAGCAGTTTCGATCACTACAGTTGCACTTCCCACAGGTTCCCAGGCCAGACACGCAAGGCTGTGTTGCAAAAAGCACTTCTCATGTAATGCTTCTCTTATTAGAGAGAAAAATTCTTTCTCATAAGATCCCTCCTTATAACACATTGTCCAGAACTGGGCTCATGCTCATACCTAGACCAGAGGCTAGGCCCATCTTTCCAGAAATGAAGTCTTCTCTGCTTAATTCCCAAACATAAAGGAGTGTTCTATTAGCAAGGATGGGGGATACAGGGATGACTTATGTAGAGAACAGGTAATCCGGGCCAGCAGTGCCTGGTGTAAATAGGTTAGCCCTTTCCTCTCGGAACATACACGTATCTGTGCCCTCACGTTCAGACCCACTGTTGCTAAGTTTGGGTAGTGTATAACAGCTCTAACAAGAAGTAAGAATAAGGACTTTCTGAGAAATCATGATAGTAAGTACTTATTAGCATCCATCCACTTTTTGTCTTAGGTGCTCTGGGAGACATGGAGAAAGCGTATGATAGGATTTGACTCTGGAGGATCACCTTTAAATGTAATCTTATCTCATAGTGTTTGTGGATCTAAACATTATGTGAGCATTTTCTTTCCTTGAAAATGTGTCAAATTTATTTGCCAATAAATACTATTAATATTTAGTGAAGTTTGGCTAGTTCATTTAACATAGAATTAATAAATGTATATACAAAACCTTCAAATTGAGCTTCCATGAAGACATTTACTAATTGTGGCTATTTTAGTGAGTGGATGACATCTAACCATTTGCTAGAATGTACATATTAATTTATCTATCTAGTGTAATATTTAGACTTTATAGTAGTGAGTAGATTTTGACACCAGTCTTTGATAAATATCTTCCATTCTATCACCTGTTATCAAATTAAAGCTAAGTCTAAGGAAAATGCTAATTTCCTAAAAGGAACCTCAGGTAAGGGGAACACATTGGGTATGAGTGTGATATCAAAGTGCATTACTTGTTTTGAATTCTCACAATAAGTAAATATCAAATTAATGTTACTTCCTCTCTTGGCAAAGATTTGCAACCAATAATTACATTGATACATGTGCTGTGTCAGTGGCAGCAGTGAAATTCATAGTGTTTTTTATGTGAAATGTACTGTTTTATTGCATTAATTCACATTTAATGTGTACACAGTAATAACCATAAAATATGATAACCAAAGTTATATATTTTCTCCAGAACATTCATTTAGAGAGCTTTCAAAAGAGTCTGAGAAAATTAAAATATCAGTCAGTTTACCTGCAGGATATAGAGAAAGAGCAAAAAGCAGTATAATATCTTTTATAAACCACCCATTCCTCTCCCTGTAATGTTCTTACCTCTGGCTGGTAAAATACAATACTCATAACTCTGTACATATTTTTTAACTATGGTACACAAAACAAAGGGTTCTGGAGTGAAGAAAAATATACTTTCTTCAGTAAAATTGAATTACTCACATGATTACAAACAGGAGGGCTGGAAGTAAGAGAAAGCAGGAAGGCGGAAGTCCCAAAGCCCCTTCATGGTACCCGCAGAAAGATGACGCCCATAAAGGCGGGAAGTCCCTTAGAAGAGGCAGTAGAGGCCAAGGGGCTATTGAGACATGACAAACGAGCAGGTACCCAGTGAATCGAACAAGAATGAAAACTCTTAGTCATATGAAGGGCCGAAAAAGTAAATAAATAAAACAATACAACAGGATAGACTGCTCTAAAATCTGTGGAAGAGGAAACCGAGTAATGGCCAATTTAAACTTGACGCTGAACACAAAATGGTTCTAGAAAGACAGGAGGCTTTCTGTGCCATTTTGTCTTAATCTAAGTTTGGAATATTCTCGCAGTCCGCTACCCTGCTCTAGGATACATACAAAAGTCAGTCGTTTCAAATTAAAGCATACTTCAAGACCTAGTTCCTATCCTGGGCCCTTGGAGAAGGCTCTCATGACAACTATAGCACCTATGGATTCTTCCCTTAGTTAAATTCCTATTGCCTTCATGTTATTTATACAGTTTGTTCATTAATTTATTCTTCGATTCATTCAGCATTTAAGAAGCACTCTCCATGGGTTGAACATAGCTTTGGTTTACCACTGAGTTATATTCTAATTAAGATATGCATATTAATGTATGTACAATTGAACACTTTTTTCATTGCTTCAACTCATTTTTGAAAATGCAGATCTTACATATAATTTTAAAAATTTAAACAAAAAGAGAAGTTTAACACAAAGAGTAAAGCCCCTTTTCTCCATACAACCTTAGTCTTCCTCACCAAAATGATCACTTATTTTTTTTTCTTGAGTGTTCATTTAGAAAACAGAATACACATACTGGTTTATGCTTTTCTAAAAATATATTTAAAATTTAAATAAATAGGATCTATACACATACAAATGTACATAAACATAATGTTTATATATACAAACACACATGTGCAACTATGCTGTTTTATACATTGCATTTTTCTCTTAACTCTGACTGACATTAAACCATCATGGCAGATCCTGGGAGCTGGCCTTTATCACCCAACCCATCTCCTCTCCTTCCTCATTCACAGACAGACAACATTTCCAACACTCTCTAGCAATTAGGTGTGACCAGCTGAGTTAGTTCTAAGCAGTGGTATGGGAGTGGAAGTGATGGGTCTCACTTCCACATCTGATCATAAAAATATCCATGCACGATCTTCTCCCCACTTCCTATCTGCCAGCTGGATGTTAGTGACCAGGGTGGCCATAGAGGCCAGGTGTTGAAGATGGCTGAGCCTACGTCAGCCTAGATGTCTGAAGGACTGCAAGGAACACATCTCCCTGACACCCTCCTCTGCCCCTAACTGGGGCACTCACATTGAGCTATAACATGAACAAGAAATCACATTCGTATTGTTAAGACACTGGAACTCTGGGATTAGTGTCAGCAGTTAGTATTAACACAAACTTATATACACCGGTGATAAAACTGTTTTTAATGTCTAAGAAGAACATGGTTCATTGTTTGTAAGAACCATTATTCATTTAAGCTCTCTCTTGTTGATAGGAATTTGAATTGCTAGTGGTATATGTTATTAATGATATCATGAATAATCATATACATATGTTTTTGTTTCTCAGTGTGCATAGGGTAAATTCACAGCAGTAGAATTGTGGATCAAAGGTACATACTTCAAACACTTCTGCACTTTGGCAGAAATACTGACTTTTTCTTCAAATTATTTGTCTCCTTCAATTGTGCTTGAGCATATTACCTTTTTCAAATCTTCAGGGATACTTAGGTATCGCAAAATTGTTAATGTTTTTCCAATATGGTTGGTAAAAAATAGATTTTATTGTATAAGTTTACAGTTCTAAAGTTTTGAGTGAGATTGTGTGTCATTTCACATGTTCTTGGCCATTTGTATTTATTTTTCATCAACCTGAATACTCATATCCTTGGCAGATTTCTCTAAAGGGCTATTTGTCTTTCTCATGTTGTTTTATAACAGAACTGTAAGCTGCTTGAGAAAGATCTTGTTGGGTATACCTTGGCTAACTCTCAGCACAGGAGCCTAATATATTAGAGCAGTTTCTGCCTAGTTAAAAAATACTTATAGTTTTTGCAATTCTTATCACAACAGTATAAACAATTATCTTCTACATTCTGCAGAAGGGGGAATAGAAGCTGAAGAAGGTTAAATGTTTCCACGGTCAAATAACCACCAAGTGGTAGAGCGAGTGAAGGTGCAGAATCTTCAGCATAAGATCCTATGCTTTGTCCAGCATACCGCTAGCTTTTATGGAGGGGCTTTTCTGTATGCATCCACCAGATTACTAAACCAAAAGTGCCCCCATATAATACTAATCATCATTATTCATCATCAATAATGTGTCATCAATGATTAAATATCCATGGATGAATGATGCTAACAACTAAATAAAATGGTTTGCAAAGGGCATTTGTTATAGGTACCTACAGAAGAAATAAAAAATACAACACTTTCTCAGAAAACGTCCAGCTGTGTTACCTTGGTGAATTTCTAAAGGTAGTCCCTGGTAGACTCCAGGTGTTATAAACACTGAAGATACTGGTGAATCCTGTTTCAATCATTCATACGTCATATGAGATCAGAGCACGTGTTATCTCCACTTTATGCTAGGTGCTCAGGATACAATGAAGAGCAGTTAAACTGCTGCCTTGGAGAGGCTTACTTTTTCCTGGAGAAAATTTTGAAGCAAAATTGTACTAAATTAAAATCCAAAACTCAGTTTCTATAGTACTCTACAGAGTACCGTGGGAACACTCAGAAAGAGTCAGTAATTGCATTTGGAACTTCTTGGAGTAGTTCACCCAAGAGATAGCATTTGAGCCAGGTATTGGCAGATGAGTAGATTTCCTGCATAGGAGACTTAAAGTGCTTTCCTGAAAGTTGAAGTATTGTATTGGTAATTAGTAATCAGCAATATCCAGCAGAATGCTCTGAGACAAATGAAGCCACACATACAGCATGACAGCAGTTTTCGATACCACTTGGTATTATCAGTTCCCAGCATTTAGAATATAGAAGGTGAGAGGGTGTTCTACTGATAATTTCTAGTTAGAATTTCTGCATCATAGAAGGGACTCAATAAATATTTGTTGAATTAAATTGGATTAAATGGGTTTCTGTGATTCAGGCACACTGTTCTTAGGACAGAATAGATACAACTATGTCATTAGTTGTATCTTTTAATAAGACATAATCAATTTAGAAGGAAAAGCTAATAGCTAGGAGGACACCACAAACCTTGCAGTGACACTCATTCTTTTTAGCAGCTCTCAGGAGGTAAAAACAGAAGACACTTATGGCAGAAAGTTCGCCAATGATTCAGAGTCCCTAGGCCCTTCATTGCTCGCGACATAACACTGTAGGAGAAAATGGTTCCCCATCTGGGGGACTATATCTCCCCACCTCCTCTGCATCCAGGTATGACCATATGGCCAGGTCTCAGCAATAGAATGAGACTGGAAGTGATATACCTCACTGCACTCAAGTACACATCTGTCCAGCTGCCAGCACCTGCACTTATTTTCTTGAAGTGAGGACTTTGTCCTCACTTTGCCCAACCCCCCAACTCAAGCAGGTTGAAGGTGCCTGTAAACAGCTCTAAACAAGTGATTGATAATGTGGATATAAACCCATCTTCCTTATCCCTCAAGTGAGAGAACTCTGAGCTTTGTATATACTTTATACTGGGTCACAGCGTTTCCCCAACAAGGTTAAGCTCTGGTTGCCCACAGTGGTGCCTTGCTTGATAACACGCCCCTTATTCATTGCCTTTTCTTCCCTGTCCCCTACCAGCATTCATAGCCCTGTAGCGGAGTCGGCTTCTGGACAACACAAACCAAGAGAACACATTTCCTCCTGGATCCTACCTTTCTTTCTTTTGTTTGACGCTCTCAATTTATTGAAGTACAACCTCTAGTGGCTTTCTAAAAAGGATCATTACAAGGAACAATTTTGGGGATCTTGCATGTCAAAAAATAGCCTTCACACTGGATTTAAATTTTAATTATGTACATAAAATTATGAATATTATAATATACTCTGCATAATAATTATTGTATAAAATTATAACAATTTCCAAAATTATTTTCCTTTCTACTTAAAATGTATTACTTCATTGGTTTTCTAGCTTCCATTTGTTCTTGAGAGGTTCAATGTCATTGTAATCTTTCATATTTTGTATGGGATATATTCTTTTTTCTGGAAGATTAACTGAATTTCCTACAAGGTAATGATTGAGTGTCTTGGTGTTGTTTATGCGATTGCTTCTTCATTCATTGATCTGGGGTCTCAAGGAACTCTTACACACTGGTCCCTCCTTCCCTTCAGATCTGCAATGTTTCTCATATTACTGCTTTATCTTTCTCCCCCCTCTGTTTTCTTATTCTATCTCCATGAAACTCTCATTATTTGGATGTTTACATTCCTGACTAATCTCAAATTTCCTCTATTTTTCAAAATTTTCATTATTCTTTAATTAACTTTTTGGAACAATTCCTCAGGCCTATTTACTAATCTTACTTTTATTTCTTTAAATCTGATATATGTTTGATTTCAAAAATCTGCCATTATAACCAGAAGCCCTGGAATTACAATATTTAAGCACATATGATTATTAGAAGGGGGTAATTGATGAGGGAAGGAGAAAGGTGCGGGTGAAGATTTAGTAGCCAATGCCATTCCTCTTGCTCACTTTGCCCCCAGACCTCCAACACTGTTAACGTCATTAATAATTGTAACTGTCAGTCTAGTCAGCAAGGTGGAAATCATTGTCATTATTTTAAATAGAGGACATTTAACAAAAGAAATTGTTTTTATAAGTGTTGGAAGGACCAGGGATTCAAGAAGGGAAAGGATGAGATATTGCTCAGAGATTAGTACCTGAGATTTTATCTAATATCTAGATTATAGATACTAGATATAACATCTAATACCTAGATTAGTGCATCCTGAGAGCTACAAGGACAAAAGGGACAGTGGTGCTTCAGGGAACCCACGTGGGCTGTGCTGTTGAGGGTGCTGGAGTCCCATTAGCATCTCGGCTGCTATCAACACCACCACCCCTGTTGCTCTGCAGGAAGCCAAAAGCCTGCACTCCTGCTGACTCCACAGGAGCCTGGAGCCCAGTCTTGCTGATGTTGTTGGAATTGCTGCTGAGACTTCTGGAGCCCGTAGCTGTTTATTTCTGCTGCTACAGCTGCCATAACTATGCCACAAATGCAGCACCTGGTCTTCACCTACAGCTACTTGCCACTGGCTCTGCTGCTGCAGCTGCTGCGATCAGCGGCAATGAGCCCATGGTTTCTGCGGTTTTTGGCATGCCGTTGCTGCCGCTTCCAGAGACAGATGCAGAGGAAGGAAAAATGGCTTATCTTTGATCCTGCCTTTTATTTTTCCACCAGCATCTCCCAGTCAGTAGAGGCTATTCATAAACTAGCTGGCAAAAGAGTCTGGAGAATACGGCTTTGAGGAAGCAAGTTTGGGAATGGAGCTGAAAGTCGAAAGAGAAATGACCAACATCCACAGTTCTTGTGCACTAAGTAGGTGTCATTTAATTCTCACAGCAGCCATTGAAATTAGGCCCAGTTATCGTCAACACTCCACAGATGAGGAGACAGACTCCAAGATGCTGAACAGGTTGCCTCTGATTCGTAGCTGGGAAGGTGGAGGCACACCAGGGTTATAGCCCAGGTCAGCATCGCACTGATTCATGGGCTGTTAACCATTTTGCTTCCCATAGATTTTCAGTGAACTACCCTTTGTGCCTCCCAGATGCTGCTGGGAGTGCAGTTGTCCTCTACATTGGATTTAGTGTTGGTCCTCTCCCTGCCAAACCAAGAAAAGTCCCTTCAGCATTCCAAGATAGCAGGAAGCTTATTTCACTGTGATCACATTAGAACACACAAGATACTCCCTTTTCCACCCTATTTCCCATTCTAATTGCACTATTCATTCCCTATGGCTGGGAAACAGATGGTTGTGTACCCGCAAGCAAAGGAAAATGAAAGAACTTGTCTTCAACAGCTCCCATCCTCTTCTGTTTCTTGCTCTTTCTGTCTGCTCTACAGGCAATGCGAGTCCCCCAAACCCTGCCTGCCCCTCCACCATGGGTGATGCCATTAATGCATTCTACTTGTGTGATTACCTTCACTTGGTTCCTGAGAGCTGCTGCCAACATCCAGACATCTAAAGAGCATGATATGAATAGACTTTTCAGGGAAACCATAGTCATATTTCCAAGCAATACATCAGCATTTATTCTGCTTCTTGAACAGCTTTTTAATTCCTGTGGAGTTTATTAGTCACCCTTGTTCTCAGTTGATTAAATTTGTATGTAGTTGCCGCCAAGGTTGTATTGACAGATATGCCTCCTTACAATTTAATAGCAACAGTTTTGCATGGTATGAGCTGACATGATAAGACAAATGGAAAAAGCAAATGCATCACACTGTACAAATCTGATTTGCCTTTCCTTCCATCTCCTTGTTTATTTGTGACATGACTGGGAATTTAATGAATAGGGTGACATTTGGTTTTAGTAAGATAACTCTATTAGTTTTTATTTATGTTTTCCTGTCTCTAAAAGTTAATGCAGTAACAGTGAAGATGGAGTTACCTGGGGTAACTTGAAAAGACACTCTATTCTATGAGTTAATCATCTTAGGATATATTATAACACACTAATTAAGCAATATATAGGAAAGATACAATATTCTTTTAAAATGCTATTGTTGTTAAATGTGATTCTCTTTAAATTTGGACACTTCTGAGGAATAGGAAGCATGTAAGACATGCAGCATGAGAAAGGCTGGTTTGTTGAGCAGTTCCGATGTAATTTTCACAATATAGTAGATAAGTTTACTATGTACTTACTACCAGTTCCTTGATAATCTTTTCAAGGTTGTAAGGAAAAGATAAAATCAAATACCGAGAATATTTTCCTTTTGAAGAATAACTCAGAACCACACATGGCTTCCCAAAGAAAAATGATTCTTGATTCTGCGGACTCTTCTTTGACATCTATTTCTGAACATTGGTCAGAGTACCCTGAAAGGACAAAGCCAGGCCGCAGGCCGAGACCTAACATTCCAGCAAATGCAGGGGCCAGCTTGCTGTATTGCTTTCTGTATCAGAGAGCACCCACTCCTCAGCAACTGGCAGCCCGTTTCTCATCAGAGATCTTCTCAAGAGCTCCTTACCATTGGCCGTGGAGTATCTGCTCTTTTACTGCCCAACAGTATCGTAGAGTATGTACTTTCGTGTTTGGCTCCTTTCCCTCAGTGCAATAAGTTTGATATTCATACATGTCGTTGGGCAGAAAGGAGCCCATTCCTTTTAATGTGGAATTATATTCCATCACATATATATTTACTGCACTTGTTTCTCCATTGACCTGCTGATAGACATCTAGGTTCTTTCCACTTTTTGGTTACTGTGAATAGATACATTATGATAATTTGCATATAAATCCTGTGTTGCCACATGTCTTTATTTGTTTTGAATGAAATGCTAGGAAGGCAATAGCTGTAGAATGTACTTTGGGATAGTGCAGTTTTAATGTTTAACTTCAAAGGGAACTGCTAAACAACTTTATACCATTTTGCATTCCCAGCAGCAATAGATGAGAAGTCTAGTTGCTTTATAATTTGTTAACACTTAGTGTTATTAATCTTTTCAATTTTAAGGTTATGTATCTCATTGTGGCTTTAGCATTTGCTTGATGATTAATTATGCTGAGAATTATTTTGTGAACATAGTAGCTACGTGTATGTCTTTTTTGTAAAGTTTCTATTTAAATCTTTTGCCCATTTTTATTTGTCTTCTTATTGAGTTGTAAGAGTTATTCATACACTTAGAATACAAAACTTTTGTCACAAAATGTGTATTATTTGTGATACTGTAAATATATGTATGGAATACATATATAGACACATAACAAGTTTTTCCATTTTATATCTTGTCTTTTTATTTTCTTATTAGTATATTTTGAAGAGCAAAATGCAAGTTCATTACCTCCTACCTCAATCATCCGAATTCTGCTCTATGCCATTTCAATTCTGCTAATGAGTTTTCTATTTCAGATATTTTTTAATTCTAGAATTTCCATGTGATTTGTTGTTAAATTATATTTTTCTATGCTAAATGCCCTATCTTTTCAATCATTATGATTTTTCCTTTATGTATTTTTCTTTACTTGTAATTATTCTAACTGTTTTGAACTCATTACTTAATAATTCCAACATTTGAGTTAATATTGAAGTTTTCTTTTTTGATTGTATTGCCTCTTGAAAATTAGTCATATTTTCTTGATTTTGTATGTCTTGAGTGTGATATTATGTGAATTTATGTCTAAATTTTGATATATTCTTCCAAAGAGTATGGGTGTTTTTGTTTTAGAGGTTAATTAACTCAGTGATAACAGCTCAAATCTTGATTCGGTCCTTATAGCCTCAGCTACAATCTGTGTTGAGTTGTGCCTACACACATATGGTTTAGGGACCAGCCAGAGTTTATGTTCAGATTTTGGAGGCTCTTTGGTCTGACACTTGTCTTTCTACAGTTCCCTCCTCACTTTGTAGTGACTATTGTAGTCTCTGACTCTGACTCCTTGGGACAGAAAGGTGGCAGGATTCCTACCAGAGTTTTAATGACCCCATGCCATATCTTAAACTCTTGTCTGCTCCTGAGCAAAATCTATAAAATTGGGAAATTCATCCCATGCCAATCACTTCTTTCAAGTTTCATCTCCCTTCCAAAATCTACTTTCAATTTTATTTAATCATGTTTTAATTGTTATTCTATTACAGTTGTCCCAGATTTCCCCCCTTTGCCTTCTTCTGCCCATCCCACCCCCTGCTTCCACAGTCAATTCCCACACTGTTTTCTGTGTCCATGTGTCACTCATACATGTTTTTTGTCTAGAAAGGGAATGGACAAAATCTGCACTTCATTTTTTTTTTTTTTTTTACTCTCCAGAAGCTGAAGACCAATGATATAAATTTTGTTCTGAGTTTAAAGTTATCTGCAGGAGAATTAATCTTTTAGGAAACTTGTCTAAGAGACTGACTCTCCTGATTAACTTTCTTGGCTGAAGTAATTCAATGAATAAAATAATAGAAGCCAGTTGTAACCGTGTGTGTGTGTAACGCTAACACCCAAACTTTCTACTTGCTACATAAAGCAGCCCCACCAGGAAGCTGATCGACTAATAGGACTCTAGTGAAGAGTTGCTGAGTTCCTGTTTCTCCCTGGAGTGTGAGAGCAGCCAGGACCATCCGAGTTATAGCACAACCTTTTGGTAGGTTTCATTGCTGATGGCATACTGTCTGGTGGTCTCTACTCCAGGGCCTCATCTGACATATCTGAGATGCTGTGTTATGAAGAGATTTTAACAAAGACTAAAGAACAGTTGTTAATAACATATACATAGTTTGAAATAACATGCAAACAGATTTGGAAATGGAAAATCTCTCAAAACATAATTTTTTCTCTTAGGATCTCACTTAGCACAACTGACTTAATGGAGATAATCCAGGATAAAGTCACAGATGATAGTATTTTATTTGAATCAGTCATGACTAGTCATTGTGATTACATTTTCTCAGGTCCCTCTTCTGTCAGGAGTGTCAGGATAGTATGTAATAATTGCATCATTCTTTATATGTGTCTGTAGTTTCAGAAGCACTGGAAACTAATGAGCCAACTGCTCATATTTCTTTTATTTCAGATCTCTTACATTAAGAATTTCAAGCTGAGGAAAAGTTTGGAAGTTTTTTTTTTTTTTTTTGGAGGTAAACATAGGGCTTGGAAAGGATGGAAATTCAATTTTCTTTAGTATATGAAGCTATTAAAGAATAAATGAACAGGTGTGCCTGTGTGAATATATTACTTTAATCCCATTCAGTAATTAATCATTTCAAGCAGTCACCATCTCTTAGGAGCTCACTGTGTTTGAATGGCACTATCTCTGTGCAAAGTGGGGAATCTGCTGCTTCTTAAATCAAGTTACTTTGCACAGGTGGTGTTCCAAATACCTTTTGTTCCATTGTGATGGGATTCCACACAGGCACTTGTATATTAGCATATCTACTTTAAATAAGGTGGAGAACATGGATATGACAAATCTACTTTTGTTCTTCAATCTCAAAATGTTGCCATGTGACTTGACATCATGGGATTTGTCCATTTTGTCTTCACAGACTAGAGTGAGAAAAAAGTGTTATATCAGGTAAAGAACCTATTTGTAATCATTCTTTCAGGTTTCTAATAATGATGTGGTACACATTGTATGTTGCTTGCACCTTTGGAGAATTCTTCAAAGAGCATTTGCATAATTTTATTTTAAAATATATGGGGTAGGCAAATGTAGGTTTATAGTTGTGAGTATGTGAAACACAGAGTTTATTCTTATATTATTTATGAATTATTATATTATTTATTTGGATTGCATCTGTAAACCTACTTTCAACCACCCCTGTATATATAGTAAGGCCAGCCTCATCTTTCTCAGGGGGTGAGTCTTGTCTACAGAACTTAACTGTTTGCTTCATCCTGAGAGAAACAGAGCTGACAAAATTCTGGTCCAACTTCCACTGGTAGAGCCATGGGATGAGATTCTGGAAGGCCTCTTCCCGAGAGAGGGAGTGGTCACCAAGCTGCTGGGTGGAAGATGCTTCACAAGAAGAATTGTTAAACATATATATCTCAGATTCTTACTTGCTTTCTTATATCTTTCTAATATACCATGCTATATACTTGCTCAAGAATTTCAGAGACTGTAAGATGTGGAATAGAATATTTAACTCTAAAACCTTGCCACCCACAAACTGCCCCAGTTCAGCTTTCTACATGTTCTCCGCTTCATGAGTCCCACATTAATGCTTTGTTTTGATCGGCTGTCTCATGCACTCTCATCTGGTCATATCATGGCCTTTCCTGTCCCTAAGCCCCCATCTAAACTTCCATTATTGTTTAGCCAACACAAATCTACAAGCAGCAGACTGATGAAATTTTGAAGTCAAATAGACCAGGTCTGGTCCTGACCCCAGCCATTGGACCTTGGGCAAGCTACCCAACTTGGCTGGACCTCAAACTTCTCATTTCTAAGATGGAAATAATAATGATTAATAATGCTGAATGAGATCATGCTTATTAAGCAACCTAGCAAAGAGCCTGGTATGCAGTGCTGAATGAATCAATGAGTCTTAATTTGCCTTCTCTGTATATCCCTTCAAATTTAGAATAAATTCCATCTTTGCGCAGAAAAGGAAAACATCAACAAAATAAAAAGACAACCCACGGGATGAGAGAACATATTCACCAACACATCTGATAAGAGGTTAATATATAAAAATCTTAAAGAAATTACAAAATTCAACACCAAAAGTTAAACAACCCAATTTAAAAAAATGGGCTAAGGACCTGAATTGACACTTCTCCAAAGAGGACACACAGATGGCCAATGGAAACATGAAAAGATGCTCAATGTCACTAATCATCAGAGAAATGCAAGTTAAAACCACAATGAGATACCATCTCAAACCTATAGGAATTGCTATCATCAATAAGTCAACCAACAAGTACTGGTAAGGATGTGAAAGAAGGGGAACCCTTTTGCACTGTTGGTGAGAATGCAGATTGGAGCAGCCATTGTAGAATGCAGCATGGAGATACCTCAAAAAATTAAAAATGGCCTTTTGACCTAGTGATACCACTTTTGGGAATGTATCTGAAGGACCCCAAAATGCTAATTCAAAAGAACCTTAGCACCTTTATATTCATTGCAGCATTATTTACAATCACCAAGTACGGAAGAAACCCAAGTCTCCATCAGTAGTTGAGTGGATAAAACAACTATGGGATATTTACACAATGGAATACTACTTGGATATAGAAAAGAAGAAAATTTTACCCTTTGCTATAGTATGGATGGATCTGGAGAACATTATGCAAAATGAAATAAGTCAGTCAGAGAAAGACAAATACCATATGGTTTCACTCATATGTGGGTGGAATCTAATGAACAAATGAAACTAACAAACAAAATAGAGACAGACTCATAAAATAGAGAACAAATGACAGCTGTGGGAGAGGCTAGGCAGTGGAGGGATTGTGCAAAAAAGAAAAAGGACTCGCAGACATAAACAACTCTGTAGTGACTGCAGGGGGCGGGGAACAAGGGGACTAAATGGTAATGGAAAAAATACAACAAAAAATAAAAATCAATCAATCAATCAATAAAGTCCACCCATTCTCTACCTCCCACCTTGACTTTAGACCATGTTAATTTCTCGCCCTTGTTACCTTAGAAGACTTCTTGTCAGATACACTCATTTCTCTTAATTTGAAAAAACATCTTGGGGCTCTGGCTGGTGTGGCTCAGTGGATTGAGTGCCAGACTGTGAAGCAAAGGGTCACCGGTTCAATTCCCAGTCAGGGCACATGCCTGGATTGCAGGCCAGGTCCCCCGTAGGGGGCACATAAGAGGCAACCACACAGTGATGTCTCTCTCCCTCTCTTTCTCCCTCTCTTCCCCTATCTCTGTAAAAATAAATAAATCAAATCTTAAAAAAAAACAGTCTTGGGCTCTGTTAAATGACAAAAATGATTTGAAGTCATATCATACAAAGTGCTTCCCATGAGATTTGACAGACGGTAAGTGCTCCATAAACATTCCCGTGGCTGCTGCTATTGCAAAGGCAACAGTCACTTATACCCCTGTGGTTATAGCTCTTCCGCTAATGAATCATGTTTATTCCTGAAAAAAAAGTCAGTAAAGAGTCATGGGTAAGAGAATACCCTCTGGACCCTGCCAACAATTTCCAGCTGTGTGACCTTTGACAAGTTACTTCACCTCTCTTGATTTAGGGGTGCCATGCTAATGATCCACCCATAAAGTTGTTTTGAAGATTGAATAAATTAAAATAGAAAAAGAATATAAATACATCACAAAAAAGTAATTTCTATGTATTAGCTATTGCTGATATTTTTTGATCCTTTCAGTTCTAACCTCCCCAATACTTTAAAAGTTCCTGAGAACAGAGATGTATATTTATAATGATCTAATCATTTCATGAGGACAAAATGAAGTAACAGATGGCATAGGGTTGGTGTAGTACAATGCCTTGAGCACTGTGAAAGGGCTCTAATAGCTCGTTTCCTTCCCTTTATCTAGCTTACCACATACAATAAGTAGCTTTAGGAATTGCTCTTTGAGCATTCTTTGAAGGGAATAAATGAATATTGATTTTTCCTATATGCCAAGGGACACCATTGACTATGGAGTATTATAATCCAAAGGACTGCCTGTTATTCCATGGAAATCTGGTTTGGTGGAACTGTGTCATCTTCATTTTATTACTAACGTTATTCACTATATCCTGACTGCCCCAAAGCTACTTGTATATTTTGCTCTGAAGCACTGAGTTGTAATATAGTATTTAAATCAGACATAGTCTTAATTTCCTTTTAGCTTTGCCTTCATCCCCTTCCCTGTTTTCTCTTTTCCTTCTCTCTACTGCTTACTTGCTTGCATTCATATTTAAACCATTGAACTGTCACTAAATGGCAAAAGAGCTTTCCTTTACAAAAGGCTCGCTAGAATTGTTCTCAGCTGCTTCCATCTGCAACATTTTCAACATTTCGACATCTCACAGGTGAAGCTGTGAAATCAGCGCAAGGCAAAGCAAACATCATTCTTCATGCCTTTGATCTTGAAGTCATCTCCAGTTAGACAAATGTAATGTAAAGTGAAGCTGTGAATAAACCTGGAAGGTAATGAAGTATAGGATGACTAAGACACCCATTGTTAGGTTACCTCTGTAACCTCTTCTTTTCCCAGCATTACTGAGATATCATTGGCATATAGCGTTTGTAAGTTTGATGTACACATAGTGATGATTTGATACACCTATATATTGTAAAATGATTAACACAGTAAGATTAGTTAACATATCTATCACCTCTCACAGTTACCTTTTTTGTGGTGATAGCCTTTAAAATCTACATTCTTGGCAACTTTCAAGTATATACAATAGTATTGTTCACTAGAGTCACAGTGCCAGCTATTGGATCCCCAGAACTCACTCATCTTATGACTGAAGTTCATTAACTTTGACCAGCTTCTCTCTGTTCCTTCCAACCCCCCAACCCTGACAACCAAACTTCTGTTCTCCATTCATATGAGTTTGGTTATTTTAGATTCTATATATAAGTGAGAAATTATGCTATTTTTCTTTCTCTAACTTTTTTTCCATTTAGCATAAGCCATCAAAGAGGAGTATATAAATACATCCTATATAAAAGAATGTATATATATTCTTTATCCGTTCATTCATTGATGGACACTTAGGTTGTTTCAATATCTTAGCTATTGTGAATAATGTTGTAGTGAACATGGAGGTAAAGAGATCTTTCCAATATAGTGATTTCATTTCCTTTGGCTATATAACCAAAACTGAAATTGCTGGATCATATGGCAGGTCTCTTTTTAATTTTTTTGAGGAAACTCCATACTGTTTTCCACAGAAGTGGCACCAATTTACCTCCCCCCATGCCCACCCCTGGCAGTGCACAGGGTTGCCTTCTTTCCACATTCTCACTAATGCTTGATATTTCTGGTCTCTTTGATACAGCCATTCTAACAGGAATGAGGTGATATGTCATTGTAGTTTTGATTTTTATTTCCTTGGTATTTAGTGATATTGAGCATCTTTTCAGGTACCTTTGGTCATTTGTATGTCTTCTTTGGAAAAACATCTATTCAAGTCCTCTTCCCATTTTTAAATTGGATTATTTGTTCTCTTGCTAATGAGTTGTATAAGTTCCTTTTATATTTTGGATATCAGCTTTTTATCACGTAGATGGTTTGCAAATATTTTCTCTTTTATCAAAGGCTGCCTTTTCATTTTGTTGATTGCTATGCTACTTTTTCTGAAGGGGAATTGGGCAGTGCACCACAGTGTCCACTCTGGGTTCCTAACAAGAAATGTGTGATAATCGTATATGACACACATCGCTTTATTTTGTTACTTTCTTCTAGACAACATGTTCCTGGTGGGTAAGAGCAATGTCTGCCTTAACTGTTTGGCACAAAGAATACTCAACAAATGTCTTATATAAATAAAATTGTTCATAAAAAGTGCTCTTTAAAAATTAAATTATTCCCTCCATTTAAGGATTCAAAAAGACTGTTCTGAGACATGCAGAAATGACTGATATTTTCATACTGTAGTATTAATTTTTCTTCATAATTTAAATAAAACAAAATACAGTGAGCAAAACAGTACTTGATTTTCCCTTATTTGGATATATAATGTCAAAAGATAAACTATGAATGTTTCCAAACAATTTATTATCATATGTGTTGATTTGATCTCTTTTGTAATATTGTTTACTGAGATCCTTATCTTCTGAATTAATAGGTAAATATATGAATGAATAGTAATATTCATTACTATTCATAGTAATATGTTAGTTGTAGAATCTAGGAAATTCTCTTATAGGTGATATACTCATATATTATACTTTCATTTTCTGCACACTTGGCAATTTTTATAATAGAATTTTGGGGAGAGCAAGGATCCTATTTTCATTAAACTGGCTATGTTTTTACGAAAATATTGAACTAGGATAGTCCTTAAGTGAAATAACAGACAGAGTACCAGTGTGAGCAAAGCATTTTGATATTTAGAGGGCTGTGACAAGTTAAGGACATCTCCAGTTGACTGAACAAATTACCTGAGTTCTTATTAGTTATCCTTTTGGGGGGTAGTTGGTGAAGGGCATTTTATAACAGTGATGGGTGTATTATGGAAGGAGACAAACAAAGAAGATGTTTCAGTTCAGAATGAGACTCCAGGTACTGAATAAAGATTTATAAAGAGGCTTAGAATTAATAGGCTGTAACTGACTCATTTGGCAGGTGAGGAAACTGAGATCAGGTATTTGAAGTTCAAAATTGCCCAAGTAGTGTCAGAGTAAGATTTCTTCCAGAAATACTCCTTCCTCTCATCCCTGCCCCCATCAACACACACACAAAGGAATCATAATGCCACAAACTCATAAATTTCTTGATCTGAGGACATAGATAGCAAATATTTATGGGATGCCATGTGAAGTTTCCCTGATTGAATATGTCTCTCCACTGACCAACTGTAATTATGTAAGTTATTTAAAATTTTCTGATAATACAAGCCTTATAAATATGTTTATTGAGTGGGTTAGTGAGTGCTTATGCAAATGATTAGATAGATAGTTGGTTATTTATTAATCCATTATTACTCTGGGCCCAATTGGTTACCAGGTTAAGTAATAAGTCACATAGAAGTAAGGAAATGGGCCCTAGGATAGGTAAGTTTTGACAAGGAAGAGAGAAGGAGAGCAGGATTTGGTGGAAGCTTGGAGTGGTGCCTGGATTGAGATAGCCAGTGGAAGGCTTTGAGAAGTATAGGTGGGCCAAAGAAAAAGAAATGGAAAAGGACTTCATCTATTTATTGCCCAGAAATCTCACTGTATCTCAGAATACACTATCACTTTGGGAATGCATGGGGTAATTAATGGTTGTATCTTTTGGGAACTTGTGATGGAGGGATGCCTGATTTCCTCAGAGCAGAATTCGCCATAGAGGCTAAGTCTAGAGCGAGTCGCTTTTCTTCACTTACTGTCCTCTAACAGTCTGTGGTCGGTTCAGTTTGTTGATCTGTTTGTTTGTTTTGCCATTGCCTTACGTTAGTTGTCTTCAAATTTGATTTCAGCTGTGAAGTCCTTTCTTCCAATAGCATTTTACTTGTAAATTCTGAATGTGAAAGATACTGGGTTGGCCAAAAAGTTCATATGGTTTCTTCTGTAAAATACACATTTTTCACTTTCACCCATAATGTTATTGATTTGGATATTTTGAGCATGTCAGCTATCTCCTGCTACAGGCTTCTCGTGGGTAGAGGCTAGGGTGCTGCTAAACATCTTCCAATGCATAAGACAGCCCCACAGCAAAGATTTATTTGGCCAAAATGTCAATAGTACATTGACATTGACAATAGTACATTAAGAAACTTCATAAACCACTTTTGACACGTTTGATCAGTCACAGCACCTTCTTCATACGCTGCACAAATCTTTTTTTATGTTTTTGCATTTCAGTTGCATTTTTACCTTTCTTGAAATAATAATGCTTAATAATGCTTAATATGCCTAAAATGCTGTGTATTTTCTCTCATCTTCATTATTAAAATGACTGCATAAAAATTCACCAATTTTGATGGTTTTTTAATGCATGCTGATATGACAGCTGTCACAATACAATCTAACAAAAGTGTTTCAGTTGAAGTTACAGACAACTAAGCACTGCTAGAGCCCTTGGGCAGAAAAAAAACAAATGACTTTTTTGACCAACGCAAAACAATTGGAGTTGTTCTTTGGCGGGTAGGACAAGATGGGGTTGAAGGACCCAGACCCCACCCCTTTGCCCATTCTTGAAGTACTCTAAAGAAGGTAGGGACTCCAAGGAGCGCGGTTAGAAGAGCACTGTCTCAGGAGAATAGAAAATACATTATAGTCATTTGAGTCCAGTACAGAAGAAATGACAACATTATTTAAGTCCTTGAGTTCTCTATGTGTGAAATGTTATCTGAGACTCTACCCTATCCTGTCAGAATAGATGGGATATAACTTTAAGCTTGAATTTGTTTCATCTCCCACTAAAACAATGAGCCAAATGATATTGAAAAAATATATATTCAAGTAGGTTCTATTCTGCTCTGTTGACAGAATAATTGTTGCTCAGATTCAGAGGGAAAATAGTGTCTTTTACACCCCTCTCAGATTACTGGCCTCAGAACTTCATTTCTGTCTAAGAGGTAGCTATTATTGTTACTATTTTTACTTATAAGTGTACTTGGAATTTTCAAACCACATGATATCACATTAGTACCCTCCTCAACCCTGTTTCTTTAAAATCTCAATCTATCCCCCTTTGAAAATACTAGCAGATATCCTACTTCATTTGGCCATGTGTGAGTAATGGAAATCCCTTCTTTCTTTTCTTATACTTCAAATCCTACCTCCAACTTCAAGAAAACATGGGACTACAAGATGAAGTATTGCCTATAACACTTACCCTTAATATTCATCCTTCAAAAAACACTCAAAGAAATGGAAAGTCATTTCTTTTACTTTCATGGTTATTATTACTGACAGATTCTTGAAGGGGTGACTCAATTGCTAATTTTGTTTATTTATTTATTTATCTACCTATCTTTTTTTGTTGTTCAAGTACAGTTGTCTCCATTTTCCCACCACCACTTTCCTCCGCCCCAGCCACTCCCACCTCCCACCTTCAATCCTACCCCTGCTTAGCTTCGTCCGTGAGTCCTTTATACATGTTCCTTGATGAATTTTATTTTTATTGTTGAATTATTGATGAAGTATCTGCTGCATGCTTTGTATTGCCAAATTTTTCACCGCACTCCAGCAAGCTGCACCAAATCCTTTATGTGGGACTCTTCTAGATTGGCTGAATATCCTCACATCATGCTAGTGAATTCCTCCTAGAAGACACGAGAGGAGAGAGAATACTGTGGAAATTAGTTCCAAGTTTCACACACATCCAGGAAAGCCAATATTATAAAAATTTCTTATACCCTGTAGAGTTAACAGTGTTGGTTCAGAAAGATTTTTTAGGATTTTATTAATCTCTGCAGTAAGAATTGTTTTATTGTAGTGAATTCATTTCAAGAGTTTGTATCAGAAAAATGTTAGCACTAATTGAAATACAGTTGAAAGAAAAAGCTATTCAATGAGCAATTACACTGTATGCTCAGAGAAAGTATTGAAGAATGACATTTCATAGTTCTGTAAGATGGAAAAATTAGCGATGCCTCTAGCACTGAGCTGAAAAGCAGTTAGCGATGTTAGCGCTGTGCTAACCGCAGACGATGAGCGTGGTATGGAGCTACGCTTGTCATGGAAATATTTGACACATTGAACTTTCATTTTATATCGTGGACTTGCACTGTTTGTGTGGTGCCTAATATCCAAATACCTCATAGTTCACAAATAAAAATAATAAAACCCTTAATTCATTTTAGGAAATTACCAAATTCTATTATGTGCAGTTATAGTTGAAACATAAACCAAGGTGTCTTACCACTCTCCTACCAAAGAGTGGGTCCATGAATGAAATAATGACAATATGACTTCTCTTCACCTTTAATTTTCAGCAGAGTGACAGAAAACCAGAATAAAATAGTTGGACCTGATTCATTTCAGTGGCAGCCCTGACCTGGCTTCGGTGGTGCTTTCAATACATGTCTCTGAGTCCTTTGACATTCCACCCTTCACAAGGTGGGACTTCATTCCTTTCTCCTCGAATATGGACCAGACTCAGTACCCTGCTTCTAATGAACGCAGTGTGTGATTGGACAGGCAATGTAACTCTGAAATCTAGGTCATAAGAAGGTTAAAGCTTTCACTTGGTCTCGTTCTCTGTGTGTATGTGTGTCTTTGTGTATTTCTTTCTTCCTTTCTTCTTCTCTCCCTCACTCCCTCCCTTCCCTCCTTCATTTCTATTTTCTTTTTCAAGGGGGTATTGGCCACCATGGTGTGTGGACACTCAAGGAAACCTGGAAGAGTCCCACGTGAAGACTAACTGAGGATCCTGCTAAAAGCTTTCATAGACGTCATGGTCATAGTGGACCACCTTGGAAGTGTATCCTCCAGCCCTGGCTAACTGCAGATGTTGGTAGCTGTAACCCACATCTCAATGGCAACCTCATGAGAAACCCTGCGCCAGAAATACTCAGCCAAGGTGCTTCCCAATTATTAACCATTGACACTCTGAGCTACAACAACATTTGTTATCATTTTAAACTGTGGCATTTGGGGGTAAGCTGTTGCATGGAAATAAATAACTAATAAAGCTGGACTAACCCATGCTACCAAGACTTTCTAAGTTTCTTTGCTTCTTTTCACTTTTTCCATCTTCTTCAGTCTTCCCTATAGTTCTATAAGCCTCTCCCAACTTCATTCTGATAAACTGTTTCAATTGCTTGTTATTAAAGAAGACAACTTTAAAACAGTAGAAATTATGAACTTAAGCCAAAATAAGAAAAATAATTTTTTAATTTGAGACACTTTAATTCAATACATTAGTGTATTGTAAATTTTATATTTTAAAACCAGAGTTTTATGTACCTATGAATTTTATAAGTACTCAGCTAAAATTTTGCACTTTGTCTACTTGGCATTGTACAATTGTGATTTACCATTGATATATCTGTCTCTTGATGGATATTCTAAGGTTATGAGGCAGTTCTTTATCATATATCATTTATAAAGAATTAGGTGATCATCAGTTATAAAGAATATATGTGCAAGCTTATAAAATGAAACTAAGTGTTTTTTAACTAAAAATATATTCATTATAGATTTAATTGTCAAATAATTATGTGGATTTATCCACACAAGTGGTTGTTTCAGACAAACTTTGAATATCCTGAACTTTAGCATTTACCCTATGATTCTGTAATATTTTTTTTATTCTTCATCTATTTCTACAAATTGATGGACAGTTCAAGGACAAATAGGAATCAACATAAAATGAAAATGCATGCTCATTATTTTAAAATCAAATGATTTTGTTTAGTATGTTTAAAACAGCAGTATGAGCTGTGCTTTGATACCAAACTCAAGGAAACTGGTCATTATTTTTTGTGGTTATTATTTTTAAAACATTGTTTATTGCATTATTCTCTTGCCCTCCTCCTTCAGTGCCTTTTCCTCCTCCTCTTCTTCCTTCTCTTTTCCTCTCCGTCTAAGAAATCATCCACAGGTCCCACACTGTTCATTTTTTTTGTATTATTCCCTTTCAATTCTTCAAATTGCATGTATTACATATTGATCTTTCTTTAAGCTCAATAATTTTTTCTGTTGTTAATCTTTGCTTAAAGCTATCAAGTAAATTTTTAAATACCTTTGAGTTCTACAATTTCCATTTGATTCATCTTTATAGTTTTTGTTTCTATTCTGAGTTACTCATCTTTTCACTCATCAAGACTATATTGTCCTTTAAAATACAATCATATGATCTCACCTATAAGTAGAACCTAATCAACAAAACAAACAAATGAGCAAAATAGAACCAGAAACTTAGAAATAAAAAACAAATTGACAGTGACTAGAGGGGAGGGGGAGGGGGTAACAAGGGAAAGAAGAGGAAGAGGCAAAGGAACACCAATAGGGGACTCATGGGCATGGACAAAGGGGGCATCGACTGTGGGAGCTGGGGTGACGGGGCAGGGGAGAGCAATGGGGAAAAAAGGATACTGTAACTGAACAGCAATAAATAAATAAAATATTTGTAAAAGCTGCTTTAAAGTCTCTGTCAGCAATAACTAACATCTGGATATTTGGTATTGATTTTCAAGGACTGCTTTTTCTCTCAAATATGGTTCACATTTTTCCATTTTCTTGCTTTTAGTAACTTTTGCTAAGTGCTTGACATTATGGATCCTAAATTATAGGAAATCTGAATTATATTGTCTTCCTTAAACAATGTTGATTTTTTTGTGGCTGACAGATAAATTATTAGTGGATACTTTTGTTCTTGTTGGGCTTATATTTATGCTTTTTAAAAAACCTCATTTAGATGTAATTCAAATGCCATGAAAGTCACCCTTAAAGTGCACAGTATCGTGGTTATTAATGTTCATAGAGCTTTGCAACTATTGCCATAATTTAATTCAAGAATATTAGAACTTTATTTACACTTTAAGTTTATGGTAGGACATGTCCTTCACTAAAGCATGGTTCTTATGCTTAAGATATTTTTCTAAAGTCTTAACTGAGTGCTAAATGAAGTCTCTTCACTTTGGCCAGACCTGCAATTAATTTCAGAACTGTATGCCCTCTAGTCTTACTATTTAGCTCTCAGTCCTGAAGAAACAGTCTCCGCTAGGCCTTGTGAAGTCTCACTCTGCACATATGCCACCCAGCCCTGGGCCAGCAGTTAATCCCACACACGCCTCTGGGGCCCCCATCAGCATAGTTTCCTTTCTAAGGCACCATGGCATATAGATTCCAGATTTCCTCAGCAGCTTGGATCACCAACCTCTTTCTCTTCAGATCAGTGAGACCACCAACCCTGTTAGTTCCGGTTTCCTGCCATTAATGGGGAGCTGAGGTGAATGGCTGACTATGAAGCTGATCTCTAATACGTATATGCTTTTAAGAATGACCATCTCATCCAGTCTGTTGTTTATTTTATGAAAACAATGACTTCATATATTTTCCAACTCTATAGTTCTTTTTTTTTTTTTTTTTTGGTGAGAGGGCATGTGTGGTACCAGTTACTTTGCCATGGTTAACCGTTGAAGTTGCTTTTAAATGGATATTTTAAACCAGTTTGCTATAAAATTTCTGGACTTTCTTTTTATTTTTTTGTTCCCAATAAACATTTATTAAATAAAATTAGCCTCATTCCAGATCATGACATTAGAGTGTTAAAAGAACAATTAAAGCCCTGGACAAGTAGCTCAGTTGATTAGAGAATTGTCTCCATATGCCAAGGTTGCGGATTTGATACCTGGTCAGTACACATACAAGAATCAAACAATGGTGTAAGTTGGTGCTCAAGTTTCATTTTTTTGCATGTAGCTGTCCAGTTCTCCCAACACCACTTGTTGAAGAGGCTATTCTTACTCCATTTTATGTTGCTGTCCCCTTTGTCAAATATTAATTGACTGTAGAGACTTGGGTTTATTTCTGGGCTCTCTGTTCTGTTCCACTGGTCCATGTGCCTGTTTTTATGCCAGTACCAGGCTGGTTTGATTACAGTGGCCTTGTAATACACTTTGGTGTCAGGTATTTTGATTCCCTCCTACTTTGCTCATCTTTCTCAAAATTGCTGCAGCTATTCAGGGTTGTTTATGGTTCCATATAAATTTTTGAAGTGTTTGTTCTATGTCTGTGAAATATGCCATTGGTACTTTAATAGATATTGCATTGAATTTGTAGGTTGCTTTGGGTAGTATGGACATTTTGATGATGTTGATTCTTCCAATCCATGAACACAGTATATGTTTCCATTTGTTTGTGTCTTCCTTGATTTTTTTTCTTCACTGTTGTGTAATTTTCTGAATATAGGTCTTTTACCTCATTGGTTAGGTTTATTCCTAGGTATTTTATTTTTCTTTTTGCTATAATGAATGGGATTTTTTTCTTGATTTCTGCTTCTGCTGTTTCATTGTTGGTATATAAAAATGCCCTTGATTTCTGGATATTCACTTTGTATCCTGCTGTTTGGCCAAATTTATTTATTAGGTCGAGCAGCTTTCTGGCCGAGTCTATAGGATTTTCTATGTACACTATCATGTAATCTGCAAATAATGGTACTTAACCATACACAAAAATGAATTCAAGGTGGATAAAAGATTTAAATATAAGCTGTGACACCATTAAAGTCCTAGAAGAGAACATAGGCAGGAAAATCTCAGATATTTCACACAGTAACATTTTCACTGATATGTCCCCTAAAGCAATGGACATAAAGGAAAGTATAAACAAATGGGATCTCATCAAAATAAAAAGCTTCTGCACGGCTAAAGAAAACAGTAGTAAAATAAAAAGAGAACCAACTATATGGGAAAACATTTTTTCCAATGATACCTCAGACAAGGGTTTAATCTCCAAAATATATAAAGAACTTACACAACTCCACTCTCAGAAGACAAGCAACCCAATTAAAAAATGGGCAAAGGACTTGAACAGACACTTCTCCAAGGAGGACATACAGAAGATCCAGAGACACATGAAAAGATGCTCAATATCGCTTGCTATCAGAGAGATGCAAATTAAAACCACAATGAAATACCACTTCACACCAGTCAGAATGGCCATCACAAACAAAACAACAAACAGCAAGTGTTGGAGAGGTTGTGGAGAAAAGGGGACCCTAGTGCACTGTTGGTGGGATTGCAGACTGGTATAACCACTATGGAAAGCAGTATGGAATTCTCTAAGAAAACTAAAAATGGATCTGCCTTTTGACCTAGCAATTCCACTGCTAGGATTATATCCTAAGAACCCTGAAACATCAGTCGAAAAGAATCTATGCACCCCTATGTTCATAGCAGCACAATTTACAATAGCCAAGTGTTGGAAGCAACCTAGGTGCCCATCAGTAAATGAATGGATCAAAAAATTATGGTACATTTGCACAATGGAATTCTATGCAGCAGAAAGAAAGAAGGAGCTCCTACCCTTCACGACAGCATGGATGGAACTGAAGAGCATTATGCTAAGCAAAATAAGCCAGGCAGTGAAAGACAAATACCATCTGATCTCACCTTTAACAGTAACCTAATCAACAAAACAAACAAATAAGCAAAATATAACCAAAGATACTGAAATTGAGAACAGGCTGAAATTGAGATCGGGGAAAAGGGGAAGGGTTTACAGGAACAAGTATAAAGGACACACGGATAAAAACTAGGGGGGTGGAAATGGGAGGAAGGTGGGGAGGGCTAGGGTGGTGGGCTGGGATGGGGGTAAAAGACAGAAAACTGTACAAGAACAACAATTAAAATAAATTTAAAAAATAATAAAATAAAATAAAATAGAGTCCATACTCTAAAAAAAAAAGAATCAACCAATGAATGCAGAAATAAGTGGAACAATAAATTTCTCTCTCTCTCAAAATAAATAAATAAATAAATAAGCAAGCAAGCATTAAAGCTCATATAGTTCAATCCTCCATCTGATCATAAGGTTTCCCACTAAATACCAGCATGCACATGTTAACAAGTAAATATAGATAGCTTGTTAGGATGCTTCATAACCCTCCAAGGAAATACACAAAAAACTTAATAACCCCTAGTACATATACACCTGTCATATGCATGATTGAAATAGAGGGCTTGAGAATTTTTAATAAAATGGATTTAATCTACTTTAATAAAAATAGATTAACCTATAAGTTGTTTCACAATTTAATTAATGTCAGTCTTTGGTGTTATAGACATACAAAGATATAATTATGTCATGACAATGCTATATATTTATATTTGTATGCTATATTAAGTATTATATTTTAAAATATTATCTTTCTACACAGAAAAAACTCAATTAATTTGATAGTTCAAAAATTACCTCTACAAATTATGGAGTCTACAAATTATGCCTAATTCAGGTAGAGATCTTTTTTCCTAAGGACAGAGTTCAAGTTATCAAACCCATTTCACCAGGACCTTTCCTCTCAGTGAAAGAAAGCTCAATAAATGATTCCGCCATTAATCTTTCTGTATTTCTAAAATACAGTAACAATATGCTAAAAATTTAAACCTTTACTAAAATACAGAATGTTGTATCTCAGATATTTCAACGATAAAATTTAAGTCAGAAACAGGTTTCAAAAGTATTTACGATCTGTTTTACAAATTGTAGCTAAGAGCTTTGCACCATTCATCTTCCAGATGTAGACACACTAATGAATTTAAGTGTATTAATTTTCCTCTAGCATTTACAATTAATTATTGCCTTGGTTTGGCAGTGAAATGTTAAAAGGGGTTCAAAGTCCAAGTGAAATGATTTTTAAGTGCATTGGGAATGATGAGTTATATCCATTTTAGCAATGCCAAGTTCTTTTAAAAGCTCCAATGCTGTCAATGTTAAAGTTTTTAAATCAGAATTTTCTTTGATAAATGCCTCACTGAAACACAGAAAAGTCCAGGATAGGCATTTACCAAACAAGGAAATACATTAGGATAATAAACTTATGAAAAGTGTGATGTTTTAGCATCCTCATTTATAACCAGAGAAATGAAAAATAAAATTAAAATGAAGCATCATTTTCTGCCCAAGAAATTGGTAAACATTTTTTAAGTTTGATGATTCCAAATATTGGCAAAAATATGAAGCAACAGAAGACTCTTATGCACTTAATCTCGAGCATAAATTGGTATTTCCATACTTTGGAAAATGATTGGACTTTTTTTGTAATTTTGACTAAATACATAACCTACAACCTTGTAAATCTACTTTAAGTTCATACTCTCAAGAAAGTGGTGGATATTAACATCAGGATACATAATACAGCGACAGATACAATAGCATTGTTTACAATAGGCAAAATGTAGGTACTAATCATTTTCCATCCATGGCATATGTGTAAAGAAGTTGTGTCATATTAATATACTGGAACATTGTACTACAAAACAACAGAAATAATCAACTGTACTCATAATGGCATGGGGAAGTCTCACAAACATAATAATGTGTGAAAGAAATCAGACTTAAAATAATATGTATTGTATATTTACAATTGTATAAAATGCAAACGAATTCAATTAAACTCCATTGTTTAAGGATGCAGGCACAACTGGAGCAACTATAGATACATTTTTTTTAAGTGAGTATTGCAGGAGTTCGGAGAGTGATTAATGCCACGGGGAAGGGCAAGGACTGTAAGCGGAGAGCGGAATGCTGAGGCTTCTGGGTTGCTGGCTGTGCATTATTTCTTGACCAAAATGGTATTTACAGTAGTGTTTGCTTTACAATGATTCATTATACTGTATGGTTCATATCATATTCTTAAAATATGCTATCTTTTATAATAAAAGTGTCTTTAAATTTATCCAGAAGATTCTATATAAATGATTGGGAACAAAAAAAAGAATAGATAAAAGAGCATTGAAATGTATTATGATTCTCTGTCTGTAAGTAGAATAAAACAATTCAAAATGGTTGAAGTGATCATTTGTGTTATGTTTTAAAAAATAGGATGGCTCCAGGTTAGATTAATATGAGGGCCAAACAGTATCATCACGGTTTCTTTCATCTTTTCACTGCATTTTTCAGATTATACTATCTGGTAGTTATAGGATGGTGGTCACAAAGGCAGAACAAACACTGCATCGCCTTTTTTATCAGTTAGGAGAGCCTTTTTCCACGTGTCTCTTTCACCTCCCCTTCACACGCATACAGATATTTCCTCTCGACTCATTGACTGAAATTGCATCCCAGCCTCAGGCCCCCCATTCAGGAATGGGGCCTCCTTTGCTGACTTAGACCAGTTACATTTTACCCTCCTACCTCCTCTGAAATGAAGTCGAGGTAAAGAATGATGATAACTAAAATTGAGGTTCTGTTACATAGAAGGAAGAAGTTAAAATGTTGTCTGCTACAAATGTAAGAATATGGAAAATTTCCCTGAAAATCATAAGACTTGAGATCACTCTGAAGAGTACTAATCAACGTTACTGAAAATGGCCCATGTTGAAGGCTTTTCTAATGTACTTTTAAAGAATTAAATTACCAGCAGTTAAATATCATACTGCCCAAAGAGGAAAAGCAATCAGGTTACATAAGAATCCAACTATTACAAAAGAAGGAGGGACCACTACAGAATTTCTAGGGGAAATATTGCTTATTTCTAATCATATCCCTGGTTATGCTGTTGTTTACAGTAAGGGACAACAACAACAAAAAAAGACTGTGAGACACGCATAGACTAATAAACGTAACCACCCCACAAACCTTGTTGAAACAAAATGCCTGAAGAGGATGTTCCCAGTTTTCTAGTCAAGAAAGGGCAAATTAAGTCAAAAAGCTCAAGAATTGGGAAAGAGTTGTATTCAGAATAGCACTGAGTACTGAAATTTAAAATGTAGACTCTGTACTATAAAGGTAAAAGAAGTGACTCCGCAAATATTAATTATTTTAATAATTGTTGTTAATATTGTTCTTAAAATAAACTTTATTTCTAGGAAAGTTTTAGATTTACAAAAAAATTATGATGATAGTACAGCGAGTTCCCATAGACACAGCACCCTTTACCCCCCCATTGTTAAAGACTTAGTTTAGTATGGTACATCTGTTACAATTAATGATCCAATATCAATGCATTATCATTAACTGAAGCCCATGATTCATTCAGATTTCCTTAGTTTTTAACCTAAGGTCCTTTTTCTGTTCCAGGATGCCTTCTAAGGCATCACAATGCATTTAGTTGGCATTGTCTTTGGTCCCTCTTGGCTGTGACAATTATTTAGACTTCCTTTGTTTTTGATAGCTTTGAGAGTTTTAAGGAGTACTACTTAGGTGTTTTGTAGAATGCCTCTCAGCAGGAATGTGATATTTGATTAGACTGGGGCTATGAGCTTTGGGGAGGAAAACCACAGGGCCAAAGTGCGGCTCTAATCACATCATATCAAGGGTACATACTATTGTTGGAGGAGGTAATCTAGGACGTGACCTCCAGGTTGACCCATCAGAGACTCTCACCCCATCCCCTGTCCTTGGAATATGTGCCTATAGCAGGAGCTGTTTCAGGGGTGTAGCCTTGAGGGGGTAAGATGCTGTTGAGTCTGTCTGGACTATATACATGGGTAACTCAGGTAAGGCCTCTCTCTATATAAACTCTAAGATTGTGGTGGGTGAATGCAGAGTTCTGCTCACCTTGTAGACACCCCAAACAAGCCTTGTCTGTAAGTTCCCTTGCTCATTAAAACTGTCATCTGTCTATCTCAATAGTCTGCCTCTCCAGCAAACCAACAACTATCAACATGACTTATGACTATTGATGTTCACCTTGATGACTTTGCTGGGGTTCTCCACAGTACGGGTACTGTTTTTTTAACCCCTTTCCATACTGCACTCTTTGGAATTCACTACAAGTAGCCTACCCTATAGAGTGGGTACTTATGCTTCTCTTTCTTGAGGACAGAGTATCTACAGAAGTTATTTAGAAATCTTCTACACAGGAGATTTATCTCTTCTTTCATTTACTTATTTAATCGTTTATTTTATTATATGCATATGGTTATATTGACTTGCATATTTATTTTTATTATAATCCAATGATCATTTATTTATTGTTCCAATTGCTCCAGCTTTGCCCATTGGGAGCTCTTTTAGCTAGTTTCTGTGTCCTTCCAACATAACCTAATGTTACCGCACTTCCTTACTTTCAGGCATGACAAGATGCTCCAGGTTCATCGTTTATATTTGCTGCCCCAGTTTTTTAGAGCCTTGGTACCAGGAAAATATTTGTATCTCTTAAAAAGTTTGTGCTTCTTTTAGAGAATAGAAGTTTCCCTCTTTGCCTTGTCAGAAAGTTCCACACTCACTTTGTGACTTAATAACCAGAACAATATTAGCTTTCTTTGCTTTTACATGGTTTTGGTAATACACTTTTATTTTAACAGTAATTATTTATTCATTTATCTTTATGCATTCTGTTGTAAGAGATCCCTAATACAGATAGAAACAAATAAACATGCGATATATATAAAACAGATAATAAAATCTCCAAGATTCTACGTATTCTCATTGTTCTTTAAATTTAAAAAATACTGAATTTCAAGGGTTGTTTTGCATTTTAAGGATTTTTGTTAAACATCAAGATTTGAAATTTGTATTACCCTTTAATAGTCACTTAAAAATGAATATATACAAAAATGGTCAGACTTCATTTAATAAATGGACTTTATGATGTATCAATTGCTGGATACAAAAGTTAGTCCAAAATCTTGAGATTTTAAAAAAATGAAGACTTATCATTCCCCATCGTTTCTGAGGGCTGAAACTCCAGGCTAGCCAGGTAGTTCTGGCTCAGGTGGCAGTCAAAGCCATGGTCATCTCATGAAGTCCAGGGTTGGAGGGTCTACTTCCAAGTTTACTCAGGTGGTTGTAGGCAGACCTCCATGCCTAACCATCTATTGACCAGAGTCCTCAGTTGCTCACCACATGGGTCTCTCCAGAGGGCTGCTCATGCCACACCAGCTTCCTTCTACCACAAAGAAAAAGAAGGACAGCCCAAGACAGAAACCACAGTGTTTTATAACCTAGTTATGGAAGTGACATATCACATGACAACCACCCCACTATCTAATTTTAGACCATTTTCATCACCCAAAATAAGCAACCATGAAAATTTTTGCTTGGTTAAGGAACTGTAAGAGAATGAAAATACAAACCATAGCCTGTGAGAAAATATTTGCAAAAGATATCTGTTATTAAAATATGCAAAGAACTCTTAAAACTGAATGATAAAAAAACCTTAATTTAAAAATTAAAATTGTTTAATGGGAGGAAATATCTGAACAGACATCTCATCTAAGGATATTACAGATGGCAAATAAGCATGTGTCATAATAATGCCCAACATCATATGTAATCGGGGAACTGCATATTAAAACAACAATAAGATACCACTACCTCCTACCAGAATGGCCAAAATCAGGTACACTGACAATGTCAATTGCTGGTGAAGACACAGAACAACAGGAACTCTCACTCATTGCTAGTGTGAATGCAAATTGATACAGACACTTCCGAAGACAGTTTGGTGGTTTCTTACAAAACTAACCATACTCTTATAATATGATCCAGCAATTGTGCTCCGTGGAGTTTACTCAAAGAAGTTAAAAACTTATGTCCACGCAAAAACCTGCACCCAGATGTTTATAGCAGCTTTCATAATGCCCAAAATTGGAAGTAACCAAATGTCCTTCAGTAGGTGAATGGAGAAATAAACTGTAGTTCATCCAGACAATGGAATATTATTCAGTGCTAAAAGGAAGTGAACTTTCAAACCACGAAAACACATGGAGGAAAACTAAATGCATCTTCCTACATGAAAGAAGCCAATCTGAAAGGCTAAATACTATGTGATTCCAAGCATATGGTATCTTGGAAAAGGCAAAACTATGGAGATAATGAAAGATCAGAGGTTGCCCAAGGTTAAAAGGGATGGGATGGAGCACAAAAGATTTTTAGGGCTTTGAAATTATCCTGTGTGACACTGACATAATGGTGGATACATGTCATTATACATTTGTTCAAAACTATAAATTGTACAATACTAAGAGTGAACCCCATTGTAAAATATGGGCTTTGCATGACAATGATGTGCCAATGTAGGTTTATCAATTTTAACTAACATACAACTCTGGTGAGGACTTTTGATAATAGGAGAGGCTTTGCGTATGGGGGGAAAGAGTCTATGGGAAGTCTCTGTACCTTTTGCTGAATTTTTCTGTAAACCCAAAACTTCCCTAAAAAATAAAGTCTAGTAAAAGAAAGACCAAAAAGGAAAAACAAACACATACTTATTAGCAATCATTCATTATGCATTCATCCACCAGCCTCCCAAAACCACAAATTTATTTTCTGTCACCATGGATTTGCCTCTTCTGGGCCTGTCTTATCAATGGAACCAGGTAGTGTAAGCCCTCTCTGACTTCTTGCTTTAACTTACAATGTTTTGAAAGTTCATCCACATCATAGCATGTATTAGTACGTTATTTCTTTTTATGGCTGAATCCAGCAATAGATGAGAGTTCCAATTTTTCTACATCCTCACCAACATTTTTTTAAATTTGTTTTTTATCTTTTTTTCTTGTTGAGTTGTGTTACTTGCATCTTCAGGATAAAAAACCTTATCAGATATATGACTTGCAAGTATTTTCTACCATTCTACAGATTGTCTTTTCAATTTTTGCTAGAGTCCTTTGACTCTCAAAGGTATTCAGTTTTGGTCAAGCCTAATTTAGTGATGTTTTCTTTTATACTTATGCTTTTAGTGTCATATTTAGGAAACCATGAACTAATTCAAAATAAAAAATATGTACTTCTGTGTGTTCTTCAAACCATTTTAGAGTTTTAGTTCTTACATTAAAATCTTTTATCCATTTTGAGTTAATTTTAGATGGTATGTTGTAGGATCCGACTTCACTCTTTTGCAAATGGATATCCAGTCATCCCAATACCATTTGTTGAAAAACTTGTTCTTCATGGAATGTCTTGGCACTCTTGCTAAAAATAAATTGACCATAAATGTACAGATTTATTTCAGGACTCTCTTTTCTAAACCATGAACTTATATGTCTATCCTTATGCCAGTACTACATGGACTTGATAATTATAGCTTTGTAGTAAGTTTTGACATAGAAAAGTGGAAGCTCCCTTAACTTGTTCTTCCATTTAAGATTGTGTTGACTATTCTGGGTCCCTTGTATTTCCATTTTAATTTTAGGATTAGCATGTCAATTTGGGCAAAGAAAAAGTAGATGAGGTATTCTGCATGCTTAAAAACTAAACCATATTGAAGATTATTTGGTACCATAGAAAAATGCCTGCAGTGTGACTGTGGTCCATGAGTAATCAATCGTATTGCACTCTGATGTGCATAGGTATGAATTAAAAGTTAAATAAGGGATTGTTATTAGGAAGATGGGATTAGGCATTGTCTTCCTTTTCCTTCCATAATTTTTAATGCCACTTTATGGTAAGGAAAACATGCTTGAAAGTTTTGAGAAAATAATTTATTTCTGAATTCCTTAAAGCATCTGGCATATTGCATTGCACATAGTAGGCACTTGGTAAATACTTCTTGGAATGAAAAAAGTGAGCTAATTTATATGGCAGGTAGCTCAAAGTTGCCCTTTCAAAACAACTATTTAATCCAGCTAAATTCAACAATTTGTGCATACAATTTCCATGAGTCAATTGTACTAGAAACATAGTACATTCTTCATAATACTTATTTTTCTTGATAGACTCACATTTCCCCATCATTGTTACTAATTCCCTGACAACTGAGACTTTAAGAAATAATTTGAAATATCAGGAAAGAAATTTTTTCAAGTGGACAGGGTGAACTAGATCTTATGATTTTTTTTTCAAACAATTCTATTCTTTGGGAGATTAGTAACTCAACTCCTCCTAAAATATCAAAATCTAAGATTGTGATCAGTGATCAAACCTTGACAACCTATTATACAGTATTCTTGGAAAGCTTTCCTTGGAAAATAATATGACACTAATTGACACCCTAAAGAATTGTATCAACAGGGGGACACGGTAATTGTGAGATACTCACAGGTAGTGAGTTGATTTTACCAACATTAATGAAAGCCAGTGAGGGTTAGTGGGGGACTGAGAGGCAAGTGGAAAACAGCCTATCTTTATGGAATTCTAGTAATACCACAAACCACCCGTTTTTACTTCCATGATTGATGATGCCACTGAAAACACTCCATGGGATGACTGCACTTTCTTGAATCTGAAACTGTAGACTATTCATTATGCTATATATTTTGTACCATGCCCTGATATTGATGTACACTGTATTAAATGAATCATATTTATCACCCTCTGTTTTAGCACAGCATGTACTGTGTATCTTATCCTACGGTCATGGTCCAAGGGGGAAATGGAGCCAGTGAGGTCTGGGAATTGACTTGGACTAGAAGGCAGATTAAGGATCTTTGGAGAGAAAACCGGAGCCAGAATCTCTAGCTGGAACAATGCAGAGCATTCTGAATACTGACGAAAACCAACAGTGGGCTCCTGCCATCTGCATGGTGGCAAAATGACAACATCTGCAAAACCAGATCCTCCCAGCTTCAGATAGATTATCATCAGAAGAAGTTTCCGATGAATGGCCATGCCATTTCCCCAAGTGCTGAACCCGTGGGTATGTAATCATGGCCACACATTCTGAGCAAAGTAAAAGCGAAGTATATATACAGATATTTGAAGTGAAATTACAGATGAAAACTAAGGAGAGGAAACCATCCTATGCATATTTTTAAGCTAGTACTTTACTTTAAAAGAAAGCAAAACAACTAGACTTATGCATGGTGTTTAACCACATATAATTACCTCATAGCTTTTGCTTTGTGCCTTGCCTTGCTAATATTTCCAGCATTTCAGGGCATATGACAATCAGCCAGGATGTGTCCTCAGGTGGTGGGCGAGCCTTGCCAGACCGCTGCCATCCCCATGAACCTCACCTAAGGGAGAGTAAGTTGCCTGTGGACACAGCATGGGAGGCAGCCAGGAGAAGTAAACAGTTCCAATGATTACTGATGCGTTGTACAAAATAAAGTGGAAACACGAAACTATTGTATCTTTTTCAAGTCACTGATTCCAACATGTATGTGAAATCTCTCTTCCTTACCAGGTAGAAGACTACTTAACAGACTTTATAACTTCTGGGTCACTTTCAGTTATTCACTTACATGTATTAAAAGTCCACCAAGTTTAAATTTCCAGTTTTATTTCCACTTGAGAGCTCTCTCCCTGGTGACAGGCCAGTCTTGAGTATAAGGAGCCATAAAAGGTAGAGGACATGCCTGGCCTATGCTTATTTCTCTTATCAAAGCAGCACCTAGGATTCCAGGAGAACCAATGTTTGGTTTTGGGGATATTGTTTTTCCTTCTATTTCCAAGGCATAGGTCCCTTTTCCTCTGGTCTTAGGGGTTGGGAGGGGCAGAAAGGGGAGGAAGACATTCTCAGTATTTAGATGCCCTGTGTGGGTTGTCACAACTCCTCTGGCTAAGATGGGCTGATCATTTCTACATTTTCATGCCAGGCAGGCAAAATGCTGGCTCTCCCAGGCTGAACAATGTTACGAGGACATTGCCAGGATGGCCTATAGCTTACCTCCCTGTCATGACTTGAGCTTGTCCCAGCCTCCTCAATGCCCTCACCACCTGACCCATAGGGCATCCCAGAGTTGCTTGCTGCTGAGCCTCCTTTCCCCAGTGTTAACCCCTCTTGGGTGGGATTTCAGATGCTAGTTCGTGCCAATGGTCCCAAATGGGAAACTCACATATTGAAAGATGAAGTCAGTGCTCAACTCAGATACTCTCAAATCCCTTTTCCTACTTTTGTGTGACACCTCACCTCCTCCAGATTTCTGATTCCATTGCTTTAGAGAGCTAGCAACCTTGACTTCCCTTTGAAGGACTGCCTTCAAGCCACTGGAGCCTACTGAGGTACCAAGAAGTTTCTTTCCCATGGGAGGCTGTTAACTGTCCAGAAAATACACTGTCCAGAAAAGGAATATGAATGCCTAGCTTTCTTAATTCAGTCTGAGACCATTTAGAGGCTTAATTTAAACTCTCAAGCTTCCCTGCAGAGTCAGGCCAAACCCTTCTTGCTGTGGGACTTCCTGACCCTTGCGTGGCTTTCTCCTCTTCCCTATTCTTCTCTCCAATTCCCTTAGTGCTTTCCCCCAAGAGGGCTTTTGTAATTAATCACTTGCAGGATTTCTTAGTAAGTCCCCACTTAAGGCCCGTTCCTTACATCCTGACCTAAGAAACCTACACTTGGAGCTGGGTAACAATGGAGCTCTGCCACCATTGCCCCCGTGGTTCCAAATCTACCAGAAAACAGGTGTTCAGAGCCAGAATCAATCCCTGGAGCTCGCAGTGGAAGCCAAAGAGTCCTCTCATGTTTTCCACCTGGCAGACAATAATCAGTCCCCCCAGTATTTAATAATAGCTGAACCTCTGGGAAGTAGAGTAGAAATATTGGGTGGGGTAAGGGGACTGAATAGTTAACATTTGTTTGGTTTTTAGTTTAAGCCAAGTTGTGTCTTAAGGTGTTGAAACAAGAAGCCTGGACAACTGTTGGGTAATTACAATGGCCTGCATTGGCAGGAGGCAGGATACAGGAGACAGTTCCCCTTGTCTCTAATACATAGCATTTATGAATGAAAGTGCTCAGCATCTCAGTGGCTCTCCTTTCGAACTGACTCATCCATTACTGGGGTAATGATTTTCCGTCTGGGCAACAGCAAAGCCAAAGGCCTATTACACAGGCAACATAAAGTTAAAAAGACATTATGAATAAAACGTTGGCTCGTGCGGCTTTTGCCAACTCCAGAGAAGATTGCCTGGTGCCGACACGTGTTTATTACACTTAATAATGTTTACATAATTCTTCCTTGAGCTCATTAGAGCTGTCAGATCAGAAGTAAATGTGTTCCCCCCTCTGTTTATCTCTAAAGACTTCGCAGTCAATAAAGCAAGATGAATGGCATCCAGGGCGCAGACACCGTACTCTCCGGCTTTGCAAACACTGCCAAGTTAAACCCTGAGCCCTGGCGGGCTCCTGGGTTTTAGGACTGCGTCTTAAACCCTTAGTTCTTGACCAAAAGAACAGTGCTTCTCCAACTTTAATGTACCCCAGGAGCTTGATAAAATACTCAGTGCCAGGGAGGCCTCATCCCCGGAGATTCTGATTCAGTTGATCTGGGATGGGGCTCAGAAATCTGCATTAAGAGCAAGTGCCTCGCTGATGCTGATGCTGCAGGTGCATGGTGCATACTCGTCCTGTTCTAGAGGGCATTTCCAATCATCTTTTGGCTGGGGTACCCTTGAACAATTCGGGGCATCTTGGCTTATGGGATGCTTCAGAAGCTGCGGCCACGACAGCGGTGGCAGCACCAGGAGCAGCTGCAGCCGCTTCTTCACCGCAGCGCGCGCGAAAACCCCACTGGGCCAGCTCAGCTCCGAGCGGTAGTCAGCTAGCGTGGAGGGGCGGGGCCTGGCGCCCGGGGGCGTGGCATGGCGCCCGGAGGCGGGGTTCAGAGAGCCCGGCTCCCGCTGTCTGCTCTCAGCGACGGAGCCAGGGGCTGAGGGCACAACCAGCGGGCGGCGCGCCGCGGACTCCCGGGCTGCCCGCAGAAAGGTAAAGGCAGGAGAGCGCGCCGGCGGGTCTTCCCGCCCGGCAGCTGCTGTCCAAGTTCCGGAACGTACCTGGAGCCCTAAACTGTGTCTGGGAGTCCAGGGTATTTGCCCAGCATCCAGGGAACAGCTGCCGAGCCAGGGTTTTGCGTGTATCGCGGCGGGGCCAGGGGCCGGGGGTGTTTGGGGTCTGCAGCCGGAGCCTGCTGCCATCCCAGGACATCCGGAGTCGGAGACAACTTTGAGCAGCGGCCCTACTCCAAGTTCCCTTTATTGCTATTGTCTTAGCGCCTCCAGTCTGACAGTCTCCCCGGACTCCAGCTTTGTTCTCATCAGGCCAAACCCGCGGTCCCCTAGGGCGTGAACCCGGTAGGCGCTGGCAAGTTGCACCTGCCGGCTGGATCCGCCCAAGCTCCCTTCGAATCCCTGCCAGGTCCAGGGTGATCCTGCGTACATTGGGGCAGGGCACCTCGAGACCTGGCGCCCACGGGGGCAGCGGTCCTCGCCCCATTCCCCTGTGTGGTCTGGGATCCAGACTAGGGCGTCAAACCTCCGGGATGCGCGTAATTTGGGGCCAGAGAAAGGAAGGGAAAAAGTTTGGAAGCCTGGGCTGGTGTGAGGGAGCCGGCCGCGCCGGGCTGCACATGGTAACAGTTGGAGACAGTGCTAGGGGCTTGGCGCGGGGCAGAAGGACTGGGACAGAGACTGAACCTTGGAGGCTGAGGCTCCAAGCCTGGGATGCCTGCAGAGATGGGGTGCTCGCTGTGTGCGCGTGTTGGCATGAAAAGGCTGCGTGTAATTGCAGAGAAGATGGGTGAAAAAGGGAAAGGAAGGGTAGAGGTGCTAGGGAGATATGTAATAGCAGTACCCGGTGTGCTCTTCCCACCCCTCCAGATATTTTGGAAAAGCTATGCAGGAGATGCCTTCTTGTATCTGAACTCCGGAGGTGGGGGTGGACGTGGGGGAGGAATAAGTTTTACCCAGCTAGAGCTTTGGAAGTGAACAGGTGACAGAATACTTCTTAGTGTGTGTGTGTGTGTGTGCGTGTTTGTGTACGCGCGCCCGTGTGCGCGCGCGCAGCGGCGAGGGATGCTGGACCGCCTGCCCAGAGAGCCTACACCCTGCCCCCTTCCAGTTAGCGACAGCGGTGCGAGGTTTCTGCCACTTCCTGCTTGAGGCTGGCAGGCGAGAGGCTAAGTGATGGTCTCAGAGTGGAACAGACAAAAGGGTGCACTTGGACGACCCTCCGGAGGCCGGGCGGCTGGGCTGTGTGTGTATGTCTGTCTGTCTGGAAGGATCCCTTTTCTGCCAGCTAGGGAGAAAACACTGGTGGCACAGGGTTGAGTAGCAGAAGCAGGAGAAATACAGGTGAAGCGGAGCCCATGAGAAGTAGCCGGACGGGAGGAAGAAGGGAGCAGAGATTTAAAAGCATCTTGCCTGATAAGTGAATTTTAAAGAGATGCTGGTGGGGGTGACTCTGGAGCTAAAATCTGAGAGGATGGGGGCGCAGTTAGTTTGATGGATAAAGGTATTTTCGTGAACGATGTTAAAGTAAGTCTGAAACCTTTGCTGAAGTTTATTGCTGGTTTTAGATAATCTCCTTAGACGCATCTTTCCAGGATCTACTCCAGAAGTACCTTGTGACTGTCAGAAAGAAGTAAAAGACTTCTATACACAAATAAAATGCAGCTAAAATGAAGTTTAAATGAAGCTTTGAGCAGGATTAAATGGCTTGTGTAACTGCTGAATGTTGCTGAAGTACTGTCAGGGCTATAAAATAGCCAGACAAAAAAATAAAGGGAAAAAATATAATTATAACAAGAAAATGAAGGCTTTACAAGAACTTCAGTAATGAACACATAACAATTGATGGCATGATGCGGTAATTATTTTCGTATTTACGCCATTAACGATTGTAATTTAACGTTAATGTCCTGGTATTTTATTCTTTCTCATTTGCAGACAAAAGCACATCTGAGACACCATCAGGGAGTAATTTGGTAATATAAAGTCATGAATAGAAAGCACTAAACCATGCTCAGAACTCTGACGACATAAAGCGTGAAACAAAATAACCTCATTTGCTGTTTATTATCTGTCTTTATAATTCTGTTTACTATCATTTGCATAAATGAATAGCTAAATTGTATAGTATATCTCCTTTAGGAAAAAAAATACTTGATGCTTATAGATATACTGAGGGGAAATTAGCAGACAGGTAATCCTTATGTTAAGCACAAAAGAAGATTTTTTTAAAAGTTTGTAGCATTAAAAGCTGTCTGGAAATAATCAGAATACAAATTCAGCCTACCCAGGCATCCTTATTTTACTTAACTTGGTTCAAGTAGTTCTTAACTATATATATAAATTAGTCAACAGGCAGACCCTAAGCTTCTTTTCTACCTGATCTTAGCCAAATCAAACCACACCAATCCAATGTACTCTATTTTGTTAACCTGAAAACCTATTTTTACCCTAGTCAAACTTTCAAAGGGTAAATTTTCTGAAATTGAGAAGGAAGATGTTTATTGGAGGCAGCTCAAAACACAATTCTTTGAGCAGATACTTAAGTTATTAACATTTAAGACGAACATCAGAGTTCACACATTTTAAAACTATCGTGCAGGATTTTAACCTTAGGAACTTTCTAAAACTGCCTCACTAGTATGATTAACGGGACAATTAATGCCTGTATTAAAAGAACTCTGAAGCAATATGCCAGCAAAACAGCAGAGCAGAATGTAGTGGTTGGGAGGAATCAGTCAATCACATGAATGCTTAAAAAAAATCCATTTATCTTGCCAGGCACACAAAAATATCCCAATGATTGAATGCACCTTTTCCCTTCCATACAAATGCACTGGTCTCATGTGGAACAGCACAATGAAATCAGTATTACCTGAGGATGGATGGATGTCATGTGGGAATAAGGACCTTGTATGGATTTTAAATGCAGGGGGAAGATGAGTGACAAGCGAGTTGCTCATTATTGTGGAGACTGGTGATTCTGTGAGATTAGGGCGAGTTCTTTCTTACTGTTTTGCTGGTTACAAACTTGGGAAACGCAATGGCGCGGACACAGTACATTTTGAATACAGGTTTAAGTATTCCATTCAGCCTTAACAAAAGTCACTATTTCTCTGCGTTCTCAGTACATTACAAATGTTTCAAATGCTGTCCTCTGTATTTCTGTTGTACTTCATACTATTGTTCTATAGAGAAATTCTGTGTTTCTTCTTCATTTTAAAGGCCAAAATCTGACTTTTGTTTAATTTATTTACTTACTCATTTCTGCAACATACTTATTAAGACCCATTAACTACCAGATATTGCACTAGGTGCTGGGGATTCAAGGATGAGTTAGACTCATTCTCTGTAGCTATAAAGTGAAGGAGACATTATGTGGATAAATGAATGCACTAAAATGGAATAAGTGGCTGTCTATCTCAGGGCCTTGGAATGAGACATTTGGGTTCAAAGTTTAGCTTTGCCCTGCCTAGCTGACACTTTTTAACCTTTCTGAGCCTCAGTTGTCTCATCTGATAAAGGGGGAAAAGTAACATCCTTGAATCACAGAGTTGTGAAGATTGCATCTTAACACGCTTTAATATCTTCCACACCCAAAACACACCCTGGATCCTCTGCTTCTCAGCATCCCCTCCTCATTTCTCTTCCCCGTGTTATTACCAGTTTTCTGGTGAGTCCTGTCTTTATATGTGTTATCCCCACTTCCACTCTCCTTCTCTATCCATCTTATGCCAACGTGGCTTCTGGCTTCACTGCTTATGGAAACAACTCCAGCAGTAGCTATTAATTGGTGAGATCGCGTAAGCTGCAGTCTCACTCAACTTCTTGGAGCATTTGAAAGAGTTCCTTTTTCTTTATAAGTTGTCTCCTTTTGGCATCAGTAACCTTGGTGGCTTCTGTGACACTATGCATCCCCAGTTTCCTCATTTTGCGCTATTATTTCTTACTCAGCTCCTCTTTCATTACTCCATCTCTAAATAAACATTAGATCTTTCCAACCTTGGGGCTTCATCCAGGGCCCTCTTCTTATATCTCTTCTCCATATCCCACTCTTTAGTATTTTACATTCTCACGGTTTTAATCTTATCTATATGCTGACTCAATTTATGTCTCCTGTTCATACCTGTCCTCTGAACTCCAGAAACATTTATTCAACTGTCTACTTCTCCATTTGAATATTTCACATGCAACTGCAGCTTCTTACATCAGAAATTAAAATCTATATTACCACTGTCACTGACACACTAAATTATTCTTTCTTTGGTCTTGTTTATTTTGGGAAACGATACCACCATATACCCAATCATGCAATCCAGAAACTTTACCCCTTTACCACCAACATATTTCTTAATTCTTCATCATGTCCCGTGTGCCTGGGTCAGTATCTACCTGATACACATAGGTAGGCCTACCAGTGTTGGTGGTTTATATCTGCATCTGTTCTGATTGGCCAGTGACTTGACCATTCGAGCTGATAAATATGTTTTACTGTTACCCCTGTTTGTATTTATCTGCTTCTGTCCATTTCCATTGTGATTCCTAAAGTCCTAGCCAATATTATCTCTCGCTTGCTACTTTTGTCCACGTGTGATGGATTTGTGTGTAAATTATTAGTATCTCTACTTAAAGCTAAACTGACTTGCTGAGGTTTACATATTATGTGACATATATTTCATACAATTTAGGACTAAGAAGTTGGACATCCATAAGGGCATCTACCTTTTAAGGATCCCAGTAATTTAATATTAAGAGGTTGAATACTTTTTAAATAAGAATTTGTTTACAGGAGAGGAAATATGCTTGGTTGGCTTCCTCACCAAAACAACAGATTATGAAATTTCAGGTTGTCAACTTTTTGCCAATTTGGAATACTATGCCTGCATTTAATTTTAGGGAAATGAAGTCAGATAGAGTTCTACCATTAAAGAAAGTTTAATCATAACCTTGAATGGTCTATTTTTTTCCTCTTGTCTAACAGAGTACATTCAATCAAAAAGCTAATCTAGAAATATAATTAAGAGATGGTATCAAGAATATTAAATGTCAGTGTACAGACTTTTTTTGACAAATAGTAGCAAATAAAAGCAAAAGAATTAGGGTAACATGTATCATCAGTGTCAACTCCAGAATTGTTTGTTATTCCAGTCTTCTTCTCTTTTGCTAGGAGCCCGTGTTCTTAGCAGAGACATCCTTGAGTACAGTTTACTTTATAGACATTTCATTTGTAAGTTACAAGATTTTACTTCAACAGGGTAGCAATGAGTACATGTAACCATGAAAACAAGACTCAAGTAGTTTGTCAGTGATGTCATTACCATTTAAAGATGAAGTCAAAGCTTCAATTTTCTGAAGATATAGGCATTTTCATTCACAAAAGAGGTACAGGAATATAAGAAAAAAAATGGTTCAATTATAAAAGTACTTTATATTCTCTGTTAGTCTTATGATGCTGATCCTGGATTTCACCTTCAGATCACATCAAGCTGTAGACTCAGATAATTTGTATCCTTCCATTCTCCTTTTCCTTAGCTCACTTCCTTCCTCCTTCTCTTCCACTGTTTGTTTTCTTCTTTCCTCTTCTTTAATTCTTCCTTTTTCCTTCTTAACTTTTTTTATTTCCCCCCCTGTTTTTCCTCCCCTTCTCTCACCCCTGTTCCTCTTTATTGTCTTTCTTCATCATTCTTATGTAAGTAAAAACACATAAAAGTAACATGTAAGGCCCCACCTGAGCTATCGCCTTCAGTGTTACCACTATTAGAGGATTTCATCTATCACCTTGTTCCTGCCTTCACTTTGAACTTATCTCAAGACGCTTAAAATTCTTGCCTCAGTTTTTTCTTCTGTGTCAACAAATAAACGTATAAGAGGTGGAAGAAAGGGACTGGCAGAATTGCTTTGTGGATTCACATGACCAGACTCTTGAATGACCCTTTTCCAATAAGTAGTCTTTCTGACCAGACAATGTAAAAGCAGCATGCCTACTTCCTGAGCTCAGGCACCACAATACATGCTGAGCATTCTCTGCGTGCCAGGCTCTGTGCTAAGTGTGTGATGCATATTATTTTATTTATTCCTTGTTCCTGGTGGCCTCATATGATAGACAGGCTATGCTGTAAACAGACTAAACAAGGTTAAATTACTTAAGCAAAGGTTGCAGAACTGAAAGCGTGGGAGTGGAAACTCAAATTTTCTTAGCTGCAGTGCTCTATACTATAGTAGAGGTACTCTCAGGATCGGCCAGGTTGAATAACTACGACTACATTCATATTTCTAGCAAGCTGCAAGGATACCCTGAAGCCATAGTATCTGCTTTAACAGGACACACCTGAAAGAAATGATGGCCGAGGAGAGTGGCATGTATTGGCCCCGTGGGCTCAAGTTGTATAGGAGATCAGTTGGGTAGATCTTAAGGTTTGAGCCTCCACGGGAAAGCGTGGTAAAGCCAGCTTAGTATAGTCTCTCTCTTCAATGTGGTCACCAAGGAAGCTGGAAAATTAGTGGGACTGTCAATGTGGGATGACCCAGCATCATAGGCTTTGGAAGCGATGGAAGTGGCTCCGGGCACATGTTCTTCTTTCTCTTTCAAGACAATGAGGTTTTAAATTTTGGGGTAAACATGCTAGAGATTTATTTTGGGGGGGAGAGTGAATGGAATAGACACTGTGTTTCAACAGAGGAGAAATAAGATAACATGGTGTAGGGGAAATGAGACTTGACCGAGGAAAGAGTGAAACTGGACTCCCTACCCCATAAACTGAGGCAATTGCAATCTGGTGGACTGTCTGGTTTTTTTTTTTGTGTGTGTGTGTGTGTGTGTGCCCACTTCATATGATTTTATGCACAGGCAGGGGCTGAGGACAAGAGAGGACCGTTTACAATGGGTGCTGAGTATCTTACCAGGGCTTCTAAAAGTAATCCTGCATTCTAACAAGATTCATTTCTAGTTTGAGTTACGTGAGAGCATGGGCAGTCTAAAAAAAAAGAGTATTCCCACAGCTTCCTGACTGTGGTCTTGCTTTTGCTGCAGCCTCACTAGCTGGGTTGGTCCTTATGCAGATGTTCGTCAGAATATGACACTTATTGTGTCTGAGTCCTGCAGTGGCTTTCCACATCTCACTCTTCCTGAAAACCTACGACCTTACAGTGGTCTGCGAGGCTCTTCATGATCTGGTGCCCTGTTGGTCTTCGGATCTCATTCACTGGCCTCCTGCGTTGAATGAACGAATAGTGAAAGAATGGATTACTCTTGAGCGAATGAGGGACTATCTAAGGTGCTCAATAGTGTTTGTTGAATAAATAAAGAATGGGAAGACATTGGTTTAATGAAGACACTGGAGAAATTAAGGTTAGAAACAAAGGCCTAGGAACAAACAATTCAGTGAGTAGATCAATGCAGTTAAAAGCCATATATCAGAACTGCTGGATGCTGACCTCGAGTTTTTCTCATTTCTTTATTTAACAAGTATTTATTGAGCATCTGCTACATACCAGGCACAAATCTGAAGCTGGATGTCTATCAATGAACAAGAAGTGAATGTCACTGGCCTCTTCTGGCTGATGTCCTATTAGGAGACATACCTTGCAATAAAGTAGACAAAATTATAATTTCAGGTAACAATATACCCTATGAAGAAAACTTAAGCAAAGAGTTGGGGGCAGGATAGTTTTAATTTAAGATTCCACACCTTCCTGGTATTAAATACTGAATTAAGTGGTCATCTGTCCCCACCTTCCATGCTGACAGTGGTACTGATCTCAAAGATGAGTATAGCTTAAACAGTCTTGTACTGAGTGAATGTAATATTGTCTGTCTTAAGATTTTTGCATTAGTAAAATAAGCCTTCCTTTTAAAATATTATCTGAAAACCAGACTTTGACAGAAGAGAAAAAAGGTCCCAAATTGATGGCTTCTGTGAATGTGCTCTGCAGTTAATGTTAAAACTATAGCAAGTGGCTCACTGATACAATGGCAATTACAGTATTCTTTTGATTAATAATTTAATAAAGACATCAAAATTAGTGTAGAAAGCTTTTTTCTCTTGCCTCACACATCAATACATTCAACATTATAGTTACAAGAGATAATTGTGAAAATTTTATACTGAAGAGGTTCAGTTTCCATGGGATTTTTTACATTACTTAATTTTCTTAGTACCCATTTTGGCCTCCTTATTTTCTGGTTTGTGTTAATTTGTGATGGCAATGATAGAAAATGAATACAGGCTCAAAATCAATACGATTGGCTTAGAAACGTAAGTGATTAATGACAAGTCACGCCAACAAAGAAATAATGATTGCTGTGGATGAAGTGTTCAGAGTCTTTCTGATACTGCCCTCTGGGCAGGGTCCCTGGTGACCATGGGGCCTGTATTAGTATTCCATGACAGCCTCAACAAGTTAACACAAACCGAGTGGCTTACAGCTTCACCGATGTCTTATTTAACAGTTTCCATGGGTAAGAACTCTGCGGGCTTGGTTGGGTACTCTTCTTAGAGTCTCGCAGAGCTAGACAAATCAAGGTCTCAGCCAGCTTGAGCTTTTATCTGGAGAGTCTGGGAAATAATTTGCTTTCAGGCTCATTTAAGTCGTTGGTACTTTTCAGTTCCATGTGGTTATAGGACTGAGCTTTTCTTTGATGATTGTCAGCTGAGGGTTGCTCTCAACTTCTAGAGGCATTTCTTGGCGTATGGACCCTTCCGTCTTTAAAACCCGCAACAGTAGGTTTTAGTCCCTTCATGGTTCAAATATCTCTTCTACCTCCAGCCAGAGAAAGTTCTTTGTTTTTTTAAGAGCTTGTGTGGTTGGGTTGTGCTCAGCCTGATAATTCAGGATAATCTCCTTATTTTAAGGTCAACAGACTAATAATTATATCTGCAAAGTCCCTTTTTGCCGAGTAAGGAAGCATATTCACAGGCGTGGTAACCGAGGGACCAAAATTTTGCCTGTGAGAGCTACTTCCAGGAACATGCTTGTCAACAGACTCGGACTAGATGGCAACTAGATTAATTTAGAAACTCCAAAGTTTTGACGAAGTGAAAAGTGGTGTTTTCCTAGTACATTCTGTAACAGAGCCACTGCAAAGTAAAGACACCTATAATATTAAAACAAAACTCAAATATTGAATTTTGTAAGACATGGCCTCCAAAAGGCAAGCTTAAAGCCGCAGGGAGAGTTTCAGTCCTGGGGTGCACTATGCAAATGCCTTCAGGCGTGCGGTGTCAGGAAGAGAGGCAGCCCGGGTACACCGCAAGCGCAGTGGGGATTACCAACGCTGAAGAGGGCAGCCTGCCTTGATTCCAGGCACTTGTTTTCCTCTGCAGCAATTTCAGTCCAAAAAGACAAATGTCTGTCTTGAAATGAGGGTTTAGAAATCTGGATTTTTTGCAGGAATCTGGAAATCTGTGTGAAATCTCCAGGTTTTCTTTTTATGCCAACTAAATCAAAATTGAACATAATAAGAGCCTCCAAATGTATTTGAGGACTAAATTGGGTATGCGGGTTGCCAGTTAGCAATTTATGGTTTTACTCATACTGAGTAAAGTGCATGTTTGCATAAAAACGTATTCAATGTGGTGGAAAATACTCAGTTCAGGGGCTGGCATTGACAAAGACATTGAAGTACGCAAGCAGAGTGAGGCTAGGAAGTTTTGGGGTCCAGCTTCCGGAGGTAACAGTGCCTTTAGTGGCCTACTTTTGTTAACCTATATTTAAAAATATAAAGGAGGAAGGTGATTAATGCTGTTACGCTGTTTCCCAAGTCTTGAAGCTCACACAAGTGTCTAAAATATCACTTTTTCTTGGTTTAGACCCTTCAGATTTAAACAAGCAAAAGGGATCAGGATAGAGTGTGATGAACTGAATTAGAAAGAGTGTGGAGAGACAGTTTGGATGATTCAAGCTTGGATCCTGATCGGCACAACATCACATTTGTCTTTGGAGATAAGGAGAATGTCCCTTAAAAACATATACTGGTTTAAAAGAAGAACTTACTTTACAAGATATAAAATGACAGGAAGAGACTGAAAACATGTATCGTACAGACTGAGTCTGAAGTCCATAAGGGTTTTGAAAATGTCTCCAGCTGGGTGGGCACAGGGCATCTGATGGTGTAATGGCCTAGGGCACAGCTCTGTGAATCAGACTTACTGGACCTTGAACTAGGGCTCTACCACTCACTGGATGTGTGGGCCTTGGCAAACTTATTTCACTTCCCTAAGACTCAGTTTTCTCAGCTGCAAAACAGAATCATGAACACGTAACCCAGAGGTGGTTGTGAAGATGAAATGGACTGATGCATTTAAAGCACGTGGATTCTTATTACATGATGCTAGATCTGGGCGCCCATCCTTTTATCCATTTCCATCAATTCTCACACTGCAGGTTTAAAAATGACAGGATGTGTAACTTCCTAGATAGCACCATGTTTATCTGTCCCTTATTAAATGAAGCAGTGAGGGCATAAAGAAAAAGTTTAGGTTTAGTTGGAATCTGAATCCCGAATTGCTGTTTTATCTCTGTGTATGTAGCCTGTTGCTGCCTTAGTTGAAGTGGGTGGAAGGTTCCCCTTTCCCAGAAATTTCTAGCATGCTGTGGTTCCATAGAAAAACTTTTGGATTTGGTGCCTCAGGACCTGTGTACAACTACTGCTTTTACAATATTCCAGCCGAGCCACTTAACTGTGGGACATATACCTAAACTCTCTTAGCTCGACATCCCGTTTGTATGAAAGAGAAAACCAAGTGGTCTAACTCAAAATGAGTTTCAGAGGATCATTTAAGGAAATGTATATAAAGGTTTTTCATAGATTTGGAATCTAAATTGTGTACTTCCTCTAGCGGGCCATTTTCTCTGGTCTGGCATGAGTAAGAGCAAAGAAAAATGTGAAGATGACACTCAGCAAGCCACTACTGAATCATTTAATAAATGTTTATTGAGCATCTATCATCTTTCAGCTCTGCTAGGTTCTGGGGGATAAAAACAAAATAACACAAACCAATGACACAGTCCCTAACCCCTTGGAACTCATGTTCTAGCCAGGAAAGATAAACACCATAATATGTTTCAATACACACCTTGATTCAGTTTCTGCAAAGTATTCTGGAGAGCAATGTGGCAGAAGTTTGGGGAGAGTATCCAAGAAGACATCCTAAATGAATAATCATTAAAATATTTTTTAGCTTGAGATCAGCCTGCAGGATGTTCGGAAAGACAAACAGTCAACTGCACCAATCAGATGTTTCCCTATTTGCTCTCTGGAACTTTAGTTATGGTATACTCAATTGAACAATTCCATGGACCTTTACCCAGTTTTTTACCTTAGACCACAGTCCTAAAAGGATTACCTAAGATTTCAAAATACAGTTGGATAAAGCAGACCTTACCTGCCACACCCCCAGTGATAACTCCAACATAGATCAGACATCAAAATGCACATACAGACCATGTTCTTCAGTCCCAGCACATGGCACCTGCTGGTAAATGTTCAGAACTGCTGGTTAGATGAGGGCCATCGTAATCTTCTCAAACTGCTGTAATAAATCAGAAAGTCCTTATTTAATTTAGGATACTCCTGAAGGTGTGTTGCAGTTTTGGAACTGTGAAATACCATATAGTATTTTGATAAGTTCTCTAAGAACTAGATTTCAAAGAAAAAAATTAAAGCAAATGTCGTATAACCCCTTACATCAAAGCCTAATATTATTATGTCCATCTCAGCCTTTTAGTTTCGTAGGAAAATTAGACCAACAAAAGGCAAGTAAATTACGTGATTCTAATCCCAATATCTTTCTTAACAAGTATCTCTACAATAACAAATAACAACTAATGAAATGACTTACTATTAATGAAAGTGTTAGCAAACACATTTCATAATCATAAACCAGAGTTTTATATATTAATGATAATAGATGTGCAACAGTTTTAGAAAGTATAAAATACACACATTTTAGAAATTATTATTTAAAATGTATTTATTAATGAATATATTTTGTGAATTTCACCTCTATTGTATTTTATATTATTACATGGAGCTCATAATAAAAAAAAACTTGTACATGAAAAAACTTATTGAAACGTTACCCCCTTTTATAGTTTTAATAATCAAAACACAGAAAATATATTTCTGGATCCTTGTTTTTAATTGATGCAGTCTATTTTTGTGCTCCAAAGGCCTAATGATGCATTAAGAATTCTTCATTTTGGTCGCTTCGATTTTCTATTGAGCAACATTTGTGAGAGTAATAGAATAAAGTAGTGAGGGAGAAGATTGAGAACTGCCCAAGAATGACTACAGTTATGTAAATAAGCAAATGATGGGAAATAATTCAGGTTATTTTCATTTTTCGTTCTTATTGGAGATTCATTGTATTTATATATAAAACATGGAAACTATCCCATCACAGATTCACAGCTATAGTTAGATTAGCATATTAAAAACTACTTCAAAATGAAGTTATTTTTTATCATTTTGAGTTCCTTATTTTCCTTATAGAAAAATAAATGCCAATTGGGCTGTAAATTATAGAGGATTATCTTCTCTCCTTATAAGAGTTAGAAATATGAATATTGTTTTTTGAGGAATGGGATTTGGGGGTTGAAGGAGTGATCTTATTAGCACCAGGCTTCCTTGGCCAGTAATCTCACAACTATGGGATATATATTACATCCTTTTCTATTTATATTCTTTGGCAGGCTGTTATTCATTGTTATTGTGGAGATTTTGTTAAGTAATAGTTCTCTTGAGAAATCATGGGTGCTTTTTCGAGGTCATGATTTCCTCCCATCAGTTAAGAGGGGGCCATACATCCTCTCTTTGGTTAAGATCCTACTCTATACCCATTTTCTTAAACACATACTTTATTTGTAAGATTTCTGACACTCCTTTCTTCCGAGAACTTAGGGGTGATATATCACTCTTTATTTTGTGAAGTAAAATTGATTAGGGGAAACAATAAACATAATTCTTTAAGCATGAAACCCAATATTTTGAATACTTGGCTGAGCTGCCTTGGTGATTGTCATTTGCTTGTTCTCCAGGGACTGCTGGGCTGTGCCAAAGGCCTCCCGGTGAACAGTCCTCACCGTATTATTGTTTTGATCCAACGTGGCAAGAATCCATCCCCTTCCACACATGGATACCTGTTCTTTGCTGCCCAGTCATTGCTAGGAGGAGAAACTCAGCTAATTTGGTGGTTGTGTGTGTGTGTGTGTGTGTGTGTGTGTTTAATCCACCTAGAGGTTTTAATGATAGCTTACATTTTTAAAAATTGGATTAATTCAGCAAGGCTTGTGAGCAGAGAATCACATAATAGATTTTACTGGGTTTGAAGGCCCACATGAAGGTAACATCCATTACTAAATCTATGGCACTTCAAACAATCTATTTCCGGATAGATGTTAACCTAAATGGATAAGAGGGCAGCATAGGGGACTGGCTAAAGCATGGATCTGAAAAGAGAGACAATTTCAAATCTTTACCTTTACTGCTTACTAGCTGTGGGACCACAGACAAGTTACTTCATTGCTCTGAATTTTTTTTCTCACCTATAAAAGGAATGTAACAGCACCTACCTGTGGGAATTTCTTGAATTTAAATAGACAAAGTACGTGGCATGTAGTAGGCTCACCATAAAGTGAGTTCCATAGACTTATATTCTTCATGGGTACATACAGATTTCAATCAAATATCTACCTCCTACCTGCCCACACAACAGCAAAGCAACACATCAGAGCCGCATGAAAATTAGATAAGCCTTTGGCTGCTCTAAATGTGGTCCTAGGGCCAGCAGCATCAGCGTCACCTAGGAGCTTGTTAGAAATGCAGACTCTTGGGTCCAACCCCAGACCTGCTGAATCATATCCTGCTTTTTTTAACAAGGTCTCCAGGTGATCGTGTGCACAGCAAAGTTTGAGGAGCATTGAGAAGGACCACACCATTTTTCTTTTGACAAAGTTGATCTACTGTGCCATTGGTTATTCATTCCTTTTTCCCACTCACCTGTTGTTGCTGTGATGTCTGGGGAGAGAGACACGCTTAAGGTATTCTCTCAGCAGCTGTATCGTGAGGCAGGTCAATGCACGCACACTTCCACACCCACCAACAGAACATCCCTCAGCATAGGGCCTGGCACAAGTAGAGCCTCAATAAATGTTTATTGAGTGAAATAAAACAGCCAACAGTCAGACAAGCAGACTCTCCCATCTGTTCTGCAGATGCACAGCAGCCCTAGAAGGGCCTGGAGAGAGATGAATGTGCTTGAGGTCTTTGCCAAGAGGCATTACCCATGCCCAATGGGGAGCAGGGCTTTGCTCATTGCTGTTCTTGCCAGGAGATCTTAGGTTCTGAAAGCCTGTCAAATGTGTGCAGCCGGAACAAAGGACAGGGGGCTGCCTTTCTTCTCTCTTTGCCCTGCCTGGCAAGGCTGGTGCCACAATGCTTTGGGAGCAATGATATTTTAGAAATAGTCTATCTTGCTTATAAGGGACAAAGGAGTAGGTAAAATGGCAAGGTCACATTATCCCACCTCTGCGATGAACCGGGCTAGGTCTCAAAATTTCTCTATTGGTTTCAGGGCTTCAAATTTCTAAGTTGCTGATTCACAGGCTGGTAGAGGGTGCAGTTGCCGTGGCGGGGGAGCTAAGAGCCGATATTGCCCAGAGAAAGATCAGATGGAGAGCGAGCGCCCTGGCTTAAGCACTGTGAGAAACAGGAAACTGTAGGTTCTCAAATGCTTGGGAAGTGAATTGTGCTGCATGACCTTGGACAGATCAAACATGGGACTTCCCTGGTCTGTAAACTTGTGATAAATACATTTACATCAACTTTGTCTACCTACACGCAGAGCGTATTTCAGCGAACTTCATGCCACGGTCCTGAGACTGTTGATATCTGGAGCCTGCCTCCCCAGTGAGTTAGTCATCTAACCACTCTTCTTCCTCCCTCCTCCCATGACCAGTCAGGACAAAACTGTCATCGGGAGAGTTCTTTTGGAGCCACCCCACCTTACTCTATGACTGCTTTAGCCTTGGAAGCCTGATGAGCTCACGATATCCACTGTCTTTGTTTTTCTCTTCAGCAAATTCCTTCTCTGTCTTTGCTGTGATTTTTTTTTTTCTGCCCTTCTATCCGGAGAACAAAACTCTTATTTACCCAGCATGGCTGATCCCAGAGGAGAGTTAAGAGGAAAATAATCAGATTAACACTCACATAAGATTAAAATGCCATCTAATCCTAGATGGAATCTTTATTCATGAGAATTTACAACAGTCTGAATAACATATTTAATTTAGCATACAACAGACTTGGAGGTAAAGGGGATGTTGATCAGTATAGTAGTTCGGCTAATACCAGCCACGGTAACAGACACATCTCTACATCTCAGTGGCTCAATGAAGTTAAAGTTTCCGTAATGTGTACGTGACAGTGCCGTTATGACATGCCTGGACTGAGGCGGAGCCATGGGTCCATGCAATCATTCAAGGACCCAGGCTAACAAAAGCTCTGCCATCTTCCATGTGTGGTTTCCTGGTTACCCTGGGTATTGGCATCCAGTTGGCAGATGTGGCAAGAGAGAGACGGTCATGCATGGGAGGCATTTGTGGGGTAGAACTAGAGGAGGAACGTATGACTTCTGCTCACCTCACATTCCGTCAGAAATGGGACCAGGTAGTCACGCTTAACTGCAAAGGAGGCTGGGAAATGCCACCTAGCTGGGTGCCCAGGTTGTTGTTGATCATCATGGCTGCTGTGCAGGTAGAAACTGCTCTGTTCCTTTTGGGTCTTTCTCCTGCAACTCCCTAGAGAGGTTACACATTCCCTCCTCCTCCTGAGAGTCAAATTTCTGCGGCAGAAAGCCCCTCTCCACCCAGCTTGAAGAAGAAGCATCGGTCTTGGCATACCACATTTTGACTATTGCCAACCATTAATCCGAACTCAATTTCCTGTATTTCACAAGGATGTTGTGAGAATTAATGAATTATTTGGGGTGATTATCATCTCTTTGATCATTGTCTTCATCCTGTGCTTTTACAGTTTACATGCCCAGGCACAGACTTACACAAAACCTTGGGGAGGGGCAGAGAGCTCTTCATCCTCCTGCTGACCAAGGAGGAAGCTGAGATGCTCCCCAGTTCAAAGACACAGTCCACCCGTGTGACAGGATTCTTCCAGCATGCAGCACCCTTTCCACGGATACAGTTTTTTTCAAAAAGCTATAATTTCATGGAGAGAAAAGATAAGACACGAATGATGGTTTAACGTCTTTCTTCTTTCCGTGCTGGCTCTGGCATCGGCCTGCTGGGTGACTTTGGGCGAGGTAATTAGCCACTCTGTCACAATTCCCTAATCTGTGAAACAGGACACATCATAGCAGCTACCTACTAGGTTGTTGTGTGGGGTAACTGAGATAATGGATGTTACATTGAAGACACTATCTGGAATGTGACTTGTGCTTCATAGATATTAGTTGTCACTATGTTTTTTTTTTTTTTTTAATTTGTAGGAGACTTGGTATCTAGTTCCAGGGGTACAAAGCAAAAATCACAGGGTACGTGGTCTTATGTTACTGGCAAAACTAAAGTGGAGATAGAGAATGTGACTGTAGCGTTGCCTATTTGCAAAAGGGACTACACTGCTGTTTAGTGAGCTACACAGGTGGGAATGAAACCTTCCGAAGAGCCTTGGCTAACAGGAACTCTCGCAAAGGCAGGGATTTTGAGGTCTGGCCCCAGGCACTGGATGTGCCCAGGTGTCCTAAAGGGACTGTGGTGGCTTCCCCTGAGTGGCTGCTTCCCTGGACAGGGCAGACCTATGTTGCTCCAGCCAGTGTGAATGCTCTTCTCTGTCAGAGACAGAGCTTTCTGTTCTTGCTGTTGAAGAGAAGCTGTTTTATTTATTTATTTGGCCAATGACTCTGCAGAGGTGTGAGTAAATGAACTTCCTTCATTTTTTGTGGTTAAAATTAAAATTTGTAAATAAAAGGAGGAGCAGAGCCTGGGATACAGGCTCAGGTGAGATTCAGCAGTTGTATTTACACCCAGGATGTAGGTTTAATAGCCCCTAACAATCTCCACATGGAGTGCTTCTAAAACTTTACTGTGCAAGCAAGTCACTAGGGGCTGTAGGTAAAATACGGAGCCTCATTCAGCAGATCTTCAGTGAGGCCTGAGATTCTGCATTTCTAACAAGCTCCCATGTGATTTGGATGCTGCTTGTCTGGAACCACCCTCTGAGTAGCAAACTAGTACATTGTTTCATTGTTGGGGGTTAGTTTGTTGGAGAAAAGGCATAGAATAGAGGGGGGCATTTCTTCCAGAATGGAGAAGCTGGGCCTTTAGAACAGTACGTAATTCACTAGGTGTGAGCCCAGCGAGTCAGCATCAGGATCTTATGGGAACATATTAGGAATGCAAAATGTCAGCCCCAAACCTCCTCAATCGGCTAGTCCAAGCGTGGGACCCAGCAGTTTGTGTTCACAAGCCCTGCAGGTGATTCTGATTAAGAGCCATTGCCCTGGAGGAGCTGACCTTTGAAAGGTCTGGTGATGAGGAAACCAATTCTCTAGAATGGTTCTGGCTCCTGGAGCTGTCCCCTGGTCTCTTTCTGCTCAGTTTCTAGATTCCTTGGGCAGTTATATCCTGGAGTAGAAGGATTGAGTGTAGAGGAAGATTATTCTTCAAAATCTTAGCTTGTCATATGAATCTTCCACCCTTGTCCCACTTTCCTTATGTGGGGACCACACAGGACCAAATGTGCCACCAATATAAAAGCCTGGGACATTGTTTCAGGGAACAGTGATCCCTAAGTGGCTGTGAGTCTCAAGTTTTCCCACTGGGAACTTCCTTTGGTTGTGGAATTGGGCTAAGCAGGGTTAGTAGCTGTCCAGATTTGCCTGAGACTGAGAGGCTACCCATAGCATGGACTTCCGGTGTTTACACCAGGCTCCAGAAGGTGGGGCACCCTAAGTGCAGCCCAGTGCTATTACAGCTTCAATGTACCCATCACCTGGATGCTTTGTTAAAACTGGCTCTGACTCAGTATTTCTAGGTTGGAGCTGCATTTCCAACAACCCCCCAGCTGCTGGCTTGTGGACCGCACTTTGACTAGGAGCAAGGCAGCACGCCACCCTTGGGATACAGATTGGCCTGTGGCAAAGACTGTGGGTTCCCCGTAGCCACTTACACTGTGGATGGGCTGCTCCATCCTGATGAATTCAGAGAGAATTTTAGAACCATCTCCAAGGCATTAGGATTGTGGTTTTGCTTTCAAATGTATAGTATTAATAAATCTCTGCCCTTCTGGGCTGTAGGTTTTTAACCCATCAAACTCAAAAACTCTTTAAAAAAATTATTCTTTACAAGGAGAAGTGAGTGCTGTTGACCCGTGACCAGAACGTTCTCAAACCTATTGATTTCTCAGTTTGTGTTTGAGAACTAACTACTGAATGCTTTTTCTTGTTTGGGCTGAGCAGCTGCAGATGACCTGGGATGGTGTTTCTGTCACTTTTGGTCTTGTCTCTGCCTCACCAGTGGTACAGTTGTCCTTCGGTTTACAGCTGTGGTTGACCTCAGGGTTTGCTGCTGTTTGCAGTGTTTCTGCTTTTCAGCATAATGAGTTTTGCTTCATCCATATCCGCCTTTACTAATTGCAACACAGCAGCACATTCTATATCCCATCTGTTTTCATGATTGATTGTCTTCTACTTCAGAGTGTCCTAGAGCGTTACTTAAAAAAAAAAAAAAAAAAAGAATCAGGCTTCATTGTGACCTTTAAGATGATCATAACTTGTGTTTGTACTTAGGTATACCAGTCTATGCCTTATAGCCACCCAAAAACACAAAAAATAATTTATTTGATGTTAATGATGTGATTTTTCCTTACTCTCCACTCTGGACAGGCATGCCCTAAACTTTGCCACCTTGTGACATCTACTTCATTCTGCTCATATCCCCCCAGATCAGCCTTTCTGGCTACATGCCTTATCTGTTCATGGATGAAGTAAGGATGGAGAGCTCAGCAGTGGTTCTCAAGAAGATGCTGGTCATTAGGCTTTCTGACAATGTGTAAAGTTGTTTTGATGCTTAGTTAATTCTCATTATTCATAGTAGTTATGGCCTATAGAGACACCTTGAACCTTAAATTAGTGAATACTGAACAGTTGCCCTTAGGGGACATACAGGGTTAGGTTTTGGTCTTTTGGTCACAACATTTTCATCAACTGATCAATACATAACCTTGTTTTATGGTTGCTTCTGTACAAAGATGCCTTATCTACTGTATATTGTTGAATCATGACATTGAACTCAAGGCCAATGGCACTATAACTCATGCCTGAATGAAGCTCATTTAACACACGTATTTTTTTCTGTAAGGGACATCACAGCCTCTTGCACTTAAGACCAAAGGACAGATTTTGAGCACTGTGCTTGGGAGCCATTTTAAACAGTGAAATCAGCAAGAAGCACAAAAATGTGACAATTGTGGCACTGAAAAGACCATAAAAGGGACATTTGTTTATGGTACGAGAGCTGAAATGAGAAGGCAGAGTGCTGCCTCCTTTGACCTAAGCCCAAGTGTGCATAAGGTGACTCCAGTTTTTCACAGCTTTGCACATATTCACAAGTGATCTTCAAAGTGCTGCAAGTGTCGATTTTGGGGTTACAAATAAATTTCAGTGAGTAAGCAGATTCACAATGAGGATCTCCATGAGCAATGAAGACTGACTGTATATTGTTACATAACCTTACTTTTAAAAATTTAAGTATAATTGGTACATATATTACTTTCAGGGGTAGCATATAGTGATTTGACACTTATATACCCTACAGTGCGATCACCACACCAAGTCTAGTTTAACCATACTCTTGAGAGCTGGCTTTCTTTAGATTGTGAAAGAACAAAAATTCATTGCCTCTACACTCAGTGGGATAAAGGCATTTGCCTTCAGCTATGGAACAACTGCTGGGACCATGTGGGTAGAGGTCTGCCTTTTATACAAATGAAGGTCCATCGCCAGGGCCACACCCTCTCCTATACCAGTATCCGAGCTCTCAGTTTGTAAACAATATGGCAGCAAGCTTTCATTGAGTATGACGCATATGACATTGAATGAATGGATCTCGGTGTTTCAAGTACTTATAATTTCCATGTACAAGGAGGTTCAAATACAACATAGTAAACATTACGTGTCTGATAGACAATATTTGTTCGAAAATTTCCAAATCACCAAGGATTGACTATTTCTTATCTTCTTTTAGACTGTGAGTTCGGCATCTGTCTTTTCACCACGGTGTCCCGTACCTAATGTACAGTAGTGACTCAAAATGTATTTATTGAATGAACATGAAAGTATTTGAACTGGTGTCTCAAGGCCTTACTTAGATTAGTTTTTTAAACTCTGTTAAGTAAGTTTTCATGGGATATTTGTCAAGTGAAATTACACTTCACGAATTAATTAATTGTGTCTCAGGCATACAGACTTTATTTAGCTTTGGTATACTTTACCATCTCCCCAACATTTTATCATGAAACATTTCAAATATATAGAGAGGCTAGAAGAATTTTATAGTGAATATTCACATAGCCACCAACCATATCCTACAATTAATGTCTTACTATCCTTGCTTTATTATATACCTATCTACCCCTCCATTTACCCATTCAACAATCCATATTATTTTTTATGCATCTCAAAGTAAATTGAAGACATCAGGGTATGCACAACATTGATTAGACTTATGTTTTTGATGTGACTTTTAATTTGTTTGGGTAACAATTTCTTCATCTGTAAAATTATAGGGTTGAAAAATATCTATCATCCCTTCAACTGAAATTTCTGTGGTTTTGTGCATTCTCAATCCATGGTTTAATTTAGCGTAAATTAGTGTGCGGGTTGAGTTAAGAATAATCTGTAAATTTTGAATCTCGGATCAGGAACGTTTTACTGAAACACACCCACACCCACTCATTTATGAAGTTTCTAAGAGTACTTTCAAGCTACCACCATGGAGCTGAGTAGTTGTGACAACCATATGGCCTGCAAAGCCCAGAATGTTTACTATCTGGACATTTACAGAATAAATTTGCTGATCCCTGCTGTAAAGAAATAAAAAATGATAATGTAGACCGGGAGGAGTCTGGAATTAGAAGAGACATTTAAAAAACATTGGTAGAGTTGGCAGAGAAGGGGACATTCCATCAGAGATGTCACATGTAAGTGTGACTCTAAGCAAGATACCTTTCTCTAGGTATGACTTTTCCTGTGTGTGTGTTTGCATGCATGTGGGTGTGCACTTTTTTTTGCTTTAATTGAAAAAGAGATAAACAGTAGTGATTCAAGGTATACTAGTCAGCTTTTGCTAAAATAGGCTGTAACAAATTGACCTCAAGTCTCTGTGGCTTTCAACAGCAAATTTACTTTGCCTCCCTGGGTCCCTTTAGGTTATGCTCTCTGTTATCTTCTCTGTGGACTCAAGCTGACAGAGCTTCCCCCACCTGGGTCATTGCCAGTCTGGTGATGGGGGGGGGGGGAGAGAGAGTGCGGCAGAGAGAGACAGAGAAACAGAGAGACAGAGAGACGGAGAAACAGAGGCTCAAAGCATTAACTGACTCTTAAAACTTCTACTTAAAAGTGACACCTACCACCTTCGGTCACATTTCATTAGACAAAGCAAGTCATATAAGCAAATATGGGTTTAACAGGATGGGTCTGTTTAATACTCCTACTGGGAGAGGAAGCAGATAAATGTGAACAATAGTGCACCCTTCCTCACAGGGGTCGCAAGGTCAAGAGATTTTTGTTGTTTAAAAGAGTGGCTTTAGTGTGTTTGGAGGCAGAGAGAAGAAACCTATGCAGAGAGGAGGAAGTGCTTTCTGAATGATAAATGTTCCCTGCTGTTTTTCCTGGAAAGGGGCAGATTTTCAGCTGGGTAATGTGAGGTTCTGGGTCTGGGGGTTAGACCTTGGAATTCATGCTAGCTGAAGTTAAGAATCATCTAGGGAGATTGTTAAAATGCAGATTCCGATCAGCAGGTCAGGGGGGAGGTGTGAAATCCTGCATTTCTAATGAGTTCCCAGGGGATGCTGATACTGTTTGTCTGTGGACCATATTTTAAGTAGCAACAATCTACATCACCAGACAGTCCAAAATAAAACAGGAAAGCAAATGTTCATTAGCAAACCATCTGGATCAGCCAGGTCAATATTGAATCCAAAAGGAATGAATGCGCCTGTTCTGAAATGCTCTGAGCATTTCTAGTCAGTGTTTAGAGCATCTTCAAGACAGCAAAGAACAAGACTTTGAGAGAGCAGGGTGCTCTTTTGAATGACAATGAACAGATCAGATGGCATTGGAGTCCTGGGTGGTGGTAGGAGAGTGGGTGGAACAACAGGGATGGCTGGAGAAGAGGGAGGTACAGATTTTCAGCTGGAGCAGTTCCATCCACGGACACCGGCCATCACCATTCCACCAGCAGCCTATTTGTGATGGAATATGAGCCAGATGAAACATCAATATTCTTCAATCACAGACAGGATGCCAGAAACTGGCAATAAATGTTTTTTGAGCACTCAAACATGAACAGCAGTTGTCAGAATTCACATCTTTAGAGAGCAGCAAATGATTCAGTACAGTTAATAAAAACCATTCAGCAATTTTAAGACTATGAAGTATGTTTCATTTGAGTTTTGATTGTCATAAATATCTTGCTAGTTAAATCTTCAATCAAAACTACAACTGTGGGACTTGTCATTTGAAGGGAAAATTCTGAGGTGAAATTATTTTCTAGAACTTCAGTGCAGTTTCTACAAAGAAAAATCTAGTTTTTTGAAATAGTTGAATTTCCCATTTGTTGATTCCTTTTTTGATGACACTAACAGAAGAGTCTTGGCCATGATTAATAAGATGAAGCCATGCTTATATTTCAAATATGTCTTTACTTCTGCATGAACAACTTATATATTTATAAGTTTTGTATCACACACATCTGGCATAGAATTAAGATCCTGCCACCCGCTTGCTAGGATCCTGAGGGCAAATATTTAAACTTTCTGAGCCTTCTTTCTTTCTTTTTTTCTTTTTTGTAAACTATGGACAATATCTCATTGTATTCGTGATGAGTTAACAGAAACACAGTTGACATTACTCAGAGCTGGCCCTGCACAAATGAGTTGTATTTTTATATTTGTGGTACAAATTTGGAATCACTGTTATTTCAACATTTGGAGTGGCCCATCGATGGCTACAGTAAAAAAGATGGGCAGTTACAAGTGTTGGAGAGGAAGTAGAGAAATTAGAACTCTCATGTACCACTGGTGGAATTGTAATAGGCAACAGCTACTTTGGAAAATCAGTTTGGCATTTTCTTAAAATGATGTGCATCGATTTATCATATGACCCAGAAATTCTACTTCTAGGAATCTGCCCAAAGGAAATGAAAATATGTCCACATAAAGGTTTTGTACACAAATGTTCATAACAGTATTATTCATAATATCAAAACAAAACAAATGCCCATGAACTGGTGAATGGCTAAGCAAATGATAATAAACCTATACAATGAATACTGTTTTGTAATATACAGGAATGAAGTACTGATATCTGCTCTATAATGGATGAACCTCAAAACAGTATGCGAAGTGGAGGAAGCCAGGCCCAAAGGCCCCATATTGTACTGTAACATTTATATAGAATGTCCATAAAAGGCAAATCTATAGAGATAGAGAGTGGAATATGGTGGACTGGGGCTGCTAGTTGGTAACTATCAATGAGCTTGAGGTTTCTCTTTGGGATGATGGAAATGTTCTAGATAGTAGTGATAACTGAACAACTCTGTAAGTTTACCAAAAATCATTATATGGTACACTTAAGTCGGTGAACTCCATGTAAATTATAAATTTATACTTACATGTAAATTATAGCTCAATAATGCTGTTTTTTTTTTTTTGTAAAGAGTGAATCGTGTGCATTTTGTAAAGTTTTGATTATGTCTCGGTAGATTCTCATTGTTGTGAAATGAAGGCAATCAGTGAAATGCTTTTGCCCTGCTGGAAATGTGTTGAATTCTCCAAGTTATTGTGAATGCTTAGGGAAGGTTTGGGTTTTTTTCAGGACAGCCTGAAAACTAATAGCCTTCAGGCACGGGCTGGGGATACAACATCTGAAAACAATAGAAAGTCCAGTCAGTAAATGCAAATCAATAACCCTGGCTGATGATTCCACATGAGTAAAAAGAGATTTGTAAGATGGAGTGTCTTCACTTTAGCCATTAAACTTCTCATTCACCAGTTCTTCATTAAGTGCCTGTCTTAAACCGGGCAATTGAATCTAAGATATCAGACATGTCTGAATTACGGAGATCAACTGCTTCATTGTTGGCCTTGGGCACAGGATAAAAGGAACCGAATTTAATATTCCCCCAGAAAATGATGTAAGGCGAGGTCATTGGCAGCACCTGAAAGATACTATCATAGAACTGCCATAGATGTGGTTATGGAAACACAAGCACATTCAAGAAGACACACCGGGTCCCACTGTGTTAAAATGCCAGGGACCTCGCTCAAGCATCAGATTTAAGAACTAAGTGTATGTGGTGTGGTGTGTGTGTGTGTGTGTGTGTGTGTGTGTGTGTGTGTGTGTGTGTGATTTCTCCGACTTTACTTTTTGAAAATGGGAATTGCTTGGGAGCTGGTTGTAGTACCATGCGGTTCCATCATAAATACATAAAAAAATGCAGGCACTTGCATTTGACAGCTTGTTTCTTTTGAAGGGCTCTTACTGAGGAGATGCAATCTGAGCCTCCTCACCCCCTCCCCTAGGGCAGACAGGCACGTCTGGGCTCACACAGGAACTCTCATCAGACTTCTTTGGTTGGCAGTAAACGCACTTGGAAGTCAGCGAGAATAGAAGGGGTCTCAAAGTTGCTGCCAAAACAACAAACAAAATCAATTCTTTTTCCTCAGTGTATTCTACATGGATCATTGGTGTCAGAATAACTTGTGGGGAGAGGGATCTATTATTAAAAAATTCGAAACTTGGGGGACTTGACTATATCACACTGTTGCTAGGGAAGTAGTGAGCAAAAGAGACAAAGTTCCCTGCTTAATGGGGCGTTTGTTCTAGTTAATTGTTCTCCTAGTGGGAGCCCTGGACCGACAGCATCTCCTTTACTTGCGTACTTAATTAAAATGTAAATTTTCAGGCCTAACAAAGCAGAAACTTTGGGGGTGCAGTCTGACAGTACACATTTAATAAGTCCTCTAGGTATAAATGCATGGTAGTGTTTGAGAAGCATCCTTCTAGGGCAGAGTTTTTCAGTCTCGGCAACTGTTGACATTCGGAGCTGGACAATTCTTTGTTGCAGGGGGCTGTCCTATGCAATATAGGATCTTTAGCAGCATCCTAGCCTCTCTACTCATGGAGATGCCAAGTAGCTTCCTAAACCCAGTTGCAACAATAAAAAATGTCTTCAGATGGTATGAACTGCAGGGTGGAGGGGAGGGCATGGTAATCATCCCAGATGAGAATGCGTGCCCTGGGACAAGGCTTTTCAAAATAGTCTGCTGACCAATGCTATTAGTGTTACTTTAATCGTACTTCTGGGGGTGGGAGTGAGGAATCTGTGTTTTAACAAATTCTTCTGGTGATTCCCAAAGTGCTAAGGTCTAAGAAGCAGCATCCTAGCCATGGAGACAGGCAAGAAACCATGCACTGTATACGTACACAGAAATCGCTCAGAGAAATCTTTTGCTGCGCAAAAGATTTGTGAGTTGCAGTGTCTTCACTTTGCCCATTAAACTTCACTCTGTGGAAGAATAGGGAAGACAGGGAGGGAGGACAGTGTGTTCTGGGGAGGGGAGGGGAGGGTTGGAAATTTTTAATAATATGGCCATTGAAGGTCTCCCTGAGAAGGTGATAGCCAATCAAAGATTGAAGGAGCAAGTCAAGAAATACCATGGAAGAATGTTCCAGACATAGAGAAAAGAAAAAAGCAAAGGTCCTTGGGCAGGTATGTATCTAGCAGGGACAGAGGATATTATGTAGCCCAGGGTGACAGAGCAGAGGGGTCTAGGAGGAAAGTTAGAAAAGAGGTGAGAGCAATAAGGAATGAATGAATGAATGAATGAACGAACTTACCTGTGTTTGAACTTGACTTCTATTTGTACTGGCCCTGCGTCTTTGACTATATCCTGTGGTCTTTTGGACCTTACTTCCTCTTCTTTAAAGCAGATTAATGACTGATCCCTATAGGGCTTTTCTGAAAAATAAAATGCTTGAATGATGGTAAACTTTCGGGAGGAGATAGTATAATTCATATTTCTGAATTTTCAATATGTAGCATATTGCATTGCTCATAGTGCATGATCAATAACTATTATATGCATTGGAAACAAAACCAAACAAAGTCCAGAAAAGGTTAGACCTACCTTATCAGAAGCTCTGTGATAGAGATTGGTAATCTGCATTTATAACAAGTTTCCCCAAGTAATTCTTGAATATGAACACTATTTTGAGAATCTTCATTCACATATATTTATATCCTGGTCCCCATTTAAGTTTTTGAAATGTCATAGCAATAGAATTTTCCAGGTATGAAAATTAACACATAAGGCTTCCAAGGCCTCAAGGAGAAGCCAAGTTGTAGACCTATCATGGCCTGCTCAGGGGGTTATACTGGGGGCTTTTAACTTTGGGCTTTCTGGATTGAACATTCAGGAGACTACTCAGAGGGAAGTAACTCCTTTTTGGCTTGCTCATGCCAGTCACTAATATTAAGAAACAGAAACACGCCACTCCGACCCTCTGTGTGATGAAAGTAACTCTGAGGTAGATTAGGTATTACGTGCACATGATGGCCTTGAGGTTGGTTTAAGTTGTCAAGGCAAAAGATGCAAAAGATTCCTGGTACGCAATTATTTAAGTTCTTTTCTGTTGTTTGTTTTGCCCTCAATTCATGTCTCCCTGCTGAGCTACTTGTCTACATCATATGCTTCGATAACTTAATATGATAACCTCAAAATTTAGTAGCTTCTTTCCTCCTAAGTGCTTGGTGTTTGGGCCATTTCCAACCTTTAAAAATGAACTTATCTTCACCATGTTACCCTTTGGTTATTTTGCTCAACCTTAATTTGCTGTCAGGAACCTCAGATATTAAATTTTACCAGGTCTTAAAGCTGCAACGATTTGAACTGCTGGGTTTTTCCGCCTAAATTCCCACCCCGCGAGTGCAAGAGGTCAGACGTAGTCTAAGGCAACACTTAAGCAGTCTGTATCCTGAGAAAGCAATTGGATTAGTTGGTTCAAGTCCCTTTCTTTGTTTTCTTCCACATTGAAACGATGGGGTAGGAGGGTGTCAAGATGAGCTTTAAACTGATTTATTTGGTAGAGAACATTCACGGAAGCTGTAGAGAAAATGCCTTCTCATCACTTAGCAGCTGAGCTATACCTGATAATTCATGACGATGTCCTAGAGTGAATTAGAAGGCACACAAATAGTTTTGTTCACTTATACATTATAGGTGTTATAAATCAGTTACACTAATCAGTAAGATATATTATACACAAGCAATTTAAGGAACTTGAAAACCCAGGATGTTGCATTTTATTTTGTATCACAGCTGGACTACCGTTACTTTTAATTACCTCTCACTGCAGGCCCAGGCAACGCAGCACACCTTACCTTTCACAGGCTGCCGAGGCCTCAGGGTGTTTTGGTTTGTTTTAAAGTTTTTAAGAACTTTTACCTTCCATGATTGGGCTGTACATAGCCACCAAACTTTTCCTCCTCTACTTACCCACCAAGAGGCATTTTGAATTAAAGTTGCTCTTAGAATTGTTAGAAAAACATAGGATGCCAGGATAAATGTGAATTTCACATAACTGACAAATATATTTTATATATAGTATACATGTATATATTATGGAATAGATGTATATATGTAATATGGAATAGTCTATGCACTGTTTGGGACATACTTCTATTTGGCACATAGTTATGCTAACAGCGTATTTGTTGTATATCTGAAATTCAAATTCAACAGGGTGTTCTGCATTTTTATTTGTCAAATCTGGGAACAGGAGTTGCATCTCTTTGGTATCAAACTCATTTTCACCAGGGGCTACATCATCCTTGCGGTTGCCTTCAAAGGGCTGAGTGTAATTTCAGGACTGTATACATGTAACTACTCCTTCACTGGGGTCAAGCGCTGCTGCCATGTAGAGACAAGGTGCCAGGCTGGACAAAACAAGGTGGAGGGCCGGATTCGGCCCGTGGGCCTTGGGTTTGTCTCCTGTGATCCTAATGCAGTCAGCTTCAGGAATAGCCAGCTGTGATCATTTAACCTCTCTGGGTAAAAGACAATTGAGAAGGTAAGACAATTGAGAAGGTAATAATTTATTTTTCAAAGAAAAGCTAGGATTAAAGCCCTTATCATATTTCCTTAAGACAGCTGAGGCAGTATAATTAGCGATATTTCTCAGTAGACCCTAGGCCACGTAAAAAAGTTAATAAGCCAAGAAGATCACATCTTTTTTTTTAAATCTTCATAGGTGTAGACTTTAGCAGAACTTCTATCAAATCTGCTTTCAACTTGCTATTGAGCTGGCGTTGGTGGTATAGTGGTGAGCATAGCTGCCTTCCAATTTGCTATTGAGTCAAAGATCCATGCTAGTGGTAGATAAACCATTATAATTAATGTTCACCGCCTCTGTGAGTTCTTTTGCCCAATAAAGTTCCCTAGTTTACACCTGAGCCCAGTTCACATAAAGCTTAGCACAAAGCGGCCTCACTTCCTCACGTGGGTTTCTCCCTGTGGCAGGTCCCAGCTTCAGTGGAGATGTTCCAGTTTGGGTCGAGATTTAGCAAGGGAGCTTGGTGGTTCCTCCTCACCGTGAGGAGGGTTAACATGGCACGTCATGGAAATGAGGTATTGTGTGGAAGCAGGCAAAGACTCTAATGAATCAAATTCACTTTAAATTTGCTTTTTCTGAATTGTGCCGTTTAAAGCTGCTAAATGAAGGAAATTTCTGTCGCAGGATTCTGAATGTCACCCATCCTTCTCATCTAGAGACTTGTTCTCAGGACCTATGGACAGGAGGCATGTGTCAGATTTACTCCGTTTAAGCTCCTAATACTCTTATTGGTAATTGTGTTGAGCAGTTCCCTTTGTAATTGGCCTGATCTGCATTTTGGAATATTTATTCCAGTTGGGATGAAGCATGAAAATAGTTGCTTGCCAGGATGAGCTCAGAGAAAAGAACTGCTGTGGCTTCCTGTTTTATGTTGAAGTACCTTCTGAAACAGGTGGTTCTGGGGGTTGGGCAGTTTGTCTCTCTTTGGGGTGGGACCTGAGCTGCTACTGATAAAGGATGGATATGGGATGGTGGAGTTTTGTCTTAGAGCCTCATGGTGTAAGAAAAACTCGGTCCCCTTTTCAACTGTAAAGCGGTTTTAATAAATATACATTAGAATGACCTCAGGTGTGCTGTTATGGTCCTCACCTGGAAGTTAAACAGAATGTTCTAAAGCAGCTCTCTCGCTTGAGAGGGTTTTGGTCTCACACCATCATATTCTGGCAATTCTAAATGGGATTTGGAATTCTAGGTCTTTCTGTGTTAGCCTGTCTTAAAAATCCTGTGTTCAGCAGATATCATTATGCTTTGCTAAATCATTAAAGTTTCCCAGGGCAAAATATGCAAATATATTAAAATCTGAAACATGTGCTTTATATGCTCTCTGTTGGGAGTGGGGGATTTAGGAGTTTAGAGCCGATATTTGCAAACTTTTCTGTTTGGACAAGATGGTTTCTGTCACAATTACTCAATTCTGCCATTGTGGAAGTAAAGCAGCCCTTGACAATATGTAATGGAATGAGTATGGTGTGTTTCACTAGTGTTTTACTTATGGACATTGAAACCTGAAGTGTAGGTTTTCAGATGCCACGAAGTGCTTCCCCCAGTTAAAAGCTGGGAATAAAAGAAGGGTGCTAGATTTGTTCTACAGGTCGTAGTTTGCCAGCCCCTGTATTAGATCCATAAAACCAGGCAAGTTGTCCCTTGGACCTCTGCTTAGCTTGTATGCATTGACATTGTGGAGACCTGATATGGCCCTCATGTTACAGTAATGATTTCCAGAGAACTGGGCCCAAGTCAAGACTGTTGGTGCCTCAAAGGCTCAGAGAACATGTTTCTAGCTGTGCGCTATGGGAGAAGGAAGGAGTGTCAAATACAGAACACACTGGGAGCATTTGAGTGTTGATGTTGCGGGGTCTAGGAACACGCCTCCTGCATCTTGACCATTCCACCTTCCCAATCTGTGGCCTTTCACCTGCTTCCACCTTCTCGTGGCCTTCTTTTAGCTCTTTAATGAGTTAGCAGGACTTGAGGGAGTTGGGAGCTTGGCAGCTGCTTTTCCACAGGTCATATGGCAAAAGGCTTCTTTATATTTTTATTGCTTTTCTGTGATTAAAGGGTTTTATTTCAAACACTTGGTAAGGATTGTTTGAACACAGGTGTACGTCAATGTAGGCAAGTCCACGTATAGCAGGGGTGTCAACTCATTTTCACCGGGGGCCACATCAGCCTCGTGGTTGCCTTCAAAGGGCTGAATGTAATTTTAGGACTGTATAAATGTAACTTCTCCTTAACAGTTAAGCGAGAGCTTGGTGCTGCCATCGGGTAGAAACAAGGGGGAGGGTGGGATTCAGCCCGCAGGCCTTGTGTTTGACACATGAAACCTATAGGAAACTAACAAACCTATGCACTCCCCCTCCCCCCACACCCTATTCTCCACACACACTTAAATACACAAATAAGTTGGGGCATGATCACTGAAAAAAAATCTTTACAAAAGAAATAAGTGCAAGCAGTCCTTAAGCAATGTTTCCTTAAAACCATCACAAGCTTTCTCTAAATAACACACTCCTAAATATGTTGAAAATAAGCTTAAGTTTAAAAATTGGAACGTAGTTCCTTGTGTTAGCCCGCAATGTGTTGTGTGACCTTAGATAAGTTACTTCATCTCTGTGTACTTGAGTTTAGTAAAATGAGGAAATGGAACTCAGTGAACTCAAAGGGCTTCGTATGGACACTTGACTTAGAAAGAGGATAGTGTAGTACATGGTGGAGTGAGGTAGATAAGCCTACAGAAATCAGGAGTGGGACAGCATGATGGTGTTATGGAGTAAAGTGTGTTCCTCCAAAATTGATTTGTTGAAGTCCCACTCCCCCTCCCACCTCAAAATATAACCATATTTGGGGACAGGGCTTTCAAAGAGCCAGTTAAAGTTAAGTGAGGTCATATGGGTGGGCCCTGGTACAATAGGACTGGTGTCCTTGTAGGAAGAGGGAGATAATAGGGATGCTCCAACAGAAGATGCCATGTGAGGACAGAGTGAGGAGAAAGCCTCAGGAGAAACCCACGTTTCCAACACCTTGATCGTCTAGCCTCTAGAACTGTGAATAAAATCTCTTTAAGTCATCCAGCCTGTGATATTTTGTTATGGCAGCCTTGGCAAGCTAACGCAAATGATGTTATAAGGGATGAGTAGGGGGCACCATCCCGGAACGGACCTCACGGAGCAGAGGTCCTGGTGTGAACATTGTTCCCTCCCTGCTGCTCGCTCCTCCTAACTCACGGTCAGGGGCTGTGGTGAGCCTGGCCTGGAAAGCCGAGGTGATAGCGTGGTGTGGCCCTGGTTGGGGGGAAATGCCCAGTGTTGGGGATGGCAAGCAGTGTGGTGATTGTGGAGGGAGGCGGGGGTCGGAGGCGGGAGAGGGCATGGGGGCGGTAAATGATGATGGAAAAAATACAAAATCAGTAAGAATAAAAGTTATGCTTTGTTATCAGTATACTTTTCATGTGTTAGCGAGCATTCCTAGACTTTAACTTATTTCCCACATATGGAAAATATTTAATGCATACTCTTACTGATAGAGAAGCAGTTCATAAATGTTAACCTACGGATTCTTCCATACTCTTAAAAGTCATTGAGGACCTCAAAGATATTTTGTATGCTGGTTATAATTATAATAATAATTATTATTAATTTTAAAGACTTTGTTTATTCATTTTAGAGAGAGGGGAAGGGAGAGAGAAAGAGAGGGAGAGAAACATCAATGTTTCTCTCAAAGAGCTTGGTGAGAAGCATAGCATTTTCCCCACATTTTTTGGAACTGTCTTTTAGTGTCTGGCTTAACGGAAGGTAACTGGATTTGTGTACCTGCCTCTGCATTCAAGCTGTCCTGAACCACATTTCATGATAAGCTCTGGCAAACTGCAGTATACGTGTATGCGAGCAGGAGAGTGAAAAAGGCAAGCAGTTTTGTATCATTATGAGATTAGTTTTGACTTCGTGGATGTCCTGCCAGGACTTGCTCGATCCCAGTTTGAGGACCTCTGATGCAGCAGTACCCTAGGGTGTTTATTCCTTCAGTACAGTTTGGTCACCTGTCCTATTGTTCAGGCACAAACTTCTCACTGGGATTGCCGTTTTGAAGCTGTGGCCTAAAGATGGTTGTCAACTGAACGCTTAAAAATGTAAGGGGATATGTCAAAATTAGCATTACTTTGCAACTTTAAAAAACATGGTTGAATGTAAGAGAAAGGAAGAGAAGAACTGTTTCTGGTGGCTTGCATTGCCTGTAGGGTTGGAAGGTTTTGTGTGCATGGTTTTTTGTCATTTTTTGCACTGTTGTTATAGATTTCTATTTATTAATAGGACTCTATCAGTCACCAAGTGTTTATTGAATGATACCAGAGACTGAAGTGATTAAAAAGTGTAAGGCAGAGATTTACAGGTGTAGGGCTTTTCATCTTTCATGTGACAGAATGAACGTTCAGAGGGATCAGATGTGTTGCCTAAGATTACTCAGCTAGGATGTGCTATATTTGAAATAGAAAACAGATCTCCTTTTTGCATTATATTGTGCTCTACCTGCTTAAGTTTCAAACCAAATATAATTGTGAAATAAATCACAGAGCATAGATTCCAAAGGTGGTCATTCAGCTCACAGACACTCATGAAGACGGGGGGTTATCAGGAAGATGTGGGACGTCAGTGAAATTGAGGCAAACTTTGACGTGCAGAGGGACTGGGTGGGAACAGAAGAATCACAGTGGAAGGAAGGACTTGGGGAAAGGCACAGAAAGAGGGTAGCTGGAAAGAAGAAGGGCCTGGTGACCAGGGAGGGGCCATGCTGAGGAATAAGGAGAGAGGAGGCTGATTGATGCAGTGTTGGCAGCCAGAGGCTCTCTGAATCAGGGCCTTCTTTTGGGAGACGTCTCATGTAACGCATGGGCTGCAAATAAATGGCTTGTAAATAGAGCCCTCCTAACAGGGCTTTACAAGGGTTCCACCCACAATTTTGGTCATTTAACTTCATGGATGAACCAACCAAGGGAGCTAACCAGCCACAGATGTTTTGTTTATAGCCAGAGGAGTTCATGTGAGCTTGGTGATGACATTTCCCTGTCTATAAAATGCTGATAGTTAAACAGTGATACTGTGTGAAGCACTTGGAAATCTCTATCTTGAGAGGCAGTTCTTAAGTGTAATGGTTTAATGGTCATTTAGCATGATGGGCCTTCAGAGGGTAATATCATTTGCCTGCCAGTTAAAATGAACACTTCTCCGTGGGAAGTCAAAGATCATGTCAGCGTAACGTGGGTTAGGTGAAGGAGAGCATCAAGAAGTGAGTGCCAAAATAGAGAGTAGGGAATAAAATCTCTTCTATGTCTAGCCTGTTCATAAATCCAGAGTAATTAGAGAACACCACCAGTTCCCACTAATTGGGGGCGGGTGGGGATATACTCTGAATTGGTGAAAAGTTTGACTTATTTTTTTTTAAAGAACTGTTGCTTTATTATTTTCTTTGCTTTTCTCCTGTCCCTAACATAAATCCTTTCTCATCTTATTTGACAGCCTAACCTCTTACTTTGTTGATAAAAATTGAAGTTACCCAAAAGGAAGAACCTGAACTCCTTGCCCACCTGAAACTCCTTGCCCACCTGAATCTTCTTACCCACCTGAAACTCCTTGCCCACCTGGAACTTCTGTGTATCCCTTCTTCCTGCTGGTGGCATGTAGGAAAGGGACATGCCTCCTCATGCTTCAGGCTAGCCCACACCCTAGCCTCTTGGTGCCACAATTCCTTAGGGACCTCAACACTTCAAGTTCTGCCGCTTTCTCCTATTCTCTTCCATCTGTCTCTGCTCCTGGTTGGTGTTTGCTTGTTTTTTTGTTTATTTGTTTGTTTTTGCTCTCACTTGGAAAGGCAGGAACACTTTATCAACTTCTCCCCTTTCTTCCTTTGTCTGCTGTCATTTTAAAGGTATTCATTTCACTCCACCCTTAAGTGTGATCGCACCCAGTCACCGGGGGTGTCCTGACTGCAGACAGCGTGGCCACCACTTAATACTTATAACACTGCAGGGTCTGGAACTGGCCACAGCCACATCTTCTCCTTCTACTTCGAGCCTACAATCCCTTGTGGTGTTTCCCATTCCTTTGTCATCAATATTGGTGTCCTCTGCATTTCATCCTTGGCCATCTTCCTTGCTCGTGCTCATCATGGGTAGTGACATTTGCACCCACCTTTTAAAGCATCTTACTCTGTCTTTTAATCTGCACCTTCAACCCTGCTGTTTCTTTCAAGCTCCAGAACCTGATAATTCAACTGAAAGCTGGCCATTTATATCCCAAGCTCACCATCTCAACCCTGAGCTTAGTGGTTCCTTTATTGCCAGTCATTGCTGCTGGCATCAGCACCCTGGGGCAGGGGTCCCAATCCAGCCTGCACATGGTTTTGTTAATGATGATTCTTTGGAACACAATGATGTCCGCTTGTTAAATGTGTTTTAAAGGGGACCATGTGGTCTGCCAAGTCTAAAATACGCTATCTGGCCCTTTACAGAAGGAGTGTACCAACTCTTATACCAGAACATCAAGATCATTTGAAGAGCTTTTGAAATCGCATTGCTGGCTGCAAGGTTTTGATTTAGAGATCTGAGGTTTTGCATTTCCTGAAAGATCCCAGGCGAGGCTGGTTCAGGAACTACCCTTTGAACAGGCTCTAAGAACAGTGTTCTCAATTACAGCATCATTCACTTCTATCTTCTAAATACATTTAAATCTCTCCTCTCCATCAAATCTATTCACTGAAAATATTTTTTAGGTATGTGCATCTGTCTGTACGACATGACAAGTTCTCAGCAGCTTCCCCGTACCTACAGGTGTGCTTCATCAACTTGAACAAGTTATGGATCCCAGGTAAGGGAAAAAAGATGAGACCACAATAGGATGAGCATGCTATTTTTATTTTGTGCCAAGCACTTTGCAGCTTAAGCTCATTGAGTTCTCACAATGGCCTAGTGTCGTAGGAACTTTAATCATCCCCATTTTCCAGAAAAGCAAACTGGGATTCAAAGACAATGTCACGCAGCAGGAAAGTAATGGAATCAGAATTGGAATCCAAGTAGTCTGGCTCCAGAGCCCACACTATACTTAGTCTCTCACAGCCCTTCCCCCAAGCCCTGCCTTGTGCCGACATGTTTTTTTGGTTATAGCATCACCTTAATATTTACAATTGAAAGCTCAGATGTACTTTCCTGGGCTAATAGTTTTGTACAACTATAAAACCAAACCAAAGTGAATACAAAGACACAACTCCAAGGACATTTAAGTTAACATTAAATTGATATGACACATGGTGCTGGATATTTTACTGAATATTTAAATTGTCTTTTGCAATATGAATTGGCATTAGTTCACTGCAGTGAGTTTCTTGTGAATTTGACCGCACTGTGCACCCTGAAATATCTCATAGCTGTTAATACATTCTTCTTTTTCAAACTTTTGTGAAACCTTCGCTTTTACATTGAATATGGTGTTTCATGTGAACGTGCCATAAAAAATATTAGGTTGACCTTTTTTCTCTTATTAAACTGTTTTTATTGTTTATTATTAAATGTATTGGAATACCATTGGTAAGTTTCAGGTATACAACTGTGTAATACACCATCTGTATTCTGTGTTGTGTGCTCAGCCCCCACTGAAGCCTCGCCTTCCTGGTCTCCTTCCATCACCATGTATTTGACCCTATTTTCCCTCTTCATGCTCCCCCACAACCCTCCATCTGTGGTAACCACTATTCTTCTGTCTGTACCTATGAGGTGTGTGTTTGTTTGTTTCTTTTTGTTTTATATCTCACATATGAGTGACAACTGTTTCTGGATAGTGTAATTTGTCACCCACACAATCAATAGAAAAACATTGGCCTTGACTCCCTGAGGGATTCTTGGTGGGTTTTCAGGTGGTTAAGCTGCAGACCCCAATCAGAAGGACACTGGCCCCCATGATGAAGTCTACCTCCTAGGCTGATGTTCGAGGCCCTTCACACCTGACCCTACCCATCCTTCCTTATTTCATCTACTACTTTCTTATACTTAGCATTTCATCAATGCTGAATTGCTTGCAAGTCTAGGTACTCAGTAAACTGTTTCATTCCTTTGGGCCTTTGTACAAATTTTTCCCCCAAATGTCTCACTATTCCAATCCTCAAGTTCACTCCTCAAGTCCATTCAATTTGTCCTTTAAAATATGGCTTTAGCAAAGATACCTCGTAAACCAACAAGTTGACAAACTAGTGACTCGCTGCAATGCCAGGCAAGGCCCTTGTGAGCTGCCTTCTCTCGAACGTCATGGTTCGAGGTAAACTCCACGATGTCACACATCCTGGCTGAGAAATAGGCATCGTGTGGAAAGGAAAAACTTACAAAGCCAGGATCAGAGGTGAGACGTGAGTCTCCCAGCCTCTCCTTAACGGCCACCTAGATGTGCTGCTGGGTCACTGTTAACTGCTGGCCTCACAGTGTGGGTTTATGTCCCAAATGAGGAATATTCTTTTCCTGTCACTCTTCCTTTTTCAGGGAAAGCTTGAGGGAGAAACCTTCTCTGAGGAGAATAATCAGGTGACCTCGCACCGGGCAGACTGAATTTTGGAAGAGCAGTGATTCATAGAGTTCTCGGGGAAAACCAGCTGCCCAGCCCCTGGATAATTTTAAAACCTGTGGGAAGTTGCTCTCCCACCTGTGGGGGACGGTAGCATGAGCATGAGGAAGATGGCCATTGGTCCCCCACCTGGCAAAGGGGAAACAGGCTCAACGTCCAGGCACCTCAGTGAGACCTCAGGGTCATTTCAGCTGTGCTTGCTCACTCCTCTGCCCTCCTAGTGTTCAGGTCCCGCCAGGTTTTTAGTGGTCCATGAAGTTGAAAAATCAACTTTGGAAATTATCTTAGGAAAAAATCTATAAAAATAACAGGGGAATGGGTAGAGGTTTGAGTAATTTTCATTGCTTGCTATTGAAATCAAGTTGATTTCTGGGCAGATTTTCAAGTTAAGTGTCAAATAAGGATTCCCCATTGAGATGAACTTTGGTGTCTGTTGAAGTGATCCATATTCCTGACAGTCCTTCCCTATGGAGGAAATTGCAAGTGCATGTCTCTGGATGGGTTGCAGAGAAAATAGGCCTTGATATTTGTGTGGTAGGAACTATCAAATTACAGTAATTGTGCTCAGCCATGTTAGCACTCAAAATGCAATTTTTTCACTGCTGACTCAATACAACAGTATATAGCGTTTGTGTTATGTGTAGGTGTCAACCTCTTGTCAGGATGTGGAAAATCTAGGTTTCGAGTTTGAAATAATTCACTTAATATACAACAAGGGTAGGACTTTAAAAACATATCTATAACAAACAATGCCAACTGACTTCATTTTTAATTCACCTATTAGTCTGCGAAGACTTAAAAAGTGAATCATTGTCAAAATACTTCATATTTAACTCCATTTGTGGCTATTGTCTATTTTTGTGAACAAGAAGTCAACTTTTCGTGTTATATTTATCTTTTGTCCAAGGAAATCTGAATAATTCCTAATGAGGTGTAGTCTCTTATTCATTTCTGTAGCTATTGTTTTAAATGTCTTACATTAAACATGTAATTGAAGCCACTAAATGTAAATAAGCTTGCATATGTAAGTTTTTTCATAATACTGTTTCTTAAGTTGTTGATTTAGAAATCTAATCAACTTGGTCATTTCTATGCAATATTTTCATATATTGGAAAAATACCTTATTGTCACAGAGTGCATGGTTAGAGTTTAGAAGATATGGCTCTTGCACAAATATAAAATTTACTCGAACCTACTAAAACTGTGCTTCATAGCCTAAGAAAATTGAGTTTAATGCTTATTTTCTTTTGATTAAATAATTATGGTCAGTGTTTGGAAAATTAAAAAAATATAAAGATGAATCACTCAAAACACTTATATATATATATACATATATACATATATACATATATGTGTATACATACACATGTATATATGTATATATATACACCCTCACACTTTTAAATTAAAATTGTACCATAAGTTAAATTTTCTAAGCAAGAACATGTTTTCTGTTATTAAATATTCTTTGAAATTGTGATTTAAAAAATATCTGCATATAGTCCATTATATAGATGTATGGTAGCATATATTAACCATTTCTTTTTGTAGACATTAAGACATTTCTAATTGATATTTCATAAATAAACAACACATATAAGCATATGCATGTTTATACTGATCATTTGCTTTAGGATGGCTTCCCAGAAATTGGAACCACTAGACCACTAAATCAGAAAGGGAGCTTCACTCATGTGGACCAAATACTTTTCAGAGGAAGTGGACACATTTACACTGCTACCAGACTATATGGAAAATACTCATTTTACTGCTCCTCTCCCAGCATAAAATCTTATAATTTTTAAACAATCTCATTTGGTAAAGCATTTATTTTTGCCTCTCTCAGGTTCTTCTATTTGATTCCATAGATACATCTGCTGACTCAGTAATTACTAAAATTTTATAATGAACTTTAGTTATTCAGTCAGTCCCTCTCGTTACTCTGTGTGATTTCCAGCACTCTCTAGGCTGCTCACACCTATTTTTTTTCTCATTTGAAAACTGTAATCAAATTTGAATGGCAATGATAGTTCAGGGAGAACTGTCATCACTGCAGTATTGAATTTCCAACTTGGAATAGATTTGTCTTTTTATTCAGCTCTGGGTTTGCCCACCTTTTTTTTTTTTTTCCCTTGGAACCTGGTGACTTAACCACGATATGCTCTACTGATTTAGACATCAGTAATCTTTTTCTCCATTTTAACATCTTAATTTCATTTTGCTCAGTTTAGCCTGTTTTTCAAGTAACTGACCATTTTTTACCATGCTTGTCTGATTGATTTAGTGTGGTTTTGTTTCTGTAATAGTTTTGTTTTCCAGTGCCATTCTTTTTCTGAGCTAGGCTGACTAAATTTTCATCTCTTTCTGTTACCTTTAAAATTGTGCATCTCTTCTTTGTAATCTTGTTTCATAGGAGTCATTTGTTCATTAATTGCTTTGAAATAATGAAGAGCTTTATCTAAAATTTTTTATTGTGCTTTGTAGATTAAATTTTCATAGTTGATGTTTTCAGGGCAGGTATAGTCATGAAAGAATGTATATAGAAGATGTACATATAAAAGATACAATCATGAATAAATAATAGACAAAAATATATTTAATGAAAAAATATAAAATCAATAAAATCATAAATAGTAAAATACATTAATAGAGCAAAACCCCCTATTCAATACCCAGTTTAAGGAAGAGGATATTGTCATTACCTTCGAGACCCCCGTGCACCTTTCACTTTCCATTTCTTTCCCTAATGGAACCTTAGCACTCTCTGGAGTTCAGTTAATTATCACCGTGTTTATGATTCTGTCACTGGTGGTGTGTGTTGGAATAATATACCGTCCGTGAGTATTCCTATGGCCTTCCATATTCCCCACCACTGTGTACCACTGAACCTCTTCATTTTTCCACATTCTCTTGGTGCAATAAAATATCTTGTGATTTCAGTTGGCATTTACCTAATTTACTGATGAGGTTGTGCTTCTTTTCATGTGCAGTGAACATGTGTTTTATCTTTTATGAAACATCTGTGATATTTTGCTATTTATTTCTAGAAGTTCTTAAATATTCTGCACTCTAATTCCTTATTAATGGTATATTTTGCAAATATCTACTCAGTTTGAAGCATATCTTATCTTTATGGTATAAACACAACTTATTAATTTTAATGGATTCTAATTTTATTTTACAATTTATCTCAAGGAGCTAAAAGGACTCTTATTTTCTTATAAATGTCTTCATTTTTCCTTTCATATTATTCATTTGGACTTGATTTCTGTAACTGGTGAGAAATAAGATCTTTATGTTTCTGAATATAGAAACCACTTGCTTCAACACTGTTTAATTTATCATCTATCATTATCTCAATGATAAATATCTTTTCTTTCATAAATTACATTTCTGTGTGTGTGTCTTTCTGGGCTCTTAGTCTCTGCTGTTTATAAGTTTACATCAATACCATTTTGTTTAATTCTAATTTCTTTACACAAAGTCTTCATTTCTGATAGGTTAAGGCTTTGACCTTATAGTTCTTTAGGAATGTTTTGGTTTCTTTTTTGCTCTGCTTTTCCTAATAATCTTCAGAAGCAGCTTGTCAAGTTCCATGAAAAACTCTGTAGGGATTTTTATTGAAATAGCTTTGCCCGTGTGGATCTCTCTAGGCACAGATACAGTTCATGAATATGGTATTACTCTCATTTATTTGACTTCTTAGCATATTTCAGAACGCTAATATTCTTCTACATGGAAGTGACATAAATTATGCTTGGCTTATAATAGATATATTATTTTTATTATTTTTAATGACTGCTTTTGAGAAATCACATTTTGTGCTTATTTAGAGTATATACATATAATTGACTTTTATATCCAGAAAATTTTGGAACTCATTCTGAAAATTTGTCACTTCTTTGAGGCCATGTTATGTGTGGTTCTCATTCTTTTTCAATCATTTCGCTCTGTGTGTGTGTGGCAGAGCAGGCGGGGGTGGGTGGAGGAGGGCATCTTACTGTGCTGATTGAGGTCTCTAGTACAATTTTTAAGAGAGCTTGTGATGGTGGCCAACCCTGTCTTGTTCCAAATTTTTAAGGGGATGTTTTTAACCAGTGAGTTTGAAATTTTGTCAATAGTAACCTCATGTTTGGCTAAGGAAATTTACTTACACTCTTCATTTTCTATGAATTTTTGTTATGGTATGGATTTTTACTTTGTCTTTCATTTTGCACTCATCCAGAAAATAATATGGTTTCCTCTTTAAGTCTCTTTCAGAACTGACTAGTGAATTTTTACCCTTCATCTTTTACCTACCAGGCTCTAAGCTGCTCATTCCTTCTCTCTTGATACACTTTTCTTACGTGGCTTTTAAGGACTTTCCTTCACTACCACTCTCTCCTGGGCTTCCTGCTCGCATTTCAGTTCCTTTGTAGTTATTCTTTCCTCTGGTCTCTATTCACAGTTCTTGTACTTTTCTCCTTTACCACCCTTTTCATTTCTTGGTGATTTCTAGGTTTTTATGCCTACATCTCCAAGTTTATATATCTTGCCCAGTCCTCTCTCCCAAACACCAGATTTGGATATCCAACTGAAGCTTACTTAGCACCGCTACCTGGATGCCTCCCAGACATGCCAATTAAACAAGCCTAAACTGAGCTCCTGATCTCTCTGCCCCATGCCCACCCCCTGTTCCATGCATGGCTTCTTGATGTTTGCTATTGGCAAATTTATTCAAACAATCAGACCAAAATATTAGACTAATTCTATACTTCTTTCTTTATCCTACACCTCACTTCTAATGAGTTAAGAAATACTAGTAGGTTTCCCTACAAAATATCTGTGGAATTTCCCACTCCTCACCATCTCCTCTGCTATCACCCTGGTCTCATCCACTGTCATGTTTTGCCTCCCAGCAGGCCTCTGCTTTTTACCCTTGCCCATCTACAATGTTTAATATGATCATGAGTGTTCCTTTTGGAGAGTAAAGTAGGCCATGATTCTTATCTTAAGTCCTAGAGTGTCTCCCATATAACTTAGGTAAAAGCCAGAATCCTCAAAGAGGCTTGCAAGGAATTCAATGCACCTTCTCCTCTACCTGGCCTCCCCACAATGTGCGCGTTACCTCTCCGACCTTCTCTGCTACTGTTATTATCTGCCTTGCACTCTGTCCCAGCCTTACAGACTTCTTGCCATGCCTTAAACAGAGTGGTACCTCCGGCCTTGCAGCCTTTTCTCTAGCTCTTCCTTCCTTCTAGAAAACTCTTCCTTCTACCTGGAAAGCTCTTCCAACCAGGGATTCACTTAGCTAATACCCTTGTCTCCTTTAAGTCCTGGCTCAAATCTCACCTTCTCTCTAAAGACTACCCTAACTACCTTAATGTTATAAACCATGCATACATGTACTCCCCTTACCTTTCCCTATATTCTAATTGATGCACCATGCTGTACGTTTCTTCCACAGAACTTTTTTCCTATCATTCTGTATCAGGGGTCAGCAAATTTTCTCTAAGGTCCAGATGTACAATTTTTTTGCTATGTGGACAGTATAATTTCTATCACAGCTACTCAACTCTGCCATTCTGACATAAAGCTGTCATAGCATAGATAACATGTAAAAAAACATTAGTGTAGCTGTGTTCCAATAAAACTTTATTTACAACAACAGACCAGAAGCCAAATTTAGCCCATGGGCCATTAATTGAATCTTGTTCTACATTTAATTTGTCATATTTATCCTTTTCTAAGGTTTGTATTACCTCTTGCATGAATGATTAGCTTATAAAACCATCTAGGCTTGGCATTTTCTTTGCAGAAATACTTTTTATTCAAGTTCGTTAATGGTTTTAGAACCATATAGATAGTCCATTTTTTTCTTAAGTGAGTTTTATTAATTTAAAATGTTCAGAGTTCTTTTTGATCCTCCTACCTCTGGCCATGTCTCCATTTATTCTAAATATTATTGTTCTTTATTTTCTTGATTATTCATGTCACAGAGATTTTACTTTTTTTTTTGGTCTTTTCTAAGGACCAAAGGGATTTTGTTGGTGTTGTCTATGGTATAGTTTTAAAATTTTTCATGTTCTGCTGCTTTTATTTAGTATGCTTTTTATTCTTTGGGTTTATGTACTTTTTCTGGATAATTAGCTCATTAATTATTAGCCTTTTTTCCTCCCTAGAATTTACAGCTATACATTTTCCTTGAATAAGTGGTTTTATTTCATCCCACATAATTTGGTATGCGGTATTATCACTTTTGTTTAGCCTCAAATACTTTCTTAATTCTCTCACAGTTTTTAAAATATTTATGTTTAAGGATCCACAATATAGTAATTGCTAAAAATTTTTAACATTGGAAAGCAAAAAATACTATGTTAATATTATACCAAAACATATTATACATGGGAAAACAGGATTTTTTCATTTACAGAAATATGATGCCAGTTACAAAAGCAGAACTTAAACAGTGCCATTTTATCTATCAAGTATTTATTACTATGAATTGGTGTAAAAATTACAATATATAATCTCATTCCGAGACATAAACATATTCAGAAGCAAAATTTACATAAATTATAAAATTGTAAGTAGCAGGAAGAATATTATTTTATTAACCTTGGGGCTATCTTGGAATATTAATAGGAATATTTAGGACTGAAAGTTAATACTACAAATTGGAATGATGATATATATCTCTAATAAATGCAAATGCTTCTATTCTATCGTGTATATTTTCTCTAACTTTTATTGTCAGTGCCCTGAGTTGGAAGAGTGCTTAATGGTTTCATGTAACTTGTAAAACCTATATAATTTTTAAAAATTTGTTTGTTTCAATCTAACTAGAGGTACTTCTTAGTTATGCAGTGTTTCTTAGCACTTCTCCTTAACCACTTAAATGTAGTTCCCCCCAAAGGACAAAACATTAAACTCTGAAAAGTTTTGATGCATTTTCTTAAAAATCTGATATTGATCATAATACATTGTATATGAGTTGGTGATTATTTTCAAAAATAACTTTATATTTTTCATATATCAATTTACATAATCTTTCTAAACTTTGATAAAGACTTAGGGATAGAAAGTTCCAGCCTTGGCTGCTATAGCTCAGTGGATTGAGCATTGGCTGCAAACCCAAGGGTTGCTGGTTTGATTCCTAGTCAGGGCACATGCCTGGGTTGCAGGCCAGTTCCCCAGTGGGGCCACATGAGAGACAACCACACATTGATGTTTCTCTCCTTCTCTTTCTCTCTCCCTTCCTCACTCTCTAGAAATAAAACTTTAAAACAAAAAGAAAGTTTCAGGTACCTTGAAAAAGTAGGGTACTCAGGTGGCTGAAAATAGGATTTGTTGAAAGTGTATTTAAAAAAACAGTTATGACTTCAGCCTCCTCTACAAAATCCTTAAGCTTCACCTGTGAGACATTCATCCAGTAAGACTATAAGACCATGACCAAGATACCAAGTACAGCTAGGGTTGAATTACCACCCTAAAGGGAGGGCGTTTCAGTGAAAATTTACATGGGGAAGAGATTTCCAGGTCTTTTCATGCACTGGTCTCTAAGAACACTGGCAGAATGACTCACACCTCTCAGAAGGGAGATAGAAGATCTCTTAGGAGAAAAAATAAAACTATAGTGATGATTGAGGTCCTGTTAATGAAATGGGCTATCTGCCTGTTGACAGGCTTTCAACATGCATGTGGGCTTTCTGTGAGCTTTTAAATGTATTAGCTGATTTTCTTTTTAAATCATTTTCACAATATGTGATTTACTACTTATTTTTACAACACAGGTTGCATTCAGAATGAGAGGGAAAAAATAACCATTTCACCATCCAGTGACATAAAGGAAAAATAAAAGTAGTATAGGTACAGGCTTCCAAAATGAGAGCAGTAAAGAGACAAAAAAGAGAAAAAAAAGAGCATTTAGAGGCTATGTTGTTGGCTGCATATGTGTTTACAATTGTTTTGTACTGGAGAATGAAGTCTTTTATCATTACAATATAAAGAACTCTCCTCTAACTCAAACTGTTGTCCTAAATTCTCTTCCTTCTGTGTTAACTTTGCTAGATCAATTTACTTTTTTGTTGGTGGTCTCTTGGTAAGTCTTTTCTCACCATTTTAACTGTTCTGCATTTTATGTGTGTCCCTCACAAGTAGCACATGGCTGGATTTTGTTTTCAAAATTGTCTTTTTCCTGCTTGGTGTATTTCCTTCATGTTGCTTTTTTGTTGCTGTTCTCTTTGCTTTCTTCTCTCTCCCATTTTAAATGCTTTCCTCAGATATCTGGTAAAAGCCTTGTTTGACTGCTTATGATTGAGAGTGGAAAACAAGCTGACTGGAGGCTCTAAAAGGGTGGCTGGGGCCTAGCAATGATGGTAAGTGGGTTAAGTAGGAATTTGCAATGCCAGCGCTATTGACAAATAATTCTTTGTTGTCAGGGGCTGCCCTGTGTATGGTAGGATGTTGAACCACGTCCTAGGCCTCTGTGCATTAGATGCCATTAGTACTTCCCAATTGTGATGAGCAAAAATATCTCCGGATATTGCCAAATGTTCCCTGGAGTGGGGTATTCAGTGTGAAATTTACCTGGTTTAGAGCCACTGCTATTAGCGATCAGCTGTACCATTTGTTGGGGAGCCCCTGGTATCAGGAGTTTTGTGATTCCTCTTGGACTAGTGAGATTTCCCAGAAACAAACCCTACTATCTCCTGGTAAGTTAAAGACATGCATGAAAATATTCCTCTGATTCTCCATATCTTCTTTTTGGCAGAATACCCTTTTTGTTAAGAAACTCCACCCTCCTCTTCCTGGACATGTGCTTAACCAAAACTTGCAATGACATTCTCCAGACCAATGAATGGTTGACAAATGCATATGTGACAGAATTCTGACCAATTAGACCTAAGGGAGAGTCTTCACTGGTGGCGGTGGTGGTAGAGTGCCTGGAAAAGGCGTCCTTGGGATAAAAACACGTGGAATAGATCGTTTCCTCATCTGACAAATGGTGTTGGGGTTGGTTGTGAATTCTGGAACTTCATGCAGCATGGAAGGGAACCCAAAGTTGAGGATATCACATTGTGCAGCCACCAAATTAACCAACCGTGAAAATGAACTTCAGATATTTTTTTAACTTAGATTTTATAAATCTCCTTCTTTTCCAAGAATAAGTTGCATTTGAAAGTTATTCACCTCTAACAATTGCATTCTTTTATTTGCACCAGCTCTTTGATATCAGCCACCATTTAGCACTCAGGTGCTAAATGCACATTTACTTGGATGTATGCGAAACCAGACTTTCAATAGCTATAAGTTGGTATTAATTTTAGGCCACTAAAGAAATATTTTTAAATTCAAAGGAATAGTGGTCTGTTCTATTAAACAAACAAACTTTAAAATACTATGAAGTGAAAGAGGGCAAAGCAAGGAAACAATTGTTTTGACATTCTAATTATAAATACATTAGACTTGGTGCAAAAAAAAAAATCATCGAACCATCAGTCTTGACGATGGTTAAGTTAATTCAGTTTTTGAAGTTCAATAATTCATCTGCGAAGTGTCAGCAGCTGGGTCTTGTTAATAGTAAGCCTTTCATTCCTGTTAAATCAATTGTAAATAATACAACCCCTTGGAGAAAAATGATGAAATAAGCATTGATTTCAAAATTGGGTGTTAGATATAGAGCATTAATAAAACACCTCGCAAGCAAACAAGTACCTAATATACTCTGATCACTGAAATAATAATCAGAGGGGAAAAATCAATGATTTTTTGTGTGTAAGTTGTATTTTTACAATTCATTTGTATCTATGTATCATTATATCAAATTTCACATTTTAGACCCTCTGTGGTTAATTTTCATTATTCTCACCAGCAAAACCAATGACTCCTGTGTCATGTTAGATTCGTTTCTCCCTTCTTCTAAATAAGTGACAAGCATCTGGTCACATAGTGTCTTAGTTGCCTGACACCAACGATTTTGTTTTGTTTAATGCAATACAATCATCATTTACAGCAAGCCACATAAAACATTGCAGAAAAAATGTAACAGCTCTAATAAAACTTTCAAAGGAAAATAAAGCTCTCTAGCAGGTGTCCATAAAAGTGCTTTATGCCCGCGAACTCTATTAAATGTTAATGCCAGTGTCCTGTGACCACCGCAGATGGAGCCCGGCCGAAAAGAAAATGTGCCTGTGAAACTGTGATTTTCCAGCAAAAGGGGTTGGAAGGGCAATGCCATGTTATCTGTTAGACTGAATTATGAAAGCCATTAGGGGCTCTATTGATTGTGCATTTTATGAAGGACTAGTTTGAGGAAAAGTACATGGATTTTTTTTAAAGCCATACATGGAACAAGAGAGGAAATACTGAGGGCACAACTTTCAAAAGAGCAGCGCTAAACTTCCCAAAGTTACACAGCACAGTTTTATCCAGGGATGTTCTCTGAAGATGAAACAGCGGTGATACAGTGAAGGCAGATTTGGCCTTGGCTTTTCTGTTTTAGTGTTGTTCCTCGCGTCTCATTACTAATTGCATTCTCTTAGTCTATTCTGCTTTCCTGTTTTATTTCTAGATTTTTTGTTTTGCTTTAAAAAGTTTGACATATATTGGGGTGGCAATTGGTTAATAAGATTCTATAGATTTCGAGTGTACAGTTCTATCGTACCTCATCTGTATATTGCTTTGTGTAGCCACTATCCAGCGTCAAATTTGTAGATTTCTTTACAAAATCCTTTTGTGAAGTTATTCAAAACAGGTTTTGATGTTATCAAATGGTTAAATACCCATGAGTGGGATGCAATGTCTTTGACCTCAATAACATGCTCATTAACTCTTTGTAGGAACCAAATTTTGAAGAATAGATCCAAATGGTCACTGCAAAATAGTAAAAAAACAGAAGATAATTACTCACAAGAAAGAAAATATAAGCCGAATACACAATGTGAAGTGACCATCAAATACAGGGTCTGGCAGAATTCACATCTGCTTGAGTGTGGTTGGTAGGGTAATAACATGGGTGTAATAATTTATAGTTTTAATTTGAATATTTCACCTACTATGTCATATGGTGTGCTTGAGTATGATTTGTTGTGTTACAGAGTTACATGCTTATGATTTTGTATTTAAAAAGGGGCATTATTTGTGCCAAATCTTGTATAAAAGACGTATTTAGAGAATACACGGAACTTAAAATCTGACATCTTTTCCCCAGATGTACATGGAGACCAACTACCGTGTATTCAAAAGTAGAAACCACGATGATTACAGAACTTACATTATACAAGGTGAAGACTTTTGAAAGATTTGCGAAATTTTAGCTGTGAGTAAAGAAGGCTCAGACTCAGGCAGTCTACGAGCTGGTCAAGATTCATTTATTAGGATGGCCATATAATTACTTTTCCAAAGGGGGCAGCTTCACCTTCGAGAATAATAGGGAGGTTGCACTAATGATATAAGGCTGGGACAACAATCGTGTACAAGGACTGCACTGAGCAAACATATTGTTGATCATCCTAATTTTTAAAAAGGAGAGTTTGATGGCAGGCCTCAAAGAGTTTAAGTAGGATCAGTATGGGGGGTGGGCAGTGGGGAGAGAGGAAGGGGGGATTGACATTGGATTCTATGTAAGGAAGGAACATGCAAGGAACTCTTAAGTGGCTGAAATGGGAAGCCTGCCTGCCTGCCTGCGTTTGGGAATTTCCAGTTAGTCCATGAAGTTGCTCAAATAAGATTGTGAGGCCGTTTAACACGGACGTGTTAATGGGAATTTGAGCATCAGAATTATGGTTGCACCAAATGAACTTTAATGTATTTGCAAACCTTGAGAACCTGTGGTTCTAAGTGTTAAGTGAAGAAGTCCCACGGAAAGCTGTACATTCTAAATCACGTTGTTTTGAGATCCATTCACAGAATTATGTTCCAGAATGAGTGTGGCCCAGCATGTCTGTAGTGGAGTTCTCAATCACTGACAGCAGAACGAACCTCAGCATTGGTCAAGAGTGAGCTGGGCAGAACTCTCAGGACCCTAGTGTTGTGTAACAGGGCCTGGTGTTAGGATGGCTAAACCACAATTGGATAGCACGCAAAACTAAGGTACAGATTGGAGACCTTAGACTTGAAAAAAACATTCCTTTTGAAGAAGGGTGTGCAATTCCCAGAATGTTCTTCTACTGGACTTTTGAGAAGATAGAATGTTTCAAATAGCCCATCCGACATTCTTTACAGTGAAGTTGCATCGTATGTGCTTGTAATTGAAGCAATTGGAGCTGTGCAGACACTTTGTTAAGTAGTGTTACAGAATCCTCCTCTGTGTTTGTATGCATTGTATACCACCTACTACTTTACACGTTATACCGTACTTTCTAGAGTGATTTAGGGCATTTTCAAGGGTGGATCTTGACTTTGTGATTGTGGCCTCATTCACTGTCATAGATCCAAATCCCTCTGCTTGGATACTTGTGACTTCTATTTATCCAATAATTAATTTTCTCCAGCTTAAGTCCCATATTCTCTGCAAACCCTTCCCTGCTAGCTATGCTTAAGGCTGAGCAACCTTATCTTACCATCTGGTGGCATTTCTTGTCTGCAAGACCAGTTTTGGCATTGAAATATACCTGTTTTTATTTCCTTCCCTTTGTAGCGTGGGTACCTGTGCCCCCTCCAAGTAGACTGCTCAGCCCTTGCTGGAGGAACTGAGTCACTCTTCAAAGTCCTCCAGGGTGTGGTGCTCGACTCACCTGATCCTTAATTGAAAAGAGGGGTTACAGGAGCCTCATGATACCCCACCTCCTAGGCAAACGTGTCTGTGGGTGAAACTTGCTACTCTTAGTTAGGACAGCCTGAACCACGGGGAGAGGCTAGTCTGAAAAGGCAGTGATGTAAAGGAGATATTCTGTTTAGGTTAGTTTTAGGCTGGTTTCCTATATTCAGCCTCAGTGTCTGTGATATAAAAACCATGTTCTCATAGAAGGTTTCTAATTATTTTTTAAATGTTTTTTCTTCCTTTGGGAGTTTTGGACACAAACAGGCTGACTTTGTACTTATAGATTCATATTTGAGATTCGCATTTTACAAATAATACAGTATTAATAGTTTGAAAAGTATTCCCTCCAGAAGAACCATAGATTTCTACTTCTCCAATACCTGCTGTTCTGAATTAATGCCATGGAGGCACGGAAACTGGTGTATTCTGATCACCTGCGGATTCGGGTTTCATAAGTAAGGCCCATCAGTTACAAAATGGTCTGCGCATAAAGGGATTGCAAAAGGGCTTCAAGTGGCATGTCCTCTGCTCACTGGTGCACAGGCGAAAAAATAATGCATAGTGAAAACTTTCTGGGGGCCAGGGGAAGAGACAAAAGGGCACTTCTAAACAATAGGAAATATTTTTTTCAAGCTACTGTCACAGTGTGAGATTGATATCTGTGATATATTAGAAGGTAAACTTTGGCTGAGGCCCATTTATTGTAGCAAGTTGTTACAGTGTATTAACTGGGCAGTGCTTCACCAGAGTGCTCATGGAAGCTCACTTCATTAAATTCCCTCGCTCCCTAATGCTAGGATTAGTTATTTCACCGTCTTTGAAGCCTAGAACTATTTATGAGAGAATATTAGGGTTATGCTTATGGGTAATATTTATTAAAAGGGTGGTAAATACTTAAGAGACACAGCAGCAACTGAACAAGGTGGTAACTTATAGTGGGAAAAGAAGATGATATGCAGACCAACTTCTGGAATAATCTCACACCTTGCACAGCTCTTCTAGAAATGATGCTCAGTATTATGGTTGCCTGTAGGTTAAGACCTCTTAAAATTTATGTGATACTTTTCTTTCTTCAGATCTTTTCTTTGTGACCTACTCCTGCTCTTGGACACTTGGGAGGAGGACATGATTGACTTGCAGCCACTCTGGCCAGTGTTAGTTTTGTCATTGGTGGTATGACGGCCTTGGGGGAGAGGGCAGTGGAGTGGGGACTGAGGCAGTGTACCCCCAAGGAGATCCGGGTTTTATCTGGATCTTGGCCCATCTGTGCTGTGCGATTGGCTGACCCATCAGCATGATCTGAGTGGCCGTGGCATACATGGTGGATATTGTTAAGATGACATGACACTCAGGATTAAATGAACATGGGCCTAAGTTATCAAATAAACCCACCTTTGTTGCATGGAAACAGTGGAAGAGCCAGAGCTGAGCTGTTTCTCACGTGATGGGTTGAATGATGGGCTGAATGATGGGTTGTTCTATGTAACATATGAAATTGTATTTTTAAAAGCATAATGACAGCCCTGGCTGGTGTGGCCCAGTGGACTGAGCACCAGACTGCAAACCAAAAGGTTGCCAGTTTGATTCCCAGTCAGGGCACATGCCTGGGTTGCAGGCCAGGTCCTTAGTGGGGGGTGTTCCAGTGGCAACCACACACAGTTGTTTCTCTCCCTCACTTTCTTCCTCTCTATCCCTCTCTAAAAATAAATAAAATTAAAAAAATAAAAGCATAATAACAATAAGGATAATGGTGATGCTGGGTTTTGAACCCAGGTAACACAGCTATCCATTAACAACCATGCATAGTGGCTAAAATCTAAGGTCCTGTAATCAGCCAAAGCTGGGTTGAAGTGCTGAAAATCTGATACTTAACCCTCAAGGGTTTTTTTTTTTTTTAATTAATCTGTAAACTGAGCATAGTAATAGAATCTAACTCTAACAGTGCTTTCAGAGTTTTGATAACTCTGGCATGTAGTAAATGCTCAGTCAATATTAGCTTAGTATCATTTTAAAATAGTGGTAATAATGGGGCTATCAGTTGATGAGTATAAAACAGCCTGGTATGTACGTATGAGCGAATGTGAGGTGGGGTGGTTGAAAAGGGGGGGTATGATAGAGTCGGGGACGGTATGTCTTGTTTTGCACATGCAGTTTAATCTACTCCACAGAGTTACTGTAGCAGGAGCGTGTAGAGAAACTTCACCTGAGGCCAGTGCTTCAACTTCCTTCATTTTTTGCAAATTCACCTCACTTTACATCTGAGAGTCCTGGATCATATTTAACTGGGGAACAGCAACTGTCAATCCAATTTCCTCTTGATAATATTGTGAATTTCCTTCTCTAATTGGATAATAGAATTATTGAGAGTCTTTAAAATAGAAAACGGGACAATCTGCTGAGGACAGGAAGTGACAGCCATGTGCTGAACTATGTAAGTGCTCACAGCAAGCAATCCAAGCCACAAATGTGTGGATTCATCAAGACTCACCGAACGGTGGTCATCTCCCTTTGTTTTTACTTCCTGATACGAGTGCTCTCACCACAAACCATCATGATCACCTCTTGTACTAGTTTTGCTTTCCTTGACTAATTCATCCCAGGGCCGTTGAATTTCACTAATGAGACAGCTTCACTCATTCAAATATGGGCTTTTCATCAGTGATCCAGAGCAACAGAGAAGATCTTAACTTTTGCAAAAACCATGTTTTTGCAACCTCCAGTTACTGTGGTGTTTTGCATTATTTATTACCTAATAGTTGTCAAAGGCATGAAAATCAGCTCAGCAAATAACAGGAGTGAATTGCAATTTTAGTATTTCTAAAGATATTTTTACATCAACAAAATTATACATACAAGTTGTTGGCAACTTTTTTGCTCCTGAAATCTTTGTTTGTAAACATTTGCTTGGACTATTTTAAAATTTTCAAAGTGTCTCCCCTCTTTCCTTCCCTCTCCAAAATGTATATAGTTTCATCCTAATATAGTACACACATGCACACACACACTCACATTTTTAAAGGTATCTGCAGTAAGTACACTAATTCTACTTTTTTTTAAGAGGCTTTTAGTTTTTTTAATATGAGGTCCAAGATATGAAAGGGTTCTGGAAAAAGAAAAGTTTTCCTGTTATTAAAAGAGTTGTTGAGAATTTTTTGGCAGACCATTTTAAAGAAATTACCTTCAGGCTAAAAGTAAGAATATTAAAAATATTTTAAGTCAAAAGAGTTTCTATGAAAGAAAAGCTTAATAATGTCTGGGTAGCACATTCATTATATAATGTGATCAGAAGTATACACAGTAATTGCATACATAACAACTCTACGTTACCAAGTGAAAATAGTGAAGAATTAGGCCAAGTGGATGGGAGTGTGGTTTACTGCCATACGTTCTTTTCATTCTTTTTCCAGAGGTTATAACTTTTCTACCATCTAAAAGCACTAGTCTTCGACATTGGCCTGCTGGTGCTGCTGCTGGCGGCTCAGTGAGAATTGTGGCACTGAGCCTCCAGCTGTGTGATCTTCTAACTCAAATTCCTGACCGTGCCTGCTGCTGAAGTTCCAGAGTCTCTGTTATTGATGGAGGATTTCAGAATCTAAGGACGCACTTTCATGTTGGTCAGGCTTTCTGAAACTTGGACTTGTGTTTCTTGGGCAAGCACCATGGAGAGATGAGACGTTGTCATGTGTCTAAGTGATGGTAGCTTTGAAATGTGGGCTCCCATATGATGTAGGCCCTACATCACAGGGGTGTCAAACTCATTTTCACTGGGGGCTACACCAGCTTCACCATTGCCTTCAAAGGGCTCAATGTAATTTTAGGACTGTATAAATGTAACTACTCCTTAACAGTTAAGCGAGAGCTCAGCACTGCTGCCAGGTAGAAACAAGGTGCTGGGCTGGGTAAACAAGGTGGAGGGCCGGATTTGGCCTGCGGGCCTTGTGTTTGCCACCTGTGATGTAGGGGAACCTGGCTAAATAGAGAAATGGGAAGATCTAAGGAATCGTTGGTCTTACACAAATTCACAGGCCACACTTTTAGAACCAGTGCTACAGACGAGAGAAGGCTTATTTATCTAAGTGTTAATGTTTAAAATGCACTCATGGATTACTGTAAGATTTACGCATTTTTTTCTCTTTTCATATAGTAATTATCTCTGTTCCACTTGCTCTCTACTAGTGGGCTTTTTAAAGGAAGCCATGAACATTTTAGAACGACTGTGGTAAAATACACAGAAAGTAACAAATATCGATGAAGATGAAGAGAAATTAGAAGCCTGTTCCATTGCTGATGGGAATGCAAAAGGGTCCATTTTCATTGGAAGACAGCATGGTAGTTCATCAAAAAACTTAGATGTAGAATTAATATGTGATCCAGCAGCTCCACTCCTCACTATATACACCCCCAATGAAAAGCAGGGACTCAGAGACATTTGTGCACCCGTGTTCAAAGGAGTATTATTCACAATAGCCGAAAGGTGTAAACAAATGTTTGTGGATGAATGAATGGAGAAACAAAATGTGGTATATTTGTAGTGGACTATTATTCAGCCTTAAGTAGAAATGCAGTCCTGCTATGTGCTACAACAGAGATGAGCCTTGAGGACGTTATACTAAAGTCAAATAGGCCAGACAGCGAAACACAGGTGTTGCATGTTTCCAGTTATATGAGTGAGATAGGACAGTCGAATTTATGAAAAAGACACAAAGGCCCCACGGACATGGACAAGATGGGGGAGGGATTGACCATGAGACTGGGGAGTGGGGGGGGCAGGGAGAGCAATGAGGGAAAGTTAGGAAAACTGTAATAGAACAATAAACAAAATTCATAAAGAGAAAGCAAAATACAGTTGCCAGGGGCTGGGGGAGAGGGGAAAATGGGGAGTTAGTACTTAACGTGTAGTTTATTTAAGATAATGTTCCGGAAACAGGTAGTGGTGATGGTTGTATAGCAGTGTGACTGTGCTATGTCACCAACTGCGCACTCACTTGTGAAAATTGTAGGTGTTCTTATGCTTCTCTTATGACACTGAAGAGGGACTGTGAAGAGTGCTGCCCACACCCTTCCACTCATTTATCGCAGTGTTTCTGTAAAGCCTACTAGAACGGTCTAGGCAGTCTTGCTTGAATGACTGATGAACTTAAAATGGGGCCGCGTTTACTGCGACAGTAGGAAAATCAACCTCTACTTTAGCTACGTCTCATACCAAAATTTGAGCAGCCATGAAAACGGACCTAGAAAAATAATGTACACATTTGAACTTGCCCCCAGGTTAACCCTTCACTTCCAACCACTTGGCAGGGCTTCCGGGAAAACAGCACGTCCGGATTTGTCTGAACGGGAAGCCATTTCCGTAAGTTCAGCGCGTAGAAAACGGCTGGAAGTCAGAGGCTGTCTGATTTGGCATCGCTGATGTCTGTCTCTGACACTTATGTCTAAATTAGACCGCTGCTAATTAAATAAACGTGTAAAACCAGCATCATGCCCTGTCTCTCGTCCTTCATAAAGCAAGGCCTTGCCAGGCTGGGTAGTTGACCGTATCTATCATTTCATAATTTCTAACCTTAGGCGTAGCTGTTTAACTCAATTAAATGTGACCAAAGTGAACTTTGGTGAAAAACCTACTAGTAAAATAAATATAGGGAGTAAAACGCTCAGGGGTGATTTCTGCAACTCGAGTGAGGGCTATTAATTTTGGGCAGCGTTGCGATTTCTTCTCTTTGAAGTATGCTTTGGTGAGGGGAAGATTGTTCCTGACTTTAACACTGCTCTTCTGTTTTCATAAAACTTTATTGCACTGATGTGACCAGGTTCATTAATCCATGCAAATGCTATAACTATAGACTATAAAAGTACATTACAAGTTTGAAACTATAGTTTAAAACTATAAATGATAAAGTTGTTTATTTAGGTCAGATATTGAGTACAAGATTAATAATTGATAGCTCGATGTGGTTGTCATTCTTTTCCTGAGTCTTCCATTTCCCTTACAGTCGTTCCCCCCTTATCTGAGGGGGGATATATTCCAAGACCCCCAGTGGATACCTGAAACCACATGCATTACTGAACCCTGTCTATATTGTGTTTTTCCTGTACATGCATATGTCGTCAGTGAAAGGAAGCAGTTTACAGCTTCTCTTCAGCCTATTCGAATGGCTGCCATCACTACTCTTGAGCTTCGGGGCCATTACTAAGTCTAAAGGGTGACTTGAACACAAGCCCTGTGATGCCATGACAGTCCATCTGATAAGACAGCTATGAAGTGACCAATGAGCAGGGAGTGTACACAGCGTGGGGACACTGGGCAAAGGGCTGATTCCCATCCTGAGTGGGATGGGACTAAGTGGCATGAAATTTCATCACCCTACTCAGAGTAGCATGCAGTTTCAAGCTTATGAATTGTTTACTTCCACAACTTCCTATTCAATATGTCTGGACTACAGTTAACTGTGGGTAACTGAAACTGCAAGAAAGCAAATCTGTGGATAAGGGGTGGGGGGCTATTGCATGTATTCAATAAATTCTTAAAATTAGAAGAGACTTTTACCTCCAAAGAATGCAAAGTTCTGAGAGGTGTTGTTGAGTTTTTTCTTTGAAGAAGGTGTTGTTTGACCAAATAACTTTGACAAATGTTAGTTTAAACAAAACTTTTTAAAAATTACAGGACTTTTAGGAACCTTTACTTCTAATTTGCACTGTGGATTGCCGAGAGGAAATTTGTAGAATTTAGTGTTCTAAAACTTACTGCTAATATAACTGTTTTATTTTCCCAGAGGCATCTCCCAGAAGTAGGGGATAATAAAAAGGACTTTGAGAATGTTGGCTCAACTTCCTGTATTGGGAAAATAGAGGAAGTAAAAACTTTAGACCTCATAGTTTATTTGAGGTTGTATGACCTTGAAAATTGATTATTTTCCACTTTGGAGCACAGAGGCTTGGGGTTAGGAGTTGAGACCAAAGTTGGAGTCCCCACTGTGTTACTTAGGTAGCTGGGCACCCGCAGGCATTTCTGTAACTGGGATGATTCGCTCCTGGATTGGGGCATTGCTCCCTCCCATACCCAACTCATAGGGTTGTTGCCAGTGAGTGAGATAAGGCTTGTGAAATAGCAGACTGTGAAACACAATTATGCGGCATTGTTATTGTAAGGGCGGTAAGTACAATGAGACGCAAGTTTTGATATTTACTATTTTTTGTGATTGTATCTAGATAAAATATTTTGTATGTCATCTGATTATATAGTGTTATCATAGCAATGTCTAAAAATAACCTTATACATAGAACAAACAATATCAGAAGGCACAGTACCTAAATGTTAACAGTATTTTGTTTTGGTAAGGGTTTTAGGTGAGTACCTTTCAATTTTAGGTAATAACTGTAGTGCACAGATTTATTTCTCTGGTCAGCTCTACTTCTTAGGAATTTCTCCTCCCCCTATGGTAGAAACCCATCCTGGGGCACCTGTGGTTAGCTTTCTGCTCCAGCATATCAGTGTTTTATGTTTGTCCTCCTTGTTGCAAGATGTCTGCTGTACCGCCAGCCACCACAACTGCATTCTAGGCAGATGGGCCGAGGAAGGGTTGTGGCAACAAAGGAAGGGAGGCCCTTCTCAGTAAAATTCTATCTACAATTTATTTGCTAAAATTGTTTCATGACCCCCCTTTTGCTTGAGGTGACTTGGAAATCAAGTATTTAGCATTCTGGTCTCTGGCACACGGTTCTCAAAGTGTGGTTCCCACATTGGCAACATCGGTAGCACCTAGGATCTTGTTAGAAATGCGAATTCTCCTGCTCTCCCCTTGACCTTCTGTCAGGACTAGCTACTTCATTTGTACAGTTCACAAAAGTCAAGCCCTTGTTCAATATTAAAAATTTCAAGACAGCCGCAGAGCCATGGGCAAAGGTCACATGTGCACTAAGAGATCCTAACTTCTGCAGCAAATTCTCCACATGATTCTGAGGCATTCTCAACTTTGAGAACCACTGAAAGAGATGATTTGGCAGTCTAGAATAGGCAATTATTCTCTGGAATTTCTAGCTTCTTGAGAAACTCACTAGGTTCTTTGTAGAAAGATTTAGTCACCACTGATCCATCATGTGAGATGCAGAAGGTTGTATGACTTTTTTTTCCATTGGTGAAAAGCATCTCTTGACATCTGTCTCTCCCTCTCCTTGGGGGAAAAAAGCCCAGTGGGAACTGAATGGGACCCAGGGGAGCTGCAGCCGGCCAACAGCTGTGGCCAAGGATGAATTCCAGACTAATAAGCTGGGCAGTGTTGCTTTCCTGATAAATGGTCATTTCAAGGATGTAAAAAAAAAATTGCAGATGAGCCTTCAATGAAAGTGAAATTAAAGTCATTTATCCCAGATCATTTGGAAATATCAACTCCCTTCTTAAAGAAGGAAAATATAATAAAGCTCCCTCATAAAGATATAAAATATTTAACATGTGACTTCTGCTTTGTACCAGCATCACCTCTTAATGGTCCCATTATTTTGTTATGTTTAACTTCAATGAAAAATTTAGGAGGAAGGTTGGGAAAATGCTTAACCCAAATCAGGATTTTTTTTTTCCCTTTTGCCTGAAATCTGTGATTACATCATTGACACATTTATATTACAAGACACTTTTACGATATAAGCATTTTTTCATTTGGACAGCAACCATAATAAATTGAAATAAAATTCAGTCTTGATTGATGTTGTAAGTGTCATGTACAGGGCAAGTCCCATCTATTAAGTGTGGTTTGCCAGGGCAGCAATAATAGTAGCATTTGAATGTTTTTCTTATTAAGGAGAAAAATGGTCAGGAACACTGGCGTGGCGGATTCCAAGGACTGCGGTAAATGGGGGATGCCTGCAGCCTGTGTGACTCCTTCCCTGGCTTTAGGATGGAGGTGGTCAGCAGGCTGCAAGAATTGTTTTTCTTTTTTTTTTTTTCAAAATTAGGATAAACTATTACAGTTTGTGGAATGAAAGAGAGAGGCTGATTACAACATAATGGAGTGTACCATATTCATCTCTTTGAAATATGACCTCAGCCAGCCTTTTCCATTTTACAATCGATTCTCTCATTCCCTTAATGAACCTTTGCATTCATGAGTCTTCCTTGGAAGTATGCACATGAAGTATTGCTGGAGCAAAGAATAATTGTCTGCCAAGTAAGTAAGAACAAAGTGCCTCTCTTGTCGTTCAGTTCAATAACATTAGAAACTGTTAATGCATCATGTTGGGCACCGTATTGTTTTGCTTAATAATTATCTAATTTGCCACCGCCTGCTTTAAAAAAATGTTTTTTTGAAAACTGGTACAATAGAGTTGTTTGCCAGCTTCTCTAAAGATGGGACGAGAGGGCTGATGTCACTGTATTCACTGTCTTAGTTCATAGTCTTAGTTCTTAAAGATGTTGCTAGGCATGTTCAATGTAAGCCAACTAACACAGTCAGTTTAAGCAGCAATACTGTGAAAATGATGGTCTAATATGATTATAGGGAAAAACTGAATGCTTCTTACAAAAAGGAATATATGAAACAATAAATAATGCCTGGGTTTCTTAATAATAACTCATTTATGTAATTGGGAATGCATGCATACAATACAAATATTGCATCCAATATTTAAATATACTAGGTTTCATAAAACTCAAGACTTAAAATACGTTCAAGTTTCATCTTTTGACTTCTTCCCTCTACTGGCAGGAATTAAACTATGCTGTTAAATGTTTTAGGTAGGTATAAAACTTGGTGTAAACTGGGTAAAAATCTTGGTGTAAATTGATAGCAAATAGCATGCAAAAGGAAAGAAGGGGATTGAATTGTGACTGGACTTGTCAGGCACAGAACAGCTTCAAAGGCTATGTCCCTTTTGGGAAGCCGAGGACTACAAATGATAGTGTGTGATGGGATGTTTAAATTGAGCCACGGACTATTAAGGAGCATTAAGTATTGAGTATTATGGAGTATACAGATAAAATAAAGTCCTTTCCATAAAGGGGGTGCCTGTTTGGGCAGCCCCCTTAGTTATAGTGTCATCCCAATGCACCAAGGTTGTGGGTTCAATCCCAGGTCAGGGCATAGGGAGGTGGAGCAACAAGTCAATGTCTGTCTGTCTCTCTCCCCTCCCCCTTTCTTCTCCCTCTCTAAAAATCAATGAATAAAAATTTCTCAAAAGTAAGCACAATGTCACCGAAGACTGTGATGACCAATTCTTAAAAACATATATAAAATATAAGCTATACTCATATTTTATGTTAGTGAATAGCTTCCAAATACAAGCAACTTAGTTTCCAGCATATCTGTTAGCTCCTCTCTCTCTCCAACTCTTCTTGTGATGCCCAGTTCAGCTCCCTTCAGGGAGCCTTTTCTGATTGGCGGCAGGAGGGAACAATTGCTCCCTGAGTTCTTTCTTCTTGGCAAGCTCTCTTAAATTATGCAATCAGTGGGCCTTTATGTATGCTGATATTTTATTGAGCACTTACCAGGTGCTAAGGGTTTATACATGTATCTTCATGAACCCCCTAACCATCCTGTGATGCTATTATGTTTCACTGAGATAAGTGGCGTGTCCAAGTTCCTACAGCTGGGAAGTAGCAGATTGAGAATTTTCTCACAGATTTCTCTGTCCCCAGAGACTAAGACCACTGCATCCAAGACACATCTCCTCATTTCTGTTAGGTTTTAGTGTAAACCTACCCTGTAAAGCCTTCGGTAGAAGGTAAATCACTGGTATAGAAAGCATACGAATTCCCAGAGAGTCACTTTCTGAGCCTCACATCCACCTTCACTTGAAAACATTTCTTCCTTCATTTTACAAAAGAAACACCACTCACCCTCCCGAATCTCGCCAGGGCTCATCGGTAGGACTTTGAGATTTAGACACACTCTGTTGAAGACAATCTGAGATGCTAGAAATGGGTACTTTGGTTTGTGTTGAGAACTTTCTGTGTTTAAATATATTGTAGAGCCAACTGGGCATGATACTATTCCATGACCTCCTCTTCTTACCTTCGGAATCTCAAAGATGCTCACCTGTCTCTGTTTCTGTAAAATAGAGAACGACATGGTGACCGTAGGAATGTTTGTTGACATATGCACTTGAATAAAAACTGAAGTCCTATCTTTTCTGGTAAAGGTAAGCCTAATTTGATAACAAGGACTAATTTTGTTAATCTGGCTGTATAGTAGATACATAGGAGATATAGTAGATATTTTGCACGAATTACACACACTGTATTATATAGGTTTAAAGGTTTTAGTAAAGTTACAAAGCACGTAAGATCAAGTATTCTTTCTATTGGTAAAGTAGTTTTTAAATAAAAAAACATTTTAATTTTTCTAGATCTTTCAAAGTATACTGAGATAACAAGGTACCTCTAAGCAAAAGAGCAAGAAACATATTAATCATCATCAGATAAGTCTTAGAGAAACCATTTGAGGTGTTTTCAAAGTTTCACAATAAACTAAAGCTACATATCACTAAAATAAGTTTCTAATATAATTTCTCCTTATGTTTAATAGCTATACAAATTTTTAATAGCTTTTAAATCAGATAACCGATAATAATTCAATCTGAAAGACATTTTATTTTTCACAGTAGGACAGCCTTTTGACCATAGGACATAAAATTAAAATGATACATTGGGTGGAGAAGTAGGATGAGACCATAAACATAAAACTATATTACATTAAAACAAAATTTTATGTGAAGTAGGTCACAGGAGCACAGTAACCCTGGTCTGGTAACCGAACGCTTCTCTGAAATGCTCAGTGTGTTGTGTAAATGATACCCATCTCTAGGAGCATTGAAATGGTTTGACATACATGCTTTATCTTCATTCAGAGTCCTTGGGACCCTCTGGCTGGTGACGTTATCTGCTTTTTACAGAAGAGGCCAGTAAGGCCAGGGATGAGCTGGTTGACCTGCCCTGTGACCGAGCCCAAGATGAGGCAGAAGGAAAGGTGCCCAACTCTCCCAATTCTTTTTGAAGCCAAAATAAGTTTGCTTTAAGAACAAAGAATAAAGGGCTAGAAAGTGGACCTAACATGATTTTTTTTAAGTGGCATAGATTAAGAAACCATGAAAAGTAACAATAGTGTCAAACTTGAAAAACTGTCAATATATTAAAATGCTAACTGTGCAGCTCTTAAGCTGAGAGAATCCTGTGTTAAATCTCCAGGACCTTGAACCTCAAGTAGAATGTATCATGTTTCTGGTAAATTTTCAGGTCAGGGCCAGTAAAGGGAGCATGTTTTGAGAAACATCAATACTTCGTATGTGGTAACCTAGAGGAAATTATATCCATCATACATTTTAAAAGGAGTTTTCAACTCAACTGGAAAAAATATTTTACCACTATAATATGAAATAATTTTAATAAATTGTGTTTTGACATCTATCTAGGTACCACAATCATAAGTCCTAAAAGTTAGAAACATATTTTTGAAGGAATGCTACCACTCTGTGTTTTCCCTGGTCATATTCATTGTCTGATTAAAAGGCTGGCCTTGGTTTCTATATGTATCTAGTGGAATCATTTTTTTCCCTTAAAATGGAGAAAAATCAGTCCTGGCTGGTGTAGCTCAGTGGATTGGGTGCCGTTTGTGAACTAAAGGGTTGCTGGTTTGGTTCCTAGTCAGGGTACATGCCTGGGTTGCAGGCCAGATCCCCAGTACGGGGTGTGGTGAGAGGCAACCACACAATGATGTTTCTCTCCCTCTCTTTCTCCTTCCCCCCCTTCTCTTTAAAAGTAAATAAATAAAGTAAAAAAAATTTTTTTTCAAATGGAGGAAAATCAAAATGTTAGTTCCCAAAACAAATAGTTGAACTCTTTCCTCTAGCCCTTACTAATGATACAGGCTGTATCGTTGAATAAGGTTTCTAAACTTGACTCCTCTCTAAAGTGGGAAAGATAGCATTGACCTCCTAGGACTGTTTTGAGGATTAAATAATGTGCCAAGTGCATTCATCTGAGCTCTCTGAGAAGCAGATGGGATGGGATTAAATGGGCTAGGATAGCATTGGGGGGGATGCCCATGAAAGACAAGGGGGAAGGAGCCAGGATGACAAGGAGGGCCAGAGACTGCAAGCATGCAAGTCTGACTGTAAGGCAAAGGCAGGGGGAAGAGGGCTGGGAGAGCTTTCGACCTCAGTGCAGTCTAAGGAAAGCTCAGCGCAGCAGCCAGGCCCTGGGGCAGTAGCAATCCGTGTCATTGGAGGTCTGTGAGTAGCATGCTCATGGCTGCCGCAATATGGGCAGGTGCCTGCCACGCAGCAGGTACCCTGGTCCTGGTGCCTTGCTTTTTACATGGGTGTGGTCATGGCTCATTCTTCCATGGCTTCAGTTTAGTTTATTTTCTTAAACTATATATACTTCCATTTACTCCATTGAAAAAATCAAAGCCTCTAAGGTGCTACAAGAAGGATCAATCTGTGATGTGTACATTTCACGGGTGTTGGAATGAACAGCCATGTCTTCCCCACATTGGGCCCTAGGTGTTCCTGATTTGGTAGTTTCAAATGTGATTACAATGGTAGTAAAAATGAATTGTCTAAAAGATGAATCCAACTATATCTCTTGTTTTTCTCATTGTCTTAAGGCTAAATCTAACCTTTTAGCACAACATGAAAATCTCTCTGCTTGCTTTATGCATCTGATGACATCTGTTCTCACCCCGTTCATCTTTCTGCTCCATTGATAGTGTCGATGGTGCTCAGCATTGATGGGCTGACTCATGCCTACCCTCAGCCTTTCCCTTCTGCAACCACTCTCTGGGGGTGGTCAAGTGACATAGTTCCGGCCAGCATGACATCAGGGGAGACTACTGGGGTGAAACTTTTCTCTTTTCTAATTGAAAAAATAGAGCAGGGAAGCATTTAGTCCTTTGAACCTCCATTCTTCTTCCCTTTTGAAACCTGGAGAAGCAGCCATCCTCCTGCGTGAGGCAGCAAGCATGAGGGACAATCTGCACCGCAGGATGGTAATCACAGGCACTTCGAGAGCTCACATCCTTGAAAGCATTTACTGTGCAGTTGCACCAGCCCAGGGTGCCTCTTTTGAGACTTCTCACATTAATTTGATTAATATCTATTTATACTGTCAGGTTTTCTGTAACAAATGCAGGTTGACTATTTCACCATAGTCATATTTCACCTCAAAGCACTTAAGGCTTGGTGTTTGAATTGCTGGTTTTCCTGTCTAGACTAGACAAGGCAGTGAACTCTCTGGTGACTTTTTTCCTTCAGTTTAGTATGCTCAGCATTGAGCTCAGTCCTGGCATGTGGAAGGCCAAACCCCAGCTGTCCTCAGAAAATGAATACAACTCAGCTACACCATTAGGCTGAATTATTGAGCTGGTCTATAGGATGAGGATGTAATGTAGGCAGAGAAGATAGACTGGTTACCTGAGTATAAAAATAGCCAGGTGTTGAGTGTGTGACAGGGCTGAGAGTATGGGCAAAGTCCTGGAAGCTGGAAGGAGCATGCCATGCCCAAAGAAGTGGAAGAACTTTAGTGGGTAGAGTTGGAAGAAAACAGTGGCAAGTGATGAAGAGGAACAGGAAAAGAGGGGGAACTTGAAACTTCTGAGAAAAGAAAGTTTGGACCTTATTTAATGGGAAGTGGTAAAAACAGCCATTAAACACTTCTTGGAAACGTTCTCTCTGCCATTCTAAACCTGATCGTGGTTTATGTGGGTCGTTGAGGAGGGAGGTCTCATACCTTTATCCATCTCCCAGAAAAGCTTGGGGATAGGGTGGGATTTCCTTTCCAAATCTAGGACTATACTTAAGTCATAAGTACTAAGCATTCTACCTATGCAGTATAAAACACATCCTAAGGCTTTGGATAATGGACAACTTGGCGAAAAAGAAGTGATTCTTGCCTAGGTATTGGTCTCCTGGAGGTATACTTGTTTTTTTTTATTTTTTTTATTTTTTTTATCATGAAAATGGTTTTAAGGCATTTGCTCCCTTAAATTCTTTCTTTAAAAGTTGTCTGTAACAACTTCTTAATCTCGTCACCTTTTTCACCCATTCTGGGGTTGTAAAATACAGTATAAGGAATATAGCCAATAATATTAAAAAAAAAAAAACTATGTATGGTGCATAATGGTATGAGAGTTATTGGGATGATAACTGAGTTATGTAATGTCTAATCATTGGGGTGTATAGCTGAAGCTAATATTATGTATGTCAGCTGTAACTGAAAAATAAAAAAAAAATAACAAAATTGTCTGAAGTTAAAGGTAACCTTTATGTCACATACAATAGCTAATACACTTCAGTGTTACTTCTTCTGCAAACATCTCTTTTCTTTAAAATGTGTAGCAGTAGCGTCTGCACTAGGAGAGGTTGTAGTCACCATGTGCTCTGTATATTGAAAGCTAATATATACACAGCTTCAGTCAGGGCAAATCAATGAAGCAAGAAGCTTAGTAATTTGGATCTTCTCGTTGATAAGACTAATTCTAGGATGCAGCTTAATTCAACATAATGAACACAGCTCAGCTGCTTTGGTTTGGAAATGCTTTCTGGAAGAACAGAAATGAGGTCACATCAAGGACCTCAGTGGGAGGAAGGTAAATTGACTAGATAAACAGAAAGGCTTTTGAACCCTAAAATTCTATAATTGCTGAGAAGTAACCCATTCTGTAGTGGGTTTTTTTTTTTGTTTTTGTTTTTGTTTTTTTTGACTAATATGAAAGTTAATTCACTTTGTTTGGAAAACCTAAGGGGGGAAATGAAACAGAAAAGACAATGACCGGTCCTGACCTTAATAGACTAACACCATCTTACTTTCTAGTCCTATAATCTCTCACCATGAACATGTCTAGTCAACTCACTGTCATTTTAGTAAAATATGAATTTATATTTCCCAGCTTCTGTGTCTTAACACACACTCTCTACCTTCCCAGGCCCTTCAACATTCCATGTGCAATCTCCTATTGTGATCTAGCTAAGTCCTCATTTTTCCATGAAGTGTTTATTTGCTGGGGACTTCAGCAGAAAAGCATACTATTAACAATACCATTAATTATTTGTACTCTTCACGATAATCCTTATCATGAAGCAACTTATTATCATGATGGCCTATTTGTGGAGGCAGAAACTAAGTCTCCAAGAAGTTAAATGTCGATAAGTTGTAGACTTGCACCCAAGTCAGGATTTACGCTACAAATTTTATACTTCATCCTCTGTTACTTGTCTGTCTTTCCCCACAGAAGTGTACTAAGGCACTTAGTTATCCATTCAACGAATATTTCTGAGCCTCTACTAAATCCTGCTATAGCGTGTGTTTCTGTCATAGGAATTAGCACACACACAATTGTTACAGAGAAGAGTGATGCCAATACATATGGTGGTCACCCTGGTTTATCACCCACGTGACTAACACGGCTAATGCAACAAGCTGTGAGGGAAAGTGGCCCCGTGCCCAGGGCCCGTTTTCTGTGTTCTTTTTTTCTGACTCACTGTGGCTGTATGTTTTGTCCTGGAAGGATGTATTGTGTTCATCTTCATCTTTTTGCATTTTTACCTTGGCTCCAAGACTCAGATTTAACCTTTCCTTAAACCTACTTCCATTAAGATACCCACACCTTTCCTTTTTGTTTGTGAATTCAAGTCCTTGTGTATATTACAATTTTATTTACCTAGGGATTTGTGGAGTGTTTTAATTGTGCCAGTATTTTTTATTAAGATTGTTATTTTTGCCTGTGTTCCAATAACAAGGTAAACACATTTTGAATGGTCTGACCTGACCTATTTTTGTTCTGATTTTTAATTGCAGTTTTTCAGGGCATAAGGATTTCAATAATGCATGTACTGCATCTTTGCACAAATGCCTGTTTTTGCTGAGTAACTAATGAATATGCATGTGTGTATGTATGCTCCACAGTAAAATGTCTAACTTCCATATATCTTTACCTAAAATATTTATGTTACAAAAGTAAAAAAAAAAATGTTGGCTTTCAGTTGTTATAGCTAGAGATGGAAAAGCTACTACGTGCTAGGTACTTTATCATTGTGCCTAATTTCATAGCAAATGTAAATCTAGGCCTTTCTTATCCCCATTTGGCACAAAAGATTTTTTTATTCCTCCATGTTGTTTCCATTTGTTAAAAAGTTAAATGTAGAATTTCATATTTTAAAAATTATCTACCTACACCTGGAAACTAGGGCAGGGCGGATGCTGGCCAAAATGTTTAATTGTTTGCCTTCCTGTCAGACTCTCGAGTAAGTTTCATACTTTTTCACTCAGATGCAGTTCCTCCAACACTAACTCTTTTTACCCTAAACGTCTAATATTCAAAGATAAAAATATTAAAAATAACCAAATTATTTGTAAAGTATGAAGTATAGAGAGAGCATAACAAGCTTTGCATTCTCTCAGGACCCACAGGCATCTGTGCTTATGTTTATCAAGGGAAGCTGTGTTACTTAAAATGACGTTAGCCGTGATGGCAGATACACCTCTGACCCCCTCAAATCTCAGAGGCTTACTGTCAGACATGTTTATTTGTCCCTCACACGACAGCCCAACACGGTGCTCTCGGTCTGACAGCTCTTCTCCAAGCTTGATTTCAAAGCCCCCACCTCCTTCCACTTGGAAATCCTAGAATTTGCAGTGTCTGGATACCACGCTATCTTGTACGTCATCTTTAATACAGCCAACCAGAAGGAAAAAAGACCCTGGAGAGTTAAGAGGGAGCACTTTATGGAGACACCCCCACACGGCATACATGCTTGCTGCTTCGTGGTGCTGGCTAGAACTCCATCCTGTGGCTACTTCCAGCCACAAGGGATGGAGTCTGCATGCCCGTAAGGTGCAGGGACTGCATTTCGTGAGCAGCCGGCCAGTTCCTGCCACAGGGTGGACGTTAAGTTCTTTAACAACTCAAGCTTTACGTGTAAAACTATTGCTTCTAGCAGAATAAATTTCTCCACGGCAAGCTGTGATAAATGTTATGACTTTAGATTTTATTTTATAGCACCTCTGTTCCATTCCTTCTAAATTGCCTTACTGCGTTTCATTATGGGCACTAATGACAAATTAAGCTGGACTGCTTAATAATTAAAAGTATCGCTAGGATAAAACCATATTTCCTCTTGGTGCAAATCTATGTGGCTTTGTTCACAGCTGCAATATTCCGGGGAAGAGAATTAGAATTCTTTAGAAATGAACAGACCTCTCAGTAAGTGACATTGACAGGCTTGCTTGGTTCAATTGTAAAAGAAAAAAAATTTGTGCAAAATACAAAGGGGAGCTTCTTACCAAGATAAACTGAAAATGAGTGGTAAGAACTTTTAAGAATGACTTTGGGAATGCTAGCCCTTGAATGAGCTGACATGTCTGAAAGAAAACTCTAGAATGCATATTTGGAGAAAGATGGAGGAAAAATAGTCCCATGCATTGGAATCAAGCATAAGTGTCACCCACTGTCAGAGAGTCACCTAGGTTTTATTTTTTGGTTTTGCCTTACTGTAGTATCAACTTAACACTGTAAAAATTAAAATAAACTTCCATCCTAGGGATCCTTCATGGATGGCATCAGAGGATTGATGAATGTATCAAATTAAGGATTAGAATGTGTGTCTTTGGAGAATATTTTGAAAAATAGTCCATAGCTTTCATTAGATTGTCAAAGCATCCTTGGATAGTCACCTAAAAGGCTTGCACCCTGCTGATGTAAGAAGACTTGAATCTTAAGATTGGTAGAAACAGAGCATGTGGTGGCTTTAAAGAAATTCAAGTCTCCAGGCATAGAAGATGACATTATAGAAAACTAAAAAGCGTGAATGTGGTACCTCACAACCATTTTGAGTAAGATTTACTCATGTGAATATTCATCAAATATTATTTGAATGCGTTTTTCATGCTGCATACTATGCTTAAATATTCTAATGGGTGAGGGGAGATGAGGCAGAGAGGAAATGTGACTCCGTAGTCTTGTCTAAGAGGTCAGGTGCCCCCACAAACACCCAGGGTTCAAAGCCCACTTCTTCAGTGTATTGTCCAGTGTCTTGGATGAGATAGGGAACCACTCCATACCTCGATGTGTTCTTCTAGAACAGAAAAATTCATGTACGTATTTCTTTGTATTCTAAAAAGTAAATCATACATATAATATTTAATAGGATACCCAATATGCAGTAAAATCTCAATAAGTGGTAAGTAATATTTAGCGTCTTTACATATTATATCTGTCAAGTGTAAGATGAATTAGTCTCACTATGGGTGGCCCTGTGGGGAGGATGGAAACAGTTATAGTTCAGCTTAATGTAGAGAATCTTCTAATAATTCTGGAAATGGATGAAAACAGAACCAGGGCACAGGGCAGTGAGCTCTACCACTGGGAGTATTTAAACAGAAGAAGCCACTGTCTCAACTCCAGCAAGAGATGGGAAGATAGTCAAGAAAATTATTTTATTCCGGTATGACATCTTTTAAGAAAACTTGATCCATGAATATCTACTGTGACAATACATGCATAAGGTGGTTATTCTCTAGTTAACAGAGGGTTTTCCCACTGGTATTTACTTCAATGGACAGACAACTCTGCAGGGAGACAGCAAATTATGAAGTGATGTTTTCATAATTTTTTTTAGTCAGAGATCATCTAGAGTAGTGAATCCAGAAACACAATTAATACACGCCTCTTAACACAAGGCCAGAGAGAAAAATACAGTTCTAGTAAGAATTTATGCAGTTCTTTCTAGAACAGCAAGGTTAAAACTAAATGAAGTACTGTATTAGGAAATATTATTTACAAAAAGTGGCTTCATTTTTGTGCCTACCACAATTGGTGGACAGCAATATGTCAGGAATTTCTTTTGTTGAAATAAAATCATATTTTAAAGTAAAATGATGTACAATCTGAGTCTAGTGAACAGTCAACATAAAACCAAGCCTGTGATTAACATTGGTCCTCGGGTTGTCATATTTTTAACTGTTTTAGAGACGTATCAGGATCAATCTTAATGATTGGCTCAGTGGCTGTAAATTGATACATAAGCCTAGAAGCAACATAAGAGAACAATGGATGTCTAGTCTAAAACAGCCCTCCAGCCCTACCCACTGATGTTCTGGGGCTTCTCAGTGTGTCTTAGGAATAGAATAATTTATTGTGGAAATGAAGTCAGCTTTGTAAAGCTCTTTGTAATGCTAGTTTGTCTGTTTTATGCAACGGGAGATACGCTCAAGTCAACCAGATGTGGAAGGTGGCTACAGCCACCGGGGGATAGATGGGCCCACTCAGGACAGCGCCAACCACACAGGCAATCATGTAGTTCATGATGATCATCACACAATGTTATGAAGAGAAAGGATCTGAGATACCACCATCCCAAGTCCTATATCTCTCCATCCCCAATGTGTTATAGCTAAAGCATCTGAAGCACAGAATGGTTGAATGATCTGAATACCTTAGTGGCAAAGGAAAGACCCTTTCAAGCTCAGATATCTTCACCAGTAACATTTTCCAGAGCCTTCTTGTGGTATCTCAGTGATGGGCAGTGTCTTGGACTACTAGAATATTGCCACTCACTGAAGCTTTGAGGCTTTGGAAGGTTGGGAGATGATGCTACTGAATTATTGGAGGCATGGCGGAACTGATGCGATGCCTTCTCAGATGGGCCTCACCCTGCTCATGGGAAGAAGCAAGTAAACTTTCTGGATTTGGCACATAGAACATCTTATGCCAATTATATGTAAGATATAATTGGATGGAATGATGTGTTAATCTCAGCACTAACAGAGATACTACTAGCCTGTCCTAACCACACACATGTTACAAATGTACTTGACTGCTATCAGTTTCTATGACACTTTAGATTTGTTGTCTCATTTACTAAAGTGGATCTAATACTTTGGCTTTGCTTGGAAGACCCAGCTACCATATTGCTTGGCTTTAAGAAGCTGGTTTGAAAGCTAGAAGTGGCCATTTAAAACTCCACACTTAGTAATGCAAAAAAAAAAAAAAAAAAAAACTTTCCATAAGAGGTATTTCTGAAGCACTCATTCTGTTGGCTTTGGATGAGATGCTAAAGTTGAAATAAACAAGGATAAACCATTTTGAAAGAAAGACTCCAGACTGGCGGTAACCAGAGGGAAGGTGGGAGGGGATAATGTGGGGAAAAGGGGGAAGGGTTGCCAGGAACATGTATAAAGGGCACATGGACAAAACCAAAGGTGGGTAGGATCAAGGGTGGGAAATGGGGATGGCTGGGGTGGGAGGGAAGTGGTGGGGGGGAAATGGAGACAACTGTCCTTGAACAATAATAAAAAATGTGAAAAAAATAAATAAACTACAAAATTTTAAAAAGGTCCCAGACCCATACTACCCAATAGAAATGTGATATAAGTCAAATATGTGATTTTTAAATTTTCTAATAGTACCATTGAGAGTAAAGATACTGGTGAAATTCATTTAAAAATTTTTAGTTAACTTTGTATATCCAAAAATATTTTAACATGTAATCAATGTTAAAAATTGATTGGTACGTTTTACCTTTTTGGTGCTGCCTTTAAAATGCAGTGTGCATTTTACATTTACAACACCTCTCAGCTCTGAGGAGCCGCGTCCCCCCGGCTCCATAGCCAGAGTGGCTGGTGGCTGTCGTAAAGGACATGGCAGCTCTAGACTGAAGGACATCATTCCTCAGATTCTGGGAATCACGTCTGAGGCCGTTGGAGCCATTTCAGGCTGAAGAGTCAATGTCCAAATTTTGTTTCATGAGGGAGCTTCTTAAGCCTCTCAGAATGGGAAAAACATTTTCAGGTGTGAGGTATGTATTTGTCATGCAGCACTGCGTGATATGTGACTTTGGATCTGCTCCAGCAGACACGTGAGATCAGATGTCTTTCTCAGCCATGGCAAGCTCACCAAACAGTATTTCTCTGGAAATGTAATCAGTTGACCTGGGTCTGTACCAACGCAGGTGATGAAGAAAAGCATTAAATTGAATGATCAATTTGTAGAGACGTCATCCAATAGAAGGAATAGGATTTTGAAGCCAAGAAATGAAGCGTTGATTACGAAGCTGGCAAGGGAAGCCCTAGTGCCTCAAGGGAGAGGCTGAACAGAAGCAGGCTCCAGGAGGATGTGGGGGAGAAGAGGGTGTGGGTGAGGCTGGAGCCGTGTTACAGCAGTTTGGGAAACAGAAAGCACTCAGAAGCTTTAAGGAGGTTTGTTGATTCTAGTGGATGTGGAGAATTAATAATAATAATAAAAAGTTGGCCTGTCAATATCAGTTTACTTCTGTGCAATGAGAACACAAGCAGAGATGTCCGTTTTTATGTCTGAGCCAAAGAAAAGTTTCCCAGAAGGCAGTGGACGCAGTGAACAGGAGAGCCCTCTTTATGATTTGGAAGGTAGTATAGTTTTCACCTCCACTCCAGTTGTGGGTGCAGAGAAGAGAGGAAGGAAAGTTGGAAAGAATCCTAAGGACCATCAACCTGTTCCTCTTCCACCCCTAATGTATCCAAGGCCTTGTAGAAAGACAGGGGAAGAGTAGGACAGATCTAGTATTGTGTCTCTTGATCAGTGATGTTTTATTCCAGGGCTCGTTGTGCTGAATCTTGGCGTCCCTTAGGACACCGGAGGAGAAGATCCTGGTCTCCTGTTTGTAAAACGGATGGCTGGATCATTACATTACCCACTCCCTCTAGACATATTGTAGGATGATTCTTTTACCTTCTGTGACACCCATAATGTCTGATGTGAGTAATACACACTCCAGGAGAGGGGTGTTTCCCAGAAGGTGTGCTGGTGGTGATGTGGAGCAGCTGGAAATTTCCTGTGTTGCTGACGGGAGTGTAAAATGGTACAATGACTCAGGAAAGAAGTCTTATACTTTCTCATAAAATTAAATATCCATCTATTTTATGACCCGCCAGTTTCATTTCTGTTTACTGTCCAAAAAAAAAAAACTTTACAAGAAGGCAGATAGCAGGGGTTTTTTACTACTCCAAAATGAGAAACAGCCCGCATGTCTGTCAACAGGCGAATGCACGAAGTACAGCCATACAATGAAGCGCTGTGCAGCAGCGTGCAAAATGTCAGTAATACTTGGAGTGAGAGAAGCATTACACAAGAGTGCATGTGAATGAAGTGTACATACTATATAATTCCATGTGTATGAAGTTAAAAAAGAGGCAGAATCAACTTGGTTAAAAAAACCAGAACAATGGGTGGCAGAGTTGGGAATTGACTGGAAAAGTTCATAAGGAAAATTTGGAGGTGATAAATCTTTTATATCTTGATAGAATTTGAGCTGAAGCAGTAGGTGAATTTTTTGAAATGTGAGAATGAGTATGTGAATTTTTCGAATGTGTAGCTAAAATTCATGCATTTCACAGTTTGTCAATGTTACCCTAAAAATAAAATGGAATTGAAAACCATTTTGAACTCCAACAAGAGACATTTAAATTTACTCTGAAATGCACCAAAAAGGTGAACTGATAGATGGCTACATAGGTGGATAAGTATGTGGTAAAGTGAATGCAATGTGAAAATGTTAACAATTATAGAATCTCTGTGATAGATGTACGGGTGTTCACTCTAAAGTTTTATTAGCTTTTCTGTATTTTGAAAAATTTCATGAAGTCTTGTGAGAAGAGGAAAGTGAAGTTATTTGTGAATTCTGATACATTCATGGAAACAAATTTCTTTAGGCTCCTTACCCCATACCATACACAAAAATTAATTCAAAATGGATTGCAATCCTAACTATAAGAACTAACACTATAAACCTTGTGGAAAGGTAACATTTAATGACCTTGGGTTAGCCAGTAGTTTAAATATGACACCAAAAGTATTCACAGAAAAAAAGGTTGTTAAATTAATTGTTGAATTAATAAATTCAATAATATTTAAAACTTTTACACTTCAAAAAATTAAGTGAAGAGAACAGATTAGAAATTGAGAACAGGCTGGCAGTCACCAGAGGAGAGAGGGGAGGGAATTTCAGGGGAAAAGGGGAAGGGTTTGCAACAAGTATGAAAGACACATGGACAAGAACTAGGGGGGGTGGAAATGGGAGGGAGGTGGGGAGGGTTGGGGCAGTGGGCTGGGATGGGAGTAAAAGACAGATAACTGTACAAGAACAACGATTAAAATAAAGAAATAAAAAATAATTTAAAAAGGGGTTTTCACAAGGAAAAAAAAAGAAGAAAGTATTACCTTGCAACTCAATAATGAGACATCCCAATTTTATATGGGCAAAGGATTTGAATAATCTCTTTGCTGAAGATGTCCACAAAATCACATTCAATGTCATTCCTCTTTAGGGAAAACCAAAATCCTATCTCACATCCACCAGAACTGTTACAATCAAAAAGAAAGCAAGTAGTGTTGAGGAACGGATAATCTGGAACTCTCATTCACCGCTGATGGGAAAGTTAGAGGTTGCAGCTACTTTGGGAAAGTCTGGCATTTTTCCAAAATGCTAACTTTAAATTGACCTTGCAGTCCAACAAATCTGCACATGGGATGTTACGCAAGATAAATGAAACCATAGGTCCATCTAAGGACTTTGAAAGGGAATGCTCTGAGTAGCGCTATTTTTTAAAGATTTTATTTATTTTTGTCTCGATGGGAAGGGAGAGATAAAGAGAGGGGGAGAACATTAACACGTGGTTGCCTCTTGTGTGCCCCAAAACTGGGGACCTAGTCTGCAACCCAGGCATGTGACCTAGACTGGAATCGAACCAGAGACCCTTTGATTCTCAGGCCAGCACTCAACCACTGAACCACACGAGCCAGGGCAGTAGCATTCTTAATAGGAGCAAACATGAGAAACCATTCTAATGTCTAAAAGATGAAAGGCTAAACAAATGTGGATATGATTCATCAATGAAAAGGAATAAACTAATACATGCTATGGCCTTGTTGAGTCTCAAAAACATTTTCTAAGTGAAGGAGGCCAGATACCCAAAGACCTCATATTGTAAGTTATCATTTATATGAAATACCTAGAAAAGGCAAATCTACAGAGACAGAAAATAGGTAAATGGCTTCCTAGGAAGGAACAGATATTGCTGCAAATGACCAAGAGGAGTCTTTTGGGAGTGATGAAAATGTCCTAAAGTTGAATTGTGGCTATAGTTGTACACTTCTTTAATTTCACTAAAAATCACTGAATTGTACACTTGGAACTGGTGAATAAGCTGTTAACAATAGCATGAGAAACTTAAAGATGGATAGAACTTACCAGGATGTCTCTCAATGCTTTGATAGTAGAGTTTTGAGGCTTTTGAGAGTGGAATCTCTGTGTGATTTTCTTCATCCTTCCTATGTGAATTCTATGCGTTAACGTCTTTATGATTTACTTTACTCCTCTATAAAATAGGAATAACAATAGCATCTACCTCATATTAATGCTACAAAAATTAAATTGAATACACAGTACTTTAGCACAGCATTTAGCACATTGATAGCTTAATAAATGTCAACTCTTACTACTATCATAATGATGATTGAGGGGAATTGGCCATAAATTCACTGTTTCTTTTTTGGTTCAAGAATCTTAATCACAAATAAATGTATTTGCCCCCAAGGTTTGGTTTTGGGTTTTGTAGATCTTCCCAAAAGAGCCTGAGATGCTATACATTTCTAGTTTGTTATCTTCTAATCTTATTTTACCTCCCTCTTGGCCATGGTGCCTTTAATTTCTTCTCCTCAGACTTTTTAGTGCTCTCTCTAGCAGCTTCCAATTCCTCCTCATTTGCAGCATCCTGTGGCGCTGCTTAACTCTGTGATCAGCTTCCATGCAACTGTGTATAAAAGTCCAAAATAGCTAAATGAGGATCTGAGGTCTTCCTTTACAAAGTAAAAGGCTTGAGGTTTTAACAGGCTGATTTTGTGATGACTTTGTTAGACACTCATATGCTTGTCTTTTGTAATGTAATTTTTGGTTGACATGAGTGGAGAGAGCATTCTCAGCTGAGAAAAATAACAGGGTATTATTAAACTTTGTTGGGGGTCGGTGGGTCTGGTGAGAGGGTAAGGGTTAAATTTCTGTTCACAGACATTGGGAGAATGCCAGTCATACAAAGTGAAGAGACTGAATTTAAGATTATTTGAAAATAAAAAGCAGTTTTATTACTCTTCAAGAATGCTAACAATGTGAACTAGCTGTTAACCAAGTGTTTTCATGAAGAGGTCCTGCTGGGACTTCTTTTAATTTGGCAATTAGCAGCACCATTTACATACAAATACAGAATATGCTGAAGCCCTTAAACAGTCCATTCACACCCCAAATTAAGGTTAATATCTGAAAGAAATCTTATTAATCCCATTAATTTGTGAATATATAATACAACAATAGACTTACAACCAGCTCAAGAAGCATAATCACAGACTTAAAATTGGAAAAGGCGGAATCAGCACATGTAAATATTGTATCAAAAATGGTAATCTTTCCTATACCATTGTCACCTCTGACTTCCCAGGTACCTCTTAAACATTTCAGCTTCAGCTGTTAGTTTCCATGACCTTATCAACTCATATATCTCAGGTTCCTCATTTTCCCAGATAAAGAACTAAGAAGGTGGGACAACCTTGGGCAAGGTCACAACAGTAGAGACCCCTGCACTGGGCTAACTCTTCTTTCCCGACTCCCAATTCTGTTTTCGTCCCAAAACGTTGTGTTGAGTTCTGTATCTGGTTATGCCACAGCCTGTTTGTGTTCTGTGTTTAGCTCCGAAGGTCATAAACTCCTCCAGGGAGCCAAGTTTCACCCGTGGCTCAGCTTTTATCAGCTACCATTAGTCTTGCTCACCTTTGGCAATTGTGGTTTAATGGGGTGCTGCATTTATAGGGCATCCCCCAAGAAGTAGAGTGAGACAGTCAGTCCTGCTTAGGTGAAAGGGTTTGAATGGCAAGTCAAAGTCCCCTTCACTCCAAATTATTAGCTCTCTTAAACCTTCTGTAGCATTACTGCCCCTCCTGTGGCCTCTAATTCCCACTATTACAGCCGTGCCTGTAGGTCAGGTGCCTACAAAACCCCAGCAGGTGAAAATGGGTCAAGATGCCCCTGCCTGCTCCCTCGGGAGCTGTTACTACTCAGCTCTAGCTAAGCGCTGTTAGTGTGTGGCCTGATGGCCGGATTGCTCTATTTTTGAAAAGAAATGGTAAACCCAGATTTCCATATAAAGTCTCCCAATTAGTAAATGCTGGAAGAGAATTCCTAAATATTTAAAAACTGAGTATTCCTAGCAATTTTTCAACCTAGCCAGAGCCACTGTAGCTCATTGAGGCTGTTTGTGACTTCTACACTGCATTCATTATTTCATTCCATTCATATATCCTATTGTATATTTAGCACTGTGTTACGTATTTTTACTGTAGAGCTAATAAAAAACGATGCCGACTTCCCTGGTGTAATAAACTTCTCTGCTCCCTGAAGCTGGGAGTCACCGGAAGTCTGCACCAGCCTTCTCTCTCTTCTTTCCACTTCACACACGTTCAGCCCTGCGCCAGACTCTGCAGCACATGCTGTCTTTGGATGGATGAGAATGAAGCACTGCTGTGACCTTGCATCAACACAGTCAACTCTGGCATGGCCGACCAGGTGCCCATGTTTACTAGCTCTTCAGCTCATCCTTTGTTCCTCTGTCTTCCTCATGCTGGCACTCTCTCAATGAGGAGGCCCCTGAAGCTCTCACTTCTAAACCCTTGGGTTCAGGAGTCGCAGCTGAACCTTTAGTTCTGCAAGCTGTGATGCTAGAAGCTAAGTCAAGTTAATTTTGCTAAGGTGCCATTTCCTCACGTAAAATGAGAATACGGCCACCTTCTTTGTTACAGGAGAGTGTTTTCTGAAAGAACTTCTGCGTCATATATATTAAGAACATAGGTTCTAACATTCAACAACCTTGGTTCAAATCCTGGTTCTGCCATTGCTATCTCTGTAAACCTGTGAAATGAAGATGCATAGGGTTCAATGAAATAGTTTGCTAAGTGCTTAGCACAATGGATTCTACATTAGGGGAGACAATGTTGATGATGTTGGCAATTTTTGGATTTTCTGCTAATTTATCCTTTATCTGCAGAGAACAGGTTATAATGAAAGCTAACTTGTATTAGTCACTTATGGTTTTCTAGGCACTGTGTTGGCATCATTAAATCATTCAGTCCTCACATCAAGTCTATGCTGTAGGTGTTTATAGGAGGTATTCACAATTCCCATTTCACAGATGAGAAAACTGAGTTTTATACCAATTAAATATTTTGTTCAGTCACAAATGGTGTGGAAGAGCCTGGATATACAAATAGGGAGTACACCTCCAAATCTACTGCATGAGGCTGTCTCATGGATGTACAAAGAGAAAATGTATAGGAAGTGGGACACATTTGGGTCTGAAATATAGAGACTTGCATTCAAAATGGAAAGACTAACTGCTCATTGCTACAGCTGGCTACTTCCAGCTCTGTTGCAAATCTCCTCCTGAAAGGGTGTAGGGAGGGGGATGCCTCAGGGTATAAACCCTTAGGGACTCCATGGTCATGATGCCCAGGGATAATGAAATCCTGGGACAACATGAGAAGAATAAATGTATCAGAAAAATAATTGGGTAATTATAAATAAAAAAGGTAACCAACAAAGACTATATTTTTCTTTGTTCTTGGATTTTTTTATTTATATCCTGCCAACTTCCAAAATGATTTGTGGCAGGTTACAACAAAAGACACACAAACAATAGAAATGTTCAGACAAGGATAAAAGGTCAAGAGACTGGGTATTTGAGCTATTCATTTAGCACATTATTTTCCCAGATGGGAACTCTACTATGAAACTGAACTAAGATCAGAAGGGTGCTTCATAAATATATAGGTTAATTCTAGCAATATATTTGAAGTGCTAAGATAGCAAACCTCTCCTTATTTCACTATAATGGCCCAGCTTAATTTGTCACCTTTTTTTCCTCCTTTTAAAGCATCACTGAGACTTTAAGATACTCATTGTGAATTAATTTGGGATTTGGCATAATAACACTAATCATGCTAAAAGAATTCATTTGACAGTAATGCAGTATAATTAGTGATGTACTAAATCCATTGAGATCTACCAATAATTATAGAATCGTTACTTTAAAACCTTATATAGGCATTCCTTTTTTCTTCTTTTTTTTTCTATTTTGAATCTGCAGCAATGTAGAGGCAAGGTTTCAGCTCCAACAATTTGCTTTTTGAAATATTGGGCAAAGGTATGAAGATAAACCCTAGTAGACTGAACACTAACTTTTGAGGTCCTTTGCTTAGGGCAAGGCATAAGAATTGGCATAAAGAAGACTACTTAATTCTGAAGATAGGTGGCCAAATTATGTGGAATTATTGGGCTGACTTCAGAAAATAATATGGGATTAAACAGACCTCAAGTTTCTTACCTTATGAAGCTTAAAGACTGGCAGAGGGCAAGGGGATACCTAGAAATTCCTATTTCTAGATTGTGGTAAATGTTTAATCTTTCTTAAAAGTACTAATAGTCAACTTGGAGTGGGAATAGGTAAGTAGGGTGGTGTCTGTGGTTATGGATAGTAAAAATTTTCAACAGAATGAGATCTTAAAAATCCACAGGTTACATCACACATTTTACATAATAAACGAGGCCCACTGAGGTTGTATGGCTGGTTCAAGTGCACAGTCTGGTGACTCAGCCAGGTCTGTACTCCAGCTCTCTGTACCCAGTAACCGTAGTATTCTGGCCGTAGGTGTTTGATTGCTGTAAGAGTTAAGAATCAGCCTTTCTCAGGTGCTAGAGAAGTAAGCCCCAATATCCTAAAGCACCCTTTGCATCTAGAATAGTAGTAATCATGCACTATCCTTGAGGAAATTGTAAAAACAGTCATTCGCATGATACTGTGGATGAGGAAGCCTTAGATTCTAGAGCGATCTAATAGAACTTTATGTGATAATGGGAATGTTCTCTATCTGCACTGTCCAATACAGTAGCCACTGGCCATATATGGCTAGTAAACATTAGAAATGTGGCTAGCATGACTCAGGAAGTGAATTTTTAATTTAAATTAATTTTAATTTGAAATACATGTGACTGGTTTCTATCACACTGGGCAGCAAAGTGCCAAATACTTTTTTCAGTCAGTACATAAAGCCACATAATGACCATGTGTTGTTAAGGATAATAGACTATTGCACTTGAATATATCAATGTTTTAGTCCCTATTCTGTATTTTGAGAAGAGCAGAGCATTGTCCTTTATAGGATGTGATTTATAGGGACTAGATTCAAAATCTACCTCTAGGGACTGGGTCCAATTTAGGTCAGTGTCTTAACTTCTTGCAGAATAATATCCTGACCCTATAGAAATTAGATGAAAAGTAAAAGAGTTAATAGACTACTTAGGACAGTGTCTGGCACATGCAAAATGCTGATGATGGTGAACATTGCTCTTTGATTTCTGCAATTCAGATATGGTTTTTCAAGCTTTAAAAAAAACCATGACATTTACTTGCACAGATGATTGAAGCGCTGAAGGGAGGGCAGAGTGACAGCACTTGGCTCCGGCAGCAAGGAGTATTTTATCCCTGAAATTGCTCAAACTTGCCCAAGCACAGAGATCATAAAATGCAGACAGATTTTATTTCAGTATTTTCAAAAATTATTCACATTATCTACAGACAATGCCACCCCTTATCACCAGTTTCTGGACTGAACACTACCATGGTCCCCTGTTCCCTTGACTCAGTGTCCTCTTGGCACGGACGAGTCCATAATAAGAAAGGTCTAATCCTGTGCCGCTCACCTTTATTTCCCCGGCCTCTGATATGTACTAATTAGTGAAACAGAAAGTATAACCCTACAACCTTACACTCTACCTGGCATACCCAAAGCTCTCAAATACTTAACTGAATACAGAAAACATGACAGGTTCCACTTACCTATAACGGGTGATGGACTATTAATATATTGCCATATTTGTTTTAGATAGGTCCTTTTAAAACAAATCTCATGATGGTATATAGATTTGAAAGCCCCCTCCACTCTTTTGGGAATGCAGCCAGTTATCAGTAAAGAGATATGTCTTGACATTTCCATGTACTAGGGGATCCCTGTAATGTTGTCTTTGAATGAAGAGGGTGAGACAAAAGCAGGAGACATTAGGAATTAGGTGGATAGAGAAGGGTAGTAGTAACAATGAGGCAGATTACAGTGAAGGGCACATGAAATTGAAGACCAGCTTTGGCGTATAGTTTATCCTAAGTTGTGGGAACCAAACCTTTGTGTCACAGCAACTAATTGATTCTCTATAACTTTGCTATATTCTGTGGTGCCTTGAATGCAAATGACAAAGTCCTTACCTTTAAGTACATGTTTAACTAGAGAGACAGTACTGATGCACAAATACATCTGAATTGAGAAATGGAGCAATTATGTGCGGATGGTGTTAAAATATCACTGGAAATGTGAGTGAGTCACTAGGGCTTGGTGGCTTATGATACAGCTGTTAAACAAGAAGGATGAGTGAGTGGTGATGGCTTCGAAAGTGTTTGCATCCGATTGAGAATATGGCGTTGCCAAGGAAAGACAGGAAGCTTAAGGGCTATCTTTGTGGTAAGAATGAGGAGTTTGGTTTTAAGTAGAGCAGGGTGGGTAAGACAACAGGGCAAGCATAGTGAATATATAGTGTGCTCTTGAAAATCAAAGCCCCTGTGTGCTTTTTCTAGGCTGCTCTAAGAACAAATTATACTGTTCAAATAGTTGTATCTTTACATCAGAATAAATTACCCAAATGAGGCTTAATATGATACTCCCATCACTACCCTATTCTCAAACTAAATGTTTGGCTTAAGAAATTAAGTGAAAAGGCCAGTCTTAATGTTTTCTTGCCATAATTCAGCTGGACTTCTAAACAACAGCCATTGGAGGTTGATTTCATCAATGTACAGAGTACACATGAGACTCTTAAAGATGAGATGAATGGACTCCAGTCATGTTTTTATTATGACCGTAACAGGGTAGATTGATCCAGTAAGGTTGTTACTCTACCCTCGTCCTCAAATCACACTTTTCTTGCAGAATCCTTTGGTTCTTATAACACCAAATCAAATACTTCATCTGATACCTATGATATTTTATTAGACTCTTGGATCTGTACAGAAAAAAATCGAAACCTATAAATTTCCATGAAGAAACTTAATTATCATTCAATTTATTTGTGTTTGAATCACTTGTTCTTCATTCTTCAATTGAGTCCCTGAGTATGTACAACGTGAGACAAAAGTAGACTTACAGTTGTTCATATGGGAAATAATACAATAACTAATAAATAGTAAGACAAGAATAAACTCTGTGTTTTATGTACTCACAGCTGTAAACCTACTTTTGCCCCACCCTACATATACTCCATTAACACTAAATAATAATTTAAAAAAATGCAAATAGTAGACCTGTTTTTATGGGAGGCAATCCTGCAGCCTACTTGGCTTCTACATGGCCATGGGATGCAGTGACCATGACCTTCATGTTCGGTTAGGGATGTGTTAGGTTGAAGGCTCTATGTAAAATCTGCTGATTCATTAGGTCTTAAACACTTGAGTGTCTGCAGTAGTTCTGATAAGAGCTGAAGACCTATGGCCAGAAGCATGCAAAGGAACCTATAGCTTTGAAAGTATCTGTAACCGAAAACCATTTCCTTCCTGAACACAAAGAAATACTGTTACCCGTGATTGATCTGTATATCATGATATAGACTCATCAACCTCCTTTTCCCCCCTCAGCATATTCTAATCTTGTTAAAGTTTATTTTTTAAGATGTTAAGGCTGATTTTGGTATGCACTTGAATGAGTATGAGTAGGTGCTAGAAATTTTGCATGTTTTTAATACACACTAATGTCAGCCTGCAGAGAATAAGATAAAATGTGCTCTGCTCTGCAGCGGAAGTGACAAACACACCTAAATGGTCATTTTGTTTTCTGTAATCTAGGTGTATTCCCAAACCAAATCTTCACCACCTTTGTACAAAATTATTGTGTTACCGTTGGGTCAAATGGGCAAAGTCGAGACCCAGGGCATTACAAATGTTTTTGAACAGAGCATGCTCAGTCAAAGTTCATCTTTACTGACAAGAGAAAAACAATTTGCAAAAGCAAAACTCACCTCATGGTAGAATTTTGAAGTTCAAGTGGGTCTGTGCTATTGGAAGTCAGTGGATAAGGAAGAGTCCATGTCAATAGTCAGTATTCCCATTGCGTATGCCATGCCATAAATGAAGGGGTTCATTTACTTCTTGCCTTATCCCTGGTCTTAGTAGACAGGAAATGAAAGATCAAATGCTTTTTGTACCAAAAGTATGATCCATTTATTACATGCCTGAAATAGAGTCCATAACTGTACTAAAGCATAACCCATCTGTTAAGTAACTACACCTCAACTTTCAATGCACCATTAAATATGGTGATAAAAAGACCTGAGGGCTACAGATAGTTCTTTAACTCTTGAAATTAATTCTTTACTTAAAATAATCTTTTTTCAATTTTAAAGAATGTTTCTTTTAATTAAATGATTATTTCCTTTGTTCCCTATAGGCTTAACCATTTTTAATTTAGACTCACTCTTTGAAAATTCTTGTTTCTGGTTTTTTCAGAGCTAAGATTCTTTTTCAGCAAAAACAGTTATCTCACTATCTGTTCATGCTTTTCAAGGTCTTTTTCAAAGCCTGCTAAGGTCTACCTGTCCCTCTACCAATAGAGAGAGCTGTGGTTAATTCAGATTCTCAGCCCCCACGTTCTCGCTCAGATTTCCTCCACTTACAGGAATGCTTTTTCTTCTTTAGAGATTCTCTCTTCTTTGATTTTTTAGACCCCATGCATTAGTCTGATAAGCCATAATTATTTTGTATTAGTCATTCCTAGAAATTGAGTTGGTTTTAGAAATCAGCTATGTATTCAGATTACAACAAACCTTGAAACAGAAAAAAATAATCTTACCACCCAGAAAGGATCGCTATTCATACGCTGATCATGTTTTCTCCTAGTCTTTAAATGAATGCATTGAAATGCTTATTTTGTTTAGAAAAAGGGCTTTTGAATGACATGATATAAAAGCAATGTAAATATTTTTCAACTACTACCTTGCCAAATTTATAAGATTCTTTGAAAATAAGATTTAGTTCAATTAGAGAACACTAATATAAATAAAAAGTATTTTCAAATATTTCAAGGGAAGATGGAGTGAGGACAAGAAGTTACCAATGGGACCCTCTAAGAGATAAACCCGGGTACTAGCCTTACTTAATATTCTAATAAATTATTTGGAAGTTAGAGTAATAGTGAAATTGTTGCATTTGTACATTATATAAGCTATTCTTATGGATACATTATAGGAAGATCTCACCATGCTCTGAGAGTGAGCAGAAAGATGACTGATCTTCAGTAAAAATGCATTTTAGGGGAAAATGTCAGGAGTCATAGTTTATAATATGATGGTTTGGAGCTCACACAAAAAACATGGAAGAGCAATTTTATTCTGCTGTTGAATATATGGCCTTAGGCAGAAAAGCCAACAAAACGCTGGTCATCATTCATTCATTAAACAAGTAATTCTTTAATCTTCTTACATAATTATAAAATTACAAACATCGTGATAGATTCTGAAAATGTAGGATTAAAATAAACACAGTAATTTATGGGTCATACCTAACAGCTACATTGCTAAACTCTTATTCGCTCATTCTCCCCTTTTTATGCCATTTCCAAGGTCTGGTTCTGAGCACTTCCGGAGGGAAACGAACTTCCACGCTCCATGTGCTCCCAATACCTCTGTTGTCAGTGTGGCCCCGCTGTCACACCTGGGCAGCGAGGCTGCGTGCACCGGTGCTTCTTCTACAGACTGGCTTCTTAGGAAACGTTTTCTTAATTCATTACGGAAATGGTAATTGTGAAGATGTAACTATGAAGAATGCTTCCTAATTATGAAAATAATGTGTAGCTTATTATAGTATGCTGTTCTTAAGTCTTTCTGTTCTCATTGTTAATAATGATCTGGAACAATACGAGAGTTCAAACAATTAAATTCTGGATATTTTTAGAGAGCACTATTGACAACATTCTGGAATCCATCTTGGTAATAGAATATTTTAATTTGGATGGGAAATAACAATGAGGAAGGTTTTTTTTTTTTCTCTTTTTTTATAGGTCATAATGTCAAAGAACATTCTAACACACACTGAAACCAGAAACCGGTCTATTAAAATAGAATTAATGGCAAGAGGAAGTATAAGGTAAAATTATAACACAAAAGCTGTCTGAATTTAGGTGGAGTGCAGAGAACTGTCCTTGGAGAGCCATGTGCTAGGGGGTCTTCCCCTTTTATGGTTCTGAATGAAAGGGAAGTGGGTAAGAGGTGGGATGCATCTAGGGAGGAAGCTTTATCATCATTAACTTTGCATCTGTGAGCCCTGCTGGAATTGAAAAGTATGGTTGTACTTACAGTCTTAAAATTCTCAGCAAAATTCCCCAAACCAAAGCTGTTTAATTTACAATCATTAAAGAAAACCAAAAACCATTCAATAGGTCCTAGAATGTTGCTTTGATGTAAAATCTGTCAGAGCAGGTGGATCCTTGCCTTTTTTATTCTTACATTGCCAGTGCCTGGTACTTTACAGGAGTTCAGTTAATACTTGTTTATCTACCACACACTTACATAGCCCCTACTATATGCCAGACCCTGTTCAAAATGCTTTTCAGATATTAACTACTTAATCCTTATAGCAACCCTTATGGCAACCATAAAGGTGAGGAAGCTTAGATACCAAAAATGTTAATATGCTCAAGATTACACAACTTGTAAGTAGTGGAGCTGGGATTAGAACCCTGGCAGTCTCGCTTCACAGCCCATCCTTTAAACTGCTTGGCTGTGCCTCAGTGGATTAAAAGTAATTTGGGGAGAGCCACTGATTCATATGATTAATGCCTTCCTTCTCCATTCATATATTTTTAAGCATATATACTTCCTAGCATGTCATTTAAGACTTTTCTTAATTTGACCTTATTTTCCACCTTATTTCTCTACTGTTACCACATAGCTTGAATAAAAGAATCATAAAATATCCTGATGGACTTGAATAGGCTGTTTGATTTTGTACCTCAATTATCTTGACTTCCTTTTGCCCAACCACAGTTCTGCAGAAAAATCAAGACCAGACTAAATGCCACCAGTTCTATGAAGTTTGCAGGGAGTTGCCTAACTTGTGAATATGACCTAGAGTCTAGCCTTGTGTCCGGTATAAAGAGACTGATGGGTACAGAGCCACAAATGCGCACCGAACAGCTTCTGTAGACTTCAGACACGTCCTTGTAGGTATCTTCACGCGCACCTTGACATGCATTTGCCTCGGGCATTCCCATAGTCTGTGACATGAATGGTGCCTCCTGGACTGGCAGACTGACACCACGGCACAGGCCCCCCCTGCTGGTAAATAGGAGGGTCTCAATAAGGTTTCATAGAATAAGCTCGTCACTTACCTATTACCACAAGGCCAGGGAGTGTCCAGTCTGGCTCTGTCTTTCTGTTAGTTATTTGCAGAGCATTGCCCACGTGGTCAGTTTGTAGATGTATGTTTCTAAATTTGTATCTATTTCCACAAAAGTTTATTTAGTGGAACAGCTGAGGTGATTCCCAACTGAATGCCAAGCTATGTCCTTAGTGATGTTTGATTTCCACAGTAAACAAATTCCTAAATTTTGGAGCATGCTTGAAAGAAAAAACTTGACCTTTTCACCTAATCCAAGTACCGTACACCCTGATGAGAAAGAAGTGATGGGCCTTCAACTCAGGATGATTGAAGTCACTTCCTTGGTTGGCATACAGAGAAAAAAGGGAGGGAGGAAGGCAGTAGGTCCCAGCAGTGTCTCAAAGTCATAATTCTAAAGTTGGGCTGGGCCTCTCCCCCACTGTTAAAGCCCCAGCACCAGAATGAGGGACAGAGAAAGATCTGGCATTGATAGGGCAGAGCTCTCCTTTGTGTAGTGCCTGACAGAATCTTTAAAGTTGCTAATATATGTGTTATCTTTTACCACTTTAATTGACATTAAGTTCATATTCCATAGTAACTCTAAAGAGCTCATTAAATGTATATTTTAATGTGTTCAAAGTACATACATATGCATTATATATGCACAGATATATCAATATATGGAATATGTTGTAATTTTTTAGTGACCTCAAAGTCTTATATATATTTATCATGGGCTGGCTTTATCAGGTTTATATAACTTGTTATTTTTAATAATTACAAAATGAGGACACATAGTATTGTATTCAAGGTATTCAGGGAGACTTTTAATAGAAGTTTGCTATGTGGCTAGAAAAATACTATTTACTAATTAAGCAAGAAACATCCAGCAGAATTAAATTATAATTAATTGGTACTTCATTTAAGAAAACTACCAGTGACTGACAGAATTCATGAAGGTGCTAATTTCCCAGGAAGAAGGGAGATGCATAATTGAATTTAAGTTTATTTCCTTATATATGAAGCTATTTTAAAAAAAGAAAAGCAATGGTAAAATAAAAAAAAAAAACACTTCAAAACATTTATTTCATAGAATTCTCTGCATCTTTTCAGTCTCTTAAAGGAGAATTATTGGCTTTTGAGGAAAAAGACCAATAACAACAGCATTTTGATATAAATTTTCTTTACAAATCTTCATGAAGCTAATGTTTAAAACATTATTAGGAAAGAATATTTTGCATCTTTTGCATTATTTTTCAATTAAATGTAACTTCTGAACACTGATAAAGAATTTTCAAGAAGCCAGTTCAAATAAAACTGAGTTTTCAAACTTAGTTTTGCTGGGCTTTCTAGTGACTTTCACAGTTGCGACACTGACCATAGGGTTCCGTCTGCCGAAAGCGTGACCACTTCCAGCCAGGAGAGGCAGTGTGGGCTGATGGTTAGTGTGAACGGGACTGCACACATGGGCAGCCACAGCCAAGCACTTTGATAGCAAAAATGAAGAGAACACCAAGGAAACAAATGCTCTAGAAGGCCAGAAACTTTATCCTTTATCAAATGGCCACTTTAACAATCTTAAAACAATTTATGTAAGAAATAAAACAATATAAATAAATAGGTTTTTATGATCCCTTTTACCACAGTCCCTTTACCTTCTGTTGTTGTATGTGATAAGGTGTAATGTAGCGAGAAGGTATCAGACAAATACTAAAGAACAAAATATAGTGACATTATCAACTCAAGTACATATAAAATGTGTACATTTATATAACTTTGCGTTTTCCAACAAAGTAAGAAACTGCATACGTTCTAATAAGAGAATAGGAACTTTTCCTTGTATCCATGCAACCTTTCAGGAACATTTTTGTTTTGTTAACCAGACTTCCCAGCTTCTCAATGAAGCTCCCTTTGAAGAGCGTAATGATAAATAATGGAGCGATTTCAATTGTTATTTTGCCAAAAGGTCTTGTCCAAGTTTTTGTGTTCATCGTGACTTGTGAAATTCAGCTGTGTCCTCAGTCCTAGCTGGCCAGAGGAAGAAAGCAAAGCCACTCCATTGTGGCTCTCTCCGGACTGAAAAGCCAAACGCCATGCTTTAATGGGTGTTAGCATCACAACTGCCTGCCTACCATTCTGGCTCAGAGGTGGAAACGTTGGCGGCACATCTCAGCCTGAATTAATGTAACCCAGAGATAATCTGCCAGAGCTTGCTGGTGAGAGTAGTTCTTTTTAATGTATTGTTTGGATGACTTTGAAGATTTAAATTGCTTTTGTCTTTCTTACACATCTGCTAGAGGATCATACCATCCACTCTGAATATCTTATTTTTATTAAGTTGTATTTGGTCTTGGTCTATAAATTGTATATAAATAAGCCCAAAGTCTCTGTTGATAGAAACTTCTGTCCTTTAGTAATGTAATGCATAAAACTAATAATTTCACACCTCTTCTGCCACAGCTATACTTAGTTTTAGTAAGTGTTCTGGTTGCTTTCATGATCAAAATATGAATAATTTTTCCTGTCATAAATATACCAATTTTAATGTCAAAGAAGATAATGCTTGGTTGTATTTCTATATTGTTAGGACCAGATACCATTTTATTTCCAAGTTTTTTATTGATGAATTTGCTGCACTGGAAAAAGTTTTTGAATGAGCTATCATAAAACATAAATGAATTTAGAGCCTATGAATGACGAATAAGATTTATCAAGCAGCAAAAAGCAAACTGGTACATTTAAAAGTTAATGGTATTTTGGAGTACCAAATTACAGTGGGGAGATGACAGAAATATTTTGCAATTTCGAAAAGCACCCTAAAGACTTGAAGTGTTTAACGAACCATATCATGTGGTATTATAATATTGGTTTACATTCCTTTTGGACTATGATTGCATTAGCTTATGTTTTCCAGAGGTGGGTAGTTTGAAAGGCAGCTGTTTATTAATGTTTTGTCATTTTCTTCATAAAGCTGAGTAATGGGCTGTAGCTGGCTAATTTAATCCATAAGGCACTTTCATACTCTGTTGCAGGTTTTAAACAGAAGTCAAATTGCTTTGTTACATTTAGGTATAGAACAAAGGCATTATGTCATTTTCTATGTACACATCCCACTGAGCTCCAATAGATGAAAAAAGGAAAAAAAAAAAAGAAAATAGTGCTTAATTCCCTTCTGTGTCTGGTGAGCAATAGGTATACCACCTCTAAAGACAACAAGCAAAAATAGTCATGCCCCACCCCCCAAAAAGCCAGCCCTGACTGATGTTGCTCCATGAGTTCGGTGTCATCCCGTAGACCAAAGAATAATAATAAAAATAAAACAAAAAATCAAAAGTCATGGGAAAACATAAAACTCTGGTAACTCATTCTATTCAAAGTGTTACTTTCTCTCAGGCTTCCTTTTTGTTTAAAGATTTTATTTATTTATTTTTAGAGAGAGGGGAAGGTAGGGAGAAAGAGAGGGAGAGAAACATCAATGTGTGGTTACCTCTTGCACGTTCCCAACCTGGAAGCTAACCTATAATACAGGCATGTGCTCTGACTGGGATTCGAACCAGCAACCTTTTGGTTCACAGGCCAGTGCTCAACCTACTGATCTATACCAGCTGGGGCTTTTATTATTTTTTTAAACCATTTCAACTCTTGATTGTATTGTAGTCTGTTCTGATTTCACAGAAGTGAAATTAATTTAAAAAATCTGTTAATGTTCTGAAATATTCACACCCCTAATTTTGTAGGCAAATATTTGAAAATTAGGTTTATGCTGATTTTTACAATCCTCGGGATTTGGAAGATACTGCCATATGTTAGGGTACGATGACTTATGGTGGGAAATTGGTGGAGTGTTTGCAAGCAGGTCTGGCAGGATGAGGAAATCTTGTTTAGATTCAAAGATTGGATTGTTTGTTTTTACTTTCTTACATGATTACTCTAATATGGCATAATCATAACTGAATTTCAACAACATAGCAGTCTGTTGGCATATTTTTCTTGCAGGCCTTTTGGAATAAAGCTCTCTGTCTGATTGTTCGTTGTTTTTACTCATTTTTTAACCCTTCCTTGATTTCACCACCAATGAATTGGTGCAGAGTAGGTGAATTGTGTTTCATAGTTTTTTAGGGGAATTGATAAATTGGAAAATTAATTTGAAGGAACCTGGATTTTTTTTGGAACTTAACTGTTTGGAAACAATGCAGTTGCTGAAGGGCCAAAATGTACCTTAAAAATACCCTCTGTGGTCTCTAAATTATATTTTAAAGTCACCCCTCTAAGGTCATTTTCATGTGTCATCGCCCTGTCTCTTTGTATGGAATATGGTACAGATGCAAAGGTTCACAGATAGCACCAGAATTTTGAGGTGTGTGCTGGTGGTTGGGGTACAGAATCTTTTCTGAAATTCTATTTGTTCTGCAAATTAACACATTGAATAAAGAAGTTTTCTGAATTCTAGGTGTAGGGACCTCAGGTCAAACAATAAAAAAGATCCCAAGACTATAATCTGTAACATGATTTCATATAGTCTCAGGATACCCAACTTCAGGTAATCTTAGTTAAAAAGGCGTAGAGCCAAAAAGAGGATTGAAATCTAGAACTACATTTTTCACACCAGCTTACCCAAGAGTCTTAACCAAGGCTGCTAACAATCAGCCCAAATGACTAATTTGATTTTCTACTTCTCTTCCTTTCCCTAATCAGACTTCTGATAGAGGGATTAATTAGCAATAAAGCAACATGAGGAAGAAGGAAAGAAAATGAGGGCATAGATAATCCACAAACTATATATAATCATCCCTGCATAATCAAAAGTTAACTGTCATTAACATGACATTTGCTTTTAAAGGCAGGCAGAAAATTATGATTTTTGGCACTAACCTAATCTTTAATTATAGTGCAGTACCATTTTTTTCCTTGTGTTAGTTCAGATAGCTATAAATTATATTAGTCTAGGGCTTTTGTGTCATTTCCTTTCCTTTTCCATGATTTATATAGTCAGAATACTGACCTATAATTAAGTGTACTTGAGAATGCTCTCCAGTTAATTAAATGCTGTGGAGTGTGTAGGGTGTGCTTTGCCAAAATTCCAAAGGAAAAGGCCATCCCTGGGTTAAATATCTGTGAGGAGCCTGGGTAAGTCTTCAGTGCTAGTCTGCCTGTTGAAGCTGTCATGAGCAGTAAAAACGAATCTGTCTTGACTATTGTCTATAAAAGAATGTAAGATTCATCTTTTTGTATAACTTAAGGATCTCCTTTCAAAAAGTAATTGTTTCATTTTAGGCATGCCCTGGCTCTTCTTTTGCCACAGGAAATATTAATTGGGTCAGGAAAAAGGCAAATTCTTCCTAGGTATTCTAATCAAAAAGAGTTTCAACAGAGTCGAATTTTGATCAACACTATTGTTTCTCTTTTTCAAGCCCAGATGCAGCAATTTTTGGTATCAGATGAACTATTCTGATAATGATTTGTAAAATTTAAATTCCTCTGTGAAAACCATCCCAGTTGATGAACCTGTTCTCTGAAAAATTAAAAAAGTTAGCTCCTCCAAGCTCCCATTTATTTAATACTGAAAGTTAATTTGTTAGCACATTACAACATGTACTATACAAATGCCTTCATGTAACCATACATGAACAAGTGTGTTTTGAGTATGATACTAACACATGTGCATACACACTGAAGAATAATTTATACAGTACAATCCATATACACAAATAGTAGTTTCTGCCATGCTTTTTCCTTATAAGCAAACTTACTCATTTTAAATAAATTTTGATTCTCATCAAAACAAGTCTCACATAAGTACGCTTTAATTTTATTATGTAAAAGGACCTCTGGGTATGGCTGTATAGAGTGAAAGTGAACACTGAAACTCTTCCCTGTTGACTTCAGTAGAAATGAAATGTCGTTGGCGGTAAATCTCCACATGTCCCCTATAAATGGTGGTGGATGTCTGTGTCTGCAGGCGAAGGTGTGGTATGTCATTTCTTCTTTCCATAATACAAAAGGAGTTTCATTTGACAGTTTCATAGCAAATAGTCCTTTCTCTTCAGTTACAGAAATAATGGGAGCAGCTTTGTGGGTGGGAGTTTCTTCATTGGCTCAAAAATGTCTCAGGACTGAGATACAGGTCTGTGATGATGACAGTGTGGAGAAAGAGATTCAATCTGGAAAAGGGGGAGCTATGCCTTTCTTTGAAAGATCTAAATTAATTCCTTCCTTGTACTTGTTACTGTAGAATAAGGGGATAGAAAGGACTTTATACATTTTAGTTTTCAAAATAATTATTCAAGTGAACTACCTGCCTAAGCAACAACTTAGATTTCCTCTCTATCTAATTCCTTTACTATGTTTTGTCCCCCTAGTCTTGCATGTCTATGGCAATATCTCACAGGACCAAGCTGAGTCCCTGTCCATGCGTATTGTCAGCATAAGCAGCCATTCCACCTCACTATGTGCTGGGGGAAAGGCATATGGGCCACAGGATTTTATTCGGCCATGGGACAGTGACAGGATGTGGGGAAAGCACAGACGCTGGAGTTACAAGGTTCTGGATTTGGAGTCTGATTCTGCTTTTTGTTGACATTGTCAACTTGAGTAAGTCAGTTACCAGTATCTTCGTGGAGTATTGTGTCCTCACCCAATATGTTCTATGTAAGAAATACTGTATAGAAATTTAGGGAGAAAATGAGGATTGGGACCCAGGGAGAGAAGTTTAGTGAAGAATTATCCAAAGTGGAGTTGCCCAAGGTACTTTTAAGAGCAAATCCAGGCAGCATTCAAGTTTAAGTTGGTTATAATCCTACACTGTAATGGAACCCCCTTCCATTACTATTATCACAGTTTACAGGAGAGAAAAAGGTACTGGTAGTCCTTTAGAATGAGAGTGAGTTAAAGGGGCTCCAGTCTGTGCTAACAGTGCCTACGAAGAGAGAACAGGCTTAGGTGGAGAATGTAGGGTGTATGGGGAATATCGTCAGAAGCAGGAAACTAAAGTAACTGATTATTAGGGGAAAGGGAATTTTCCTGAGCATCTGTGGAGATAATTAGACTAACTTTAGATCGCCAATTTTTTCTTATATCAAATGAGGACACACGGTCAAAGCCAAAGCGGGGTAGGATGGAAGTGGGGGGTGGGGATGGCTGGGGTGGGGGGAGTGGTGGGGAAAAATGGAGACAACTGTACTTGAACAACGATTAAAAAAAGGGAGAAAGAAATGATTCTTTCTTAAAAAGAAAATATTGTAATGTAAAAATAGAAAATAAATAATCATAGAATAAGTGAATAAAAATAGCTTTATGAAATTCACTATAGTGTCCTTAAATTTGCTACATTTTCCTGTCAACTGTTGAACTAACTCTTCATTCCTGGGCAGGCATTTGAGAATCTTAAATCCAGATTGCAATGCCTTCTTTTAAAGCTAAGGATTGATATTTACATAAAGTGGCTTGCCCAATTCACATGGTTGGGAGGCCCAAAAACTAGGGATAATTCCAAGTTTTAGATTTGTGGTTCTTTCTCAGCAAACTTCTCCATGAGAGAAAAGTGTGACTAATCAGGAACCCAAACTGAAGGATTTCATTTTCTTTTCCCCAAAGAGAAGATAAATGCCCCATAGCACAGGAATGATTTGGCCATATTGATATGGAAATTTTCTTAGGTTGCTTTTTGGTCAGAGCTCCTCTTTTTAGAAATACTTTAACTTTAGTCCAGAAAAGTTAAGTGATGTGCTTAATGTCTCATAGCCATTTTGTGGCTTAAAAAGAAATGAGATCTAGATCATACTCAGGTTCCACAATTCCCAATTCATCTAGACATTTGTCTATTTTAATACCTCCTGAGTGCAATGGCTGCACTGAGTGCTGAGTAGTACAGATAAAATAAACTGCCCTGGCCGGGAGGCTCAGCTGGTTGGAGCATCATGTCATACAACAAAAGGTTGCAGTTTGGTACCCAGTCATGGCACATACCTAGGTTGTGGGTTCGACCCCTGCTCGGGGCACATATGGAAGGCAGCTGATCAACATTTCTCACTTATGTCAATGTTTCTCTCCCACACCCACATTGATGTTCCTCTCTCTCTGTCTCTCCCCACCCCTTTCTCTCTAAAATCAATAGACATATCCTTAGGGGAGGATTAAAATAACTAACTAAAAATAACACAATTTTCTCTTGAACTATGTTTGTAATTGTTGGGACTGAGAAGGTGCATCCAGAAAGCAATAATTATAGATGTACTAAACCTTAAATTTAAAATGACCCTTGGGATTTATTTCTTCTAACTCCTATTTGAAGTACTTAGACCCTAATCCAATGCACTAATTTGGGATGAACAGACAGATTTGAGTAATTTTGGTGTTAAGAGCCAACAGGACTTGATGGTGAATTAACCAGGGGGGCTGAAAGATAGTGAAGTCAAAGATACTCACATGGAGAATTAAGAACTTGGGAGCAGAAGCACATAGCAATTGAAGGCATAGACTTTGGAGTTCTCTGTCATTACTGCCTGAGGGACCTAAGTCAGATTGTCGGACCTCAGTTTGTGAAATCCAGATAATCTCAGCATTAGAGGTTTTGTAAAGTTTGAGTGTTATTATATTTGTTAAATCTGCATTACATTGCCTGGCACATAGTGAGTATACATTAAGTATTATTACCAAGAGCATTAGTGGTATTGAATAGTGGGGGAAAAAATGAGCTGTATTGCTTTAGGGGATTTCTTTCTCCATTAACCTATGGATTCAATTTTTGACTCGTGAAAGCTCTGGAACTTGGCTTTGTCAGTTAGCATTTTTATTTCTGGTATCCTTCGCCTATATAAGAGTTTTTTAATTAGAAAAGTTGGAGGAAAGGAGGCTTAGATTTGGGCTACCAACTTTTGGAAAAGCCAGCAAACATACGGAACAAGGATTCAATAGAAGATGAATTAGAAAGCATCTAATGCAATCCAGGCAAAGAGTGGTCACTGCGGATTCTACAGTGTTGACTATGAACTTAGAGAATGATGCCAAGAGGATTTCTGGACTTCAATAGCTAAAGCAGACCACACAAGGGAGGATTCTGTTGGGGTAATCTTAGTGGTTAGCATTAGTTTATAAAATACTTCTGAGTTTACCGGGAGAAATAGTAACCAAAAGCCTCACATAAAACAAACTTCTATTTCCTTTTATTGCACTTGGTGAAGGTTATTAAGAATGTAATTCTTTCTGCTTGCTATGTGATTAGCAGCCAAACCTTTTGGGGGTAAATTTCCACTGCTACGCTCTTGTTATCGCAAATGGAATTTGCATGCCTAATTCTCTTCCCTCCATATTGAATCCATACCCCTTTAGGTCTAACGGCTTGCTAAAAATGATTCCAAATCTCCAGTGTTGATTGTGGGCCATATGTTAGCACTAATTATATAAATGAGACTTGGTAGAAATGTGACATGCTAAGCATTCAGAGCTTAAGGAATTATCTAAATGAATTCTAGCTTGAGTTAGTGCTAGCAGAGGCAAGGAAATGAGGGTGCAGGTTTTGAGCAGATGTTAACAGGTCTGCATAGCTCCTCATTGTCTTTATTTTTCTAACTATAAGGACTGCTGATGGAACATTGTGTCAGAATATTTTAAGGTGCCATTTTCCTGAAAATTGCATTTTGCACTTACAGATGGATCCATTTTCTGAATAAGCAGAGTGGAATGACAGAGTATCAAAGACAGAAATCTGAAGTCTGGCTGTGAGTTTGAAAACTTCGCACCCATTGGAGTCACTTGGCGTGGCCATTATGGCATCGAGGCCAGAGACTTTTAGAAGGATATTTTATTTCAATATCAAATATTCTTGAATTTTAATTTTCAAAAAAATGCGTGGAGAAAAGAAAAATGGTTCTGATTCAAAACATAAGAGAATAACAACATTGTGAATATCTAAAGCACAGGTGGCAAATGCAAGGCCCGTGGGCTGAATCCAGCCCTCCACCTTGTTTTATCTGGCCTGGCACCTCATTTCTACATGGTGGCAGTGCTGAGCTCCTCACCCCTAGTTAAGGAGTAGTTACATTTACACAGTCCTAAAATTACATTCAGCCCTTTGAAGGCAACCGCAAGGCTGATGTGGCCCCTGGTGAAATGAGTGTGACACCCCTGATCTAAAGTTTCTCTGCATATATCAGTTAAGGAAGATAGAGCCATGATATGTGCATTGAATGACATAGTCAGGGGAGCTCTGGGTCCTTATATTGTGTCAGGATAGAACTCCAGATTGCCCTCCTTCCCTGGATGTCATGAAGTCTTGGGCATGTCAATGATTGCCTGGTTCAGGGCCCGTTGTAAACCTAACTTACATCCTTGTTTCCCTCACTTCGAGACTTCCTGAGCTTGGATTGTACTGGTTTAAAAGTGGGGGAAAAACCCACCACTGATTCGTAACCAGTCCACAGTCAATAAGCATGTATTAAGCATCTTCTCTAGCCTGGCACATATACCCCACTGTCCTGTCTTCTCATATGTTTTCCACAGACTAATCCCCTGGAGGATGTAAACGCTGCCTTTTCTTTCTGAGTCCCCAGCACAAAGGTCAGCGCTTGACACAGAATAAATGTTTACTGACTGAACATTGCTGAAATCATAGAAATAGCTGATATTTATTGAGAATGTACTATGCTTTAAATATTTGACCATTATTGTTCCATTTAATCCATACTGATGTGATCTTAGATGGGTGCTGCGCTTTGTCATTTTGTAAATGTGGAAACTGAGGCTATGGGACATTTAAAAACTTGCCTAAAAGTACACAAATGAAAGTGATAGAGATGGAATTTGAACCTAGGAATGTCTGACCCTGTTGCTCAGACTGGTAGAGTATGGATTCTGTCTTTTAGATTCTCTGTGAGAAAGTCACTGCCCTCAAATTTGGATCTCTGAGCATATCCTTGAGGGTTGGTGAGTTTCTTTGAGTGAGTCATTCTGTATTCTGTGTGTTCTATTGAATTGGTAATCCAACTAAAATGGATCTGAGTGTATTTTTGATCATCCGGATGATTATATTGTGATGGTGTTTACCATCACGTGAGTGCCAACTAGTTAGTATCTTACTTTAACTGTTGACCATTATTCATGGAGGAACAGAGGCAGACTGAATAAGGTGATAATAATGTGTGTGTGCCAGTGAAGGCTCAGTAACCTTAAGGGGTTTGGAGTGAATTAAATAGAGGGCTGACATGATAAAACTTACTTTCCACAGAGCACAACGCCATCATGTTGTGACAATACCGTAGGAATCGGGCCATTCCAGTTGGGCCACGTTCACCTGGGGAACAGCAGCACACTTTCACTGATCTCGTGTTTTCTACTGTGTTGAAGACATGTGGTTGATTTCATTTCTTTGGTGATCTTTGGTGTTTGGCTTTCCTTTCCTTCGTTTGGTTTTAAGACTGTAGAGCACTTCAGATGTAAGGAACTAACCATTTCATGTTTGTGTATATTTATGTAATAAGCTGAATCTTTCAAGAATGGGGAGGGAGCCATAGTTTTCTGTTCTTCTTTTCTTTTCCTTTCAAAGGGATCTGTGTACTCTTTGAGGTGAGCATGAGTATGTCAGACTTTGGGCATCATATGTCACCCAGGGACTGACCTGAAACTAGATCAGGATAACAGGTGTGTGCATGCATGCACACGTACATGTGCACATGATAACATTTGTGGACCACAAGTGGTGCAGTGGAAGTTTGAGGGGAATGGTTGACTAGCATTTCCTGGGGCCCAGCTATTTTAGATCCTAATACAAGCAACGATTCATGAAGCATCTTTCCTCTGCCAGATGATTCTCTCTCTGGGTGCCTTGTTTATTCAATTCCTATTGTTCCTAAGAAAAATGGCTTCTTTGAACCAGTACATTTCCAGAATCTTCCTCTTAGTGACCCTTCTTTGCCAAGAATTCAAAGGGAACTCCCTTGGTGTACGGGGACATTGCAATATCTTTGTATGCTGGCCTCCAGCCACCAGACCAGAAACTTAAACAAACACATATTTCTTGTTCTCCTTGACACCTTATGCAATTCCCCGCAGCATTACTTCTCTCCGAAGTCAGTGCTGCATCCATGGGGCTTAGGGCTTGTGAGCAATGAAACCAGTTCACAGTAGTTAGTATTCTGCTTTCAAACTGACACTAATTTATCCATGGAAGTTTATCTGCCACTGTTCTCTTTGGAATTCACAGAATCTAATGCCTCAAGCCATCCTAAAAACATCCCATAATATATTACTTAAGCATAGTTGTAATTCAAGTAGTTGTGTAGTTAGTGGACAATATTTTTTCCAGAGTTGAATGTTATTTTTACTAAAACTCAGCCAGTTCTCTGTTATAATTACATAACCAACTCTATTGCTTTTAGAAAGTAAGGAAGGGGGGCAGTTGGGAACAGTCAGCACATGGTGAAGAGTACTACGTTTTCTTTGCAGAATGCTGTTGCAAATAAGGTTACCCTGCTAACTCTAACGCAGATGTTTTTGCTATAATACAATGTATGCAATCTTGGGAAAACTTGGAGTTCTGAAAAAATGACACATTATTAATGGCAAGGCTCATGGGAAAATAGTGTTAGAATAGACCACTCAAAAGGGATGTAGTTTTGTACTCTCAGCAAGAATAAACCTAATTAAAAATGACTGGTGCCATAAGAATGCTTAATTTCTTATAAAGAAGCGATATATATATAGACAGAGAGAGAGAGAGAGAGGTTTACCTTTAAAAAGTGAAAGTGATTCAATGGTAGTGTTAAGGCCGCTGAGTTATTGAGCTCAGACTAGAGGGAGAGAACCACATGATTAGTTCTTCCAGGACAAGACATGTGGCCAAATTGAGCCAAGAGGAGTAACCCAAGCGAACCATACTACCTTCTTCCACAGCTTTCTGTACTGGAATGCCTTTTGTTCAACTGCTATTATTGACTAAAAATGTTAATGTACTGGAAAAAGTCATGTATGAACCTATAAAAATTCTTCTTTAAGCTGATATTATCTTTCTATTTACCAATTCCATAGTACTACTTTGGGATACAGATGCACCTTTTGTAGCAAAACAGTTTATTGGGATAGTAGGAGGATAACTCACCTGATTGAATCTCGGGCATTTTATGTTTGAAGAAGAGAGTTGTTTCATTTTGAGAGATAGAATGTGTGTAAATCATGAAGTCGGACTAAAGGGAGACTCAGGCTAAAAGCTGACATCTCCTCTAATACATGGGAACATCTACATCTTTATTTATGTTATTTTTATAGCAGCAAGAAGACTCGCGTATACAGATAACCTTGAGTGACAGTGGCTTGTGGCAAAGATTCTCCATCTAGCTTAGAGTAGCAGGGTTGGTTTCATTACCCTAATAAATCATTGTCCTAAACAAAGCCATGAGGTTACATGTTATTTTTTCAAAAAGTGGCTATATAAGAAACACATGTAAGGCAACTTAGCACTACTCTTTGCCCCCTCTAGAATGACAAGTTTCCAGTCGACGATGTCTTTACCATAGTCTCAATGAATCCCATGAGCCTCTTCCAGGTCATGACCCCAGGTACCTCTCTCAGGCCAGCAGGCATGAGGCATTATGGCAGATTACTGAAGATGTTTCAAAGGGTCTTTGAGGAGGAAGCACTGGCATCCCACCAGACTTAGTCTCAATGTGCCCAATGGAGTAGCCCCGGTTGCAAAAGCAGACTCCTCTGCCCATAGTGATGGAAAGTCCAGGCAGAGGGGATACAGATGTGACCAACACTCTGGGTTCAAATGCCAGCTCCCCCTTTTCCAGCTGGGTGGCATTGATTTCTTCATTTGCAAGATGTGGAAACTTGATCACACGGGGTATGGATGAATACAAGCAGAAGAGATGTTTATTTATGTCCACGCTTTCCACTTAGTACCTTTATTTTAGGCCAGGAAATCTCTAGGGCTTTTTTTTTTTTCCTATTTGCTTCTCCGAGGCTGAAAGAATATTTAAGAGGAAAAAAATACTCTCATGCTGTGATTCAGTATTACTTAGTGTCTCATCCTATACTTCTCTCTCCTACCTGTTCCTGGTGCAAAACATCTTACTTGTCACTTCTTCATAGTGCAAGGTCAAGAGACAGACCCTGATTGGGGCCTTCCTACCCCTGGTTACCTCTTGACCCACTTCATCAGCACCTACTATCTTAGGAAACCTCACTGCACATCTTCCTTGTCTCTTAGAGCCATGGTTTTCCAATGTCAAAGGAACAGAACAACTCACACTCTGCGGGGGGAGGGGGGGAGTGGAGCTGTTCCCTGCTGGTGACCTCAGACGGCAGGTGGTGAGCTTGCTGACTGGGGACAGCCACGATTCTCCCAAAGCTCTGTTACAGATGGTGCCAGCGATGAAAAAAGTGTTACCGAGTACACACTTTGTCTGGTCACAGCAGATGTGGTCACTCCAGACACCTCCCCTAGGATATGTAAAAATATTTCTCCTTCTCCCCATGAGACGATTGTGCAAATAGGTAGAACCCCAATTCACCTCGATGGAAAAAGGTGAATGGTAAAATTGGGGGTCAAATTGGAAGAAAAGCAAATTGTCAAAATAACTAACATTATGGCAATTTAAAACTAGTAAAGTTTCACATATCTTTGCTCTCTATAAAGACATGTTACATTAAATATTAAAAATAAAAACTATTAAATTTGGAAATGAGAATACACACTTCTTAAATCTATGGTTTGATCTAAAATTTATTTCATTCTTTGATTGTAAGCGTTCTTGGCATTTCCCTCTGTAGGACATTATTCTAGAGTCCCTAAGGTAGAATCCAAGTCCTTTTCAATTTCAAAACTAGTTTTTAAATTCGATGTTTTCTGAATGGGCACAGGATGCATTTGATTTGTTCCTTTAATTTTTCCCCCAATATCCAGCAACTGGGCAGAAAATCCTAACCTCCGTTGGCACAGGTGTGGGAAACCGATTCAGGATTCACCAGCCAGCCATATTTTCTTACCTTTGGAATGCTCCCAAGAGCAGAGGGAAGAGGAAAGGGGCAGATTGCAGCACTTGCAACAGTGTGTAACAAAAATATTGTGCCATTGAGATGCTAATGCGGGTGAGCATCACGTTGTAAAATTCACATTGTTAGAAGGCAAGCCTAACCATTTGAATCACAGAGACTGATTTTTATGGGAGACCTCTTAGTTTATTCTTTGGGTATTTCATTTTCATCCTGTGTTTTCTTTGGAATTAATAGAGCCTCTTAAAAACTGCTGTCTATAAATTTCCTCCCCTACATATGTCTCGAAACAGTTTCATTTCTTCATTTAAAACATTACAGCCATTTCAAAATGCCCTATTTTGTATTTAATTTCACCATCTCATATAAAATACATGTTCTTCACATAATTATGTAAAAATGGGTTTGCAAATGCCCTAGAGATCCATATGATGGGCACATTATAGGATTCTAAGTAATAATAATCTCCTGTTTACATGAGACCTGATTTTCATGCCAGTTTTTACACTTTAATATATCCAGAACACAGCTTTGCTCAAATATGCTAGTTTATTCTGGTCCGTGAAATGCACTTGAAATATCACAGATCAGCTTGCCTGGCAGAATGTGCAGCTCCGTCTGATATCGGAGAGGTGAACAGAATGGAGCCAGAGCTGGGAATCATTGTTGTCCTGTTTGCTACGAGCAGAGCTAAACAAAGCCCCGCAGGGCCACTGGAAGACCTAAGGCATCAGCAGGAGAGGAAGAAGCAGAAAAAAGGGGGGAAAAATTGGGGGCTAAGCAAAGGGAAAGGGTTTATATTACTACATAAACAAGAGCTTGAGTATACCATAGACAATTAGTGCACAGAAAGCACAGTGCGGAGCAGTGGTTTTCAGGTGTGTGCCCAGGGCTATAGCAGCATCACCATCACCTGGAAACTTGTTAGAAATGCAAATGGTCCAGGTTCCTGTCCCCATCCCCATATTGAATCAGAAAGGATGGGACAGGGCCCAAGAATCTGCCTTAACAAGCCCTCCAGATGATTCTGACATGAACCCATTTGAAAACTGCCCTCTGCTAGAGGGTCCCAACCCTGTTAATGCAGCACACTGAGAGTTTGAGATGCTATGTGTGTGTGGGAGGGACAGCAAGCACGGTGGCAGAAGAGAGAGGGTCAGAGACCTGAAGGACATGCAGGTGAATGGCAGGGCACAGCTAGTAGAGGTACGTGGGAGCAGTTATTCCCCTTGGAGGAAGTGCTTTGAGAGCACTGAGTTTTCAGTGACTCCTAAGGTAACAGATGTCGTGACAGCGTTGAGACAGTTAAAGGACCGTGTGACAAGCATGGAGTGAATCTTGTCCAAGGCTCGGGTTAGGTGCTCACTCTCATCCCTCTCCCACTGTGTCATTGCCCAGGCTCAAGTTCAGGGTGTTGTCCAAACCCCTGGAAGGGGCAGCAGAAAGGAGGATCCAGGCAGAACACCAGCCCATCCAAAGCGGGAACAGTTAGTGCCCTGGGGGACAGAAAGAGAGTTAGTGTATGCAAAGCAAAAAAGGGTGAAGGGGCCATGTCCAGCAACAAGGTTGGGTGTCCTAAGTTTAGGACTCATTGGACACCCCAAGGAAGAGAATGTCATCATCTGGGTCTTGTGAAAATTAAATGAGTGAAGTAAGGTGATGGCGGAAGTTTTGGGAGGTTGTGTTCCCAGTGATGACATTTTGGGCCCTGTGGGAAATGGGTCGATAGTGTCTTGCAGTCCCTATTGTGGTGCTGTGGGACCCGTCTCTGGTGCACTTGTTCTGGAACAACGGGCTTTATCCAGTCCGAAAGCCTGGTCTATCATCTCGTCAGCAGAAGACCAAAACCAACAGCTCCCCAAAAGAAGTAGAAGGTGCAGGAGGAGAGAGGCTGCTCCTTAGGGCGTTCGGTCCTCTTTTGCACATTTATGCATATATTCAGGATAGACAATTTATCAATTAAAATTACAGGTAAAGAGGGATTTGACTCATATTGGCTTTCTTGTGAGAAATGCATAATTTCTGCAAATTCAGAAGTGGAAAATGTGGTAATACACTTTGGCTGCATGCAATGCGTTGCGATTAACTCTGTATTTCGGGGTGGTTATCAAAATATTTTAATGTTTAGCTAGACAGAAACCATTCAGCTTTGTCTGTAACTTTCCTTTTGAAGACGTAACATTTGCTTCTCTCAGTGGTTTAAATTTAAATAATGATTAAGGAAATGTTCTGTAAATAATACTTTTATTATATATCAACAGAAGGAGTTCTCCCCCAAGTTTACAGAATCAAAGGTGCATGCATTTCTTGAGATTTTTAAAACTTATTTGATCCTCTCTAGATTTCTTTTCTAGGTTTTCCTTTTCTTTGTTGAATATTTTATTTATTTATTTTTTTAGGGAGGAGTAGGGAGGGAGAAAGAAGGAGAGAAACATCAATGTGTGGTTGCCTCTCACACACCCCCTACTGGGGACCTGGCCCGTAACCCAGGCATGTGCTCTGACTGGAAATTGAACCGGCAGCCCTTTGGCTTGCAGACTGGCACTCAGTTCACTGAACCACACCAGCCAGAGCTAGGTTTTCCTTTTCTAAAATGGGTTCTATTCTCTACCATGGCCCAGTCCTAACCACTGCTTCACCCTTTGTTAAGTTCAAATGGCCTCCTCTCTAGCTCCTTGTAAAGGCAAGATTACACATGGACTTGGTCCAACCTCAGCCTCCCAGCCTCTAGCACAGTGCCTGCCACAGTAGTTGCTCAATAAACATTTATTAAACCAATGAATTGCTACCAAAGACTGCTCTGTGTACCTGCTTTTTGAAGCAGTTCTTTCTTCCACTGTCTCCTTTCCCTCTTCCTCACCTGCCCTGATGGATTCATTACAAAGACATTAAACCCAGTCCTCAATTTCTCCAAATTGTTTATGCAACTCACTGAATTATGTTAAAAGGTAACAAAGCCTCCGGGTGAAATTTTTTCTTTTTCTTTTTTGCATCAGAAGCTGTGTAATTTAGGGATATAATGTAGCTCACAATGCACATTAATTATGAAAGGATATATAGTATACCCCATTGAAACTACTCATTGTGTGTGGGGAACCTTTTCAGGTTATTTAATGTCAACTGAACCCCATTTAGTTACAGCCCCTTCCAGGGAGAGGCTGATAGAGTGAGCAGTGGTTTGGGGCCATGTAGATGCATGAAGATAAGAGTTCATGGGCAAGGTTTCATGAAATTTGAATGTGAAGTGGTATTATGCGTCTCTTTCATTTAAATAACCTAAAATGAGTAATTCACTCCCTAGAACATTTGATAAAAATCCTTGGAAGTGTGCCAGCAGGCATGGTTGGGGAAAAGAAATGCATATTCAAAAGTAGAGAAGAAAAAAAAAGAGAGGGAGAAATTAGGAGGCAAAAACCTGAAAAAGCAATCTATACCTGATTTATTTTCTAAAATAAATGGAAGCATCTTGGTTCAAATTGTTTTAAAAGGCTAGGGCCTCACTTTATGCTGCTAAGCAATGCAGTCCTCTGGGAGTACCACCTTTGAAACACCGGTGCACTTAAGAAAGGACCCACGAACACTTTCTTTGCATTGTGTTCACCTCAGGTGACAGATCCCAGGAACTGGAAGCTTGGTTCTGGAGTGTCAAAACACCTACAGGCGATGGGATGGTTGCCATAGAGATAACGGGATGATAGATAGCTAGATGATAGATAGGCACTGAATAGATAGTCGATAAATGATTTCATGTGTCAGAAGAGGCCTTTGTACCTAGGAAATTACAGATTTTTTTTTTCCGAAAACAATTCTTCTGTCAAAATCAAAAATAGAACTCTCTTTGCTTTACTCCCACTCTATATGCATCCCCTACTCTTCCAAAGCTTTTTTCTTATTATCGCATTTACGAAGGGTTACGCCCATTCAATTCTTACTTGACTTCTTGTCTAGGAGATTAACTTGCCTCAGAGGGTTGAATGTACTGCTTGTGCTAGGGGGCAAGAGGGTAGACAGCTGACCACTAAGGTCTCTTTATTTTACAGTAAATAGGGGCTTCATTTGTTCTTACTTTGTCCTTTTTTTTTTTTTTTTTTACTCAATCCAGTTTTTTCCCTTTTTCTCTTTCCTTACTTTTTACTTGTTTCTTTTCCTTTCTTTATCCTTACTTTTGGATTCCTTCCTCACTCTCTGTGTGTTCCCATCTCTGTGTTCCCCTGACTTTCCTGCCTTACTCCGTTGGACCTCACTCTTTTTATGGGTACCTCTGTGTATTTTTCTAATTCCAGATGTTCTAACACATCGTGAGTCCACTTGATTCTTAAAATGAATCAATGGGCAGTTTCAGCAGAGAGAGCTATACATTTTACGAAACAATAGTGAGGTATCGGATCTTACAAAGCTATCTTAAAATTTGTCATGTGCCCACTGGCCCGAATACCCGAAAGGACTTTGTAGAATAAATAGGTAAGAATGTGAGCTCAGTCTATTATTTTCTCTGCACTGTAACCTCTGACAGCCTGGAAAAGCAGACCCCATTTTATGGGCCATTAAATAGCAACTAGGTCCTAAATTGTGTTAGGAGCAATCAGGAAGGAATCAGAAGTCCAGGTGTGCTCCTGGGGGAAGCTTTAGAAGAACATGGAACAGACCCAACTTCTTCATTTTGCAGATAAAGAAAAATTCAGGTGCAGAGAGCTTGTATGAGTTCAAAGTTTTGAAACTAGTAATTTCAAGAATCTAGAACCTGGGGATTCTGACATGTGATTAAGTGACCATCCTGTGCACTGACTTACAGAAAGAGAGGTGTGTGAGAGACTAGAGAAGAAGGAATCATTCCTGCTAATGTAGTGGAATTTGGGGGACCTTCTCCGAGTTAGGGAGAGTGGAGAAAGGAAGTGTTTTTAAGAAAAGAGAGGCACTCCTGTTTATTCCAAGGAGGATGAGAGAAGAGGGGAGGCAATGAAGATAATAGAAAAAATCTGTATCGCAGTATTATCATTTGTCAAATGCAGGTAACATTGTTTTCATTGTAAGTAGTTGTGATCAAATGAGAAAATTTTAAAGGAGTTCAATGTAGAAAGCACTCAACTAATAGTAACTATATTTTTGGATTTGCGGACGACTTTCTTCCTAACCAGCCTCATGTGAAGAATAGTTAACACTCATATCTTAATGGTCTGGAGGTGCTGAGGCTGGTTTTCAACATGTTGAAGGTTATTGAAGGGCAAACTCAATCTACCTAGCTCTGAAACCAGAATTTGAAACCTGGTCCCAAGCTGTTTGCTTTCTGTGTTTATAATCCCAGTCACCTTTGGTGGCCTGCTGCTCGACCCAAGAAGGCAGCATAAAGACAGGGTACTATTTGTCAAAAATGATTAACTGATGCCACATGCATGGAAATATCTGTAACTTGGTCTCAATTCTGATTGATAAAGACTGATATATCCTCAACGTTGCAGTGGCTGATCATGGCCATAGGTCACATCAAGGTTTAAGAAGTGGGGGTAGTCACTTTCCCAGGAACAAAGAGTCTGTCAGCTGGAAACTCGCACACAGGAGGTCATTGGAAAGTTCCCTTTGGATCTGTACCTGCGAGAGGAGGAGGAAAACTGGATCAGAGCGAAGGAGGAATTCAGGGCTGTTGCAGCAGTTCATAAGGTCCTCAGCAAATCCCTTGATGCGCTACGCAGTTGGGACAGTCCTTTCAAACTATCCAGAACTGAGGCGAAGGGGCTGAATCCTTGTACATCAACCCAGCCTTAGATGACGGCCGACGTTGAACAAGGTGTCTCTCTTTTGCTGAGAGAAATTGCCAGAAAGTCCAGCAGCCAGCACTGCAGGCAGCAGGATATTGAGCGCTTCCCTTCTGAAGTGGGATCTGGACAGAAAACACCACCACCCAACACTAAAGGCCAAGCTATTTTCTAAGTAGGTTGCAGTGGCTTAAAGAATGTTGGCTTGCTGTTCTCAGGGAACCGAGAGTTCTCAGAAAGGGACTAAGGGCCCTGGAAACCCAGAGAAAAAAATACTGTTTCTTCTTTCGTAAGAAGTCTAAAACAAGATCTTTCAAGTTTTAGCAAAAATTATTTTATATCACTGAGGAGGCTAATTGGAACATTTGGCTAATAATAGACCCATCAGAGTTGTCAGTCTGTGGCATCAGAGAGAACACACTAAATGTTCTCCCCATTTGCTTCAGCATTCTATGGGGACCATGACCAAATGGCAAAGAAAATGGTCCTATGTACCCAACCAGAACTGCGCAGAGGAGGGAAAAAGACAGGTCTGAGGAGAGTTGCGATTACTCATGGAATCTGAGAAAACAAATTGTTATGCAGATACTGTGAGACATAGAGCTAATCTCTCAGCTTGATTTTTTGGAGGTTTCAAACAGAGTTGTTTGCTAAATGTGAGAATTTTCCAGACATTTTATTTAAATTTGGCCTCATTTTATATACATAGATTTAAGACCATGGCTCCAGTATTCCAGCTATAAACTAAGCTGTATTCTTTTCACATATTCATCAAGAGTTTATACCCTCCTAAGAGTTTTTTGTGTTAAATCTACTCTGTGTGTGTGTGTGCATATGTGTGTGTGTGTGTGTGTGTGTGTGTGTAGCAATTTGCACATCATTGTTTTTGGAGTTAGCCCAACTCATTCATCCATTGCGTGGACAAAATGAAATTAATGTAATGCCTTTTGTATGGATGAGTTAAAGCATGCATAACCGTGTGTTGATCTCCAAAGACAATTTGAATAATTCAACCTCGACCCTGCTATTGAGACCAACTACTTTTACCAGAAATATTATTAACAATCAGCATTTTTTCCATATGTGATTGATTTGCTAATCACCACTCTTAGAAAACTAAACTGAATGTGGCTGAAACAGCAAAGTTCCTCTCCCTCCTCTTGCCTGTACCTGGTAGTAAATACTTGCTGAGACCATGAATACATTCCATTTCTCAGAAAATAGAACCATCTTTGACTCAGTTACCAAAGACAGAAATGTGGGCATGACATTAAACTTATTCTTCTCTTCTATCTTGTATATTTAATATGCCACCATGTACTGCCTCTTCCGTCCTCCAAATACCTCATCTGCATTGTCTTCATAATTTCCACTTCCCATGACTTAGTCTGGATCCAATGGTCTCTTACCTGCTTACAGTGATAGAGAAACTCCTATACCGAAGATTGTCCACACCACCAGCAGAAGAATGATCTCACACAAATCCTTCATTGTTTCCCTTCTAATACCCCAAGATAAATTTTGGATCCCTGTGAATGTCAGAGAAGGTTCTTCCTGCTCTGACCCCTATCTGCCCATTAGAGTTCCCCACTCTCAGATGCCTGCTCCATTCACCCCAAACTCTTTGCCCTACCTCCCCATGACACTTCCCCCAGTGAGGCATGCCCTTCATTCCCAGGCTAACAACCAGTCCTTGTCCAACACTCAGCTTAAACATCACCTCCTTTATGACCTGTTTCTCTGATGTCCCCCAGCCCACATCCCTTCCCTGCCAGACTGCTTGCCCTTCTGTGCTTTCATATAGCTGTCAAGACATTTAAATTGTTTAAGAAATACGGTAGTCTCTATATGCATCTTTATGCCCAATTAGACAACAAGTGCCAGGCAGAATTATCTGTCCCTCCGTATCTACAGTGTCCAGAACAGGGTCAGACACTTGGTACATGTCCAGAAAGTGTTATCAGTTTAGCTTTTTAGTGAATAAGAATGTTATGCATAGTGCTCTTAGCTCCTGATTGACAGAGAAATTTGACTTTTAATTATAAAACACTACAAATCCCTTAGTCAAATGAAACATAAGATAAAATTATTTTCTGATCAGGTTAATTAAGTGCTTGAAGTTCTCAGAGCTGTGGAGGCAAGTTATTTTTACCTTCCATGTCCTGCAGGAAGAGTGATCTATCAAAAGAAGTCCCTAGTTGGTTCGCTCTAGAATTTAATATATAATTTTAAAAAGTACCTCTGGATGATTTTGCTAGGTCTGTTTTTATGCCAAAATTTTTGTTGTCAGTGCTTCAGTTTGTATCTGACTGTATAAAAAGGAAAGATACTCAAGGTATCTCAGATAAAGGGCATTTAAACATCGGAGCACAAGCGGGGAGGTGGAGGGAGACAGGGTCCCAGAATAAGAGCCATTGTGCATTGCTGGCTCTGGGGGTAGTAGGACAGACAGTTCTGGACCCAAGGCAGCTCTGGGAATCTCTCTTGCTGTATCATTAGTATGACTCAGGCAGTGGATTGGCTGCTTATGGGTCAGGTGCCTGTCTGAGGTCCAATCAGCTGTCTGTGGGACGGTCCAGTTGCAGATGGACAAAGTGTGGCTGCCTATGTAACCCATGGTGTGAGCAGAGTAGATACCTTTAGAAAAGAGTGGGTGGGTGGGCAGAAAAGATGTGTGCCTCTATTGTAGTCGCAGGAGTGCTTATTCCATCCTTTATGTTCACACCATAAAGTAGATGTAAATAAACCCAAGATAATAGCACAAATTAGTTTTGAAAAACTATTACCTTTGTGTTAATATAATTTGATTGTAGGTTTCTATAATGTAATTTTTTATCGGTGCTTTGTTTAACATTAACAACCTGAGGACCACAATCCCTGAAAACTTAACATTCAACTACCATGAGCCAGGACAATCCCCCTTCAGGACACCACCCACCAGCTGCAAGGCTCTCCCACTCTTTAGCTTTAGAGTCAATTTTCTGAACTCTAGTGTTCACAGTGACGGGTGCGAGGTGTTGGATGTGTTAAAACCAGCACAGAATGGGAGAAAAGTAGGTGTGCCTTCCCCAGCCAGTGTGGAATGCTTCCGCAACCATCAGGAAGCACGCAGTCAATTTGAGAATTAATAGTTTACTCAAAACTCATTCTCCTTATATGCCCTCTAATAAAGGCAAAGAGAAAACTGCTCTTTCTGTTCTTAATTAGTCATTTGGTTCCTAGACGTCTGCCAAAGCGACCATAAAGGCAATTTAATTAAACAGAAAACAAAGAGCCATTAAAATTCTCTCACCCTGATTTTTAGAAATGTGCACTGCTCTCTTTGGGTTTTCTTTTTTTCTTTTTCGTGGCTTGGAAGTTTCTCTGCGGTTTCTTCTAGAATGACCACAGGCAGGGCTAGTTGCATTACACTGTGAGGGGTAAACTTTACTGGGACTGCCACTCTGTGGGCAGCAAAGATGCCAAGCATGTGCTAATTTAAGAGAATTATAGACTCCCGGAGTTCATAAAATTGAGATTTGCTAGTAAGATGTTTCTTGAAGCCTGGAGGGATAAAGTCTTCTGACCGTGAATGCTTTGGCCATGAATGACCATATAGTCACTTTCTGGGGTTTGCATTAGGATTTGCACTTGGGATTTTTCTAGGAGTATTTTAATTTCAAAAGGGAGTTGGGATTAAAAAAACAAGCAAAGTAGAGAATAATTGGATGGTGAGTTCTTTTGTTTATTGTCCTTTCCAAAGGGGGCATTACGGGCGAGAAGCAAGGGGAATGAGGCAGCAAGGAGAACGCACCTACTATGTTCCAAGCCCTTTATCTACTCGTATATTCATTTTACTTCATCCCCTCCAGAACTCTATAAAATCAGCATTATTATCTTTGCTGCCATAGTTGAAAAAAAAATGGTGCTCAGAGAAGTTAGTCTGTGCCTTCCAGATCTGGCACTTGACAATTCAGCTTAGGGATTTGGATCCCAGTCTATCCATAGACCCCAAGGCAGTGGCTAGTCCTCAAAAAAAAAGGTACAAAAACTGAATGATCAATAAATCACAACAAGAGAAAAGGTGGCGCTGAGCATGTAGACACCATTTTCTCTAATTTGTCATTCACTGTTTTCCTTCCAGGTGCTTCTAACCTAGAGTACCCCCTGCTAGTTAGAACGGCATCATAGCCTCCTGTTTTGAAGGGGGAAAACTCATCTATTAGTGAACTGAAGCTTTTGGTGCACAGATCTTCGAATATTAGAAGATAGCATTTAAAACACTTTAGATGCTTCTCACATGCATCATGATGACTTTTATAAATGTTGAGATGTGTTCCTGGGGAAAACAGTTTTACTCCACCCCCCAAAAAGGAAATTTCTTACTGAAAAGATTTTCTCCCAATCCCTGGAGAGTTCCATCCTTTTTAGTTGACTGGGCATCCTGTCAATTTGTGTGTGTGCGCGCGCGCGCGTGCGTGTGCATGCGTGCGTGTGAACCCACATGTTTTTATACCCACACTTGGGCTCCAGGGCAGAGCAAGTCAGATGGGGAAGACAGGGTGTTGGCAGGGGGCAACATGGGAAATGAGAAATCGTGGCAGCCTTCCAGGGATGCTAAATTTGAATATGCAACCTATTGCTCCTGATTAAAACATACCCCAAATAAAATGCTGTGGATGAAATAATCTAATTTCTGACAAAGTAGCTACAATCTTAGATTCTATTAAAAAATACAAAATTGCAATTTCCAGTTGAGAATTAGGTCTTTGGATTTTTTTTTTCCATTTAAGAGTGTCATATATTTCTGCTCCTCATTTCTACATATTTGGGGGGTTAATAGTATAAAAGTCTTATTAATCTGACTCTCTCTTCCTGTTTTTAAATAAAACTTGGAATAAAATGTGTAATTACAAGCACAGTATCTCTTATCAGCAACATGAAATATGCGTGGTAGCATTGGGGACAATACAAGATGGGAAAGAGCTTATTACAGAAAAAGACAGTGACAAGCGGTGGGGTCTGGGGGGAGGGGGAAGGGAGGTAGGGTTTAATTCTCTTAGGTCTGTTTCCTTATTTGTTCAATTCGGTTAGTGCAATCTGTGCTGCAAAAACTGTTAAATGAGAGGAGATATGAGAAAGCATTTTGAAACTGCAAAGCACTATCTGTGTAAACTACTATTGTAAATAGTAATGATAAATAGGAACCTAGGGTCTGCGGTTCAATAAATAAATATTTATTGAGCATCTACTGTGCAAGGCACCCTGCTAGGGTAGTTATACAAGAGCTCTAATTCCCCCCCTTTTTTCCCAGACCAGAAACAAATATTGTGTAATGAATAACTGGAAATAACATATTCACATTCTCATTGAAATCTTGAGAATAATGGCTTCATCACTCAAGTTGTGGGTATTAACTGATGATGAAATTGATAAATCACATTACAATTGGCCATTTGCTATATCTGAGAGAGTTTATAAAAGTGGAATTAATTATTCTAGATCAAGCAGTCTGCTACTAATAAAGGTGATAACTCATGATTTCTGTGAGACGAGTCATCTGAGACATTACAGGTCATTTGGAAAGATGGATTGAACCAGGCTTCCCATGCTGTGAGAAGGAGCATGGGGCAAGGAGTTCTCGTGATGATCAGGGTATCTGAGGGGGTTGGAAATGAAAGACCAACTCAAAATAGGGATGACTTGGAGAGTCAGGAAACTGGGACTGCAAGAATCCCAGGTGACCACCAGTAAAGCACCTGACCACATTGAGTTGCATTACCTAGGGTTGGGAGCACCATGTACTTAATGACAACAAAAGCAAAGTGTTTGGGTTTCCAAAAGTGTGCATGTTATGAGAAGACTGATAGACTGGTAACGGACTCTGTCTTATTTAGAGCAGGGGTGTCAAACTCATTTTCACCGGGGGCCACATCAGCCTCGCAGTTGCCTTCAAAGGGCCAAATGTAACTTTAGGACTGTATAAATGTAACTACTCCTTAACAGTTAAGCAAGACCTTGGCGCTGCCGCTGGGTAGAAACAAGGTGCAGGGCCGGATTTGACCCGTGGGCCTTGTGTTTCCCACTTTTGGTTTAGAATGTCTTTCAAAGGTTATTCTTAGATCAGGGTTTTCTAATTTGGGCACTGTTGGAAATTTGGGCAAAATATTATTTATTGTTGGGGGCTATCCTGTGCATTTTTAGGATATTTAGCATCATTCCTGGCCTGTATCCACTAGATGCCATGACAATCAGAAAATATCTGTAAACACTGCCGAATGGTGCCTGGGGACAAGATGGTATGCTAACGATTACTATCTTGTATCAGACACTCCTCTAGCTCTTTATATGTGTTAAGTCATTAAATATTATAGCTACCATATAAAGTTGATTCTATTATCATTCCCATTTACAGATGAGGAACTAATACACAGAAAGGTTAAGTAACTTGCAGAGGTCACCCAATTATAATTTAAGCCCTTTAGTCTGGCTATAGTGCTCTACAATCTTAGCTATTTATTCATTTTTTTCTGCATAAGTGATTTGTGCCTCTTGGTGAACCATGCATTTTAACACCCTATGAACAACTTCCAGATACTATAAAATTTGTTGTTCCTGTTGTTTCTATTGTTTTAAACACAGGGAAGTTGTCTTGTTCCACAGAATGGAGGATCTCTCCTTGCCCCCTTGGCTGTTTGAAATGGGGTAAGCTCTGGACAAGTTCCTTGGCCACATCAAGCAAAGAAATATGTTTACATAAATGCCAGTGAATTGATGAAAGAGGCTCTCACAGGGCAAACCACTGGTAACACATCTATTTCTGTCCTTGTTCACTGCGCTGCATCAGAAGCCTTCGCGCCCAATGGCTTCCCCTCCTTGTTGTCACGCTCATGGCTTCTTGATCTAGTTTGCCTTCTTGCACTTGCATTGGCCTCACTTTAGCCTCCTCTGAGAATGAGATTATTTTCCATTACATTATGATTATTATTTGCTTCATGAACCAAATTCAGGAAGCAGAATAACTTTTAGAACTAAACCCTCCAAATCCTGAAAAACATAGCAGCCTCGGAGAATTCACTGCCTTGGGGAAAGGTCACCAGTCACACTGGCAAGAGCCACTGGCTAAGCAGCAAGAGGAGAGGAACTTGTCAGCATGGGCAACAGGACTCCACCCAAGTCCTGTGCACGGTTCATGCTCTCAGTCACAGAAGTGCCCCTGGCAGGAAGTGTCCCTGGCAGAAAATGCCTAACAAAATTAAAAAACTAGAATAAATGACTCTCTTCCCTTCGGAAAACTACTTATTTAGGCTCAATCAATATTTAATTAATCTTTAAAAAAATTTCAGGGACAAGTCTAACTGCAATTTTAGAGGAAAAAGAAATCACTACTTTCTTTTCAAAAACCTTTTTCTAGTGAATCGTCTTTTATACAGTGTTGACCAGCAGAGGGCTTCCATACCTGACAAATGATAACTGAACAGAACCAAAGGGACTGCGAAAATTTCTTAACGTTTTAACACTATTTTTCTTTTTCATGTGTTTTTTCCTCCTGTTCTTATCACTAGTCATTTAAAGTTGAGTTTTTGCTAATTACAAAACATTTAATCTTGTTTTGCATATTTTGTATAGGGTACAGTCGGGCTTCCTTTGTATAAAGTAAGGTTAGAATTGTAGGAATTTTTTTTCCACTTATTTGATTAGATAAAGGCTGTGCCTAGAGTGATTGATATTTTACAGGCATTTATAAATCAAAGAGAACCTGGTCATTGCTAACCCTCATTAAGAGATATATCCTCTTCTTTTCTGCATACATCACATGAAGCATTACCTTTGGAATACTGTTAGTATTTGCCTCTGGCGACTGTTCTTCGATCTCCCTTTCTGTACCTGGCTGCCAGAGAGACCTTTTATCAGAACACAGCTTTCTGCTTCCCAACTTATATTTTAATCATTTATAACATTCAGAAAACTTCAGATTCTGAAAATGCACTAAAGATTGTTCAGGGCTGGAGCACAATTATTCTGAACACGCAAAGGGAGTAGATTCGGATGGAGTGCGAGTATGTTGATGTTCACAGATGCCCTTCCCGTGAGCTGGTGCCCACAACCTGGTAGGGTTGAAAGTGACCATCAGCCAGTCTGAGAGATTCTTCAGTGCAAATGCAGAGATGTGTAGAGGGGACAGCCCAGCAAACTTCTCTCCTCCAGGCCTCCTGCACACCACCCTTGAAGTCCTCTTAAGGTAATGCCCTCCCTGGGTGTTCTCCTTTAAGGCACATCTCTAATAGCAGGTACTTTGTACAGGTTCCTTAGTTACCATCACAGAGGTGGGTGCTCATCTGCACTGGTCTCAATTATGAGCTGTTCATAGTGACAGAAAATGTTGACAACTAAAGGTAATGTGAAGGTGAGTCACTTTGATTCTAAAGACAGAACTGAAACTAAATTCTGGATTTACAGAAACTATGTCTTATGCAATGAATTATCTTTTTTTTTTTATGCTGGTTCACAGCCACTCATAACCTTACTCATCTCCACAAAGGTTATAGCTCTCACGACATCAACATATGTGTTCTCCTTGTTTTTTCACACTTTTCTTTGTGTTGAATGTGTTTTTGTCGGGTACTTTGCTGATATCTTTTGAATGCCCAGGAGAGTATAAAAATAAATCCCGAAATGCCAAATCCTGGAGTAGATAGGTCGTGCCAAGGGATAAAAAAAAAAAAATCAAAATATTTGAATCCAGAAACACTCTTTTCGGAGTCATTCAGGGAAAGCTAATGACATATCCATGGAGAAAGTAGTCAAGTTTGTCTTTCAGATTTAAGAGTGAAATACGTGGAGCAGAATTTTAAAAATAGTGGACTTGGAATCAGGCAACCGGAGTTTTCTTTGGAGAGAGGCCTAATTTTGGGCCACGAAGAAGAGCATGGTCTCCGGGCCCCTTGGTTGACTGGAATTTCGGTGTCATCCCGAAGGTCACCGGATGGCTTTGAGTGAGTTCCTTTACTTCTCTGCACCTCAGTTTTGTCACATGTGAAATACTGGAAAATTCAGTACCTGCCTCATTGGGTCGTAAGGGTTAATTGAAATAACACATGTGAAAAGCTTAGAAAGTTGCTTGCTATACATTAAAACCTCAATGAATCCTTTTTGTTCCCAAGGCAGTTATCTGCTTCTGTTACTTTTATTGGAGTTGTTACCACAGCTGAGTCCTAGTTTCCTCATTCCCTTCTCCCAAATAATAACGCCACCTCCTACTCTTATTGGGAAGATTAAGGAAGATAATGATGAAAGAATGTGCAGCTGCAGAGCACTGGCGAAAAGTAATGTGGTATTAGCATTTTTTGTGCATGCCTTTGTTTATATTTGAATAGATACACTGCACCATATTGGAAGACACTTCGGCCTGGCTAGCTTCATTGCAGTGGAGGATTTGGGGAACTTACTCAGAAAGGTTAAAAATACAGCGGAAGTGACACCTAACTTTGTTATTTTAGATTGTCATTAAAATATTTTTCTTTAGCATTGACCTTTGGCATCTTTGATACTTAATTGCAGAGGCATTCTGCCACAGAAAGTGGGCCAGTATCTGTGATTGAACTTGGGGAAGTCAGAAGGAGGGGGAGAGAGAGAGTCGGACTACGTTAGGTCGGCCAGGAGTGAAGACTGAAGTTGCCTGAGGTGGGGAGTTGGGGAGAGTAGTACCTAATCGCTCAGGAGAGACTGTTTTAGAAAACGAAAGAGGGAGGAGGTGCGTGTTGGTTTACGACCTGGGGATTTCTCTTCATACGCGTCCCTACCGCTTGCGTGATATCAGCAGGTGGCTTGCATTTCCAACCCACTCGCTCTCTCATTTCCTTGGTGATATTTTATGGTTTCCACACCTCTGTGTGTGTTTTTCTTAGCACACTCCTTGGTCTGATTAAGTACAGGAATGTCAAGGGTCACTTTAGCATTATCTGTGTCTGACCTTGGTTTATACTCGCCTCATGTCTCTCTGAAGTCACTAACAAGAAGCAGAACTAACAAGAAGCGAAGATATTGGACAGATGTTTCACAGACCAGGGCTGGCTGAAGTCATGGCTAACTCACTTTAAAGAACAACAAAAACAAAATTCAGACTTGACTATTACCTTTTTTTATTATAAGTGCTTAAAATATTTCATAGATAATCTTAATGTAGTTTGGATAATCATTTCATATATGAATTAATAAAACCCTACACTCTCCAGTTATGCTGGCGTACACTCTTCCCTGAATTCACTATACATTTTCATTCCTCCATAATTTGCTCATCCCAGGATGTTTTCTATCACAAAAGTCCCAAACCAGCTGTCTTTAGGAGATGCATGGCTCTGAGCATTTAAAACCAGTGTCATGTAGAGTCCCAGAGATTAATTTCCGAATGGATTTCGGCTCCCACTCCCCTTTTGTCATTCCTGAAGCCTCAGCTCACTGTTCCTGCCACTCTTACCAACCCAAGCTCCTCCTGAAATGAATGGTTGGAGAGTCGCCACCATAAATTCCAACCAGAAAGAAACGGGGGCCCTAGCATGCGGGCACTTTGAGGAGGTGCAGTGAGAACCAGGGAATTATGGAAAGCCTATGTCCCTGTCTCCGCTGGAGTCCCAGCCCCGCAGCCCCCAGTACTCAGCCTCCGGCTGGTGGGAGCGCCAAAGCCTAGAGGTGCGTGTGCGCGAGGTGGAGGTGAACTGTGTGTTCCGCAGCTCAGCCTGACCCAGGGCCTGGTCCCAGCCCATCGCCATGGCAACCACTCCAAGACCTACTCCACGGAGGAGGGGACAGCGAGAGCCTTTGTTCGTGCTGGCATCATGGCAGGCAACAGTTCCGAGGGTGGGCAGCAGCTGGTCGTGGAGAAGTGTGAGTCAATCCACGTTGTGATCGTCTATGCCGCATATAATGCCAGCCGGGATGCTGTCACTTTGGTCAAATCCGTCCTGTTTCACAGGCGGAACCCTCTGCAGTTCCACCTCATTGCTGACCCCAACTCCGAGCAGATCCTGGAGGCGCTCTTCCAGACCTGGATGGTGTCCGCCGTGCGCGTGGACTTCTACAATTCAGATGAGCTCAAGTCCTGGATCCCCAACAAGCATTACTCTGGGGTCTACGGGCTGATGAAGCTCTTCCTGACCGAGACCCTTCCCGCCAACCTGGAGAGGGTCATTGTGCTCAACATGGACATCACCTTTGCAACTGACATTGCAGAGCTGTGGGCCGTGTTCCACAAGTTCAAAGGGACAGGCAACAGATTTATTTGAAAGGCTCTTTCTTGCAGCGTGCAGCTCGCTTCTGTCTCTTTTTTCACTTAGCAGTGTAGTTACAATCAAGATTCTCAGTGCCCCCAGTGTCTTATGGGAGGCCACACCATCTATGCTGCAGATCTCGCTGATGCCCTGGCTCTGGAGCGACAGTAGCATCTGCGTAGGAGACAGTTTCATTGAAGACATGATTCTGTGGGCCTCGATCTTCAAGGATCAAGCCAAGCAAATTACTGCCGGGAGGTCAAGCCGGGGCCCCTCTGTTCTTGATGGCAGAGCATGTAATGAGACCCTCTGAGGAATGGGGTCAGGTTTGGCTCTCGTCTTCCTTCCTCTCTGTCCTAATTGTTATTTAGGACAGCAACATATTGCCTAATGGAAAGATGCTAAACAAAAGATTAAACGTTTAGACCCTGGCAAAACCAGAAAGAAAAAAAAAATCCATTGATGTGATTCTTTTGCTTTGTGTAGGTTTTTTTTTTTTTTTTTTTTTTTTGTAGACTTGCACATACTTCAGAAGCAAATAATTTTACATACAGTTACAGATTTCCATCTTATCTTGAAAGATCAGAATATCTGGCAGCTGGCTTGTGATCATCCATAGCAGTGGCCAGAGCTATGTGGTGTCTGTCACCTTTGACAGTACGGAAGTCTCTAGTTGGTCACAGCTGCCACCACTCCCATTTGCTTTTCTTTCCCTTCGCCAGATTCAGACTTATAAAGTATCCCTCTCATTCCTGTATGGTTTGGGTTCATGACCTTGAAGAAGAATCCAGATCATTGCTCAATACTTCTAGGTTTGCTCAAACTTCTGTGTTGCCCTTAGCAATTTGTTATGGTAGTGTTTGATTTCATTGATTCGTAAGGAGTTAACTTTGTAAATTTGCCTCATCAATTCACATGGTCATCTTTTCAGGACAGAATCCAACCTCTTCTCATTTTATCTCCGCTAGAACCAGTTTCTCCCACATACACGTGTCTTTCAGCATATTTTCCTGGATACAGAATGAAATGGTTGAATGTTAGTAGAGCCTATGAGTGAGTTATTACCCTATCACTGGCCTTTATGAGCTCCTCTGCAGTCATGTAATTAAGAAGGCATTCAGTTTGCTTTATAGCACTATCAAAGTTTCCAAAATGAATAAAATAGCTTCATCATTAATAATTTGGGTTCGTCATCTTTGACCCTAAGGCATCCTACACTAGAGACTGCAAATATTATTTTAAGCAGTTTAATGGATTACTGGGAGAATAACTAATGGATTAACAGGTCAAATAAATTAATGGGTAAATTGATGTGAACATGTGGTTGAACGACCTTCCAATTGTAATTGTAACTGTAAAAGGCAGACACCCTAAGGGGGGATTAAGTAGTAGCAACAAACGCTATTATCATTAGAATTTCCCCCGGAAGTGAGCATAACAGACAGGATGTTTTCTAATGAAACTGTAAAACAATTAGAATAGCCCTTTGGAGATTTTGTGGCTTTGTTTGTTTGTTTGTTTGGTTGGTTGGTTTGGTTATTTTTTTTTTTCCCCTAGTGTATCCAAAGGAAAAAGCTGTGCTTGGAGTGCCAGCCAGTTAAAAGTATCACAATTATTATAAATAATTATCTATTCAAGGGGCATAGATGGACAGCAAAATAGGCAATTAAACATGTGCTCCATAAATATGCATAAATCCAATACCATCTGCCACCTTGTCCAATTTGACTAGTTATCTTTATATACCTACCACATAAATCAGTTTAAAAGGGTTCCCCTGAAGCAGTGTTTCTATAATGCCTGGGTAAAAGATTTTCTTTCTTTGGCTAAGACTATATTTCCCATGTCTCCCATGACAAAAATAACATCCTTTCCTTTTGGGGCTATAGAACCCGTTAACTTGGCCATGTAATAAACCACCTTAGAACTTAATGGCTTACAATAACAACTATTTATTTAGCTCCTGATTCTGCCACACAGTTCTTCTGGGCTGGGTTAGGCTTGGTTGGTTTTAGCTGGGCTGCCTCCTGGATCTATGGTCCACCAACAGGTCAGCTGGGAGCTGGCTAGTCCCCTAAGGCCTTGCCCATATATCTACTGATTGGTTGGCTGTTGGCTAAGTGATGTATCTTTCATTCTCCTGCTGGCTAGCCTGGGTTTGTTCACAAGCAGCAAGAGAGGGCAAGCCCATTTTAAGTTCTGCCCCACAATTCCTATTGAAACATTGGCCAAAGTGAGACACATGGCTAAGCCCAGGTCAGTGTGGAAGCGGATTACCCTATGACACAGATACAGGGGGGCAGGAACTGCAAGGCCATTGCACCGATTAGTATGTGCTAAACAAGTTTCTGGGTAACTTGAAATATATTTGGACATCATTTTTTCATTACTTTTTTAGAAAGAGAGGAAGGAGAGAGAGTGAGAGAGCAAGAAAGAGAGGGAAATACCGATTTTAGAAAGAAACATCAACTGGTCTCCCTGACTGGGAATCGAACCTGCCACCTTTGGGTGTATAGGCTGACACTCCAACCAAATGAGCCACACTGATCAGAGCTGCTTTTTTTCAAAAAAATAAGACTTTCTATAATCAATGAGTTACCTTTTAGGCATAGGAAGGGAAAACTGATTCATAATTCTGATACAATATCCATTCTGAATAATTTACAAAAAAGTACAAATGAGTCTTTTGAAGTTGTATAAATCTACATATATAAATATCATATAAATATGAAAAGACCCGTGACATTTTTATGCATGTTTATTTCCCTCTCATTCTCAATTTTGTGGTGGAAAGAATACCACAAAAGTGCCTTCCCCATAGAGCTATTGTGAAGACTAAACTAACGGCTTACCATAATGTCCCACACATAGTAAGCACTCTATAAATGTTATCTGTGAGGGGCAATACGGAACAGCAATGATGCCTGGTTCTGCTGTTGTTACTACTGTTAAATTGTGGTAATAATGTCAGTTATAGCATCTTTCCAAGAAGTGAGATTTTGATCATGCAAAAGCCACAAATCTATCTGTTTAGACCAGCCATTGTCTTTCTGTAGCATGCCTGTCTTTCAGACATGAGATTCAATCTTGGCATAATTGTGCGTAAGTTTTCCCTGGCTCTCATTTATTTACGTGCCATTTCATTTCACCATACCAGAGCATAGATACTCATTATGTCTGTCTCAATACATCACATTTCCAACTAATTTTGTTTTAAGAAGAGAGAGAGAAAAAAGTGGGTTGAATTTCAATTACCGTTTCCTCTCTAAGCCCTCTGCGTAATTCCCAATGACTGTGATGAGGCACGAAGTTCTGCTTCAGAGCTTTGGATAATAGGAGATGTGAAGAAGATGTTTCCTCGGAGAATGGTGTGTCCATTTAGAGCATTACAGTTTCATTGTTAAATATAGTCTTAGCTATGCATTTCCTTCCCAGCCAAACCTTATATGTAGCCAAAGAGCTCTGTCTGCTACACAATGTTCAAAGTTTTCAGTAAAGGTTTTATTGGACCGGACATTATCCACCATGACCTCACTAAAAAGGAAAAAATAAAACTATTACCCACAACAGGAGTCAGCAAACTTGTTCTGCAAAGGGCCAGATAGTAAATATTCTAGGTTTTGTAGCCTGCCAGGCTCTGTTTCAAGTCTCTGTTGCAAAAGCAGCCACAGACAATGGGTAAATGGGTGTAGCTACGTTCCAATAAAACTTTATCAAAACAACCGTGAACCAGATTTGACCTGTGGCCAAGGTTAACCCACTGTTGACTAAGAAGGAGTGCTGAATCTCCTAAGCAATCAACAGAGAGAAAAGAGCATTTATTTTCTAAGAAATTTTTAGCTATAGGTACAGTTGTTTTTGGTGATAAGAACTAACACTACCACCAATGTCCCTGCTTTCTTCCTAAGTGTGATGTCCTTCATAAACATTTAAAATAACCCAACAAGAAGACCATTCAGTTTCCTTTATAGTTATTCCATTTAGGGAGGTCACATTTTGTATGTTTTTAGCATTGGAGATGAGTATTGATCATGGTGTAGTTAGCTGAGTTGCATAGACCTGTATATTTAAATTTTAAAGAAGTGTTGGACCAATATAGCTTTTGATTAAAATAAATTGTTGTCGAGTCATTTAAACACACACACATGCACAGCATCTTTGCCAGCATCTGACACCTATAAGAAGACGTATCATTTTAGTACTCAGAGTAGACTTCAAAGATGGTCCTTTCAGTTGGAAAAATAGAGCATTCCGTATAATGCTGTTTATATTTTTCTTTTGTCATGGAGCAATTCTGGTGCATAAACTTGTATTTCAGGCTGTTCAATCAAGACTGCTATTTCACCTACTCTATCTCTAAGCCAGAACAGGTAGACTTCTCAGGAATGCTGGGACTTTCATGTCAGCTGAATAACTTTCCACCAAATGCCTTGCTTACAGACATGCAGGAGAACTGTCTTTATGACTAACTGCTGGTTGCTCTCTTGAGGATGCTGATTGGATCTTCTTGAAAATCCCATGAGTTAAGCATTCATTAAACTAATTGATGCATGAGGAAACTGAGGCTCAGAGCAGCTGAACAATTTGCCTAATTTCATGAAACTCATCCATCTAACCTGGGACTTGAACCCACACCTCTGACACCAGGTGGATTTCTTCGGCAACTGCTGTTTCTGTTGCACAGCTGTGATGTGACCCTCAGTGTTGTGATTCAGCTTCGAGCTGCACACTCTGTTGCTCACCAGTTTCTCACCTTGGACACTACCAGTATCACTGTGCTAGTGCTCCCCTATGCTCTTCTACTTGGTAGTATGCAGCCCAGAATCTCTCGATATCATTTAAAAAATGGCAACACTCAGAACCTAACAGATGAGATTACATAAATGACATCACTGCTGACATCTATTAAAGGCTGATGAGGTGCTGGCTACCAGGCCAGGTGTCCTCATGCATGAGGTCATTTATTTTTCACAACAAATCTCTGTGGATGGTATAATTACTATTCTTACTCAGTAGATGAGGAAACTGAAGTTAGGAGTTAGTCATTTAGTCTTTAACTATTTATTTTTCCCTTTGGCTTATTGTTTGGACTTTAGCTTGCCATTATTTAAAAATCAACGTGAGAAGCCAAATCTTGGACATACTTTGGTTGATAATCATCCTTAGTGTTTGAGCTACATTTATAACTCTAATAATAGATTTAGAATAACATTAGTGTTTTAAATCAGAAATATACCAGTTCTAGTAATTTCTTATGCATCTAACATTGTAGAATATTTCTTGTAACTGATAGTTCTAGATAATTACAGCCTACTCTTTCAGTGCCAAAATTTAAATTAAAAATAAAAGTTCTGTTCGAGAAAGCACTGTCACTAAGATACATAGCACATATCTATCTTTCTAAGGAAGTATTGATGAAGGAGGTGAACATCAGATCAAAGCATTGGCATTAACATATGGAGAAGTAAGGATGTTAATCTGACTTTAATGAACTTTTAAAAAATAGCGTAACTTGGGCTTGGTATGATTTGGCTATTTGGTGTATAAGATACGTGATTTTACCCTACAAACCTTCTCTATCCAGAGGATCAAAAACTTAGGCAATTTCATGTCAAACATTGAAGTGATTTCAGTATCATGAATAAGTAGGAAATTTAGAAGGCCTGCCTTTGAAACGAAGCCCACATGGACGGTGAGAGTTCAGCAGTAGCTATTTCAGTCACTGGCTTTCACTTCTCCTCTTTGGTCCCTGCTTTATGGCCATCACTATATACAATGGAATGACCTGACCTGACACAGTGTAGGCCTCTGAAGGAATGGTGGAGAAACTCGCCTGATTTCATTCATCATTACTTCTATCACCTCTGTAAAATGATGGGGTTCCCTTCCAGTAAGGCTGCGTATGGGATCATTAGGCTCCTGATAGAGGCAAGTTAATCAATATATGCATAAACAAATGTATGAGATCCCTCAGTCTTATTACGGAAACATGTAAGAGGTTGCAAATGGGTATCAGCAAATGTTAAGAGCAAAGCTTTTCCTCAGCCACTGTTCCACTAAAAGGAACACTCCCTCTCAACCGTCAATATGTTGAAGAGGAGGAAAGCTTTGGAGAGGCTTTCGAGAGAGCTAAAAGCTGTGTTTGCACTCTGCTCTGCACTAACAGAATTTTTTGCAGTGATGGAAACGTTCCGTAATGTTTGTTTAGCTTCTAGGGCTGAAGTACCCAATAAGGGAGTCATAAGTCATGTAAGGCTATTGAGTGGCCACTTAACATGTGGCTTGTGTGACAAAGGAAGTGACTTTTAAATTTTACTTAATTTTAATTAATCAGTTGAATTTACATGAGTTCCTGAAATGAATCAAGGATGCTTTTGTACTTTAGTCATAGTGAATAGCGTAAGGATTTGGGGTTAAAATCTGATGAATATCCATTGACTTATTAAAGTTAAAACTGGGCTTTTGTAGCGTGAGGTAACATAGGTTGATAATTCCAGTTCTGTACACTTAATGTTTCTTAGTTAATGCTAGTTGTGGTTATTATAATTATTAGTATTGTTAGTACTATAATTAATATGTATTCAAGGAAAGTCTTTTGAGTACCTACTTCATGCGAGGCACTGCTCTTGGTGTTGGAGATGCAACAGAGAAGAAATCAGATAAAATCCCTGACTTCATGTAGCTTACATTGGTGAATTATTACTGAATGAACTTCTAATGAGCTGATTTTTTGAAATGGAAATTTGCTCAAGCTACACTGAAATGTGCCAAAAGAATGCGTGTTTAATTTTTCTATCATTTGATCTTATGCCCCACCCCCATATAGGATGGGAGAAGGGAATGATTTAAAGACTTAATTTTGTTCTACCCAGCAATTTTGTCTGAGACCAATGCAATAATTGAAAGTTTTGAGGGGTAGGGGGTAACTTAAACTGAGCTTCTTTAGGTAAAAATGCTGAGAGTCTTGTATGTTTGTCTTTTGCTCCTGAATTCTTTCACATGGATAAGTAGTAGCTGGGCTACTTCTGGACAGTGGGGAGAGGTAGGGGATCTTGGCCGCGCCTTCAGCACTCCTGTGCTATTCTCTGGGCCCTGGCAGACCTCTGCTGCAGAGCTGTTTCCCGTCTGCCTAGTTGCTTCATGCCCTGCTGGCATGTGTGGTCAGATGATACCTGCAGCTGGTGGACTGGTGGCCTGGGCTCTCCCTCAGTGTGGTCAGGACCCAGCTGCTTTTTTTGCTGACCTGGCTCCACCTCTGCTTTCTCTGATTCCACCACCTCCCTAAGATCAGCTGTGACTCTGACCCAGGTAGACCACCTTGCAGCTCTCCGCATAGGGCCACTTGGTCATCCTTATTGTCACTCCTTCCAAGCTGATCCTTGTCCCAAATCTTGGCTGATTTCTACCTCTCTTCTCAGAGTGTGTGAAAGTTTCAGGCTCCCTTCCAAAGCACTGAGGGGCTGGTTTAGGAGAGCTAAATTCGGAGTCTCTTTCTGCCTGCACACCCTGAGCTCTGCAGTTAGCTTGGGTGCAGTCACTCTCCGGATGCAATTGGGATAGGGGTGGTCTGGGAGGCCATCTCTTTCAGAGTCCTGGGACTGGTGGTTCCCTCCACCCTTGGCTTTGTTTCCTATTTAGGTAATACCTTCTCCTCTGGGCAGAAAAGAATGTAAGAGATGTCAGAGTGCAAATGTTTGAACCTCCTCCCATTTATCCTCTTGCCTTGATTCTCTGGAGCTGGTGGTGTTTTCTGGCCAGCTCCAGCTTCTCTATCAAAGGCTCTCAATAACAGTTACACCATCCCAAGGGGGATTTAGATAGGTGTTGGGGTGTTTTGTGGTTGGAGACCATCATGACTGGGGGACTCTATGGACATCTGAGGAACATCCTTCAGAGCATTAGGATCCCATCCAGCAGCCTATACATCCTATGTCTGTCTGCATGACCTCCAAATGTCCTTTGAGACAGGAAGCCTACTTAAAATTATCTGAACCTACATCATAATTCCTTCTTACACATCAACATGCATATATGTATTAAATATATATATTGAATTTTTAAAGAGTCTAACAACCAAATCAATGGAAATATAGAATGTCGCTTTTGTTCGTAAATTTGCACATATCACTATCAATGGCACTCCAGGTCTTTCAGTTGCCAGTTAAACACACATGTGCTGGTCGGCGTTTATAGCCACGACATCTCTGATGATATTGTAATATTGTACATGGGTGTACACATCTGCCACCCTCGTTATGTCTTCTACTGGAATTGCACCTGAGCACTTCTGTACGGAAATATGTACTGCATCATTATCATTATTTTTGCTTATCCTTTATCCTATTGTTAGTGGCTGTTGACTTTTTAAACCATGTTTGTAAATGGGTTGTATTTTCTATGAATTACATTTCAGGATATTTTACAAAAGGGGGAACTCTGGTTCTGTCCTACCTTTCTTCTATGACCTCAGCCATGGCTAAATCATACCACATGGAAGGAAGCGATTAGTTTATAAAATATGAGGAACAAGGGAGGTCTTCACTTAAGTCTTAAAATAAGACACTAAAGAACATGAAATATTCGAAACAATTACCAAAAAAGACATGTAGAAATAGGCAAGGCAATAAAAATAAACCAAGTAAAAAGCATATGCAATTTCCAATTAATTTCTATTTAGTTTTCATTTTTCACAATTCTCGCTAATTCCTCCTTAGGCTGTGATGGCGCCATTATGCCATTACTCTGTTAGTATCATTATAGATTAATAAAATCATTTGGGAAAGCAATTTGGCTATATAATCCAGAGTCATTACAATGTGCATTACTATTGATTTGGTAATTCTTTCTGAAAATTTAAGCTAAGTCGAGCAAAAGAGAAGAAATAAACCATACAAATGAAGGTGTTCACTGCAGTGTAAAAGTAACCTAAATAGCAAAGAACAGGAGGAAGTGTTAATAAATATAAAGTAATAACAACATGGAAGCAAAGCATAAAACAATTAGTATGTAAGCTATAGAAATATGTCAGTGACCAATTACTCATTTGTTCCTTTATTTATTTCACTAATATTTATTTAGTACATACTGATGAGATTCTGGGATTATTAGAAGGGAAAAGAAAAAATATATACGTTGGAAGGGGCATGTTTCAAATTCACATAACAGCTTTAGCTCAATAAAATGGAAATTCAGAAAGCAATAGCCTATGACCTGCTCCTGATATGAACTCTATTACTAACCTCTAAGTGTTCCTGAGCAAGTCACTTCTCCCTTCTGAAGCTCAGTTTTCTTACCTGTGAAGGAGAGGGTTTGACTTACAGAATTCAGAGGGTCATCTCATTCACTGATTCTCCAAAAGCCTTAAATAAATACTGCTTCTTTCCCCATCATATCATAAACTGTCACATCCCGTTAATCACCAATACCGCCCGTGTGGAAGTGGTAAGGATTCTTTTCAAAATAGTATCAGTTAATGTCTTTCAATTCGTAGTCTTTTAGTTGTTTATATTCTAACTTAATACTTAACTGCACACTGCATGTTGGAATAGATCATAAGAAGTTCCTTCCTCACCATGAAATTTAATGGGGCATTTAGATTGCATGTGAACATCTCCAAACCTTAGAAACAACAACTGGACTTGCGTTGCTTGCATCGCTGCCATGACATTTTGCTCGTGGTTATTTTTTGATGAGAATATTTCTCAACCGAACAATATTATAGTTGGGTTAAAATAAGGAGACAGTTTATGTGACTTCTCAGCTAAACCTGAAGGGGATAAGCAAACAAGCAATAGAAACACCATTGGTGCAATAGCTTAGTTAATGGGTAATTTTACACAAAGCAATTTTACCTGACAAGTTTTCCTTACACGAAAAAATATAAGCAAGGATCATCATTCAAGAAATATACGTCAAGTGCTCTTTGGCCTGAATGTCTAGATTAGCAAAAGGTAAAGAATGAATGTTTGGCTGTTGGAAAAAGGGGAGATGTTGGTCTTTTGTTTCCAGAAATTTTGTTCATTTTTTTCCCATTTTACGAGCCCTGCCGGTTCCGGAGCAGTTCCACATTTTTGTACTTCGCACAGTAGCTACAACAGCTGTGTTAATTAAATAGATATGTCACAGTGCTGAGGCCGGTGCCTGCTGCCGCGCTGGCAGCCAGGAGCCTCCATGCATGGCAGGCAGAATCCGGCCGCAGTCGCAGTGGCACAGGAAGGACAGGGCAGGCTGCAAGGAGAAAAACGGTCAGCAGAGAACAGGCTTCGCACTCGTCTGTGTCCGTATTAAATATACCATAAAATATTTACGGGATTAAATATGAGCGTGCTTTTCTCCCCCGCCTTGGGATATTTGAATATAATTCTAAGGACCCTGGGTGAGATCACCTAGAGTGGTGACAAGCTGGCTTTAAGTGCTGAATCTATAAATTGTTTGATCATGAATACTATGTGGTATTGTTCATTGACTCAGGCAATATTTACTGAATGTCTATGTGTTCCTGCCCTGTGTTGAGCCTGCAAACACAGATGTGAATGAGATAGAACTTCAATATCACACAGAACATGTTTAATTCTAATAAATATTTCCAGTGTGGTAAAAATGATAAACATATTATGTGTGTGTATAATCAGTCATTCAATATCACTAACCACATGCTCGATTTCCATCTCTTCTGCTTACTTCAAGAGCAAATCTTTATCATGCAGATTAAGATCCAAGATCCAGAATATGAAAATTATTTTAGAATTATAAAATTAATCCCCATTGTGCAGTTAATTCTGGCCAGAGTTTTACTTTTCCAAAATTAGTCTTGGCTGTTGATTACTTTGGGATTCATGTCCAAATGGGTTTTGTGGTTTTAGTTAAAGAAATATTAATAGTAGTTAATGTTGTGTTGCTGAAATTTAATTTGTCTTCTCTGGATTCTGCTTGCATAATGCTATTTTTTGTTCTAATTGATTCATAAAGATCATTAAACAAGAGAATAAAAACAATTTATAGTTAATTTCTGGGAGATAGCAGCATGTGTGTTTTATGGTTCAAATAACAGATGTTATTTCGGAGAAGCTAAGCAGTACTGTAACTTCACTGGAAACCAGCCTGGTGATTCACGGGCAGCCCTCCCCAGTTAGCTCCTGATAGCTGTGCAGTGAACTCCTGCCCTGCGCCAGGCCAGTGGGAAAACAAACCTCGCCAGGTTCACCCCTCTGCGAGCCCTCGCGCTTCAGCTTGGCTGAAGAACCCAGAAAGAGCCTATCAAAACCATGTGGCTTAAGAACATCCACAATAGTCAATTTTGGTCATCCTTCCACTTTCAGAAATCTGATACTCATTTAGAAAAATACAGGTTTGAAAATGCAATGCCTCTCTCCCAAGAAAATTCTGATTTAACAGCCCAGCTTGTAGTACTATAACTGTTACTAGACTTTGGGAAGTTGCTTGACTAAATCTTTGGGCTGGGAGTGGAACTACACACTCACAGCACGAAATGCAGAAGAGTTTACCAAGGCCTTGCCTTCCAACCTTTTCCATCTCACAGCACACATAAACTAATTACTAAAATTCTCTGGCATAGCAAAGAATATATATTTTTGCCTTTCTGACAAAAAAATAGGTAAAATGTTGATTTATTCACACCGGATAGCTGTTGCTGTGTTGGCTGTTGTTATTTTTTTTAATTTGATGATTGAAGGTCAGTGCCCCTGACTAAATAATCAGGCGTTGCATGTTATAAAAACTCTTGCAGCACAGTGGCTGAACATCGGCGCGCTGAGGAAAATAAACCTTGAGCAATCGGCTATTTCTGCGTGCCCCAACGTGTATCTCCAAATCATCGGTTCCATCGGTCCCCTCCACCATTTTTTTTTTTAACATTTCAAGGTAAAGTCTCATACCAACTAAAGCACCCAGAAGGGTCAACGGGATGGGAGTCTAACCAAAAAGTCCTTTGCTGGCTGTGAAAAGGAGACAGCAAAGAAGGCCTTCAGAAGGAAAAATGGTGCAGTGTGAAAAATGATGACCCCAGAGGGGCAGATGGGATCTTTATCTTAAATACACACTGCAAGGGGGTGAGAGAAAGGAGGAGAGGCTTCCTCTGATGTGAAACTGTTATGCTGTTAACTTGCCTTGGGGCGACATAAGAAATATATTCCATTTTTTAAGGCAAGAGACATATCCCTCCTGAGGGAATGCACTGCACACAGCGAAAGGCCAGGTTTGGAGAGAAAAATATATGTAGAGATTATTTGGGTGTAAATCCTGATGGAAAATGGAAAAGAATTTCCAAGCTCAACTCCACATATTTTTAAATGGGCAAGTTGAAAATAAGGAAATAGATTTGAGTTTTGTCCACACAGCTGACATAAGGCCCCCTGCCGTGTCCTCCTGCCCCTCACATACACAAACATCTCCAACACAAACGTGCGTGTGCATGCACATGCACACATATTCATAAACACATGGGCTCAAAACCCAAACAAAATGTAACAACAACAAAAGTACAGCCCTTGACTCCTCCCCTGTCAACATTAATTTTTAAAGAACTTTTGCTCCATTTTTTTAGAAAATATTAGAGAACTTAAGAAATTGTCTTTCCTTTGGAAGGAACTTGGTTGAGATGCTAGATGTAGTAGTTGCATATGAAATCCTTAACTAAGGTGTTTTAAATATGATGCTCTTCTCCAAATTATTTGTTTCATAGTATCCCCCATCGTTACTACGTATCATCTGCATGTTGCTGTTTTAATATCATGATTAATACAATTCTACTTGTTTGCCATATGGGGTGATTGACTTTTCTAAATTAAATTTAATTTTATTATTATCTTTTATTGTTTAAGTACAGTTGTCTCCATTTCCCCCCCAACACTCCTCCCTGCCCACCCATCCCCGCCTCCCACACTCCATCCAACCCCCTTTGGCTTTGTCCATGTGTCCTTTATATATGTTCCTTGATGATCCTTCCTCTATTTCCCCCCATTATCCCTCTCTCTCCTCCCCTCTGGTCACTGCCAGTTTGTTCTTTATTTCAATGTCTCTGATTATATTTTTCTTGCTTGTTTGTTTTGTTGATTAGGTTCCACTTATAGGTGAGATCATATGGTATTTATCTTTCACTGCCTTGCTTATTTCACTTAGCATAAAGCTCTCCTGATCCATCCATGCTGCTGCGAAGGGCAGGAGCTCAATGCCATTCTTTGAGCTAAGGAGGTGTGAGTAGGTGTGAACATAGAGGTCCTGAAATGGATCGCTCTCTTCCAATCAAGGAGAAAATGCATGTGTACTATGTTTTCTAAATTATAAAATATTTCAAGTACATAAAAAAATTAACATTATCCTCCTTTCTATCAGGCTTAATAAATGTTAATTAAAAACACTACAATTAACAATTCTATGTGTAGTTGAAGATCTGTCCAATCCTATTTCTTCCCTTGGCCACTGTGTAGGGGTGTCCCACCTGCAGCCTGAGGGCCACAGGTGTCCCAGGATGGCTGTGAATGCAGCCCAACACAAAACGGCAAATTTACTTAAGAAACATTGAGATTTTTTTTGTGATTACATGTCTGAATGTATTGAATTTGTGGTCCAGAGACACCAAAGGGGGCTGGACCCCTCTGCCGTGTAGGGAGGTTGTCAACCCTGAAGTTGGAGAGTATCATTCTAGCACATGTGTTCCTGTGTTTGAACCTTCGTAACATACGCTTCTTTTCTTAAACACTTGTAGTTTGGTTTCTCCTCTTTGGACATTATACCTTAATACTATTACTTTATACTTCTCTTTTATAATTTTATTTCTAAAAATTTGGAATCATGTATTTAATATCAACTTATTGATAGGTGTGACTTAATCCATAGTTTATCTGCTATACAATAGTGATCTATTATGAGATTGTACTGCAGTTTTTCCATTCTGCTACAGCTGGCCATTTACCTTGCTCCCTTATTTTGATATAATTTGCCATGCATTTTCTTGCACCTATCTACCTCTTGGACACATGTTACTGCAGTGACAGTCAAACTATTTAAAAATCTGTGCAGCCAAACAGCAGGAGTGGGTGCCAGCCATAAAAATTGTCACAACTGTAATTAGGTGTGCCAGCTGAACAGCCCACTGTCCCAGAATAATTCTCAGGGAAATGGTTAGAAGCAGGAATTGTCATGTCATAGGGAAGCACCCAACCACTCCATTGAGCTGCTTTTCATCCTTGTAGTACCATTTACTTCTGCCATGACTATGTTAGGGTCCCCACTTTTCTACATCCTCAATTATTGCTCCTGCAAGATATTTTAGTGTTGATATGCTGATGGCTTTACATGTAATCTCTCCTTGATGTTTAAAACATATTTTTCTAATTATCAGTGAGGTCAAACATCACTTCCTGTTTTTACTAACCATGAAGATTGCCCCATTTATGAATTATTTATTCATATATTTTGCCCTTTTCCTATTTCGTCATTAGTTATTTTGTTATGTTGAATATTAATTCTTTATGAATTACATGCAAAGCAGATATAGTTGCCCAGTCCACATTTTGGTTTTCAATTTTATATTACTTATTGTCAGGTGTGTTTGCCACTTTACTACAGTTGAATTTTTAATGTTTTTTTAAAAATCTTAATCCAACATCATAAATTTACTTACACATCTATGAATTTCGATTAATTTGACAGGTGCCCAAAAAAATCTCTGATAAGATTTTGGTTTGGAACAGCATTGAATTATAGACTAATTTAAGATAAATGTACATCTTTAAACATTGAATCCTTTCATTAGTGTTCATCAGTGACATAGCATACCCTTCCATTTATCTGAGATTGTTTTCTTTTGATGATTCAGCAATGTTTTAAAGCTTGCTTTATAAAGGTCTTGGGCATTTTTGTTAGAAGGATTGCTAAATACTTCATGACTCATATTGCTATTGTATATAAGGTTATCTAACATTTTTTTCTAATTGGCAGTTTCTACAGTATAGGAGTATGATATTCTGCATGTTAGTCTTATAACCAGCAGCCTTGCTGAATTATCTTTTCTCCAATAGTGTACTGGAAAATTTTCTTGAGTTTCTAAATTGACAGTTATATTGTTATGGAGTGTTTGTGGTCTCTTCAAATCCATGTGTGAAAACACTAACCCCCAGTGTGATACATTAGGAGGTGAGTAAGACCTTTCAAAGGCCATGGGTAAGTATGGGGTCCTCACGAATGGCAAATAGTACCCCCCGAGACAGCTCTCTTGCTCACTTTCTAATTTGATGATTATTTTTCTATTTTATTTATTTTCACCTCTTTTATTTCCTTTGAGTTTATTGTAGCATTTCCCCCTAAATTTCTGAGTTGAAAAACAATCTTATGGACTTGTTAAATGTTTATTTCTATTTCTATTACATACACTTAAAGCTGTAAATTTGCCTTTGAACAGCCTGTGAATTATTATCTGTAGGATTTTCATTCTCACTCATATGAAATTTCTAGAAGGATGCAATGTTTGCCTTGTAAAATTTAACTAGATCTTAAGATGGTTCAACATGAGGATATTTTTTGTTCTCTTTTTTGTTATTTATTACCGGTGACATTGTTCTTCTAATTTAATTGAGGTGACTGATAAATTTATTAGACTATATAATCTTGATATATGGGTATTTGTGGGAACTTACTTTGCAGCCAATTCAGCATACATTTTTAGAACATTTTATGTACTCATATGAAATGTAGATTTTCTGAGTATTGAATGGTATTCTACATGTATGCATTACATCTTTTTAACTGAGTTTTAGAATTGTCATGTTAATAAAATGCATACAAGTTCTAAATTATTTTTAATTTAGTCAACTGTTCATTTTATCATTATCATTATATAGTGGTTTTTATCATTAATATTTTTAACTTCACAGTAAATTTTGTCCATCAGTGTAGTTACCTAAACATCCCTTTGGTTTTCATGCACCTTTTAATTCTAGAGGTTTTACTTTCTTTTCAAACTTGCGTATTGTTTTTTCTTTTTTTCTTTTTTCCCTTTTATTGAATCTATTGGGGTGACCCTGGTTAATAAGTTAACTTGTTCCTTTTCTTTTCTTTTTTCTTTTTTTTTACTTTTTACTTGTTCTTTGAGAATGTTTTTCCATCTTCATTTTTAGCCTTTCAAGAATCATCAACATACGGTACTTACAGATGCTCAGGGATGATTTTAGCTCATAGATGATTTTACTAATTCTCTCTCTCTGACTGTTCTCCATTAGCTTTCTCTCACAGGGATTCATTTCCTTTTGATTTGTGAGTTTTGTTTCTTCTTTGTTGCCCTGTGCACTCTGGGGCCCTAGGAATTCCACATAAAAAAAGGTCTTAACTCCATTTTGGTAACGTGGGATTTTATGCCTCTAAGTGTAAGCCCCATGCACATGGGGCATAATTATGGCATTTGTATTTTTCACAGAAGATTTTTTCATTTGTCGCCACTGAGCCCCCTGACTGAAAGTACCTTTCTCTTGCTGCATTTAAAAATGGGGTTTTCTTTGGAAGCTGGGGTTGGATGGGGCAGGGAAGAGCAATGGAGGGACAACTGTAACTCAACAATAATTTTTTTTAAATATAAATTCCAAAATTCAAAAAAACGGAGTTTTCATAGTATTCCTTTTGTGTTCTGGAGAGCCATGGGAGGGCCTGGGCTTAAAGGGAACTTGGGCCACATGTCTGCTTCTTGCCTTTTATCCTAAGAAGTTATATCTGTTTCATCTCCCTTATGTTTCTGGAGAGGACCACTGTAGCTCCACCTCTCTTCTTCAGCTCTGCCTTCTACGGGATCTTATTTATACTTCTTAGAAACTCAACTAGTTTACACGTGTCTGCTTAAACTTGTTTGAAGTTCTAATACTCTTTCAAAAAATCCATTTTTTTTTCAGATATTGCCATAACATTTCTAAAAACTTGAAATGCCCTACTCTTGAAAAGTAATATTAATACACACCCACTACATGCTGGGACCCAGCCAGGAACTCCCACACATCTGATTTTATTATATGGTAGAGCTATAGCCTGTGACGTATTATTCTTATCCTGCAAGTGGGAAAACTTGGATTTAAAGGGATCAAGCACCTTCTTCCTGACACCAGAGCTCTAAGTGCCCCAGGTAAAGTGGAATCTTTGTCAGTTGAACTCAAGCGTACAATGCACTTTTCTGCATGGACTCCGGCTCCTTTAGATCTTCCTTTTCTGTTATTGATAAGTAAACAGGCTCTATTACTATTCAGAACTATAGAATATATTAGAGATATATGTTTTTATGTATTTGTTCAATGTTTGTCTCTTAATGTAAAATTAGAGCTGTTGCCTTGCATGACTGGGTAACCTATAGTATGCTGTCAGCCATGTTATAAAAACTTACCTTGTATCACATGCATAACTGTCTCCAAAAGCCTTTTCTGCCCCATACATTTGTATAAAATTGATTTCTTCATTCCATGAGGCATTAGATTCTCCTAGCGTGCCTGCCAAATTTTGAGAGAATATCTCACGTGACGTTTGTGACAGCATTGAAGGCAACTTCTCCTTGCTTATAGCCCACATCCAATGGACTTTGGGCCATGAGGCAGATCCTATTAAGGAATCAAAGCCTACAGATACTCCTGTACCTGTCTGCTTAAAGTCAGTAGTTCAGGGCATGAAATTGTCAGACACAGGCAGATAAGAAACATGGATGTTTCTTGGACTGTAGTGTGCAAACTAAGGACCAACAAGAAAATGGCAAAATGAGGATGCTAATAACCCAGGACACTTCTGGTTGTATTGCTTAGCAACCCAACTTAGACTTGCTTAAGCACAGAGGACTCTCTTGGCTCCTGCAGTTAATCTCACTAAGAGATAGATGGGACTTTAGTCATGGCAGTTTGCCTCTCTCTCGGTCTCTTACCTCCCTTGTGTGAATTTTAGTATCAGGAACATTCTCTCCACATGTAGCAAAGATGCCCTTACACAGTTCCAGAATTACTTTTTTTTTTTCATTGAATTTATTGGGGTAACATTGGTTCACAAAATCATACATGTTTCAAATGTACAACTCAACAAAAACATCATTGGCACACTGCATCATTCTTTGTAGCCTTTGGTGCAAGAAATAGAGAGGGGAGAGACAGAGAGTCAGACCCATTTTTTCCCGCCAAACAGCCACATTAATCCAAGAAAATATTTTGACTAGCTCTGTTTGAATCCTGAACTCACTCCTGAGATCTGTAACTAGGGGGAAGGGGTCACCCAACCAGTTCAGTGGCAGTGGAGATCAGACTTCAAACACTTGAATGACAGACAGACAATTTACACAAGGGAAAAAAAAGGTGTTATATTTCCAGAAGAGAGACAGGATGCTGAGAAGTCAAAACAACAGATGTCAACTACAGCATTTCTACTTTCACATGAGTGTGATGATTTAGGAGTTCTGGTAGCTTCAAAAATTTAAGGTATGAGTGCTTTACTTATTTCTAGAATATAAATTTTAGACTGGCCCCCACTAATCTCAATGCAAAGTAATGCAAGCATTTCAGGGGGAGAAAAGAAAGAGCAGGTGCAGTAATACCCTGGGCATTCTCCAGACACCTCTACGTATGCAGTTAGTCATGGACCACTCCTAGTTTGGTTCATTTCCCTTAAAGAAAGAAATCCTCTTTTTTTTTGTGGTTTCTTTTATCTGGTTTCAGAGGTTTTTCCCCATGGAAATCTTCAGTACTCCCTTGACCCGCAAGTCTGATTTTTAAAAATCAAACCACCCCTAGCTTTAAAAAAAAAACTCTGTTTTTGACTTTTAACTGGTGAATGTAATTTATTCTATTCACCTGGATTTCATTTCAAAATTGTGTGCTCCATGAAAGGGAGTATCAGGAGACTGAGAAGGCAAGTGTTAGACTAGGAGAAAATATTTGCAAAAGTCTTATCTCATAAAGGACCAATATTCAAAATATATAAAGAGCACTTAAAATTCAGTAATAAGAGAATAAACAACTCAATTAAAAAATAGTTAAAGATTTTAGCAGGCACCTTTCCAAAGAAGATATATATGGTGGCAAATAAGCATATTAAAAAATGCTATACATTCTATGTCGTTAGGAAACGCAAATAAAAGCAGTAGTGAGATGCCGCTACACGGAATGGCCGAATCAGGACACGGACAACACCAAGTCCTCGCAAGAACGTGGAGCATCAGGATTCTCATTTATTGCTGGTGGGAATGCGAAAATGGTACAGCCACTTTGAAAGAGTTTGGCAGTTTTTTACAAAACTAACTATACTCTTACCCCATGATCCAGCAAATGTACTCCTTGTTATCTACCCAAAAGTGGTGAAAACTTAGGTCCATTCAGAAACCTGCATGTTTATGTTTGTAGCAACTTTATTCATAATTGCCCAAACTTGGAGACACACAAAATGCCTTTGAGAAGGTGAATGGGTATGTTGTCGCGCATTCAGACAATGGAACAGTATTCAGCACTTAAAAAAGCGAGTGATCAAACATAAGACAGGAAGAAACCTAAACTGCATGTCACTAAGAAACTGTCTGAAAGTGCTACTTATATACAAACTATATGTCATTTCTGAAAAATGTCATATAACTACGGAGACAGTAAAAGTATCAGTGGTGGCTGGGTGGTAGGTATGGGGCAGGGATGAATAGGAGGAACACTGAGGATTTTTAGGGGAGTGAAAATACTCTATGATATTATAATGATGAGCACATGTACTTATATATTTATCCAAATGCACAGAATTCACAACACTCAGAGTGAAACCTAAGGTAAACGGCAGACTTTGAGTGATTGCGAAGCCTCAATGTTGGTTCAGCAATGGGGAAGGCTATGCAAGTGAAGTGTAGGGGCAGAAGGTACATGGGACATTGCTGTATGTTTTTCTCAATTGTTCTTTGAATCTAAAACTTCTCAAATGTCTTTTAAAAAATCATGAGACTGAAATAATCATAAAGAAGGATTAATTACTTCTGGTTTAATGAAGCCTTGTCCAAAAGGCCTTATATTGGGTCAGCCAAAAAGCTTGGCTAGTTTTTTTTTTTTTAATGCAATGGCTCTAAAGTGCTTAGTTGTCTTTAACTTCATGTAAACAATTTTGTTAGATTGTATTGTGACAATCATGTCATGTCAGCATGCATTAAAAAACTTATCAAAATTGGTGAATTTTTGTGCAGCCATTTTAATACTGAAGGATGAGGAATGTGCAACATTTTCAGCATGGTATGCTTTATTCAAGAAAGAAATGCAACTGAAATGCAGAAAAAGATTTGTGCAGTGGGTGGAGAAGGTGCTGTGACTGATCGAATGTGTTGAAGTGGTTTGCGAAGTTTCTTGGTACTATTGACATTTTGGCGAAATCATTCTTTGCTGTGGGGCTGTCTAATGCATTGGAGGGTGTTTAGCAGCACCCCCGGCCTCTGCCCACTAGAAGCCAATAGCAGGAGATAGTTGACATGCTCAAAATATCAAAATCAATAAAGTTATTGGTGAAAATAAAAAATGCATATTTTATTTTACAGGAAAAAACTAAACAGACTTTTTGGCCAACCCAATGCATTAATCTCAGGCAATGAGGTAAAAAAAATAATAGGTTTTGAACATGAATTTTTATTCCTCTCTGTTCCTCTTGTTGAGACCATTCTCACTCCAGAGGCAGGCATTACACCTTGCAGTTCTGAGTTTTGCTGTTTGAAGCACTTGTTTGATTTATAAATCCACTAAATAATGAAAACTTCTTTCCAACAATGCCAAATGTTTTTACGTGCTAGAACTCCTCAGGTGGAAGGGGAAGGTCAGTGATTTGATGTCCTCCATGTAACTCCTCGTCATAGTCCATGGTGTTTGCTTATACTTTTCATGTCCTCTGAATAAGAATCAGTATGACTATTGCAAGGAATCCTGAAGGGAACTGTGACTTTCAAACCCAGAATTTGATTTATACTTGAAACTTTTAGCATCCACCAAGCTCCAAAGATATACTGTAAATGCAATGATGCTTAAGAAGCTAGCAACAACGTGAGAGGGCTGGGACCTACATCTCCTCGTGGCTCCAAGTGGGAAGGAAAAGGAGATGGTAGTGTTTGCCCCAGTCTTACTCAGGTCAGTGGGAGGCACTGAGGGTCAACGAATGAATAAAGGATGCACTTCCACATGTGGGACTCAATGCCAGTTTCCCACACCTCGCTGGTATATTTCTGAAAGCAGTTCAGGCATACGGTAGAAAACAAAAATCGGGGGAAAAAACTTTAAACATTTCCGTGAGTGCTGGTTGTAAGGCCTTAAGTGCCCACTACACACAAAAATATTCTCCAAAGTCACATTTTCTCTTTGGTTTAGGGCTCAAACATGCTTGATCTTTTTTTCTGGTTTTAATGTGTGAAGCTGGAGACATCTGTAATCCGTGTTGTATCGCTGTGGTAGAGAGTGGTCTGGACTTGGGTTCAGATGATCACACCCTGCTTCCCAGCCAGGGGTTACTTCGGGCTCATTATACAAGCTGGGCCATCATACCATGCTGACCATTCTACACGTAACCCACCAGGTTTTCATGAGTTAGAAAAAGAAAAAAATATGTAAGACCTTCACACAGCTTTAGGCATATAAAGTGCTCTATGTTCTCATTTTAGTTGAATCTTGAAACCTCATACATAGAAAGTTGTATTTGTAGCCCTTACAATAGTACATTACAGACAGATACCTCACCCCACAGGCTGAAACATGGCTCATAAAAGTGTTTTGTTTGACTAATACAGAGGTATTTTTTAAAGATCTTATTAATTTATTTCTATTTTGGGGGGAGAAAGAGAGGGAGAGAAACATCAATGTGTGGTTGCTTCTCACACTGGGGACCCAGCCCGCAACCCAGGCATGCACCCTGAGTGGGAATCGAACTGGTGACCCTTTGGTTTGCAGCCTCATGCTCAATCCACTGAGCCACACCAGCCAGGGCCAAGGTTTTTGTAAGAAGTGTGAATTTCAATGCTTTTGGTTGGGCTATGCACACCTTAGCCATTTTGTTACTTTGGTGTAGAAGCCTACCTTGCCTCCCTCTGACCCTACGATATTCCTCCTGCTGGCAGATCCTCTCTACCCTGCCTTCAGCACCATCAGTTCGTTTTGCCTACTTTGCTTCTGGAGCTCGGCCTCTCAAGTCCTAGCTGTCTCAGCGGCGCTGAACTCTGGTTTGATCTTGTGAGAATGCTGAAAGCTCTCCTCAGGCTGTGTCTCTGCCTTCTCACCTTCTCAGCTCGCCGGGGCGACTATTTAATCTTTAAGTATCTTGAGTGGAAACTAGGTATTGAATAATGGGCTTGCCTCAGTGAGATTCCTTCTTGGCCCCTCAAGTACTGGCTGCCTTGGTACTTCTCTGATGCCTTGGAACAGAATGATGATGATGACCATCCTCATCCTGATTTTATCCAGCTTTTGGAGACCTTGTCTGCAAAAAGTTTGGCCTGCTGAAGGTGACCATTTCCAGAAGCCAGCCTTTTTATCTCTTTAACCCTGTCTGACTAATACTCTGATTACCAGCCTGACCCTCTAAGCATGTGATACAGCTGCTCTCAATGTAACGTAGCCAATGGTAAACAGTTGGTCATGTGAATAATGCCTTTCCTCCTTTGTATGCTTTCTAATTCTTATTTATCCATTCCAGGTTTTCATTATATGGAACTTTCACTAGGAAAAGATAATGTTAAAGTCAAATCCTAATTGTAGCTAGTAGTATCCTCTTCGTTGTTTTTCTCAACATCCGTTATTTCTAATAATCTTCAATTTGCTTCAGAGTTAAAAGCAATATATGTAAAATGAAATCTACTCGCCTCTCCACCCCCCAAACAGTGTGACCTGTTAAGAAGTTCCTAATAATAGGGATCGGGAAATCAGATGTAGGCTTTGCCACAATCTGGTGTCCTTGGGCCACTAAATTACCTCCCGGTATATTTGGCTAACTATAAAATAATATCTCTAAAACTTTATAACCTTAAGAAGAGAAAGACCATCGGTGTGCAGGTGAGGGATAGAAAAACTAACAAAAGATACTTACCTCCTTTGGTCCATAATTTTGTGACTGAGTTAATGGAGCAGTTTTCTCTTTTAAAATAATTATAATTTCATTTTTTCACATTAAAAACACTACAGAATTTTACCACATACACAATCCTTCTTAAAATAATCATGATCTTAAGTCTCTCTTCTCTTTCCTACAATCATCCTCACAAACAAAAATGGGCAATTCTTATCAGCAGAAAAATTCAAATATTGTGGCTCTTGTAAGCAGTTCTATCTAACTTCAGGGAGTTATTTTAAAATCTCTGGTTTCAGGTCATATCCTTAGGAATAGGAGTCTCTTGACTGGCACCAGGGAAGTCCCCATTCACGCTTCCTGTGGGTTCACTCCTGAACACCCTAGAATGGTTAGGCATTCCACAGTTCAAGTCTCCAAGGCCTCACCAGCCCCACCACCCCTGACCTTTCTTCACCAGGTCTCTATTGGGGTTTTCTGAGATTGTGAGTTTGGATAACCCTCGTTCCAGAGGCTTAGAAGGGGGATGGGGAGCGGGCTCGTTTGCCTCGTTCTGTCTGGTAAAGGTCAGAGTGAAATGACTGTGGTGTCAGGGGTAGGGGAAGCCGTGGAGGGGAGACCAGCAGGAAGGAAGGGATAATTTAACTGAACCCAATGTGAACCTTGAAGCAGTTCAGTTCAGGGACAGCACTGACGTCAAAGCTGTTTCTTATTTTATGAAAGCCAGGCTGTGTGATTCTAGGAGCCCCTCATACCTTCTGCCAGTCCAAAGTGCCAGGTCATGACCCTTCGGCATGTTGTTTTTTATAACCCTAATTCAGGTAAAGGTTTTCTTAGGCTTACTTACTCCTTTCTTTCTCTTTTAATATAGGGTTCCCACACTGAGGGCCAAAGGACAGAGAGAGGCATAAAGAAAATGTTAAGGATCACATCTGATAAATTTTACTTCCTTACTGCATCAGACTCCATTTCTTGGGTAACAGACTCCCCTACGGTGATTCCATGCCTGCCCCAAACTGAACTGAAACATTCCTTTCGCTGCCTTGTTTAAACTAACCCAATAAGAATTTTTAAGTTAATTAAATCAGATTTGAAAGCATTGCCATGACAGTCAATTTTATAGCTGTGCCTGCACGAGATTAAAAAAAATTGCTTGCATAATTATAATACACAATGAATCTGATATGCATGTCAGAGTTAGAGAATATGCTCTTTTACTTTGAATACCAACTTTTAATTATATAACATAATATTTCCACTGTTGTAAAGACTGTGTCCACCACAATGTTTGATACCTTTGTTTTAGGAGCAACAAATTCTTATAGGGATTCAGGTTTGACTAACATTGGGGAATCTTCCCTCTAGTTGCACTGAGGTGGGTGTTTTCATTTAACCCTCAGGGTGTCTCTGTGAGGGAAGTTTATCACGTTGTGTTTTTTCTAGAAGAGTCCAATGATGCTACAGGAGGTTTTGGGATTTGCCCAGAGTCACGATTCTTCCAGGTCCTACTCCTATGACACCCCCCTCGAGCCTTCCCCAGTCTTTCTCTGGTCAGAATTAAATCATTCCTTCCTTTAAACACACAAAATGCTGCCTGTGGCTGTGCTTGATATTTACACAATTCCGCCTTGTGCTATTATCTTTCTAACCATACCTGTCTCTCCAGACTTCTCCTCTTCACAATGTGTGAGCATCAGGAGCAAGGCTCTGTACCCTTTTCATGTCCTTCCCAGTGCTCGGCCTGTGTCACACCTGCTTAAAATGTGACTCCGTTCATGTCTCTTCAGTTGAATCAAGTTTAATCCATATCTATTCAATTACCTTTCATTGATTTCCTCATTCAATAGTTATCTATTGAGTACATATGCCTTCATAGAACTTACATTCTAGTGGACAGAAATAAGCAATAACAAAATAAACAGGTCAATTATGTAGCATCAGATGGTGATAATGCTATGGAGAAAAAAATGGCAAGGGGAAAGTTGAAGAGAGATTGCACTTTTGAAGGAAGTGGGACCCCCTGAGAAGGTAACATTTGAACAAAATCTGAAGAAGGTGAGGGAGTGAGCTGTGTATATAAACCATTGACATTTATATTTATTAGTATGAACTTAGAACATTTTTAAGAGTAAAGCCACACATTGGATGATCTCTCCTAATTTTACCTACATTTTGTTAATAGTAGACTAGAAAGGACCTTACGAATTACCTTGGGCTTGCTCCAGCTTTCTCTGTAGTTAAGGAACCTGATTCTCCAAGAGGTCAAGTGCACAATTTTTTTCTTTTTACTTGACCTTAGACTGACCAATGAAATGTTAGCAGCTCACTGAAAATCCAACTTGAGCATTAAGATCCAGGTTATTCTTTCATCCATCCACTCATCCACTTACCGAGAAAGCTCTTCCCTTGTACCTATTCTAGAAATTAGTGCCTCAAGTGTGAAAACAATGTCAAAGAAACAGTTGTGTCCTTGCTAGATGTCATAATCTATACAGAAGACCAGCCTCATACCTAGGATTTAAGTCTATCTAAGGCAAAATGTAAGCCACAGTATGAATTCAAATCATGAAAATAATCACTAAGGCGTGGAGTTGGTCAGAGCATCGATTCTTTTTTAAAATATATTGTATTGATTATGCTATCACAGTTGTCCCATTTCCTCCCTTCACTCCCCTCCACCCTGCACACCCCTCCCACCCACATTCCCCCCTTTAGTTCATGTCCATGTTTCATAAGTTCTTTAGCTTCTACATTTCCCACACTATTCTTGCCCTCCCCCTATCTTCTACCTACCGTCTATGCTACTTATTCTCTGTACCTTTTCCCCCTCTCTCCCCCTCCCACTCCCCTGTTGCTAACCCTCCATGTGATCTCCATTTCTGTGTTTCTGTTCCTGATCCAGTACCTAGAGAGAAGGCGAGTCATTCCAAGGAAAGAACACGGGAGGCTACAAGGCAAACAAGGCAGGGAAGACTGACGTCTGGACTGGAAATCCCACACTGAGAAACAGTAACAAACAGTTCCAATGTGGTGTACAAATATAATGTCAGTGGGGAAAATAACAATTAAGCTTCGGTTAGTTTCCAGCTTGGCCAGAGTAAACGCCCGCATGTCTCTGTGTTTCTGGATTACACTGGTGGAGCTGAACTCTGCACAGGAGATTGAAGGCACTTCAAAAGTGTCTGGATGCATGTGTTTAATATTCCAAGCTGAAATTAATTCTACAATATTATCCAAATGTAGGGAGCCCACTTTGATTTCTTAAAGCAGTTTGTTTCTAATTGATAAGAAAGTGGTTCAGAAGTCTGACAAGCTGAATCACCTGGGAAGTATTTAAAAAGCTTCCTTGGTCCCACACCCATGTGTTTTGATTCAGAAGGTCTTGAGTAGGGTAACAAAGTGAATATTTTTAACAAGCTCCACATGAATTCAGGTAATTAGACTAGCTCAGAAACGCCCTGCAATGGCAGGCTTCTCCTTGCTCAGGACTATTAGCTGCTCACATCTATACATTGGAAACTTGAATGATGTACTGATTTCAATTTTAACTGTCTTCTTACAGTCAAAAAGCCTGGAAAGGAAAATGCCCTGTATCAGTGCTTCTGCGGGTTGGCATATTTTGACTTTCTAATGAGTGAGGCTTTAAATGTTGTTTGAGGTGATTTAGAGTTCTTTCTCTTTAGGTAGGAGGAAAAATGAGACACTTTATCTTATTTCTAGAGAAAACGTAATCTATGCAAATAGTGATGTACAAAGTCTGTGGTCATAAAATGGAATAATTTGATTATTTTAGGCTTTATTGCACATAAATGATATGATAGGTACACCTGAAAAATGAGAATAATAAGGTTGAGCCAATAGATCAAATAAGAGATTGATTGTAAGGTATCTAGTGCAGTTTCCAGTATAGTTAGGATTCATAAATAACAATGATAGCTGGTATTACTTGTTTAAGAGTCTCTTTCATGTCTTCCTCAGGTAGAGAGCTGATTGACCAGACATGTTAAATAATTGGTGTATATGAAGGAAGGATAAATGGGTGTGTGAGGGTCTCAGTCAACTACTTCATCTAGCATAGACTTTTACTAGTGCAAACCTGCTGAGCTCTGCTCAATTCCTCATCCACTGGAATTGACATTGTCTTACGCAGCATATTTTAAACAGGATTTCCTTGAGGAAATAGCCAAGTGGTTACATTAGATCTGGAGTCAAGTCATTGTTTAAGAAAAACTTTGACATGAAGACCAGAGTTTAATTTTGCTTAAAAATCTCAGAGCTATTTCAGATCCTTAGGTCGATGTTGGAATCATTTCGGTCTCCCTGAAATAGCCCAGATAAAAGATGCATTTGATTCTATGTGTTTTCTTTGACCTGCTTGGCACATGCCTAGACCATGTGTGTTCTCATCACCTAGGTCTCCAGAACCTGCTTTTGGTTTCACTGAATTCCTGCTGAACCGTTGTCCTAACGTCTTCTATTTTCCCCATTATTCCTGATTATCTCCTCTTCTGATGTTGTGATTAACGTTTCTGTTTTTATCATCATCCCGCCACAAAGACCTTCTGCTTGGTCCTCCTTCATGGTCCTCTTTGATCAGAGGATTTGGGCTCCTAACCACAATTGGCCCTCAACTCATTGACAATATCACAGTCAACCATTCTATGTAAAGAAACACTTATCCAGTTCTAGGCTGGGATAATCAAGCACAATGCAACCTATAGTCTAGCGAGACCCTTACTAAATGAAGAAGTAAGGGCTGGAGAAAAGACAGGCCAAATGCTGTCAAACACCTTTGCTCTTACTCGGGACTTCAAGATTCAAGGCAGGGAAGTAACCGAACTAGCTCCTTCTCTCCGCTGACAGAGCCTGTCTGCGTCATGCAGGATTGTTTCCGTTATAGGTGACAAGAACACCACGAAAACTGGCTTGTGCATACAAGGGAATGTTTTGGCTTAGCACTGAACAGTCGAGGATCGCAGTAGATTCAGGAATGGTTGTATTCAGGCACTCAAATGACATGAGCAGAACTCCGTCTCTCTCTCTCTCTCTCTCTCTCTCTCTCTCTCTCTCTCTCTCTCTCTCTCTCTCTCTCTCTCTCTCTTTCTCTCTCTCTTTCTCAGCCCTGGGGTGACTCCCTCTTAGGCAGGTTCTCTATTGCTGTGACAAGATGGCAGCCAGCAATTGCAGACTTATATGTTTTGTCCCCTTATCAACTCACGCAGAAGCAGAGCACTTTGTCCTGATTGTTGTGTAGCTCAGGTCTTTGTATGGCATATTTTGCCCCGAAATGGCCTCTCATTCCACATACCCTTTTGCAATATAACACCGTCTCTTCTTCCATCAAGAGGTGGAGTCTATTTCCCCGCTCCTGGAGACAGGGCTGGTCTTTTTACTTGTTTGGACCAGTAGAATGTGCCACAGTTATGCTCTGTCAGTTCCAGCACGATTCAAGAGTCTTAGAAGCATCTGCTTTCGTTCTCCTTCTCCCTAATTCCTTCTGTGTAAGGAATTAAGGCTATCCACATCGAAAGGGAGGCCGCCTGGAGGGAGAGGACCTGGAAAATGAGAGACTGTGAACTGCATCATCTCGGGGAAGAGAACTTAGTTCCCCCAGCTGACAGCCAGCACTAAGGCCCCAGTTATGCAAGGGTATCTATTTTTGACTTTGCAGTCAAGCCCCAATGCCAAGATGCAGCTAAATGAGTAAGTCCAGCCAATGTTACCCAGAGTGGAGATAGTCTAACTCCAGTGAATTCTACCTAAATTCCTGACCCACAGATTTGTGAGCAATAAGTTACTATTATTAGTCACTAAGTTGTGGCATAGTTTGTTATCTAGTAATAGAAGACTGAAATATTATTTTTATTTTATTTTTTAATATCAATTTGTTTAATCCTTAGAACAGCCATATTTTTAAAGACTTTATTTTTAGAGAGAGGAAAGGAGGGAGAAAGAGAAGGAGAGAAATGTCAATGTGTGGTTGCCTCTCACATGCCCTTTACTGGGGACCTGGCCTGCCACCCAGGCATGTGCCCTGACTGGGAATCGAACCAGTGACCCTTCGGTTCACAGGCCTGCACTCAATCCACTGAGCCACACCAGCCAGGTCTCTTTTTATTTTTTTATCAAGCTATAATTAACTTACCAAATTATTAGTTTCAGCTGTGTAACATAATGACTTGATGTTTGTATATACTAGGAAACGACCATCACAGTAAGACTAATTACCATCTATCACCATGCAGAACTATATTATTTTTCTTCTGATGAGTACTTCTAAGACTTATTCTTATAGCCAATTTTAAATATGCAGTACAGTTTATTGCCTATAGTTACCATGTGGTTTGTAACATCCCCATAACTTTTTAAAAAATAATGTTTTATTTTTCAATTGCAGTTGGCTTATAAAATTTTATTGGTTTCAGGTGCACACATGACTCATTGGTTTCATAGTCAGAATCCTGCCCCTGCAGACTCCCCTCGGCCATCCATCTCACTCCCTGCCTTTCTGCCCTCCAGCTGCCACCGATTTTCCTTCTGTGTCTGAGTTTGACTTTTTTTGTTGGTTTGTTTTGGTTGGATTTGTCTCCTTTTGTTTCTATTTCATATATAAGTGAAAGCATTTGTTATTTTTCTTTTTCTGTCTGACTTATTTCACTTAGCTTAATGCCCTCAAGGTCCATTCCATGTTGTTGCAAATAGGAAGATTCCGTTCTTTCTTATGGCTGAGTACTATAGCATTGTATATGGATATACCATTTCTTATCTATTCAATTGTAGATGGGCACTTGGGTTGTTTCCATATCATGGTTATACTGTAAATAATTCTGCAATGAACATGAGGTGTGCATATATATTTATAAGTCAGTGTTCTTGTTCATTGTGGATAAATATTGGTTTGGCCGAAAAGTCTGTTTAGTTTTTTTTTCCTGTACGATGGCTCTAGTAGTGCATAATTGTCTTTAACTTCATTCAAAACAATTTTGTTAGCTTGTATTGTGACAGCTGTCACATCAGTGTGTTAAACTTATCAAAATTGGTGCATTTTTGTGCAGCCATTTTAATATTGAAGATGGAATAAAATACACATTTTCAGAGTATTATGCTTTATTATTTCAAGATAGGTAAAAATGCAATTGAAATGCAAAAAACAGATTTGCACAATTTGTGGAGAAGGTGCTGTGACTTATCGAATGTGTCAGAAGTGCTTTGCAAGTTTCTTGGTACTATTGACATTTTGGCGAAATTGTTCTTTGCTGTGGGGCTGTCTTACGCATTGGAAGGACTTTGTGGCCAACCCGATACCCAGAAGTGGAATTGCTGAATCATATGGTAGTTCTATTTATAAGTTTTTGAGGAATCTCCAGCTGTTTTACATAGTGGCTGCACCAAAATAGATTCACACTAGCAATGTACAAGCGTTCCCTTATCTCTACATCCTCTCCAACACTTGTTATTTTCTTTGTATGCTAGCCATTCTAACAGGTGTGAGATGATATCTGGTTGTAGCTATGATTTGCATTTCTCTGATGACTAGTGATGTTGAGCATCTTTTTATTTGCCTGTTGGTCATCTACCTGTGTGTCATCTTTGGAAAAATGCCCATTTAGGTCCTATGCCATTTTAAAAATAGGTTTGGTTTTCCTTGCTATTGAGTTGTATAAGTTCTTTATATATTTTGGATATTAACCCCTTATCAGATATATTATTTGTGAATATTTTCTTCTGTTCAGAGGTTGCTTTTTCACTTTATTGATAACTTTCTTTGCTGTGCAGATGCTTTTTAGTTTTAGGTAGTCTGACTTATTTATTTTTGACTTTGTTACCAAAAAAAAAGGCTTTTGGAGTCAGTTCCAAAAATAATCTTGCCAAGACTGATGAAAAGGAGCTCACACAGTATGTTCTCTGTTAGGAATTTTATGGTTTCAGATCTTACATACAAGTCTTTAATTGCTTTTGAGTATTCTATTTCTCAAAAATTGGGTATTATTAGATTTATTTTTTAAGTTGGATATTATCATAGGAATAATTATTCAGACATAACCATTACCTTCCTGCCTTTTGGGTTATATTTTCCTAACTTTGTCTATATTACTGTTTTATTTGTCTTTATGGAGTTTCTAAGAGATAAAACCACCTTTACTTTTTTTTTTTTTGCATTTTTCTACACATTCAGAGAAAGAGCCTTGTTTATATACAAATAAATTTGAAATGTTTATAATCAGGACCTTTTCATACTCTGTGTTGTGTTGTTTTGAAAAATCTGACTTTGAGAGGATGAACATAAGCAAATGGCTTCCTACACACAGCATGCTAAAAATAAAAAATCTGCAGCAAATTTTTTAAAATGCTATGGTGATATTACTTCACCTCAAAAACACTCATTAATGCTGACCATGGTAACTTACATTAATTCAAAAAGCACAGAAGGGAATGAAACATGCTTATAAGTTGGTATCTCTTAAACACAAAGGATTTAACATTTTTTTCTATTTTTTAGCTCATTCTAAATTTCTTATCATTACAGTGCGTTTCATGGAGAGGTGTGAGAAATACTTTGTACTTTCCAGAAATGGGATCCTTCATGGGGAGAGCATATAATCTTTACAACTTGTTAAAACAACTGTGAAATAAACTGAATCTTTCATCTTCAGAATGGAAGGGCTGGTTGACACCCTCCCTCATTTACATGTAAGAGATATTTTTTTTTCAACCAGGCAAAATTGGAAACATCTTAATGGGATTTGTTGATAATTCCAAACTGATGTGAAGAATCCATCCACTGTAATGTTTAGACATTTCGAACAAAATGAGCCAGGTTCCCATAGCCTGCCTCTTGCTGTAGTCTAAAATCACTAAAAGCCATTTATTCCCCTACATGCTGTTAGTTACTCCAAGAAGGAGGTGGTATTTTCTCTGTCTCATCATAGATGAAATAGATTTAGAGCAAGCAGTCAGTGGACCAGCACATAGAGCGAGCACACACAGCGGAGCATGAATGTTGTAAATTTTGACCAGCTCAGGGTGTGTTGACTCCCAGAATGAAACTAGCCATACCATGTGGACTCCTCCCACCACAGCTCAAGTGACCCCAATAGATTGTTCTTTCAGATTTTTCTTTCAATCTGTTTACAGAGAAAGACTCTATGAAAACTTGTATTAATTTCTTCAATGATCTCCCCATAAGATTTTCAGATCTTTGGTAGAAAAATAGGTACATGCTATTTGTTGGTTGAATGAATAATTGAAGAGATTAGAATTGAGCAAGGGCACATTAAGGCCAGGTGAAACAGGAGTTGCCTACCTGTAGTTTTTAATAATATTTTTGGAAGTGCTAGTATTGTTGGGTAATTTGTAGGGCACACTGTATTTACAGATTTGACTGTGGAAGAAATGAAGGAATCTGGGAGTAAGATACTTTTATTTGTCCACATATGTCTCTCTTAACACTAACTGATGTCCAAGGGAAGCTATTATGGGGCATTAAGTGTTAGAATAGTGTTTGTCAGCTTCAGTGGTATTGACATTTTAGGCTAGATGATTCTTTGTTGTGGGTGGCCTGCCCTGTGGATTGTAGAGGGGTTAATAGCATCTCTGACCTTTTACCCAATAGTTGTGGGGAGCATCCTCATCCTCCAGTTATGACAACCAATAATGTCATTGGGCTTTGACCAATTTCTGCTGGAGCAATATAGGAGAGGGGACTCAGTTTGAAAACTATAGGTTTGGAACAGCCATGGATACCACACTTGTGGTTTTCAATATATGCCATGAAACACTCTATAATTAGAACATCAATAATAATCATCATTTTTCCTACAAGGCTGGGCTCTACAATCATCTGACCACAGACTTAAGTGTGCCATAAATATAACTTTATTTTGGGGAGTTTTATTTAATTTCTATTGTTATAGTCCCCTCCAGGCCTATTCCACTAGGATAACAACAATTTTTCATGGTCAATATAATAATTCTGTTTTTCAGAATATGCCAAGCCTCAGGGACATAGTGCCCAAGAATCAGGGATGGGGTCCACATCATATGCCCATTCTTGTATCCTTTGTGATGTCCATAATTCCGTGTGGGCCTCAGCCACTGTTCTGTGTTGGTCAGTACTAAATCAATTCTCTCCCTTTGCTGAAGTCTCTTTAAGATTTGGTTGCTCTCTGCTCCTGGGCTGTTCTTGGATATCTTGGACGTAGGGAAGTCTCTCTTCTGCTCCTATATCATCCTGAGAGGTGAGAAATTTCACTATCAATTGGAAAGACTGGAATAAAGGTGAATGTTATCCATGATAATAACAATTAGGGGTCATGTTCATCTTATTAGAACCTTTTGGTTAAAGGTGGGCTAGTGCCATACTCTGATTTTTTTGGTCAACATCAGGTTATGGGTTTTCACTTGGAAATCAGTTTTCACAGCAAATTTCTTCTGAAAGTTACTATCTCTACTTTATCTTGACTAGTACCTAGTTTAGTTATCCTTAAATCTAATCCGTATAAATTCTTGTGCCCTGATCTTTTCCTCCTCCTCCCACTTCCCTCCACGCCCTCTTCCCTTTCTTTTCCCCTTCCTATTCTTCTCCCTTCTCTCCCATCCCTCTTCTTCCTCCTGTTTCCTCCTTTCCACCCCATTTCCCCATTTGTCCCTCCATTTTGCCATCGTCTATAGCCTGAACTGCCTCTCATAGAACTATCCTATTCCACCCCCAATCCTGATGGCACTTATGAGTAATAAATATTGATAATGGCTAACCAGCCACTAACATTTTATTTATGTCGCCTAACTAGATACCCTAACATCTCTGGGTTCTGAGAAAGAGCATCATTCTCAGAAGACCAAGGCAGAAGTCGCAAGGATTCTCTGACCTAGCCTTAGAGGCCACATAGCATCATTTCACTGCATTTTATTGGTTACAAGTGAGTCAATAAAGCCAGCCCAAGTTCAAGAAGAAGAGAGTTAGTCTCTAAGTCTTGCTGGGGAGTGGTAGGGGCGTCCCATTACAGAAGAGCTCATAGGATGAGGGGGATTGTTGCTGCCATCCTCGGAATATATAATTTGTCACACCTGTGTTTGGATGCTGCCCCCCCCCCCCATCATTTACCGGTTGACTGTTTTTGTTTTCTTTTTTCTTTTTGTTTTTTGCTCCCTTTCTGGGCCTATGCTCCCAAATCTCTAATGTGACAGTTAAACTCAATTTTAACTACTTTATCTTCTGGCTACTAATAGAAAGTCTTTGTTTCCACATAGACCCCATATAACCCATGTCTTCCCAAAGTTTAAGTAATTCATCATGTAAAAAAAGGGGGGGGGAGAGGTAAGGAGAGAAAAATCTGCCATTCTGATGAACCCACCATCAACATTATTTCAAACACAAAATTTAAAAGGAAACTGAAGGTCATGGTTTCCCGAGAGCATTGGCTTATCTGGAGCATTTTTTCTATAATATTCTAAGAAAAGCGTGCACCTAATAACTATCTTGACTTCAGCTATTTGATTGATCAAATACCTTTGTGTTTAAAGATGAATATCTATATGACAGGAGATAAGATAGGAACAGGAAGACAGACTGTTAATATGATGTCAACTATAATTCTTTAACTTTTAAGGTAGATAAAAGCTACTTTTACTAAGTACTGCTAAACTTAGTGCCTCTGAATCGGAGCCAATCATTTCCCTTCTAAATGGAAGGTCACAGAGAATCTTCTCACCCCTTCATACGCAGGTAGATTTGAAGATTTAGAAGGCCTGTTTTTCAGTGTTTAACTGGGTGGATGGCATGATTACAACACGCACAGATGGTTGCAACAGAGCAAACATATTGAGCACAGAGCATAGCAGATACAGTCAAATCATATTTTCTGCAACTGCAGGCCATTGCAGGTAGGTAAGTGCATTGTTATAAAAAACAAGAAGTCATAATACTTCTTCTCAATCTGGCCTCTCAATAACTGGAACTTCAGTTGTTGAGCTGCTTGTCATAGGCTGGTATCAAATATGGCAGTGGATGGGAAGAAAGATAAGTCAGTTTAGAAAGAGTATTTTTAAAAATTGTCAAGAATTTTAGTATCTTGACAGCGTGCCTCAAAGTCTTAACAGTTGAAGAATATCTCCTTTATGACAACTGTTTCTCTCTTTGAAGGCTGTCACTAATAATAGACAATTGTATCTTGAAACCTAGGACATGGGAACAAGTCACATTCATTTAAAAGTTAAGGCGATGCTATTTCATGCAGTTAGAAAAGCCGTTGTATGTGAAGTAAGAAAATTTGAAGAGTCTGGTTTAAGTCTGAGTCACCTACCTGCAGCATCTATTCTGCACAGGCTGAAGTTCGCTAATAGGTAAAACTCAATAGTTCCTTTCATCTCTTGAGTTCTATTCCCATTAATTGTCCTAAAATAGCAAGTGTTTTTTGTGATTGATGTTATAAGAGACATTTACCATCACTAGCATTGGGAGCACATATTTTAAAACCCATCTCAGTCATTCAGTCATTTTCCCCCCTTCCCATCTTCACTCAAGGGTTGATGCTACAGACCCATTTAACAAAGCTAAAGACTTAAAGTTAAACATGTTCCCATTTATGATTGGCCTAAAAGTACAGCCTGTGTAAACCAAGAATAGAAGGAAAAACAGAACTTGCAGGACTGAGCTAGTTTTCAAGTTAAATGGCTTCAGCTGAGAGAGGACTCATGGGAAATCACGTTTTCGGAGGAGCCGTGGAGTTCCCGTGTCATACCTCATTTGAACATTTCACTGTAGCAGCCACTGAGCTGTACGGGGCAGAGAAAATTTTATGCCTAGTATTGTTGAATGATTGTTATTTTTGAAAATGCCCTAAAAATGTTGAATCAAATTTAGAACTATATTTGAGTGTAATAGAAACTCAAGAAATAAAGATAAGGCAAAAAAGTCAGCATGATTTTTAAAGCAGCCCTAGGAAACAAAAAAAGAAAACAGTATAATATAGTGTAGGAAGGTGAGCACACAAGGAAATGGGCCATGAGATTGTGGATGGGGCTGGGTGAGGATTGGCATATGAAATCTTTTGTATATACAAGGGCACCAGTGATGCCAGATTCCTTTCTTTGTAGGTTTATAACCTTCTAAAAATAATCCCTTGTAGCTTGAGGTTCAGAAAGCTTAATTTGCATTAATATATAATACATGGTGAATGTGAATATCAGAGCTTTTTATCTGAGCCTCTGAGAGGGAAGCACAGACAATAACCAAACCTTGTCACTAGCTCACGTGATAGACAGGTGGGGCATTCATTTCCATTCCCTTTTGCTGCAGGGGGAGGGTAGAGGAGACTGAGGCACAGCCTGATTATTCCCTTGTTCTTTAGGAAGATACCCAGCCATGTACTCAAGAGAAGGACGGTATTTTGGAATGCAGTGTTATACCCCGCTCAGGCTGACACACACTGAACGGTTTGACTTTCAGTTGGCTCTAAATTGTGAAGGCTTCCATGGCAAACCTTGTTCATAGGCAGCAGGGCAGAATTCAAAATTAGGATTTGGACAGTAAAGAGATTCCAGGTCACTGCAGACTCTGAGAAAGCTGCCCCAGAGAAGCTACACACCCATTTCTTAGCACACCTTGGGGAACAGATCACATTTTTAAAATATTTGTGTTCAGAGAGAGGGGAAGGGAAGGAGAAAGAGAGAGAAAACATCAATGTGTGATTGCCTTTTGCATGTCCCCCACTGGGGACCTGGCCTGCAACACAGTGTGTCCCGACTGGGAATCAAACCAGTGACCCTTTGGTTCACACAGTCTGTGCTCAATCTGCTGAGCTACACCAGCCAGGGCCCTAGGTCACATTTTTATTTCCCGGTACCATGATGACTCTTTGCAGCCTCCTCATGTGTGCAGCCTCACATGCAGCATGTGACCTTTTATACATGACTCAATACACAGGGGATTTCATCCAAAATAAGTCCTCAATATAAATGGCACAGATTGATATGCAAGTCTTCATAAAGCATCTCATGAATAGGGTGGTTTCACAGTCACTTTATATTGAACATCCAAGAATCCTGTTTGGAGGAAAGAGATTAGCCTAATACATCCTCCATTAATGCTGGTTTTGAATACCTGTAGGGGCCATGCAAAAAGAATCACTCTTTTAAAGAGACAAATTTACATGGTGTTGGATCTCACTGGCTGAAAGGCCTTCGAAGATCACTTTCAAAAGCAACAGAGTAAGTGCCTGTTTTTTGATCATAAACACTTACAGGATGAGTAAATAAGTAAGGAATCCTAAAGTTTTACAAGTGAGTGCTTAAGGCTTGACTTAAGTTTTCCAGTAGCATCATCTTACATGGACTCAAAAAGCCAGATCTCAAATGGAAAGAAAAAGACTCTGGACATTCTTAGATGATGAACTTATGGGTCTTTTGATAGTGGAGACAATTAAAAAATGCCTTTGGAGTTCCAAGAATTTGGTTGAAATGGTGAGGAGCATTATTGCTGAAAGTAGTATTTTACTAGTGTAATAGAATTTTACATCCTAAAGTAAGAAGTATCCTAAACCTATATTTAATCATTTAATTCCTAAATGACTCTATGTTCAAAACAGTCTAGAAATTGTTCCTAGTGTTGCCTGCCTGGGAAAGTAGAAGACTAATTTATAGTCTTGTTATTTGGAAGTCAGTTTATTACCCATTCCTTTGATTAGACCAAAAGTGCCCTAAGGTGTCTCCTCATAAGTTATGAACCTAATGCACAAGCTGTAACCTCACCAGAACAACCAGATGCTAATGTGGTGAGCAGGGGAAGAGGAGTCTGGTGGGGTTGTGGTCCTAAGATTTTAGGAATGGGTGTATATAGTTAGACCTGTATTTCTCCCAACCAAGGTGAGAGAGATAACATGGATTGTTTTTCTTGGTGTTTTTGTTCTCTTGAAGGTATTGTAATCTGGAAAGATACTGAATCCAACTTAACTGCATTTAGTCTTCCACTCATTCAACAGAAAGAAGCACAACAAACTGAGGGCCTGTTGTGTTCCAAACACTGTACTGAGTGCCAGAAAAATAGTGGTCAGCCAGAGAGACGCAAGCCACTTCTTCCCTCAGCCAAATAGGTGCTCCTCTTACAGAATGAGTGATAGGTCTTTGGCCCCTCAGTTCCACACTTTGGGTTAGCGAAGCTGGGTTGTATAATCAAATAACCAGAGAATTATTCCTGGATGTAAAAATTGTACGGTCTCATATTTATTCTTTTTAATTTATAAAATATTTGGTAAATAATGAGTTTGGTGCTGAAGAGTAACAATTACTAAAGGCTGAGATTCCTGAGCTCACAGTGCTTCAGTCAAGTCCCTAAAGGGCAACAGCATCGAGCAATGACACAAACCAAGGTGAAAATCTGAGAGACAGGTGCTCCAGGGGTAAGTGTTTGCTATCTCCCAAACCTAAATAAAGTTTTTGAAAAGTGTTATCCCAATATAATATACACATAGAAAAGTAAACAAGTTGTAGATGTTCAGCATGAACTTTCATACAGACACAGAACACGACAAGCATCTCAGAAGCCTCACTCTGTCACCACTCGCCCCAAGGCTAACCAGTGTCCTGACTTCTAAAGCCATGGCATGTTTCTTCTATTTCCTTTTGCTTTTTAATCTGAATTTGCATTTTGTTAAAAAATTTATTGTTTTCAAGTACTGTTGTCTCCATTTTCACCCCTCACCCCTCCCTTATATGCTAAAGATCACATTGCTTACATTTTTTGTACCAACTTTTTTTGCTCAACATTGCCTTTTTGCAATTCATCTATATTATTGTATATAAGTTGTATAATATTCCATTATATGTGTATACTTCAACGTATACCTTCTGGTATGCATGAGTGATAGTAGTAGTTTCACATTTTCGTTGATTATAAATAGTGCTCCTTTGAACATTCTCACCCACTTTTTTAGGGAAAATAAGTAAATATTTTGGTGAATATATGCAATTGACAAGAATGGAATTACTGGATCTAGGGGTCTATATATTCTTCAGTAGCTGATATTGCCAAAGTGGTTTTCCAAAGCCACTGTACCATTTGCATTCTCTAGTAGCAAGATACAAGGGTTTCAGTTCTTCTACATCCTTCCTAGCCCTTGGTACTTTCAGTCAGTCTTCATTTTAACCATTCCATAGTGATATCACATTGTAGTTTTAATTGCATTTCCAAAGAGGAAGAGCAGGAAAGGTTCCACTGAATAGCTGAAGATTGAGCTGAGGCTTGAAATGGTTAACTGGGAGAGGAGGGGAACAAAGCATTCCATGGAAAGGGAACAACAGAACAGCATTGTGCAAAGATCTGGTGGCAGGAGGCAGTATGGTGAGGAAGAGCTGGTGAGGGCAGCAGACAGCTGGAGCAGAAGGAGGGGGAGCAGAAGGAGGAGGCAATCAGATGAGATGAGGATGGATGTGTAAGTAGCCTGATAGAACAGAACCATGGAGGGTCATCTTTTTTCCTCAAGGCAATAGAAAGTCATCATAAGACTCTAAGCAGAGGAGATAGCCCATCAGATCTGCTCTGATTACTCTAGCTGCTTCAAGAAATGCAAATTAGAGGGGAAGGTGAGTGGAAAGGGAGGGAGATGGATCTGGAGAGGCAGCTACTACTGTAGCCCAGAAGAACAGCTCCAGATCTCGAGAAAAGAGGCTTCTTTCTGTGGCTGCATGGCTTGCATGGACCTAGAAGTCCATAGTAAGCCTGATTTTAGAGCCTAATGTCATCACAACCTGATGACTTTTAGGAATATGTAACCTATTCCTCAAAACTGTGGGGACCAATTATACTTCACAGCAATGTGAGAAAAGTCTGGCCACAATCTTAACTTTGGTCTGGTTAACAAGGTACCTATTATATAATTTCCAAACCCTTCAACAAGAGATTGATTAATTGACTAACACAGTTAAAATGATGGGCTCCATCATCATGTCTTCATTTACTCAAGTTGAGATGAAAGCTGACTTTGCCTTGTTATCAATTAAATGATGAGACTAAGAGCTCAGTATGTATTTTTTGAGCACTCACAGGGTATACTGATGTAACCGAGGTTTGCACCAACCTAAAGGAAATGCAGGTGACATGGCTTTGTGACAAAGGAAGCATATACTTCTTGCAGACCGATCAAAACTAGAGCCTGAATTTGTAGGCTCTGGATCACTATTATTAGGGACTTGAGATGACTTTTTGTCTCTGTGATTAGTCGAGCATATGAGACACATAAATGGGGTGCATTGATGTTTATTTACAATGCAAACATGAAAAGATAGGGTGGAAATTCTTAATGTGAGCTTACCTAGTGAAACCACAGTAGATTGGAATAGCTATTTAAACAGCTCTTAACATGACAACATAATGACCTTCAGAAATTAATTTGGAGTAAATTAAAAAGCAATATTCAGAAATCTCTCTAGTTATGCATGTTTTAGAGATACAGGATATCTGTGAGTGTGGGTGTGTGGATATGTTTGTGTGTGTGTATGTTATTATGGACTGAAGTTTACCATTAACTCCGTGTTGCTGAACAGTTCATTGCCTCTCTCCAGCCATTGGTTTCTATGCCTTGAAATAAAGGAATTGGCCTGGGGTTATCCTTAAGGACTATCAAGCTGTAATGTCTGAGCCTTCCATTATTAATCAACCACGATAACATGCTCTCCAGTGAGTTCTCTGCAACAGCCTAATCCCTTACTCTCAAATTAGAAAATTAAGATGATTAAAACATGCAGACAAAATAAGATTTTTGTGGATTTTTCTCCCCCCTTCAAAAAAAAAACAAACAAGATAGAAATCTCTTGAGTTTCTGACATGATTATGTGATTAGTGCAGACAGGCAAAATGAAATGACTTGGTTATTATTATTTATTGACTGTCAATAAAACTATAAGAGGGTACTTGGGAAATATTTGAATGTATGCTGCCCTAACTTTGAGACTATGGAAATGCACTGTGTTGTACTTTTTAATCCATGTAAGCTGACATGATAAAAAGTAAAAACATTTGAGAGTAATTAAAGAGACTGTCATAAACATTAATTAAGCAACAAATTGTGCCTTTGAGATCAATTTCTATTCATCTTCTTTGCAGACAAGAAAAAGGGCCTAAGAGAAGTTCATCATCAATAAAACAACCTAAAATAGTCCCTAAATATTAGAAGAAATAACCTAACAGGCTAGAAAGCCATTGTACAGTGATTTCAGCTGCAGCGAGATAAGAAATTAAATGAAATCCTCAAATTTAAAAAAAAAAGTGGTTAGAGAAAATCATTATCTGCCCATAAAAGTTCTAAGCAGTCATGTGAGTCAAGATTTGCTATTCCTCCTTTGATGTTGCCCTTCTGAAATACAGTAATTATGACATTTTTATCTACATAGTACTTCCAAGATGAACTTTAAGTGTCATTTAATTGTATTCAGATGATAGCAAATGCACATGGGAGTTAAGAGCAAATTATTTCATTACTGAGACCAGTTGGTTTTAGGTCTCAGGGCCTTTCTCCTTGCAACTTGTCTGCAAATTTTTATATCATGTTGAACTTGACCCTATAGGGTTGTGCTAAGTCCTTGATAACCTGCCTTTCTGGGCTTGTACTCTTGACCCTGGGTGATTCATTATCTAATTTTGTATATATCCAACTGATTGATGAGATGCGAGGCAGGCAAAGCAGCAGAAAGTTAAAGGAGGAACTACATGTTTCAGAGGAAGCAACACAGGTATGCCTGAGGCCAGGCAGAAATTACAAATGAGCAGCATGACCTACATAAGGGATGGGGACAATCTGGAGAGGGTGCCCCATTGTGAGGGATGAGCTGCCGAGAGGGACACGAGCACAGTGCTGCCTAATCTTCCACGTGTCAAGGAAACCCAGAATCTTAAAATCCTTAGGGCACTCCCTCAATTTCTAAATGTTGGGGGCTAATGAAAATTGCAAATAAACATGTTGTGGAGCAAACAGTATTTGTGGCTTATGGGACACTCATCCACAGTCTTCAGTTTGCTGAAGCCATTTTAAGAAACAAAAAATCTAAAGGAGGATCCAAACTACATAGTCAAATTCTATGAAGTTAAACCAGAAGACATTGCCATTTTTTTTTTTCAGCAAAAATAAGGAATCAGATGTCAGCAGTTTTTTTAGGATTCAACCTAATAGTTCGTAATTCCAAAATGTTGAGAATGATAATCTGTGCTTTCAGAAATGATGTGCAAGTTAGAGAAATAGAAGAATAGAGTAAGTATAAAGTAAGTTTTAACTTCTTTTGGGTAACCACCTTCTCTGATAAATTTGTTTAAAGCTTTGGACCATCTTAGATACCTGCACTTTTGCATAAAGTTGTGAGATATGGGGGAAGGGAGCTCTAAAACATAGAAGTCAAGGATTTCAAGTTAAGGACCTATGTGCCAGTAGGTCCAAATACAAGGTCTATCCAGAAAAAGTCCAGCCATTGTTAATATAACGAGAAGAGTTTGCACAACAACTGATGTAACCTGGCAGCCAAGGAGAGCGGACTGAAATGTGCATGCATGAACAAAGACAACTTCGTTGCACTAGTCAGTGGGGGTGGTAGATGCTGTTGAGTGAGCATACGTATTTTGTGGCCATCACATTCAAAAGGACTGAGCCAGTAGAGCAACAAACCTGCATCAAATTTTACATTAAGCTTGAACATTCTTTTATGGAAACTATTCAAATAATTCAGAAAAGGCCACGGTGATGGGTGACTGGTGATTAGCAGCTTCATCACGACAACACTCCCACTCAAGCATCACGGCTTGTGCAGAGTTTTTTGGCAAAACATCAAATCACCAGGTGACTCAGTCCTGCTACAGGCCAGAATTGGTGCCATGTGATTTCTGGCTTTTCCTAAAATTAATATCACTTTTGAAACAGAAGAGATTTCAGACCATCAGTGAGATTCAGGAAAATATGACCGGGCAACCGATGGCAATTAGGAGAACTGTGTGAGGTCCCAAGGTGCCTACTCTGAAGGGGACTGAGGCATCATTGTCCTGTGTGTAATGTTTCTTGTATATTGTATCTCCTTCAATAAATGTCTCTATTTTTCATAGTACATGACTGTATACCTTCTGGACAGACCTCATAAAGTGGCGTATTAGTTTACTAGGGCTTCCATAACAAAGCACTATAGACTGGATGGCTTAAGCAACAGAAAGTTTTTTTCTCCCGATTTTGGAGTCTGCAAGTTCAGGATCAAGGTGTTGGTAAATTTGGATTCTTCTGAGTCTCTCTCTCTAGCTTGCAGATGGCTTCCTTTTCCCTGTATCCTCACATGGCCCACTTTTTTTTTCTGTGTTTGCACACCCCTAGGATCCTTTCATGTGTATAAATTTCCTCCTCTCATAAAGCCCTTGGTCAAATTGCATTAAAGCCCACCAATGTGACTTTTTACCTTAATTACTTTTTTAAAGACTCTATCTCAAAATATAGTCATACTCAGAGGTACTGGGAACTAGGGCTAGTGTGAATTTGGAGTGTGAGGGGCACAGCATGATTCAGCCCAAGACAAGTAGTGCGCTGCCAAATTGTAAACAAACAGCTCTCTATGGGGGAAATCTTTATTTGTAGCATTTGCCAATTTCCATGGTGTAAGTACTCCCACCGTGGCTGATTTCAGCTCACCGACACGACATCACTGAACACAGACTTGGGACAACATGTGCCGCAGCACGCTGCCTCACAGCAATTACACCATCACCATTCACTACGCAAAAATAACCTCAAGAGCACAGATGGAAGTAAAATGTAGTAAAAGAATTAGAAGGTGAGATTTTTGGCCTTTTTCATCTTTGTTATTACTGTCATTTGTTTTTGTAAGTTGATATAATTTAATTTTTACTAATGGCTGTGTTGGTTTAACCATCAGCTAGCAAAATTCCTAAAAATTTAACAATGGGTGCTCAAGAGCCAGTATAAACCAGCTCCAGCCCACCACTGAGTGAGTCATGGGTACAGATTTCTATCATTAGGAATGGAAAAGTAGGATAGCTTCCTCTGAAATTATCAAGAGAGAATCTATGGACATGTGGACAGACAAGATATGGACAACAATCAACAGGAGTCATTCAAAATGAATGAATGAGACCAAAAATGGAGTTTGGCCGGGAGACCTACTTTTAGATGGGGCAGTGAATTCGTGGAGCGTGATGGGAAGGGAGAGCCCTGGGGTCAGGTGGCCTGAATTCCTGTCCTGATCTTAGCCAACAAGCTGGGTGATTTGGGCAAGAACAGCCTCTCTGAGCCTCAGTTTCCCACTCTCTAAAATGCATCCCCTTCTGTATGATTTCTCGGGGCCTCTCAGCTCTAAAATTCGCAGCCCTTATCACTTACTATACAATCACCAAGCCCTTTTCATTTCTATCTCTATAAGGTAATCTCAGAAACAATCTAAAGGTCAGGTGTGTGCCTGTACCTTACATATTTTAGACACCTGAGAAGATACATTTAATGGAAGGAAAAAAAACACAATTCTATTTATTGTCTCTAATAGTTCTCAAGATTTTTATCAAAAACTATATTCCTTTTGGAAAACAGTGTTTTTTTTTTTTTCCTTATGGGCTGAGGAAGCAATTACAAGTAACCATTTACATGTGCATCTGGCATAGAGTAGGCAGGTGTGCGAACTGCATCAGAAAAGCAGGCGACCCCGGGAGGAAATTCCTGGTGCAGTTCAGTAGTTAAGCCCAAGTGTGTGCTTTATGTTGTGATGGCAACACAGCAGGGAGCTTCGTGATTGTGCTCTTGAAAAGATTCTTTCAAAAGAAAAATGAGGGTTTCTTTCAGGAGAAAAATGAGGGTTTCGTGTACTTCAGACCCTCTCTGAAAAACACGGAGGTCTTCATTGGCTTATGGATTCTTTTTATTCTCCTGCAAATATGCCTTTATAACCATTTCTATACTGTTTTGGAAGTAACTACATGTTGACTAGACATGAAAACAGCTTAGAATATGTTGATCACCCCACCTCCATTATTCTGGGACTTGATCCTAACCCTAGCACTTTTCAAAATGTGTTCCCTCATCCAGCCTCAGCAGTATCTATCACCTGGCAGTTTGTTAGAAATGCAAACCACCAGGCTGTCCCTCAGACCTGAGATGGGAGGATCTCTGAGAACGGAGCCCAGCATTTTTGTTTTCATTTTATGCTTAATCCATTCACCGTTTTCACCCACCCCCAAGCCCCTTCCCCTCTGACAGCTATCGATATGTTCTCTGTATCTACGAATCTGTTTCTATTTTGTTTGTTACCTTATTTTGTTCATTAGATTCCACAAGTAAGTGAAATCATATGGTATTTTTCCTTCTTTGATTGGCTTATTTAACATATGGCTCTCCAGGTCAGTCCATGCGGTCACAAAAAGTAGGATGTCCTTCTTTTTTATGGTTTAGTGTTCTGTTGTGTAAATGTACCACTGACAACAACCAAAAAAACCCAACAACATGATTAAAAAATGGGCAAAGAACCTGAATAGACATTTCTCCATAGAGCATATATGGATGGCCAATAGACATATGAGAAGATGCTCAATGTCATTAATCATCAGGGAAATGCAAACTGAAACCACAATGAGACATCACCTTATACCTGTGAGAACAGCTATCATCAATAAATCAACAAACAAATGTCTGTGAAGATGTGGAGAAGAGGGGGTCCTTGTGTAGCATTTGTGTTTGAATAAGGCTGCAGAGTGACTCTGATGCAGGCTGATTGATAGGATGCTCTCTGGAAAGTCATAGCGAGTCAGGCTTTCTCTCATTTGTTCATTGCATTGTTCATCTTTTTAGGTTAGTGGTTCTTTTTTTAATAGTTCTTTTCTTCCATTTGTCCCAATTTTTCTCCTTTGCCATCCTCTGCCAGCCCACAACTCGCTCCCACAGTCAATCCCCACATTGTTGTCCACATCCATGGGTCATTCATATGTATTTTTTAACTAGTCCCTTCTCCTGCTTTCTACCATTTCCCCTCCCCCTTCCCGTAGACTAGTGGTTCTGAAGGAGAGGTTCCTGAACTACAGTCTCAGCATCATTTGGGGCCTTGCTAGGAATGCAGAAAATTCTGGGACATCACTCGGACTTCGTCCATTAACAATTTGGGAGATTGTGGGGTTCACAAGAGAGAGACTTATGGCCAAAGAGTAATGTAAAATAATGGACTTGGGTAGCTCCACTGAGATTGAGAAATGGAAAATATTAGCCTGGCAAAAATACATCCGTTTTGGAGAAAAAGGAGATTGAGAAAGGAAGAAGGAGCAGTGAGAAAGAATGATTCTGTGGGTTCGAGTACAAGGGAGGACTCAAAAAACAGAATTTATTTGTAAAAATAATGGTATATTTTTTCTTACATGTTTAAATTTCAGTCACATTCAAAGTAGTCTCCATTTGATGGAATACACCTGGAGATGTTTTTCCACTGCTCAGGAGTTTTTGAACTCATTGATTTTTATGCCTTTTAGTGCTTCTGCCATTTTTGTTTCACCTGTTTCACATTGACAAAACATTTTACTTTGAGGACTTTTTTCATTTAGGGAAACAAAAAAAAAAAAAGTTGCTTGGGGCAAGATCAAGTGAATAGGGAGGGTAGGGCATGGGGGTCATGCCATTTTTCATCCAGAACTGCTGAGCACAGTGCCAGTGCCACGTGGGCAGGTGTGCTCGTAAATCACCCATCATGAAAGGGGTAGATGTGTTGAGAGTCTTTGAAAAGAATTCATTGAAGCCAGACACAGCCTCTCACAACAATGCCTGTTGGTACACTGATACAGATGGGTTCCTAGAATACTCACCCAGCAGAGGAAGCCTGTAGCACAAGGAGCCCGCCCTCCAGAAGGTAATTCTGGTTTTGGGGTCCCCCTCATATATTGGCATAAAGATTAGTTGGGAGAGAGGAAACCTAGTCACCTATGTGGGAGCCAAAGGTTTGGCTGTGCCGCCTCCTCCTGACCATACCATCTCCCACTGTACCCTGTCCTCACCTCTTTTCTCTTCCAGCTCTGGCCCACTGTGTGTCACCAGCAGAGAAGAGACCAGTCACGTTCTTGTCACCATCCCAGGGTCAGGGTTACTTCTCATCCTCCAAAGTAAAGCACAATAGTGCACATTCTCTGAGTGGTCTCCTGGCAATAGCCTAACTACCACACACAGTAGTCTAACTTCAACATTAAGATTTTTTTTTTTACCCAGACGAAGCTGGTTTGGGCACTCATAAAGAGGGCCTTTCACAGAACAGGGAGGTATCCTGGGAAGACCCACTCACAATCTGAAAGCTGTATCTAAAATGCACAGCTTCTGGTGCCCAGGGCTGTCCCCCACCAATATCCTTCTGATTCTCATAAAACTATAGGTCAGTGTTGAGGAATGAAGAGTCACATGACTGATACGTTTCTTCTTTTTAGAAGCAGCCCCTAGCAAATAAGTAAACAAATACATAAAGAAGTAAAAGTCCCAGGATAAGAAATAAATACAGTGAATTGGTCTTAAGTTTGGCCCAACTCTGATTTGCATAACTGCTTCAAAACTAGTGACCTGGGAATAAATTCCAAGTGGAAAGTATTTCTAAGTTCCATTTATGGATAAATGGCCCATGGGAGCCTTTTCCTTGGTCTTCACTGATGAGTCTTCTTAGCTTTTTAAAATGTGTGGCCAGTGGGGAGTTTTCTTTTCTCCATGTGATTCTGACCCATTTCTCAGCCACTTCCCTGACACCCTGAAGCACCACTTAGCACTCCAGGAGACCCTGCGTATTAAAGATAATCCTTTGAGAGACCGGGGTCCATAAACCCGTGAATAAGTCACGTGCGGCACAGCGGTGCTGCTTTTCATCTCAGGAATGCGCAGTCAGGGTCATGCTACTATTTCATCCAAATGGGAAGAGGAAATTAACATGGGGCACAGCAGAAGGCAGAAATCCTTTAGCTGCATTTAGCTGCCATAGAACACTACTAGGTCCAAGAAACCGCACCAGAGTGAAAAGATGTGCTTGATGATGTATAAAGCAGGGTTACTGAATTTGAGGACTCGTGGAATATGGTGCCGAGTGAGACAAATCACCTCTTTCACTTACAGTGTGGTTGGAAAGCCCTGTATTCCTTTGAGAGACAGATATCTCCTGCCATCAAATTGAGTTTTCAGTGCTAAGAATGGGGTCCTGCAGGGTGATCAAGTAGATTGTATTGCTGGTCAATACCTTTTCTATTATTATGTGACTGGAAAATAATTGTCATCTTCTGCTCAAGCCTGTGCAAGATCGAGAAAGATTGTGGAGGGGGAAAATACTATGTTGTTCCACTTGAATTTTGTATTCTGCCCCAATATATGTTACAGCCAGCAATGCTAGCTGAAGATTACTTTGTATTATTTTCAAAATCATCACCCTAAAGTGATTTCTTCTGCCTTTTTTCTATTATCATTTAGCTAGGTTGGGGATATGTGATTTTGAAATTTGTAATCAAAGAAAGAGTATTGAATCTATCAATACTAAATTCTGTATTCTTCCACAGGTTTGGTTTTAGTTAAAAACTTGATATCTATGGGCTTTTAATCACAATGATGTCAAAGATGTTTAACAAAATTTAGAGTGAGAAAAACATTCTCAGGGTTTAATTTAGTAAAACTTTATAATTTGTATTATATTACCTTATTTTCCCTCCTTGCAACTATCAAAATAAAGAAATTGGGTCCTAGGAAAGTTCTGCTTTATTGTGATAGGAGTACCTCAGGGAACATATGTATTGTCACATAATTTTGAAGATATTCTGCAGCTTTCTGGAAATACCATAAAGACTGTCAGGCCATACTGAAGAGCTGTTTTTTTCTGGTGTTCTGGAGCTCTCTTGAATTTGCTAAATGTGTCTGCCTGGTTCCTATAATCCTCACCTTTAACTCACCAGGTGCGAGCAACAACCTCTCCCACTAAGCTGGGTCAACCAAAATGTGCCCGGACATTGCCCATGTCCCCTAGGGGGCCAGAATTGCTTTTCTTCTCACACCCTCCCATCCCAAGTCCACCACTTCACACTGAGAACCACCAGACTAGCACAATGCTACTTGATACACACAGGTCCGTTCTCACACTATGAAACCCTTGGGAGATAGAGACACCTGGGGCATGCCCTGAGCAGGTTTTATTGTCCTCCTCCTAGTCCATAAGCTTTTCCAGCAAATTCCCAAAGGAAGAGTGTTTTAATGGAAGGATATGTTATATGTTCCCCCCTACCCAAGCCACCATGAGAATAAAGACATTTTGCTGATATCTGGAGTAGGGAATTTGGGAGGAGGATGAGGAGGGAAGGGGGATACTACGGCACAAAGAATGCAGTAGAGACTAAACAGGTACACCGATGTTACCCCACTCTGCTAACCTCCTGCTTTCTCTTACCTAACGGACACTCCCTCACCTGCACGCACTATGTAGCAAGCAGTTGTGGTTGTGACTCAGAAGGGTACTGTCCCCATACATGCATGTTTTTATTAGTCATACCTAAAAATGCCAACCTTTTTGTCTTACCACCATATGATGTAAGAACAATTAAAAAGGGCAATTGTATTAAGTAATCCCATGCCTTTATATACTTGTTCCAAACTGTTATTCCAGTTCCAGGGGATTAATATCAATGCTGAAAAACTAAAAATAAACCAAGAAACCTAAGGCCAGCATGAATAGAATCCACATCGGGAAAACTAAGGCAAGAAAATTAACAAATTTCACTTTTCTAAATATTATATTGTGATAGTTAATAATTTATTATTTTTGGGAGATTTTTGTCCTGCTTAAAGCCATTGGAAGGATTTCCTCCCTGAACATCCACATCCTTCTACTAACCTGGTAATCAAGGCAGAGTATCAATGAAGCTAGAATTATTTTCTTTCCCCCCCAAAACTATTAATGGGGCCGTAATTGACAAAGTTGCTAATTGTTTTTCTCTGCTACTAACACTAGCCAACGTTGGCAACAATAGCCACCATTGAGATTGCATTGTAAAAGATCTATCTGCAATCAGTGAACTGTCTTATTTATCTTAATTACCCATAGTCCGCATAATGGAGCCTTCCTTTCCACACCTTCCACTACCTAATACAAAAACTGGTAAAACAAAGACAGTAAAAGCTAATGTCCCTATGGGCTATGATCATTAGCAGCAACACTTTTTTTTCTCAGAGGCAGTTCCAGTCATTAGTTGAACTGCTACATAAATGCTAAGTATCCCTTGTTGGTTTATAAAGTTAAGCCCATCCCAGGATGAGATCGGTTTATTGATTGATCATGTGGATCTGAAGTAAAGCAGAGGTGAGAACTTCAGGCACTATGGAGTATTCAAAAGCAATGTTCACTTTAAGCAACAATAATATAGCATTATGCCCCTATTGGATCAGCAGAGGTAGAGAAGTTTGATTATATATACAGCGCTGGTCAGGATGAGTGGGAAATGGACGTTTCATACAATGCTGGTGGAAGTATAGGTTGGCAGAACACAGATCGTGGGTGCTTCGAGGGGGAAGGGGAGATACCGGGTGCAGGAATTACAAATGAACTCACCCTTTTTTTTTTTCTAGCAATTCAGCCTCTGAGAATTTATCCTACAGATCTCACAAAATTTCACAATGATCAAAGTGCAAGGTGATGTTAAGGTTGCATTGTTTACAGTCAAACAAAAGCAACTCAACTGTCAAGCATCGAATTTATTGCCTTGTGCCATGAAAACAGCGTCTCGCAACCAGATTCTCAAAGAAACCTGCTAGAGTTGAATTGAGAAGTCACGTACCACACCTCAGCTTAAGTCATTCCTTGAACTCATTTACTCAAATAATTAGTGCATGTCCTATGGCTGCCAGGTATTTGCCTAGGTTTTTGCTATTAATAAAATTTAGTTTTTATTCTTAAGATAAAGATGTGATGTAATGGTATAGATCATATTAATTGTATTTCTTTTATTTATTGAGCAAATATCATTAAGAGACTCTGGAGCCTTACCCAAGAGCAAAGGAGCCCTGGTGCCCATGAACTTGCAGGCAGTGTGATAGAGACAAAGTAGCAACCCCTCACTATTGTAAAAGGGATCGGTCAGGAAAGCAGAGCCCACAACGAAGCTCGGGAGAAGGGATTCATCACAGGAATTAGGTTTTGGTTGTGGGAGGAGACAGGAAGTAAAAGCCTGCAAGAGAGAGATGGTCGCATAGAGAGGATATCAACTAGTAAATCTAAGACACAAGCATCTCCAATCCCCAAAATGGGACCACAAAGAAAAGTGAGTAGGAGGACTAAGGGAATCAGTGTCTATGCAGCTACCAGCTTGTGGGTTCATCGCCAAGTGTCAGTAAGGACATTGTTGGACAGCCAGGTCAACAGTCGAGCAGAAAAGCTAGACGCTGAGGAGAGTAAGGTCAAGTCAGAAGCACATCTAAACACCAAGACTTTGTGAAGTAATGGCTGCTGCTTCGTTTTCTGCCTTCCAGATCTCAGTAACATTGTCCTTGACCAACTATAACTTGAACCCGTACAGGGAGGGGTGTTCTGGGAAACAAATTTCGGCTTAGCCAAGTTGGCTCAATACAAAATACCACAATACGCATTTGTTTGCCTAAGCCTCCTATCGCATTACTGGAAAACTTCCATTCCGCAAAGTACATGGAGGTCTCTTCTAGACCTCATCTCATGAGTAAGTGGAGAGTAGATAATTTAAATGTTGCTAAATCTATATCTCTAGTAGTGATTCTTACAAACGTCGAGTGATGTTGACGCTGTGGGATGCCACCACCATTAGCAGAACTCGTGTTGCTCTGAGAATGTGTTTGAGACTCTCCTCCGTCGCTCACCATGGGGCCCACAGGTAAATGGCTTGGGTATAGCTCAGGTCGCTTAGGTGTAGAGTGTTGGGGTTTGAAGTGCGTTCTGCACCATAGCTTATCTTTCATGAAGTAGGGGCAAAATGGAAGCTTGAATGGGTGTGCATGAACAAGAATGTATATGGAGACTCATTTCTCTAGGCAGAGAAAGATGGATACAAGGTTTTGTTCAATACCATAAAAATAGATGATGTGCAAAGAGAAAATCTTCACCAAAATACTGGTAGATTTTTTTACATCTCAGCAATAGTATTGTAGGCCCCCACCAATATCAACCATCTTCTATGCCAGGTACAAAAAAGTCCTTCCCCTTTCTTCCTTCTACTCTTTCTTTTATACAGCCAAACATCAAAAAGAAAAAATAAGAATGAGACTACATGTATTGCTTTTGACTCATAGAGTTATTATAGACATTTTTAGTCAGTTACCAGCATTCGCAAAAGGAAGATTTTGCCTAAGTATCCAAATGCTCGGTGTCTCTGGGAAATCCGGAAGTCCTGGAAGCACTGCTCTGGTATTCCCAGGTGTCAGCTGTGGCTGGAGCTCAGTGGCAACTGCCCCTATAGACCAAGTACCCTTCCAATGGTCACGGCCCCCACCACCCTGAATTGTGACTTGACACAGGCTGCACAGCCTTTGCCCTTTATCATTCCACATGTGACATCATATGTCTTATAAGTAAAGAAGTATTGGTAGTTGATAGCAATAATGCTGCTACAATTTATTTAACCTTTACCTTGTGCAAGGCACTATGCTAAGTGCCTTAACACCTCATTTTTTTTAATCTAATTCTCTCAGCCTTGCAAGGTATCTATTATTTCCATCTTATGGATGAAAAACTGAGATTAAGGGAGTTAAAGACCTCCCCTGTGTTAAATCAAAGGAAATGACTCAGTCCACGGTTGGTACGGAAAAGTGGAATCTAATTCAGGAGTCGTGGTTCATAAACAGTCAGCAGACTTTTTCTCTAAAGGACCAAATAGTTAATAATTTAATTTCTGCTTTGGTGGCCCTTAATTTCTGCTTAGTTTCTGTGGCAGCGATTCAGTTCTGCCCTTGTAAAGTGAACGTAGCCACAGTTGATACCTTAGGGAGTGGGTGTGATTGTGTTCCAATAAGGTTTTGTTTAAGCAGGCCGGCTGGATTTGGCCTATCGGCTCTACTTGGTGAACCACTGGTCTACACCCAGAGCCTGTGAGCCTCGGTGACTGCAACCACCGAAGGAGGTTATACGTTCAGTAACCGAATGGCAAACTGCCATGGGGAACAGTGGATGTTGTAACATGGTCCTTCCCCTGATTCTATGAAATTGCTGTTTGCAAATATTGGAAAATTCATCGAGTTCAACCTCAGTGCTGCGCCAGTCTGTGGATGAAAATTGACTAGTGTTTACTTTTAAATTTTTTATTATTTCTGGTTCCAAACTGAGTTGTTCCTGGCTCCTTTTGTTTTTCAAACACTTGACATGCCAGCCGTGGGGGCAAAAAGAAAGGAGTGAACATGGAAGGTTACTATGAAACAAGAGCAGCATCATTGCCTGCGGCACTTGATTAGATCCCTGGACTGGGGAGCGAACTGAGGTTCAGAAACATTATGAAACGCACACTAAGTCGCACCACTCACCATCCGGTCCACAAGGCAGGACCTGAAGCACGTGCCTATAGCCCCAAAGCGCAGGCTGTCTCCATTTTACTGAGTACATATCTGGAGTTTCTGTTCTGAATTCACCTATGTCCCTGGAAAGAAATGACCAGACCCATAGGTCATCTTTTCCTTTAAATGTGCACTTTCAAAAACATTATTTACTAGGGGCCTACTGTGTGCCAGGCACTGGGAACGTGATGCTGAATATGGTAGAAACACAAACCTGGAGATTACGTTTCAGGGGAGAGAGGCGGCAAATGTCTCCATGTGGCAGAACATGCCAGCCAGCCTCCTGGACCTCAGACTTCATGCTCACACGGGTACCTGAGTGCGTCACCCACAGCACGAACTGTCTTTGTGTGGAGGGCTGCTTTGGAGAGCATGGGATTGCTGGGATGTCCAAAAGGCATCGCGACAGGTCATGCAGCCAACGGATTCCCAAGTGCGCTTGTTTGTATTCGGGGGATCTGGCCAGATTCTTTGGGTTTCTTTGGTGTTCTGTCCAAGAGCTGCATTCTTCTGTCTTATAAAACTGCGTATTATCTTCAAACCTGTGGTGCTTGCAAGGTCATACATGCTAGGTGTCAGGTATGCTCCGTGAAAACGGGGATTTACAAAAGTCTACGTGTGTCATGGTTTTATTTCCCCCTCTCAGAATTACTGCTGGCTCTAAAAGAGTCAAGAACTCAAACTTGCATGAACTCTTCGACACCTCTCCAAATTCAACAAAACTGACATTTATAGCTTCGTTGAAGCGGAGACATGGCATTTGGCTTCAGATTGTTTGGACTGTAGAGTGTCAGTATAAATAGCTTTGATTGACTTTTGTATCGTGCACATCTGGAAGCAATTTATGGCATTCCAGCTAGATTAAAGCGCATTTTCAAGGAATTTCACCAGCTTTTTTTTTTTTTTTTCCCCCTGTTGGCCATGGTGAATAAAGTTTCAAAGAAGGTTTAGCTGCTGTTCTTAATGTAGACTGTGGTGAAGTCAAATTCAGGGCAAATGCAGGGTGGGGGGAGCAAGGAGGAGGGAGGTTTGTTTTGCCAAAAGAGCTAAACACAGAAGTGACTTTTCCTCAATTGTTTTGTTCACACCGAACCACGAGAGAAAACGTCAGATACAAGGAAGCTGCTATCACTACGCAGAAACCATGAATTAAGTAATTTTTAAAGAGATGAGCAAACTGACCTAGGAGAGGCTGAAAGAGCTAAGGATGTGTCACTTGGCTGAACAAACAGGCTGAGAAGAAACATGAGCACTGACTTTTATTTATCAAATACGTGTGTATTGTTGTGTTCACTTAGCAAGTACATACAGAGCACCTAATATGAGCTAGGTGCACAAGAGAGCACACGAAGATGAGCAGAGATGAAGATGGACTTGCTACCTTCGTGGAGCTTATACTCTAGTGCAGCCGTCCCCAACCTTTTTGGCACCAGGGACTGGTTTCATGGAAGACAATTATTCAATGGATGGGGCAGGGGGATGGGGATGGCTTAATAGCCTGCCACCAGATGCAGCTTAATTGTCACTTGCCACTCACTGGTAGGGTTTTGACATGAGTCTGCAAGCAGTGGATCTATTATGGTCTCTGAACAGTCAGACCTCTGCACTAATGATAATCTGTACAAGCAGCCGCTCCCCAGCACTAGCATCACAGCCTGAGGCCTACTTCAGATCATCAGCACTAGATTCTCATATGGAGCACGTACACGAGATCCCTCCTGTGTGTGCTTCACAGTAGGGTTCATGCTCCTATGAGAATCTAATGCCAGCGCTGGTCTGGCAGGAGGCGGAGCTCAGGTGGGAATATGAGTGATGGGGAGCAGCTGGCTTCACTCGCCTGGCACCACTCACCTCCTGCTGTGCGGCCTGGTTCCTAACAGGGGTTGGGGACCTCACTCTGGTGAAGCAGAAAGACATCACAGAGCAACCGCCCTCCACACATGGTTTCATTGCCTTCATGATCAAACTGCACTGGAGAAGTGCGGGTGTCCTGAGTGCCTGTGGAGCTAACTCAGCTGGAAGGTCAGGGAAGCCTTCCCAGAAAGATGTAAAATTTGACCCAAGATAGAAAAGGTAGTACTTAATGGGGAAAATAAGCCCAGAGAGAAGGAGCAGTATTCTGGGCAAGGAGGTAGTTTCTACTTTTATACCCCAAAAGATGAGAAGGAGGAGCTCATCATTTAGGCATGGGGAAAAAAAGATTCAAATTGGTTATAAACCTCTTCAATTTCACTCAGCTATTGACTGTTCTTTCACATAATCTACCTTAACACATAATCTACCTTAACGCCATTTAATCCTTTGGCACTATTGATTTGCATAGGTGAAGGCAAATCCCATGGCTTCTCTGGGCCTCAGAATCTCCATTTATTGATGAGGGAATTTGATAGATATTCTATGAGTTGACCCTCCACCCCCTGGAAGTCAAGTTGTGTATACACATAAGTCATAATACACACCAAATACAGCGGAAATCCTGCTATTCCCAACATTTGAAGATAAAAAATTTCTGATGGAAATACTGGCAAGAGCAGTGAAATCCTTGAGGGGAATGAGAATGTACCCTGAATTTCCCTGACTTAGATAAGAAAATGAGGTATCCGTTATGAAATCAGACTCATAGGCTTGGAGAGCCCGACCCCCACACATTGTGAGAGCAGTAACACGGAGGTCATTGCGGCCCTCCTTTTTCCTTCTGTTGCTGAAGGAAAGTGATGAAGTGGTGCCAGGAAAGTGGCAAATTGCCCTAAAAATCACATAAAAGTGCAATTTAGCGCACACAGTTCTGCTGAAGAAAACCACCTTTGTTTCATTATTAGCTTCCCAGGGATTTCTTTCCTTGGTTGGCATTTAAGTGTGGAAACTTGTCCTTTTTTTCTTAACATAATGAGACAGTTCTTATGTTTTAAGAACAATAGAAAAAAGCATGAGGAGTGATCGATACATTACTGGAGATTTATTAACTACCAACTGGAGCCTTATTGCCCACCTCTGGGTATGATTTGGATAGACAAGGAGGCATAAACCTCTGTTGTTTTAAGTAAAAATAGAATGAAATCTAATCTCTGAGACCACGGGATGAAAAATGTTCTATTAGGGATTTGCTTTGCCTCCTCCCCCCGCCTCCACCCCCCCCCCTCCCATTCAGGTTCAGGCTTTGACCTATAGACAAAAGAGGAGCTACTTTGCTTAAAAGGTTTAGAACTAATAGGAAGGTAAACTCTGAAGTTATTTGTTGACATAATTTCTGGCAGTATTTTCCCAGCTTCTGTTTAATTCTCTTTCCACTTGTCTGTACAGGCTTGACAAAAATACATCAAAATAGAGCTGTGCTAACATGGTCACATCTCGTATTTCATGCACTGTATGCTTGGTATGAGACAAAGCAGGGTGAGGCAGGGAGAAGTAAGGAACTAAGAATGTTGAGTCCTGTTGTAGTAGCAGGAAATGGTTGGAGTTGAGACCAGACCTCAACGGAAAATGGGCTCTGAATTAAATAAGACAGTGGTGGGGCAGATCAATAAAGCCTTTTTTAATTTTGTTGATGGAAAAAAGATGTTCTGTGTAAACCCAGTCAAAGGGAGTTTATAGTTCAAATGATGCCTTTCCTAATTTATTAACTGTTTTAGTTCAACAAATACTAATTAAGCACCTCTAATGTGGCAAAAATTGTATCAGGGAATGGGCACACAGTAGTGAGGAGACAAACAGTCTTTGAGTTCATATTCTATGTGGACATGGGCATTGACTGAGCACACACTGGATTCTATGGTTAGCATTGTTTTCCACATTATTGAAACTTATGGAAACCAAAGAAACCATCTGGGGATGAAAGCTGAGACCTCAAGGATAGGAATCTTTTTTCTTTGCTTCCTTCATCATGGTTAATTTACAGGTAGAATTTTGGGTGCTGTAGATGATTTTGGCACCCTGAGTCTTGTCCCTGTTAGAAGCTCCCCAGTCTGAAGAAGTCTCAAATATGGGTGCAGGGATGTCTTTGGAGAAATGTAGGGAAAGTGGAGAATCATTGCAGACTTTTTTGCAAAAAGTTAGATGTGGCCATTGGGTGAGTTAATTATACATCATTTTTAGCTGGATGGGAGACAAAACAGTCTTGTAGGTTGGAATAGAAATTGGAGACACAATTGCTCACCAGAGGGTTTTGCTTGGCTCCTAACAGAAATAAATGTTCACTGGAGAAAGTCAACCTAATGATGACATTCTCCTGATGTCCTGAGGGTAAACCCCCAAGGCCAGGCCAGGGGCACTTATGGTAATTTGGGTTGCATGTTCATTTTTATATTCTGGTCTAAAATGTTGTGGAAGCAGCAAAAAAAAAAAAAAAATTCTGTCAACAGAGGCAAAATGAAATGGAAAAAAGTGGAGCTCTTTGGGGAGCAAATTATTCCGTTTGGATGTTTCCGAGGTGCTGGAATTGAGACATGACATTCAGGTCTCTGCTTGGCCTTTTTAAAATATAATCAGTGGAGACACCATTCTTTCAACACACTTGCATCAAGTTGGGGCAAGGTGAAGCCAACGGAAATATTTGTGGTTCATAGGAAGATGGAATTCATTACTATGGTTTCTTTTTTCTTTATTTTTATTGTTGACATTATTGCAGATGTCCCTGTATTCCCTCCTCTCGTCCCCCCTCCTCCCAACCCCAGCTCCTCCTTCCCTCTGGCCATCCTCACACTGCTGTCTGTGTCCATGGGTTATACATTTATGTTCTTTGGCTAGTCCCTTCACCTTCTTTAATCCAGTTCCCTCTTCCTCATTCCCTTCTTACAGCTGTCAATCTGTTCCATGTATCCATACCTCTACTTCCTGGTTGGCCCAATGTGCTGAATTGGTCATTGACACGTTAGAATTTGAAACAAAAATTTGCAGAACACTTTGATGTTACTAAGAACCTTTTCCAGGCCATTGTCTCATGAGATAGTTACAGTAGTCCCAGGAGGTAAATGGGCTGTGGGTCTGAAGTCTGCCTAGTGTCCTAGAAGCCTGTGTTGGGTTCAAAGACAGTTCACTACTGGAATGTGAGCTCTTCAAGGGCACCAACGTTTGGCTTTTAGTTCCTGCTGTATCACCAACACCCACAACAGTGCCTGGGTGGCACAGATTAGGAACTCAATAAATGTCTGTTGAATTTATTAAATAATTAAAATTTACTTTGAATTTTGCTTGTCCCTCAGAAGTTAAAAATGGTGGGGTGGTGGCCAATGGAATTATCAGAGGATTTGTATTGTTATTTGATGTTTAAAAACAACAACAAAAAAAATCTGGAGATGTTTAAATCTAAGATTGAGTTCTGTTATTAATCGTCTCCAAGGCCTGAGAGATGTCACTTACCCAGCTCTAAGTTCCCCACCTGTGAAATACAAAGTGTCTCTTCCAGCTCGAGCATTCCGTGCTGAATTAATTTTTCTGCTGACATATTTTCTCCTCAAGTGTTTTTTTCAAGATCGTCATTTAGCACTTAAATATTTAAACCATTTGACATTATCATTAAGAGCCTGCATTTGAAAAGTTTGCAGAGCAAGGTTTGTGGATTTGGATCTCAAGTATATATTCTGTTCTTGCCCTGTACCCCCAATAACTTGCCTCATATACTTAAAGAGGGAGAGGAAACACTGATAAGAGGGAGGACATGACAAAATAAAAGGTACGACCCCTTTTCCTTCTGCAAAATATAGATCAGAGTTTATGGTCTGACACATGGCTCTCCAGTTAGGGATTTTCCAACTCCCTGCTACTCTCCGCACCTTGAGATTTCTCTTCTAGATTATGGAGTTCTTGAGGACGGAGATTGTGCCCTCTTCATCTATTGGCCCACCCCAGCCCCAAATTAGTATGAAATAACAGGGACTTATGGAATAAATAAATGTATAAGTAGTTAAAGGTGGAGATGGTACTGCAGCAGAAATGCAAGATTAATGGTTAAAGGTGTGGGAAAGTGGATGGCATGCCCCATTTTAAAGGGACGTTGAACACCACTTTGTACCTGCTGACAGATGCTAATATAAGAATATTGCCAGACCTTCCCTTTAAAAAAAGTTTGGATATGTAGCTGTTTATGTGGAATTTGATTTTTAAGCTTTGGTAGTGATTTATAATATTTTTAAAGCATTACATGGCCAAAAGATACCCTTCCAGCCCTATGGGTTTACCAACAGACCTACTAATTAAAAAGAGATGATACCATGATATTTAGTGAAGGTACTGGGACTGTAAATTAAACACTGAAGCTGTGTTCAGAACAAGACCAAGCTTCACAGTCCTCAGCTCTGCAGAATGCCCTAGTGTCTGCTCTGGCTCTCCCCATAGCCAGTTGACCTGAGCCCTTCCTTATTCCTCGAAGATGCCACTTTATACTCAGCCTAGACAAATGACATCAAGTTAATATCCAGACTTCTGATTTGATAAGACATCTTTAAATGGAAATGACACTTTGAAGAACTCTGGTTTGTGTCACTTGACAGACACTGAATAATACTTAAAGCAATTATAACAATACAATCCACTATATAATTAGTTGTTAAATGCCCATGCCTGCCTCACAGGTGAGCTCCAAGATCATATCTATCTTCTTCATTACCATGCCCCCATCACCTGATACTTTTCGCTCAATTCTGATGTTGCATTAATTATATAGTAACAGCTTCAGGTGTCCATCATCCAAGACATGTCTTCACAGATGCAAATGTTGAAGAAAACACAAGAGCAGTTTTGGATTTGTATTCACAATATAACCACGTGATGGTAGGAGGGTGGCCATCAGAGGCCGTTGGGGTAAGAGGTTCTTGTTGAGCTTCCACATTTTTCTTCCTATAACCTGATCATTTTCTTTGTCCTTGTTTATGGCCTTAACTCACCAAAACCATGTTTTGACAAATACTCATTCTAACATTACTCGAGTACATTTCTTTCTTTAATGTTAAATTCACAAGCTGTACTTGTATGACACAATTATTTAGCAGTCACATAAAATGTGTATCTGGTCATTCTTAACAGGCTCATTTATACATGGGCCACATAAAATTTGCATTCTTACACCAGCAACTCATTTATTAATGGTAATAAATATGCCCGGCAATGGCCCAAGTACACTTCAGAGGCTTGTAACCTGAGAATGGTCACAGTAGATGTGACAGGTAATGCGTTCTTTAATAACATTTTTAAAAAATGCTTTCAACAGGACTTGGAAGTGAATCAGAAATAAAAAGAGGGAGGGAAGAAGGGAGAGAAGAAGGGAAGGAGGGAGGAAGGAAGAAAATTTGGAGTGATGTATTAATTGATTAAAAAAAAGTGGCTTTCTCCAGAAAAAAAAAAAAAGCTTATTTCTACCATGGAGTTCAGGGAGAGGGAAGGAAAAGTAGGTGTTGCAGATTTTCCCTTAAAACAAACAAACAAAAAAGACAGTTTATAATGATCTCAAGATGGTTTCTATCTAAATAGCATATTAGGCTTTATAACTGAAGGCAGCCTTGAGTGTTTTTATGACCCCTCAGCATGGTCCCAAAGATGCAAAGAGGTTTGCCCATGGGTCAGAGAGCACAGGAAACCTGACGACCATGGTAAGAGGTTAGCCATATTAATAAAAGGCAATCAGTTCATGAATATTGGTGGGAATTAATCGCACTTTATTTTGTGGCTCGCCGAGGAAACTTGTGGTTGGTGCTGTTCAGAAGTACTTCCCAATGGTTTAATGGAAACCATGTGCCTATGTCAGGAGCTGGGGCGCGAGCCATCCTGGCTGGGGAGCTGATGCTCTGCAGGCCTCTCAGGCTCTCCCTTTTCTTTATTTTTATTAGAATTTCAGTCCAATGAAATCCTCTAAAGTAAATGAAAATGAATCAACAGAAGATAAACGAGTTCAGGGAAGAATTTTAAACAACAAAACCCTTTCGGTCAGTTCTTAATAGGCTCTTCCCTTTTCTTTGACCCAAATTCTTCTGTTTAATGCCTCACAGCCCATTCTACCTCACCTTCAAGGACTAGTGACAGTTATGATCTCACTTATATGTAAAATCTAGAAAAGTCAAGCTCACAGAACCAGAGAGTACAACGGTGCTTGCCAGGGCCTAGGGGTCAGGGCAGTGGGGAGACACTGGTAAATGGGTCCAGACTTTTCCTAATGAGCAAGTTCTGGGGACCTAATGTATAGCATGGTGACCACAGTTAATAATACTCTCAAATAGTAGATGTTACATGTTCTCACCATTAGGAAAAAAAAAAAAAGGTAACTACATGAAGTAATGGAGGAACTTAATTGTGATAATCATTTCACAATGTATATGTATGTTAAATCATCAGTTTATGCACCTTTAAAAATCACATTATATAATCTAACTATATGCATTTTTTTGATGGTCACACATTAATGAAGCTGGGGAAAAAGATATACCAAGGACAAATGACAATTGCAATTTTAGATGTTTGTGTGACTCCCATGTTAGTACCTTCTCCCTGAATCGGGAAAAACATGAGAATGGGGCTTGTGTCAACTTGTCTAAGGGTCCAACAGGGGCCACACCCGGGTCTCCCTGCTGGGGTTCCCCCAGTGCCCACTGGTCCACCAAACTCAGAGACCCTTTATTAACATATTTTAGAATAATAGAAGAAAAAAGGTTCTGTTTTAGATTCTAAGGCTCCAAATAATCCCCAAGTTCTCCCTTAAGAGGCCCTACTGTAGTAATCAGAGCCTAGAACTGGTACATCAAGGTTCCACATGCTTGGGCCCATGTTGTGTGGTCAGCACATGCCTGGCTTGTACTTGAAATACATGGGGACGTGAATTGTGTCTCTCTGATTTCCTCTAAATAGTGTCTGGAAAATAGGTAACTTTTTGCAAAATGAATGAATAATAAAGTATCTTTCTAATGGCACTGAAATATTTTACTACTATGTAAAACTTCTTTCTAGTCACAATGGGATCTGAGGGAAGCAACAGTCGGCCAACTACCTAAGGCAATCCGGGAATTACCCACACAGCAGTGCTCTCCCTCTTTTCTCATCTCCTTATTCTCAGGGAATTCTCTCTTTGCATCTGACAGTTTATAGCTTGAAGGGTTGCCATCAATCTGATCATCAAAATTCTCCGAGTGTGTTTTTTGTATTTGTATTTGGAGGAATGGACCGCAATTAATGACTTCCAAAAGAAAAAGATCAAAAACCTGTACAGTATAGTGGGGTGCTACCAAGGGGTCTGAGAAGAAGAAAGATGGCAGGTTTGTTCCTAGGACGGGTCTAAATGTTGAGACGAACCCTGGTAGAGTGCCTCCTCCCCAAGGCGACTTGCCCAGCTATTGGGTGGAGAAAAGAGAGCCTTCCACGTCCAAGGTCAGAAGAGAGAGTGATGTGCTGTGCATTTACAGATATGTCAGTTAGCTTCCGGGATTTTCTCTCTTTTTCTTCTCTCCCATAATTAAGAGCTGCAAAAGATTGGGGTCCAAGATAGACTAGAAGGATGTTGATCAAGAGGCCCTTCCAAGAGAGAAAGTGAAGTAACTGCTAGTATCTGAGAGGTTTAAGTTCATGGACAGCCTGCTGGCTCCCTTCCAGACATTCAAAGCCAGAGCTGCCTCCCCCCAGGGTCGTGTACTATTTCTGTGTGTTCACTGTTGGGGGCCTCTGTTTGCGTCCAACTGTCAAAACGACTCAGTCTTGCTGCATCTACTACAGTGTGTGATTTGGTTTATGTACCAGAAGAATGAGACTTGACTGAACAATTTTTCAGATTAATTTTTATAACCACTATGAAATTAAAAAAAAAATGTGAGCTGTGATTGTCTGGAATATAAAATTTATTACCATGGACTTGAATCAATAATTACTTCAGTAAATTACAAGCATGTTACTAGGTTCAGCTGCCCTAGTGACGTTTTAGAAATTCTTTAGGTTCAATATTTATATGAGTTCTAAAATAAAATTTAATGTAGCCTTAGTCTAAATATGTTTTAATGAATATGAACTATAGAGGACAGTTCTAAAAACAGTTGAATTTATGAACGTGACTTAATATTCTATTATACATTGGAAAATGACTTGATCAGATATAACATCGATTAGACCCAGCTGTTCGATAGCTTGGGTAACTAAATATGCATTTCTTTTTATTAGATATCCATCACACCCAGGGCATAGGCCAACATTTTGGCTTTGTAAATAATGTAGTCTGCCCAGCATGTTAGACTCTCGGCCAGAAAGAGACTTTCATAAACTCACTATTCCTGAGGCTGGATGGGAAGTTAGAGAAAGGAGTCTGGCAAGGCCTGGAGAGAAGACCATTGTGTCTGTTGGTTTCCAAGCATCCCCTAGAAAATATTCCGGGGTTGGCCTGATGTGTTCATAGGCTTGCCTGATTTTCTTGCATGTCCCTTTAAAAAAGAAACAAAACACTCAAAATAGGCAGTGTCCCAATCTATTCCCTAACTGAATAGACACTGAGCAACCACAGACCAATTTTAGAACATATTGGAGACTTTGACATTCTGGAAGGCAACATCGTCCAAAAAGAGAGGATGCTAGGCTATCCGTAGGATATGGAAAAATAATATAATTTCTATTAGTATTTAGGTTTTATTGAAATATAGTATGTGTTGCTAATAGTTAATATATTGATCAACCATAGCAGATGCATATAGCTTATATCAGGATAAGGGAGAATTTGGAGAACACATCTATCAGGAACACTTGCTAATTGTTTTTAATAGATGAGATGTGCACTCAGCCACTGCTGTTCTGCCTCAAGAACACTTATGTCTTAAGACTCAGCAGGGAGAATATGCTTCATTAACTTATCTCATGCCCAGAGTCTTACAATTTTTTTCCAAATTTATTCGTGGTGTATCATTGTACCAACCATGTCACCAAGAACTCCAGTGTCTCATGTGGTGAAAGATAACATTATTCTAAGTCCTCCTCTATTTTCAAAGAAATCTGGAGGAATTTCAGCCTCGAGCTTTACAGATTACTTACTGAAAAGGGCCCGGGAGTTATTGCTATCCATTGGGTAATTAGGTAGTTCCAAGGAAAATAATAAAACTATTTTGTGCCTGGGAGATTAGAATGGCACATGGTGACTCATATTAGTCAGCTGAGTAATTATGTAATTACAAAAGAAGGGGAAGAAAACCCTTCAGATTGTTTTTCCTAAGAGGCCCTTTTGGAAGTGTTCCAGCCCATCAGGTACTTACATAATTAGGTCGGGGGCGCAATCCATAAAGGAAAGGCTGGGGGGTGTTATTTTAAAAATGTTTATGTAAAAGAGCCTGATAGAAGAAGAAAAAGGAGCTGTTAAAAGACTTACCCAGTCTCCACACATATTATGTAAGATGCCATAGAAAACATCAAGGAACATGGCATTCCATAGTAACCTGAGGCTCTGTGTACCTCAAGTTACTGGGTAAAATGGGTAAAATACAGTGAAAAACTGTGTATATTTTGGAGTAATCACCACTCTGTAGTAAGCCTATGCTAGGTTCTCTTTTCCAATAGCTTGTTATAGTGGTTCTTGTTGTGTTTGTACTATTTCTACACAAAAGTAAACTGAGAGGCTCAAAAGATTTGAACCTACATTCTTGGGGTTTCAACACCTGCCCTTCGCACTGCACCATGATACCCACCAGCATTTCTGGACTGAATTATGTAAGTTGTTCTGCTTGTATATGTTAGCAGTATCATTGTCCATTTCATCTCTTAGCTTGGTATAAATATTGTCTACACAGTTCAAAACACCGTATTGAAAAATGGTGCTTTGGGCCATTGAAAATTCAGTCTGGATTTGCTACGTTGTTGATCTGAATAGCTGTACCTTACAGAACACTTTGTACTAAGAAGCTCCACCTCCCCTCACCCATTATATGTGTAATATCCTACTTAAATGCATTCAACTCTCCCAGGTTAACACATGTCAGTAAAAACAGGGTGTTGATATTTTACAGAAATGAATAATTATTATATCAAAGGGCTTATTTCATTGTACAAGTTTTGCTTATGCATATTCACTCAAGTTGTCTAAAAATATTTATAATCCTGTCTACATTTCTGAGACATTCTATATGTGTCCATTAATCTTTGTGGTGGCAGAAAACTGGCAGATTAACTAGCCAAAGACACTTACTCTTGGATTCCTTTACTCTTCATCTGAGAGTTGTGTTTCATCCAGCCATGCTTTTTTCTTAGTTTCAGAGAATGAAAAGGATACATCTGCACAGAAAGAAATTAAGGCCATTTCTTCTCTCCTTAGCTTAGATATATTGATAATTGTGCCTGGTACAGGAATACAACTAGACACAGTTTTCAGCTGATTTGGAGAAGTCTTGTGGGTGCAGCTGGGTTGAAGAAGCTCCAGATGAGCAGTGGGACTCCTTAGGAGGGCCTGTGGAAGACCCGAGATCCCAGACACTGGAGATCAGACAAAGGCTCATCGAGAAACATGTCCTTCTGCCAATTCTAGACAGATGTGTCTTCTTCTGCCACAAATTCTAGTATTTATGTGATTTGACTCAGAATTTTTAAAGGTACACCAAATACTGGTTTAGAGTTTCAAGCGTTCCAGCATTGAACTAGGTAGAATATGGACAATTTGGACTGGCAGTCTGTCCTTGTTAATTTCCACCACTCTGACCCTTTTTTCCCCAATTGAGATGCTTGCCATGAAAAAGTTGGGAGTCTTTCTGGGACAAGCTGAGAGATTCATAAAAGCAAGAGTGGATACTGTGCACAGTTAGCTCTGTTGATTTATTTGTCTTTGTAGCATACCTCTTATGAAGTGTTAGGAATTGAAGCTTATTACTTTAGCTCAGCATCTTCACATAGATTAGACTTCTAGAGGAAAGCTGATGGTGGATTATGGGTAATTTCCTGTGAAATTAAGGAACATTTCAGGTATTTGATAGGACTTGCCTAATTGCTTGAGCCTATTTATTCATTTGACCTATAGCTTTGACTCTGAATAGAAAATAAGTAAGATACTGCTCCATCTCCAAGACCGTAATTGGTTGTGAGTGGTGTCACAAGTTCTGTAATCAGGCACATAGAAAGAGGGCATCATTTACTATTTGGGGAGAGAAAGCTTCATAGAAGAAAGAGCATTTACTTTAGATTTTAAAGACTGAGTAAGAATTTTCTAGGTAAGTGAGGAAGGGTATGTTAAAGAGGTGGAAAAGCATATGCCAAGCAAGTATGGCAAGTTTCTAGACTCACAGAGTTTTATGCGACAGCACTGAGATGGTGTGTTGGCATGACTGGAAGAATCAAGCTCTCTGCCCCTCCACCCCATTCCCAGGCTGCGAGACCACAGTTGGGTTGTAGCCGGTGGCATGTTCAGCACCACAGGCTTTGCCTTCTTTGAGCACATAAGACATATTTCATGATCTTCACAGCTGAAGTCATATTAAATGACCACTATTTTATACAAGGTTCAATCCTGAAGACAGACCCCTACACAAAATACTTTTTCAATAATTTTTTTTACTTCTCAAAAGGCTTGTGACTTCAGAAATGCTAAAATTATGTTCTGTCCCACTTGAGTTAGGTGGCTTTGTTTTACAGGAAAAGTATTAGTCTGAGAAGTGAAGCGGCTCTGCACAACTTCAAACAAAACGCAGCACTTCCACGCTCCCCTGTGCCAATCATTTTCAACTTTTCAGCAGTTTCCTTTTATTCTCTTCTAATATTTCTGATTTGCTTATTCATATACTTTGAAATTGCTCAATTGTAGAAATCATTTACTGTCATCCAGTTATAGAAGGCAAAGATTTAATTTTTATGTTATACTCATTTGCTCAGTTCCCGACCTTCATTTTCCAATATAGTTAAATCACAATTTTAACTTAATATTCAAGATTACACATACGGCTGTGCAAATATTACTTATGGTTGAACATGCCATGTACTAGGTTTGCATTTCCTTCTGTCATATAATGTGGCTTGGTTCTTTCTGACTGTCCACTTCTCTTTGACACAAGTCAGTTTTATGTGTTAATTCTCTCTGGTCTGCTAAGTTTTCCATATACTTTCCAGCTACTAAAATGTTGTTGTCATCTCTCATCTGCTGTTTTCTCCTCTCCTGTTCTCTTTAACCTTGTGGAGTTATGCTTTTGGGGAGAAGATAGAGATAAATGTGTATCTTCGATATGCTGTGTTTCACAAAAGTAGAAGAGGGTTTTGCATGTGGGGCCGCAGACAGGGAAGGAGTAGAATTTTAAGTGAAATGTTTCATCGTCTCGGCGGAGGAAAAGCAGGTGTTGAGGTGGAGCAGAGTTTAAACCACTTGTCAGAGATAGTAAGTAACACAGATAAAGTACAGGTAGGGAGGAGGAATAGAAAGGTTTAATTGTCATGGCGAACATTGTATTTGTAAACGTAGGAGAGAAGGAGTGTTCTCTGTAAAAAGACAGGTCTTGGCCTGAGGGTCATAAGGAAAGAAAAAAGGAAGCTTGCAAATACTTTCAAAGAACTGTCTAAAGATACTTCATGCCTAAGAACCAAAGCAGAGTCCAGCCTCTTTGAATCTTAAGTGCACAGAAATCTGAGAAGCAAGAGGGGGGATAAAGGTATTTGCAAAAAACCAACTTGTAAATCTTTGCAGTAGAGCCACCCTTTGGGAAGAAAAACCAGGCAGCTCTAGGTAAAGTATATCTAGAATAGGATGATAATAGAGGGAGGGTGAGAAGGTGGGATGCTGTGATAGAAGGGATAGAGAGAAGAGGAAGGGAAAGGTAAAGCAGCTTACCGACAGTGGGTATGGAAAGGTTAGTCAAATGCAAGGAAAAAGAAAGAAAAACACACTCTACAGATTGCCAGTTATAAAAACAGTCACAGAAATGTAAAGTACAGCACAGGGAAGGAATATAGTCAATAACGTTGTAATAACTATGTATGGTGTCAGATGGGTACGAGATTTATCAGGGTGATCACTTATTAAGTTATATAAATGTCTAATCACTATGCTGTACACCTGGAACTGATATAATATTGTGTGTTAACTGTAATGAAGAACTTTAAGAGCACACACCTATTCTCGAGCAGTTGGAAGGAGGAGCAGGAGGACTCCAAGGTCAGTCATTCAAATTTGGATAACTACATTAGTAATGGTTCCATTCACAGAAATGGGGAAGTTATTAGAAGCAGACACTAGAGAGGAAATGAGTTGTTTGTGGACATAATAAATGTGAGTTATCAAGCCACAGGAAAATATCCAAGAGAATATTGGAAATGTGGATTTAATTTAAGAAAAACCATCAGGGTTAGAAAAGAGAGGGTCTGCAATGAAACAAGGAGCATCAGTGAATCAGTAAGCCCGTGTTTAACCCAACTGGCCCCACCTCACCCCCAAATTATAACTGCATCAGTGAAAAAGTGATGTGCTGATTTACAATGTGGTTAATTCTCCTTATCTCAATGTCATCTATCCCTTCTAGTATCCCTGATATCATTACCAAACATTTATAACGGGATCATTAATTAACTGTGGTAATTAACTGAAGTAAGCTTGTGCCTATCCCCTTGTGCCTGTATCCTCATGGATAAAATGAGGATAGTAACAGCACCCATCCCAAAGGGCTGTTGTGAGAATCAGATGAATTAACATTTGTAAAGTGCTTAGAACTGCATCTGGCATGTGGTAAGTTCAAAAGAGGTGTTAGGGCTCTTGCGTGTTTCCGTTTTGCTTTTGTCACCAGTGAGGTGATATATCATCCTTGTTTTTGTATTCCTCACAGTATTATCAAATGTGGCAGTTAATGCTCACTATACTGAACTTTAGGTTGACAGAGAATCATCAATGCTTTTTTAAATTTTTATTTTATTTTGTTTTTTTTGGCTAATGCTTGGATTTGTGAACCACTTTGCCAGACATCACAAAGCAAATAAGTAGAAAATTCAGACTTAAGTGTAGGCCTTGTGATTTGAAATTCTGTATCCTTCCCCACAAAAGCTAGGTTATTTTATACATTTTGCTAAGGTATAAAATAGTCCCCCATGATGTGTTTGTCATTCATGCTATCTGCTCTTTGTAAGACACAGCTTATTGTAGATACACGGCCTCCAAACAAATGGAGGCTCCTCCTTAGTACGTGTGTCCATGATCACTAAGGGAGGAAAGGGGGAAGGGCCTTCCACACCCATTTCACTGGCCAAGGCTAAATGGCCACACCGAACAAACTAGACAGAGGACGTGAATTTGTGCCTTATATCCTGAGGAGAGAATGCTTGTAAGAAGACCTATTTCTTATCACAATATGGAAAAGAACACAGGGAGCAAACAATTTTATGCAGGATTCCAGAACCTCCACCCTTGATCATCATATAAAAGTGTCTCTCAAATTATAGGTTCATGGAAGCTCAGCTTGGAGATACAAAGAAATACAGTTACCAGATTGAGCAAATAAAACACCAAGGTAAATTTGAGTTTCAGGCAAACACTTTTTGAGTATAAGAATATCCCAGGCCATAGTTGAGACATACTGACACCCAGTTACTTGTTATTTATTGGGAATTCAAATTTAACTGGATGTTCTTTCCCATTGTGTGGCAAGCCTACCGATGAGCTTTACAGATCGAAAATATGCGAGGGAATATCTAAGCCCTTGTGGATGGATAACCATATAAAAATAGAGAGAAGTTGGTTAGATTATAATTCCAAGTATTCCTGAAGGTTAGCAGGAAGTTCCTTCAGGGAAAAATAATGAAGGTGATTTCAGAGTAACTATTTTACCTTCATCCTAAAGCATCTTTTCCTCACACCAAAGCTGGTTCCATGCTCTCCCGAAGAAAAAAGTAGAAATCAGTGGCTTCTTGGGCATGGCAAGAAAGAAGCAGAAACAATGAGATTGCCTTCCCTCTAGGTTGCCTGCACTCGACTTTTATTAGTTATTTTACTGTTTATAGTTTGGGGCATTCCTACTTGATTAGACTGTGAGTTCAGAGAAGAACATCAAAAGTAATTAAAATTGGGAACCATCTCTCATAACAAAAGGCAAGAAGAACTGAAGTTGGCCGAAAGTGGATATAGTTTTTAACCAAACGAAGGCACCTATAATTTAGTAAACAGCACACACCTGGGCCACGTGAGCGTGTGGATTGTGACAGGATTTGATGGTAATTAACTTATTTGAGGAGATAACCATTATAGACCCCCCTCCTACACACACACAATTAAGAATGTACAGACCGGGTGAGATAACACACTTTGGGGCCTGGTTCCTGGACAGTCCCTTGGTTATAGAAAAAGAGACCAGACACCTATCAAAACTCTTCCCAACTCTTTAAATATATAATAAGTTTTTAAATTCATCTCAATCCCTTTACATTATCACATCAAACACCTTGTTCTTAAGAAAAACTGTTACAACTCCCGTTGTTTCAAATGTAGTTACTTATTGACAAGATGGCAAGCTTTCTGGGGGTAAGGACTGGGGCTTAGTTTGTATTTACCTTGTTCCTAATCCAAATGCTGCTTCCTTTGCCTGGCAGTTCCACAGTAAATGCTTCTGAATTGAGTTGAATCCTTGGCATCGGTCCCTAAAACCCAGATGCAGAGCATTTTGCTGCCATTGCAGCTGGGAGCCAGCTTCAGAAAAGTCTGATGTCCTTTCCTCTAGGAGTCTGTAATCTATGTAGGGAAACGCTTACAATGGTCTTGAACATGACTTGCAAACAGATAAAAATAAATCCAGTGCCAATAAATACAGCCCATGTGTTCCATAAATGTTGATGGAGTGCTGATAGGTGAGTTTGGAAATCACTTTGCTTTTGGACGCTAGGCAAAAACTTTCAAAGCTTCTGTAGAGTCCCTAAATCAAGCAGGACACTGGAGCAAGGTTAGAGTTTGTGGGTAAGACTACTCTCTCTCCCCCTCACTGACCTTACAATGCAGTGTCTAACACAGCGGTCCATGAAGGACCCAGTCTGTAATCATCTTTTGAAATGTCAACTTTGGGATGGAAAACTGAGGGCATCACAGAGTGCCATGATCTTCTTCTCTCCCCGGAAATGACTCCAGCTCCCGCTCCGGGCCCAGCACACATCATTGTCATTATTGCTGAGGAGATCTCAGCCTGGTCAGGGCAGAGTGGGCACCCACATGAACACAGCACCGGTATCTGATCAGGGACAGAATCTATGAACAGAGACAGGCTGGGGGGGAAGTTGGTGAAACTTGTGTTGGAGGAACTGAAGTATGTAGTTCCATGTGAAATCACAGACAAGCCTCTCTTAACCCCAACGCTCATTCATTAATTCATCCATTGGCTTATTTATTTATGCAGACTTTTTTTTTTTGACAGGGAACATAGCTAAGCAGTACACGAAACATATGGATGAATGGCTTGTCATTTGTAATCTTGAAAAACTGATTGTCTATTAGGGGAGAAAGGCATGTGAATACTCTAAATCAGCATAAAGAGAAGAAGGAGCTTGGGAGAGATACAAAGGGGGCAGCTGTGTGCTCTTGTACCTGAGGAGACCTGCAGCGGCTCTGCAGAGATGGTGACCTTCGATGTGAACCCCAAGCGCTGCTTGGTGTATTTGGAGGTGTAGGCAGGCAGTGGCTTCAGGTTGAGGGCGCAGGATGAGCACAAGCAAGGAGGCTAGAAACCCCAGGTGTGTGAATAACTTTCTCCTGTCACTTGCCCCTGGGGGGAGAAGGAGGTAGTGGTGGTAGCAGCATGAGAAGCCTGAGAAGCAGGGCATCTGCGGCTGCTGAAAGGCCATGGCAAAAGCACTAGACGATGGAGTGCAAACTGTGTCTGCTTAGCCATTTTGCCAAAGGCCAGCTCTGCTTAGGAATCTGAAAAGAAAACTGGGGTTATTTATGTGCTACCACCAGCAATACATCTAAGGCCAAGAGGGGCTGAGAGTTATTGAGCTAGTTCAGAGCAATCTCGATTATTGAAAATGAATGAAATTGAATTCCACTTCCTACAGAGTCATTTATGGGGAGACAAAAGCAATTAATATTGAAAATAAAATAATTGTGAACTTCTGAACTAAATTACCATGCAGATATAATGTACTGTCTCATCAGTCTTTAAATACTTCATGTGTTTAAAAAAACTGTAACACCAGTCTCCGAACCAGGGCCCTCTGCATCATTAGCATTTATTCATTCTGCTTTTGCCAGAAGGGGATTTTCATGAGTAACAAATTAGAAAATCAAAGTATCAGAAATATAATTTGAAATTTAACATTCACAACCATGTTGAAGTTTGGGATTTCAGTTTGTAAATTAATTGTTTTATGTGATAATTTTTTTTGTAACTGCTGAACCTGTAATGTGTTCCATGGTTCATTGATAGCAACAGAAATTTTTCATTTTATTGAAAATTTGACATTGTCCTGGAGTACCTGTTGTCAGGTGCCAGGCATACATTCAAAGAATAATGCTGTTGTCAATCTCAGGCATCCTTGTGTAACTGATTTATGTACTGAGGGCCCTTAAAAATCAAAAGTACAATATATGTGCAGAGATGTCCATATATTGTAACTCACATAAGTCCCAACTTGAGTCACTTTGTTTTACGGGAACACTACAAGGTCTCTAGAAGAGTTGGCCATCCATGAGGCTTATTTCTTCCCACTTTGGGACATGAGCTTGTGATGAGGATTGGGAGAACGGAGCTAGGCAGAGTTGGGAGGGTAAGACTGGAAAGAAAAGGAGACGGTATTCAGAAAAGTCTCCTGGAGAATAACTTCGGTCCTCTCATGCCGGGGAGCTCTGAATTAGCACAGGGCCTCCCCCACAGTCATTGCAACCAGGGACAAAGCAGCTGGTGCGCTTACACCTCTGACATCTGATGATTCATCCAGGAAGAACCACCACTTTGACTATTGGGAATGAAAGCCCATAGGGAGCTGATCTGCGTGGAAGGATGGGAAAGGCATCTGAGGGAATGTGGGCAGTGCCCTAGCAGCATCTACCACACCAGCCATGTCAAATATTCTGTGATTATCATTCAGTGTGACAAGAGTATCATCTTACCAGTCCACGGTGACAGTAGAGAATTCACTATGACCCTCCCGGGAAACACCCAGTTCTTGGCAATCTTCTCAATTCAGTGCTTGCCAGGCAGGCAGAGGTTTCAAAGGGGCTGAGAGATCAGTTTCCTGCTGGGAACAGGCTGGTGGCAGAGGGCTGACACATGCTAGGCACTCTACTATGTCAGGGAAACAAGCCCAGAGAGGCACGGTAGATAACGTCACCGTGAGAAAGCTTCCCCGTAGCGCGGCCTGAGGCATCAGGGAAGAGGGGGGCCTCTGAAGAGCCGAAGACGTAGGTCCACCTGCAAGCTGAAATTCAGTCTTAAAGAGCACTGACTCAAAAATACATTTGAGGGCACCGTTTGACCTAGAGCCTATCAGTTTGCAACGTTGAAGGTCTAAAATAAATGACCTTTGTAGGTACATATATATGGTTTGGACATTGACTGAAAACTTTGCAGAATATAGAAATGGAGAAGAATGTAAAACCCGCTAGATTCATGCCATCTATTTAAAAGTTGGGACTCTGTCTCAGAAAAATAACAGGTTCCAATGTAATGAAATCTTCAGCATACAGTCAACGCCTGTTGATTTAATACTTGCATGTATCTCAGGGAATATAAATTAAAGTCTTATTTTGGCTGAGAATTTTGCCATCAGCATTTTGGGAGAAAAGAATTCTTTTAACTATTCAACAAAATACAGTGTTGTTCAACTTTAAAAATGGAGTAAAATGCTGCCTCTCCTCAAAATTACTAGGGAAAAACATCCCTTTAATGACCAATATCTCACTAACTCCCATGTACAAAACAATTGAAGAAGCACTATTTCTTTTTTTTAACTTTTTTATTCATTGATTTTAGTTTTTCATTATATTTTATTGATTATGCTATTAGTTTCCCCCCTTGATCCCCCACCCACCCTGCATCCCTCAACCCTCCAGACTTCCCGGCCCTTAGCACTATTTCATAGGCCTTGAAGTAAACCCTACCATGAGTGTGTGAGCCTTCGTTGTTAGATCCGCACAAAGTTGTGTTTTATAGTGGTGCTGTGTATATACCCCACGTACTAGGACATCTCTGAGGTTTTTACAGTGATTCACCATCAATGATCAGGCCGATCATTGATATGTGAGCTTCTAACCTTTGGGTTGAGTCTTAATGGTCCCGATGCTACATTTAAGCATTATAAATGCTTCTGCTGGAAACTTCCATGGTTGTTTTTTTTTTTTTTTAATTTCATTCAACATGCAAACCAGTTCCTATTGGCAGTTATAAACCAGTAGGGAATAGACATTTTAGGAATCTTTTGCAATAAACAATCTTGTATAGTGATTATGACTTAAGATGTTCCATTGTTGAGGAACTTACGGTTATCTCCATAATTTTTTAAATTACATCAAGAATGGGAGTTGGGTTTTGATATCCTAGTTGTTTTCCTCCTCTTAACATTTAAAACAAAAATACTTACCTAGAGACTGAATTTTAAGTACTTAATCTCTTAGAAATATCATAACCAAAAATAGGTACTAAAATAAACTTCAATTAATCTAAGTTGGCTTGCCTCACTGACTGAATTGGCCAGATAATTGAGTAACTTTCCACTTTATTTTTTGCTTTGAAGACTTGGCATAGGAAGGGCTTACTCACTCTTAGGCCTTATGGGATAAGAGCAGCTTCAAAGGAAAAATGAGAAGGCCTTCTTTTGTTTCAGTTTCTTGACCTTGGAAGTATATTTGTGCTTGCTTTTATATTTCAAGAAGATGATGACCTTTTGTTCATTCAGGCTCACTGGAGGAAGAATAGTCCACATCATGGAGAAAGCTAAACTATCAATTATTTTAAAAGAAATAGACTATTTTTACTATGAACAGCACTTTATTATAGACAATATTTTTGTATAGAGTTTGACCATTAAAGTCCTTTTAGAAGGGCTCTTAGAGAAATTGAATGCTTAGATAAGAATGATTTATAAAGAGTTGTTTAAAAAACATATTTCTTACACTATTAATTTGCTTTGGAAGCTTGTCTTTATAGGTAATACAAAGATACAGTTCTGAACAATTAGCATTTTATATTTTTTTCCTGAGTTAAACTATTCCTCTTTGACACCATCCAAACCAATGTTTAATCATGCACTTCCACTTTTCTCAGGTTGTAAAAAAATGTCTTCACAGCATGAACTTCCTTCCCATTAACATTCACCTAAATGACACTGGGGTGCTATTTGGTTAATTACATTTGGAGTTCAAAATTTTGATTATGGGTGATTTATCAGAGGTAATCTTCTAAAGGCATAAAATTAAACAATGGGTGATGCAGGTAAAGAAGATTAACTTTCCCTAAATAATCAAGATAGGTTTTCTTGTTTTTCATAAGTATACTGGATGTCGATATAGTACCGTTTGTTTTTGTGTTGGTTAGAGGGTATGAACTCCAGATCATTATGTTCAAGGGACTATTTTGCCAGCCTTGGGTCATTACAGGTTACAGGAACAAACTGACTCATCGAATGACTTTTGATTTTAAGATGTTATAAAACTTAAATAATTTTTTCTTTTATCTAGTCCATTAAACTAATGTGATCTATGCTAAATGAAACAAAAAGATAAAATTCTTGCCTTCATGGAGTTTGCAGTTGAGTAGGTGAGCAAATCTAAACCAAATAAAAAGTTAATGAATGCAATTCTTACAATTTGTAAAAAATTTAAAAAATGTTTGGAAATTAAAGACCTATTGTCCTAAGACAGAGAATGAGAGGGGTGTGAAGTGATAGATGGTATTATTTTTATTTTTCTTATTATTTATTATCACTAATTTTAATTTTCTTTAATATGAATAAAAACAGCAATTGATTGTGCAATTATTAGATTCAGTTAAAATTATATACTTACTAAATCATTGAAAAGATTGATTCCATAAAGATCGATTATATGGGTAGGCATACTCTAGACATTTAAGTTATTTTTACAACTATAATTTACTGCTCATGAATAGTTCTTATGGTAATATAGTATGTGAAAATGCAGAAAACTTGAAAATTACCAAAAAGCTTACCTATAATTTTTTCACCAAGGGTAACCTATATTAACATTTTAGCAAATATCCCCCACTTTCTGACATATGTATAAATATTTGTACACATGCATTTTTACAAGAAATAGAATCTTACCCTACGCATTATTATACAGCCATTTTCTACTTTTTAGAATGAACCTTTTCCCATGACATTTGACATTGGTTTACATTATAATTCTAATGGCTGCATATAATTCCGTTGTTGCACGTTAACCAAGCCACTCTTTATGTCCATTTCAGTTGTTTCCAGTTTTTCACTTTTATACATAATGAGATGCTGATCTTTTTTCTTAATTTTAATTGTTTCCTTGGAGAACACCCCTAAAATGGAATTTTGGGGTTTAATTCCTGAGGCTCTGAGTATAGAGTTACTGTCCCTCAGAAAAACCATATTGATGTATATATACACTTCCGCTAGCTAGAAACATGTCCCCTCTCTCCGTGAGCCACTTTTCCTACAGTCTTCTTCTGATTTTTAACTTTTGTCATTTCAGCAGTCACAAAACGAAGACAAAAAGTACTCTATGATTTTTATTTTATGTGAAATTTGAATATATATTTAATAACGTTTTAATATTTGTAATTGTAGGGTAGGGGAGGGGAGAGTAATGGGGGTGAAATGGGGTCAACAGTCATTGCACAACAATAAAAAGATAAAAAGAAAAAAAGATTTGTAATGTAGCTTTTAAAATAAAACTACAAACAAAATGAAATTTAGAGGAATTGGGAACTTCTAGGATATGAGCATTCTGAAGAGAAATTGATGCTAATGCTCTTTACAAAAGCAAGTCAACAAGGTACAAATGAGAACATAAATAATAGGATGGGAACCAGATACGTACAGTTTAGAGAAAACAAACAAACTTGAAATTGGGGAGAAAATCTTCTGTCCCCAAGAATCAGTTTGCTCTAATTTCTAATGAGCTATTTTTTTAGATTGAATTGTGAAAGTACGGTGGTTTCCTGTGATTATTCTCTTGAAAGAGAGTTTAGCGAGCCAGTGAGAAAAGTGGGTTGTGTATGAAGACTGCATTCCAATAGAAAGGGTAAATGGACAAATTTCAATTGTTGGTTCCCTGCAAACATATTTCCCCATGGCTGGTAGTTATTGAAATTAAATAACACTAAGAAAAGCAAGTGCCTATGTTAAAGACAGTGACAGAATGTTGGAATTCAAAGGAATTTGAAAGGTTGTCTAACCCAGCTCCTCATTTTACAGGTCAAACAGAGCACTGTCGAGATGAAGTGATTTGCCCACGGACCATACCTGGTGAGTAAAGAGAGAAGAAATAAACAAATTCGAACAACCAATGTAATGAATATCCTGGGTATAGACAGAAGAGAGCTGGGTTTGAGTTTCCATTATCAGCTATGGGGAAAAGTGCAGAATTTTTGTACTTGAGTAGATGGAGCAGTTGAGCAAGGAAAAATTGTCTAAATCTCTTGTTACCTTAACAAGACAAAGAATTATATCATGTAGTTCACAGTAAAAGTCATGTTTTCATAGTTTGCAAAAATTGGGTAGACATGACTATACCAAAATGATCCTGAGATTTCCTGAGGGAACATGAACATGCTTGGGATGGAGCTTTTGCAATGAAGGGAACACTAAAGTTTAATTCATAGTGATTTACGAAGATGGGAGATTTTTTGAGATAGGAAATCTAATTACAGTGAAAACAAAATTTCATTTACCCATCATTTCCTCCATTATTCATTATACTTTTTTATTGGGAAGATAAGAATGTACAAAGAATAGCAAAAATACTTGTTAATGTATACTAGGAAAAAATAAGGAAATAATATAATGCATCTTAACTATAAATTTCTCATATTATAATCATATCTTAATTTAATCATCAAGTGAACCTATTGGAGAAGTTCAATTGGTTATTTTAAAACAGAATTCCTTTAGTAGTTCCAAATAACTTTATTGCTTTCTCTAATTCCTTTGTAATTTAATGTATATTTTTAATGACTTGATAACCTTATTTTCTTCCTACTTGGTGTAGTTATACATTCAATTGAATATTTTAAGATTTGAACACAGCTTCCTTCTGTTTTGTTTTGTTGTTGCTGCTTGTTCTTAATTAGGAGCTAGCTTTTCATCCAAATTTAAATATAAATTGAAACAATTCCATTAATTTATTATTATAGTTTGTACCAATATATTGATTCATTTAGTTTATATTCCAGAAATTAAAGCATTTTATACTAAACTATGGCATACAATTTAGAATGGGATATTGAGTCAAGATATTTTATTCATTTATGATCATAAATATGGGGTTAGCCAAATAGTTCATTTATTTTTCCTAAGCTCTAGTAATGCTTAGTTGTCTTTAACATCATTCAAAACAATTTTGTTAGATTGCATTGTGACAGCTGTCATATCAGTGTGCATTTAAAAATTATCAAATTCATAGCAGCAAATTTACAATAGCCAAGTGCTGGAAGTAGCCTAGGTGCCCATCAGTAAATGAATGGGTCAATAAACTATGGTACATTTATACATGGGCTACTACACAGCAGAAAGAAAGAAGGAGCTCCTACCCTTCATGACAACATGGGTGGAACTAGAAAGTATGTGAAGTAAGGCAGGCAGTGAAAGACAAATGCCATATGATCTCACCTATAAGTGGAACCTAATTAACAAAACAAAATGGCAAGCAAAATATAGCCAGAGACATTGAAATCGACAACAAACTGACAGTAACAGGGGAGGGGAGAGGAAAATAATGTGGGAAAGAAGAGAAAGAGACATAAATGAACATGAGTGAAGGAGGAAGTCTTCTCCGACCCATGGATGGAGCCAAGGGAGGGGTGGGATTGAGAGTGGCAAGTGGGTGTGGATAGGGTGGGGGAAAGTGGTGGTGGGAAAATGGAGACAACTGTATTTGAACATCAATAAAAAAGGGAAAAAATTATCAAAATTGGTGATTTTGTGTGCATTTTAATATTGAAGTTGGAAGAAAATACGCAAAACTTTTGGCATATTATGCTTAAGAAAGGTAAAAACACAACTCAAATGCAAAAAAAAAAAGATTTTGGCAGTGTATGAAAAGGTGCTGTGTCTGACTGAATGTTTCAAAAGTGGTTTGTGAAGTTTCTTGGTTCTGTTGACATTTTGGCCAAATAATTCTTTGCTGTGGGGCTCTCTTATGCATTGGAAGATGTTCAGCAGCACCCCAGCCCCCACCTACTAGAAGCCAATAGTGGGAGATTGCTAACAGACTCAAAATATCCAAATCAATAAAGCTACTGGTGAAAATGAGTATTTTATTTTACAGAAAAACAAAATGAATTTTTTGGCCATCCCAATATGTCAATGCAGTTGCGACATTTTTTGAAAATGAAAAACTTGTTCGATCTGATATGGCAGTGCATATTTTAATAAAACTTAAGTAATTAAAATGTTTTTGTGCTGGCTTAGGAATAAGGAGATCAGTGGAACAGAATAGGGTCTAGAAAGAAATCTAAATACAGAGATTTAATATAGGATAAAGGTGGCATTTCAACTTAATAGGAAAATAATGGTACAGTCAAAAAGTAGTGAAGAAAAAAAGACAACATAAAAATGTAAAATGTCTTTATGGCAAAACACAAAGTTAAAGCATGTCTGTCAACAAATATAGACCATATACATGTAGATGCATCCATAAGAAAAATGTTAATAACTTAGTGTAGAAACAAACAAATAATATGAACTGGGTATTCTTCAAAGAAATATCAAAGGCCAGTAGATAAAATTAAAAATTCTTTCAATATTTAAATTATTCAATTGTACTAATTCTACTAATTACTACAATTGTTCAATTGTATTAACACTTAAATGCATATAAAAATGTATTTTGTGGTTTTAGAATTGATAACATTGAGCAACGATGAGGCCACAGGGACATCTGCACAACCTCTCATTATGAGTGGGGATGGGAAGTGAAATCATTTTTCTTGGAGTGAAATTGGCAATATCTATTAAAATTCCAATCATAGGCATTGTGTGACCCAATTGCCCAATTTCTCAGAATATATTTATGAGATTATTCAAGTTCATGAGATACATGTTTAAGATGTTCATTGTGCTTTATTTCTAACAGAAAACAAATAAATTAGAAGACTTGTTAAATAAATCTTGTTTTTGTTAAACCTAACACTACAGTTTTAAAAAATACTTGTCACTGGGTTTGGAATTTGAAGAGTTTGGGTAGGTTATGTATTTTGTCCTCAATCATTTTTAATATGTTCTAGTTATAGGAGCTTTTAACTTTTTCATTTCATTTTGAAATATATAACTAGCATACTAACATGCAAAATAACAGAAAATTGAAAGTAGGACAGTACAAATAGTAGACACAGGGCCTATCTTATTCTTGTGCTACCCGACTGCAAAATTATGTTTTGATATACAACTTGGAAATGAGGTGTTCATTAAAAATGCATATCTTCAAGAAATTTCACTCCTAGGTATATACCCAAGAGAAATGAAAATAGATATCTGCTCAGAATTTGTATACACATATGTATAGCAGCGTTATTCATAAAATTCAAAGTGTGGAAACAACCCAGATTTTTACCAACTGATGAAGGATAAATAAAATGTACTTTATCCTTATAATGAACTATTACTGTAGTAAAAAGAAATGACAGTATAACCTGGCTAAACCCTGAAAACATTACTTAAATGAAAGTAGTCAGTCCCAAAGGACACATTATTCCATTTATATAAAATGTTTAAGATATGTAAATATAGAAACAGAGAGTAGATTATGGGTTGCCAGGACTCGGGCTGGGAAGGGTAACAGAAGGACTTACTACTGATGGGTATGGGATTTCTTCCTGGGAGATAAAAATGTTCTAAAATTAGGTCATGTTGGTGGTTGCACATCTCTGTGAATATACTACCGCCATTGAATTGCACACTTTAAATGGGTGAACTGTATTATATATGAGTTATATCTCAGTAAAGATTCTTCAAACACACAATTTCAACACTAGAAATGCAGAGACTTAGGATAAGCAACTCACAAAGTCCATGGAACTTTCCTTTGGTTTTTAGATAACAAGACAAGAGCTGTGTAAATTAGGACAACTTCTGAGATGGCTTCTTAGGGGTAGGGAGTAATCAAGATGACCCGTATATCAGTAGTCCAGAGTTGAGTCTGAAAATATAATACACCGTATTCATAGTTAGGCAGCAAACAGTTTTCCCCAGCAAATAAGACCTACACCAGTGGTTCTAACAGTGATGATTAAATCATATTCAATCCTACAGTAAGGAAATCATTTTATTCCACTTTCAATTGTCCTCCAAAACTTTGCATTCTCGTGATAAGAGAGGTTGCTTGATGGTTTTCCATCTTGGACAGCTTTTTTTTTCTCCCCAAGAAGAGACCAGTCCTGAGACTCAGGGCCATCCTCAGGCCACCCCCTATAATTACATTGTTTTGTTTTCATCCTTTTTGTGTTTATAATTCATCATCTGAAGTGATTTATACTTTTAGAGCATTATAACTTGTCATTGTAAACACATTTATTCAAGTGAAATACACAAAAAAGCATGCTGATCTAAACAAAAATAATAAGAATGAAAGTTGTGTGCCTTATTAGGCAAAATTCATGCTGAAGTTTAAAGAACAACTTAAAGACTGTAGCAGTCATAAAACCTTGGCACTACAGGGATCTGTAGACCATTTGGTTCAAGATGTTTGTTTGCCAAATGGGGAAACATAGACTGTGGAAGGGTGGGGCCTTGCACAGAGTCACATTTCAGACTCTACTTAAAGCTAAGAGACGCGCTGGTAGCTCTTTTTACGGCACATCCCTAAGACGTTGTCGTGGGAGGTGTGGTTTAGGTCAGCTGGACGAGAAGAACAATTCCTCTGTGATTTAGGAAGACTCAATTAGGGAAGACTGTGATTACCAAATGCTAAATTACAATCTCCCCTTTTCTGGTTGCAGTTGGGTGTTTTGAACTTTTCTTGTCAGGGGCAGAGAGTAGAGGGATGGAAATATTAAAAGGAAGGAGGAGGAGGAAGGGGAGACTGATCTTGCCTTTTTGTAAAATGCCAAAGCTAATTTCAATGATTGCTTTAGCAGGATAACGATAACCAAGATTAAAGCAAGCAGGCACCCACTTTAGGATATGAGAGCTGGAATTTTAGATTTCATTATAAGATTGCCATTTCAACAAAATAGTAATATAATGGCAATGGATTTTCATTTTTTTCTCTATTTCTGTTGAAATATTCTCATAAATATATACTTAGATACAAAAAGAGATCTCTCAATTTTGTGAGAGCTCAAGAGCTCTATTTTATTCTTATGCTGGCTTATCTCCAAAATATAGTTTTGATGTATAGCTTCAATATCCTTGCGAATGTCCATGTCATCAGCAATGGAAAATGACATTATTTTTAGGGTGTTTTTTTTTTACATAGAGTTGTAGGTTATCAAAAAAGGGGGCGGGGTTCTCCTGCTTAGTGCTCACTGAAACGTCCTTGTAACCTTACCCAGGGACGTTTACGGCTCCTGCAGCTAATTGTTTCAAGAGGGGAGAAAATAGCACCCAAAAAAGAGACAGCTTTGCCCACCGCTCTTCTTTTTTATCTTTATTGTATTTCTTTCCATTAACATTTAGTCCCCTTATACCCTCCTGCCCCCAACAACCACCGTGCTGCTGTCCATGTCCATGAGTCCTTTTTCCTTTTTGTTCAATCTCGCCACGCCTAGCTTCCCCTCCAACAGCTGTCATGCTGCTCTCCATCTGCTATCATTAAATGAACGTAAGACACGGGGGAGGAAACTAGCACCTTTATATATTACTATTTCTTGTACTAGAAGAAATGCTTTTCCCAATTATATTTTAGAACACGGAAGTTCTGAGGCCACATAGCTGGAGAGTGACAGAGCTCTGCCTCTCCCTAACCCACCACACTCCCAGGGCCACAAATTGAACTGCAGACCACGTTCCTGTTGGCCAGCCTTCCCAGGCCTCAGAAATGAAATACTTTACCTGCTGAGGCTGTTAACTACAAAGGCAGTGCTCAAATGTCATGATCAACGAGGTTCATTTAATTGGAGAATATAGGAAAGCATAAATCGGTTACTTGATTTTAAGTACTATTCTAGAACTTCTTTTTTCTTTTTCCCATTTCTGGAGTTTGCACCTGCATTGCTGTGAAGTCTCTTTCATTATTTTATTTATTAAAACCCCTTGCTAAGAATCTGAGATTCACCTGGATTGCATATAATTTCTTTCTACATCAAATAGTGCTTTAATGAAACTTTAACGCTGAAATATTGGCATTAAGAACTAGTTATTGGCTTAATAATCATGCTTTTCCTCTAGACAGCCCATTTAAAAAGAAATCTGAATATACTTTTATATCCAAGGAATGATGTTAAACTAATGTCATAAAATAAATGAAATCTCTGAAGCACACAAGCAACAGTAGCTATAAATAGTGTTGATAGTGTTTTACTGACTCAAGCATCACAGAAGTATTTCCCTAGCTGTGGCGTGTATTCTAGTGAAGTTTCCTAGTGCTCTAGTCACACTCATGTAACAAGCACGGCCAAGATATAGACATGAGCATGCTCAGAATTCATAGCTACTTTCCTTATCACTGAGGCCAAGACCAAACATCCCTTAAACAAATACGAGATTATCAAAATACATCGATGATGTTTGGTACCATATCTGAGAATCTAGGATGTGGCCACCCTATATAACTCAGCCAAACATATAAAGAAAACCTCAGTGGGAAAACTCATGGATGGAAGGTGTTGGTGGCCATTGGATCTGACCCTGGAGAAGGAGGATCTCATGGTTACTAGGCACACCTCATGATTTTAACACTTTGAGCCTTGAGATTGCACTGTAGAATCCCTCTCTTTTACCAACAAAAGAAGATTTTAGTATTGCTTTCCTCTGTGGACCATTAACTAGTGTAGAAATATGCTCTTCTCCTACCCCCAACAGAATAAAAGGGAGGAGAAATTAGACAGTGCCTGCATATAGAATAAGTAGGTTTTGTCTGAGTGACCCGTGGTTTCCATAGTACTGTAGCATCTGAACAAGCTGTTGCCTTTCATCTTAATGTGAGAGATGTAATATCCCTGTTGTTTTCCAAGGCCGTCAGGTAAGACAAATTGCCTTTGATAAAACATGTTTTTGATTTCTACAATGTAATATTCAATTTTCATTTTCATAAGGGGTTTATTTTAATGGTTTGAATTGGTTGACTAGGATGTCAATGTCTAGCACTCATCAGCAAAGATTATAGTCTGAGTTATAATTCAAAAGAGCATATGTTGCTATCATATTTACTATCTCCAAATACTTTTCTTTGCTCATTCTTAAAAATCAGGATAGACAGGCCATTTGAATAAATAATTTTCCTTTGCTCTATTCTTCCCTAAAAGTCACTTAGAAACAAAAGCAATTTGAGCAATACTATTTATTGAAGAAAAGTGTGTTGTAACTCCTAGAATTCCAACTACTAGAACTCCTGTTAGTAGTTCGCATTCCTCTTTTTCACATCACTACCCTGTTTGTGCATGTGTACATATGTACTATCTCTCTCTTGCCCTATCAATATATAAAGCAAACCGCAAAAAAAACCTTTAGTTTTTTAAAATCCCCAATTATAAAGGTAGCATATATACAATGTAGAAAATTCTGATAGAAAAACAGAAAAAAATTAAAATCATCTATGCTAAATCCCATATATACTTCTTTTTCGCCATCTTATCTAACCCTCTCAAAATTAAGAGATTAACATCTGAAAAGTGGTTCTATTAATTAACTATCCCAGCCCACCTGTGTGGTCCTGCATCCTGTATTCACCACGCCAGGCAGAGTGACCAGCAGCCCCATACGTGGAATGATGCTGCCCACCCTCCCCACAAGCCTGCCCCATTTCCAGGCAACAGCTGAGCAAATGGTGAACCCCTACCATATGCCAGACACCATGTTAAACACTGAAGACAGGCTGACAGGTTTAGGCAGACACGTATTAAGTGTCCCAACAAGGGTGTGGTTAACCATGAATGGGTATCATCTGGGAGAGGAAGGCATTTCACATGGTTTGCACAGGAAGAAGTGTGCCTGGAAAAAATTAAATTAAATGTTCTTAGTTTATGAAAGCTAGTTGAAGCCAGAGGTTGAATGACATTGCCCAAGAGTATGGAGAAGAGAACGAGGCACAGGAAAGAGTCTTGGAGAAATCATAATACTTAATGATTTTCCAGAGTAGATAAGCTTGCAAAAGATATGGAAAGGGAAGAACTGGAGAGGTTGTTGGAAAACCAGAGTATGTGATAGGTAGTAGGCACAAGAAGAGAATGTTTCGATTAGAAGAAGTTGTCCACTGGGTCAAATTCTATTTGTTAGTAATGAAGTCTGATGGTAGGTTTAGCACCATTGGTGTTATTGATGACGCTAATGACAGCTACTTTAGGACATGCTGTAGGTCAGAGGAGCAGACAGGAGTGAATGCAGAGGTACTGGCAATGTCTCTAAATGCCTGTATCACATTTTGACATTTAATATAATTATTTGATGTATGGCTCTGATGTTTCCAATTATTTAAAATGTGGATTCCTCATGTGCATTGATTATGCCTTAATTCTGATAACCCTAGTCATAGTACCATGCCTGTTCTATAAAAAGTGTTCAATAAATATTTGAATGATGAATAAATCTTCTGTTATAAACCGCCTTCCCCTATCCTTCCTCTGCCATTGCCTTCTGCTCTTTGGTTCCTTCTCTCACCTGACTTTCTGCATTTGGTAGACTGTCAGGTGATATCAATTCTTCTGCAACATCTCTCTGTTACAATTCTTGGATGGGAACAAATTAACTCTCCTTTCTCCAGAAAATTAAAACTTTAGGTAAGAATTAACATTTAACATATGTAAATTGCCTTCTCTTCCCTCTCCCTCCTTGTGTATTTATGTCCCCCCTTCCCCTTCACCCCGTCTTTCTCTCTCAACTGCACTTCCCCCTCCATCTCTCTCCCATCTCTGCCTTTTTCTAAGAATGTAAGCACCATTTTAAACGAGCACTTAGAAGCTGGAGAAGTAGGAAAAAATCACTGATCACCACACTTGTCTGATGAAGAGATATTTGCAAGGTAGCTTGAGGAGGAAAAAAAATAGATTGACCAGAAAACTAAGACAAGAGATTAAAGAGGTGAAATGTGAGAAATACTGAAGATGAAACACAAAGGCTCAGATTCCTGAATGATGAAGATACTATGAGTCTGCCAAGTTCTCTTTTGGTTAATGACATCAAGAGTAAATTAACAGAAGTTGGTAAATGGGGAATTAGCTGTTGCTTTCTTTGTTTTGTCCACTAGGATGTTTCAATCCTCAGATGCCCATTAACTAAAAAGACCCGGCTGAGTTCACATGCCCTGTGGTACAGTCCCTCAGCACGGAGCACCGCCTGGGCTGCTGAGGGATGAATCTGATTGAGGCAAGAAATGCCATCCATAATGAGGGCCTCATCTATAATGGTGGCGTGCCTTTACCTCCCGGAATGCTCAGGGGAGGAGCAGCTTATCTTCAGGATGGCCAATTCTTTATGGTTAGTATCAGAAATGAGCCTATCCATCAGCCACATGAGACTTTTAAAGGGGCACCAGGGCCATAAACTTTATGAAAAAGGCCAGAGATTGCATTCAGCCCTCAAGCAGATACACAATTACCCTAAACTCAGTTCAGGGCAGGGAGACTAAATCTTCTTTCAGAGAAAAAAAAAACTGAAGACTTCCATACTCATCATGGCTTTCAGTAGCTAAGAGGTAGGAGATGGCAGTTGTCAGACAAATCTTTCCTCCTGTAGTTATGCAAAGAGAAGAAGAAGGGCAATGAAGAAGGAAAAAAAATAGTAGAAAAAGAAAAGAAAAAAAGCAGTTGAGCAGGCATAGGGAGGGGGGAAGAAAGAAGACAGGAGAGAGGTATTTTTGGAGTCTGTAAATACTGGCCTGCTTATGGGATAAACTCATTGATATTGAGGGGTCTTGAAAAATCCCATTGATTTATTCACTGTGGACAGAAGTTACAGAAAATCTCATTTTCATGAGCTTTCCTTCCTATCACTCAGTTCCCTGGTGACACAGAAAGTAAACCTTTTCTAAGGGCTTCCTCAGACAGTTTGACATTTTGTTGAATTAAATGGCATATATTGTACCAAATTTATCTGCTGCATCTTTCCAACCAAGCAAGGAATGATTTTATATTGAATAGAGTTCTTAGGGCACCAAGAGGGCTCTGGAAACTTCCCAGAGTGATCTTACTTCTGAAGTCTGCCTGTCTGCCACGAATCCCCACATGGCTCACTGCCTACCCGCCCGGATACAAAATGGCAAGGACATTATAAATCTAGTGGGGTTTTTCTGTGACACCCTGGATCTGCCCCCTGAGGCTCCCTGTGTACACGCTCTTATAATATTTTATCTGCCAGATTTCAAGAACATCTGAAATATTTGGAAAAAGGTGTAAGAAAGGAAAATTAGATGAATGATGAGGCATCGTTTTGCTGGAACAGCTGAGTCCATTTTAACCCTTTACGGGAAAATATTTCCAACATAAATGTTGAATCACAAAATAAAGAGAACATTTTGTGATGTGGCCTCCATTTAGGGAGCCCATGTCACCCAACTATGAATGGTGACTCAGCGAGGCAGAGTTGTGACCCCAGTGACCTCAGATCGCTGGAACAGTTTTACAAAGGAGGTGACTTCAAAGAGGAGAAATTGACCATCTCACAGTTCTGGAGGCTAGAAGTCTGAAACCATGGCGTCGGTAGGGCCCTGCTGAGACCTGCAGAGGCAAATCCTTCCTTGTGCTCTTCTAGCTTCGAACTGATTGCTGGCAATCTTTGGCTTGCAGCCACGTAACTGCAGTCTCTGCCTTGACCATTACGTGGTGTTCTTGTGTCTCTTTCACATGGATAAAATACTGGATGTATTAGATTAGTGGTGCACCTACGCCATAGTGGTCTCAAGTTCATGATCTGAAATAAACTTAGTTTCAAATAAGGTCACATTTGGGGATTAGGACTTTGAGATTTTTTTTTTTTTTATTTGAAGGGTGGGGAAACAAATTTGTAATAATGAATGCAAGTCATGTTTGTCTAAAGTCTTAATTAAGTCTTAAAGAAACATTTCTAGTTCACACTTAACTGGAAATCATTGGTATCAAAGACTGCGCCAGATGCTGAGTTATGTGAAATGATCGGAAAAAGAACCCCCTGCCCACCAAATTTCCATGCAACCTACATGTACCTGATACAGCAGCATCCCATTATGAAAGATCTTTCAGATAAAGTTATAATTACATAAACATCTTTTTTCTTCAAGAATGTATTTATTTATGTCATTGTTCAATTACCTTTGTCCCCATTTCCCCCCACTTACTCTCCCCTGCTCTACCCGCTCACCTTTCCTACTCCGTCCTCCCTCCCCCCATTGTCTTAAACATCTTAATATGTATAATATACAGGACACAGAGGATACAGTAGTGATTAATAATAACTGTAGCTAATATTTATATAGCATAAAAATATCTGCAAGCACAATTCTAAGTGCTTTACATTTATTTAACCCTCACAACAATTCTCTGTGGTAAGTCCAAGGCAGGCTAAGCCCTTTTCTTGTAGAACTTGCATCCTTGAGGTTTGCTTTTAAGTCCCCATGCGCCTGAGTCGTTACATGTGTACAATGAGATGAAATGAACTCCATGGTGTTCTCCCTTGTCCAATGTACTAGAATCATTGTTTCCATTGCCTTCCGGCTGTAGTTTTGGGCAGAGGCCAGCACTGGGGAGTTTTCGCATATAAAACGTGGCTGCAATGGGTTTTACTTGAGGTGTTCCTTTGCCCTGGGCTGCTAAGTTGGCATTTACCAGACTGAGTCCACCATGTCTGTTCACAATCTTGAGTGTCACTCCCATAAATGTATACAAAACAGTCACTAAAATATAGGAATTGTGACCATTCTAAAGGCAGCTCCATGCCAGGTGGAATTTTCATCTGTTTACTGCGGTTTCCATGGCACCCAGAAGAGTGGCCAGCCCGCTAGGAAATAATATCGGTAGCCTGCTAGGAGATAATATCGGTAGCATGCATGGATGAGAACCATCAGCAGGCAATTCCACCCCAAAGCTTGAATCACACCAGGGAGCACAGACGGTGTTACGGGCTTTGGGTGGTTACAGACACTTTATTTTGGCTTTAAAATGGGAAATAGATACCATGTTACTTCGGATATACTGATCTGAGGCTTTACTTCAGCCAGCCTACACTGGCAAGTCACGCAATACGCCTTTTCCTCTACAGCCAAACCAACGTGTAGTAATCCAAGTGCCTTGCCTGACCTGAGCAATAGGTTCATGTGTGGCATTTCAACTTCAAGCTCCTCACCCCAAAGGAGGAGAATGTCAGCAGGAAGCTGCTGCTTTGCAACTTTAGTTATTTCACTTTCCTTTCAGACCATAAGCTTGCGTCATTTTTGGTGACAATATAACCAGATGATTTAGAGGATAATAGTAACCAATTAGGAAATGCTAATGCCTGACATGACTAAAAAACATAAAGGTTCTGATTAGAAAATATTTAGAGAAGAAACTCTGATATTACAGTGTAAGGAGAGGCAGTGCTGAAATTTCCTTTTCAGCCTAGAGCGATGAAAAACAAAGTAAACCGGTGGGACATTTTGGTTAAGAAACAAAAACGTTAAAAGTTTTCCCAACGATGCTTAGCTGCAATCAATACAATGTCTCCAATGCTCTTGGAATCTGCTATTTTCAAGACGAGTCACGCTGTGCGTGACATACACTATTTAGAGAACACGCATGAAGCACAGACAGGACAAGTGTCTCTCTGTTACTTTTGTCCTCTAGATGTTCTCCTCTCGAAAAATTCTCATTTCCATGTTGACCTTTCTTGGTAAAAGGCTATATGATGGTTATTTGCTAAATGTCCCTTATGGTTTTCTGATCTTCCCCTGTGCCCCCATTGCCTCAAAGGACTGCAAGATGAAATAAGTTTATTTATAGCAGCTAGAAAAACAAGTTACCGGTAGTTTTAGTAACAAAGACATTTTTAATCATACAACTGGCCAGTTTAGCATATCGACACAGAAGAATAAGCATGATATTTTTGAAAAAGAGGAGATAAGGACCCATCCTAGGGAGCTGAGAGCTTCCTTATGAATGCTGTGTGCCGCGAAGACCGAGTGCCATTTGTTTGTAAAGGAGAGAGTTCATTCCGGAGCCCCGTAGACCAGCAGAACATCCCATCATGGAGTGTGAGCCTGAAAAAGACTGAAATGTGATACAAAGGATGATCCCATTCAGAAGTAAGGATCCGTTCCTGCAGAGCTGACTTGAACCACTTCATAGTTAGGATGTTTTGTAACATCCCAAGCTCCCAGTGTTATTTTAAGAGGATTATGGATTTGCAAATGCAAAGAATGGGTCAAATATCATTTGGTGGCCAACATGCTGATATGGGCACCTTTTTTTGTGGAAGTTCAGCAGGTATAGAAATTACTTATAAGATTTAAAAAGGAGGTTCATCTTTTTTAAATTAAATTTATTGGGGTGACATCAGTTAATAAGATTATATAGGTTTCAAGTATACAATTCTATGATACATTACCTATACATTGCGTTGTGCCCACCACCCAAAGTCAAATATTCTTCCGTCACCATGTGTTTGACGCCCTTCACCCTTTACCTCCTCCACCTCCCTTCCCTCTGGTAAGCGCCATACTCTTTGTCTGTGTCTATGAGTTTTTATATGTTGGTCTTGTTTGTTCATTTGTTGCTTTCAGTTTATATTCCATATATGAGTAAAATCATATTTTCTGACTTACTTTTTTCTGTCTTAATTTTTTCTGCCTGACTTACTTCACTTAGCATGATGTTCTCAAGATTCATCCTTGTTGTTGCAAATGGCAGTATTTTTTTTCATCTTTTCTTACGGCTGAGTAGAATTCCATTGTATATATGTTCCACATCTTCTTCATCTAATTATCTATCAAAGGACACTTTGGTTACTTCCATGTCTTGCACCATAAATAATGCTGTAGTGAACATAGGGGTGTATATATCTTTAAGAATAAATGTTTTCATTTTTTTGGTAGATATCCAGAGGAGGGATTGCTGGGTCACATGTTAGCTCTATTCTTAATTTTGTGAGGAATCGCCACACTGTTTTCCATCGTGGCTGTACCAGTGAACACTCCCACCAGCAGTGAATGAAGGTTTCTTTTTCTCGACAACCTCTCCACCTCTTGTTATTTTGTCTTGTACATAATAGCCATTCTAACAGGTGTGAGGTGGTATCCCATTGTAGTTTTGATTTGCATTTCCTTAATAGGTAGTAAAGTTGAGAATATTTTCATGTATCTGTTGGCCATTTGTATGTTTCCTTGGGAGAAGTGTCTGTTAAGGTCCTTTGCCCATTTTTTTATTAGATTGTTCAGTGTTGAGTTATAGGAGTTCTTTACATATTTGGATATTAACCTCTTATCAGAGCTGTTTGCAAATACCTTCTCCCATTTGGTTACTTGCCTCAGAAAGGAGTTTCACCCTACACAGCAGTCTTCCTTTATCCATGGTTTTGCTTTTCATAGTTTGCAGTCAACAGCGGTCCAAAAATATTAAATGAAAAGTATCATAATTGAACAATTAATAAGCAGTAAATTGTGCACCATTTGGGGTAGCATGATGAAATCTCATTCCAGCTAGGATACAAATCATCCCTCTGTCCAGCGTATCTGCGCTGTGTACATGACCCCGGTTAGTCACTCAGTAGCCGTCTTGGTTATCAGATCAACTGTCACAATATCACAGTGCTCATGTTCTTGTTTCACTTAACAGTGGCCCCAAAGGGCTAGAATAGCGATGCTGCCAATTCAGATATTCTGAGAAGCCATAAAGTACTTCCTTTAAATGAAAAGATAAAACTGCTCAACTTAATAAGGAAAGAAAAATCATTTTCCGAGGTTGTTAGATCTCTGGTAAGAACAAATCTTCTATCCATGAAACTGTGAAGAAGGAAAAAGAAATTCATGACAGTTTTGATCCTCTTTTGACATGTTGTCAGAAGGACAATAGTAGCCCAATGCTAGGTCACAGTGCCTACGTCACTTGCCCCCCTTCATCTCCATCTCATAGGCACCGAGTCATCTCACATCATCACAAGAAGGGCAAGTGTTGTGCGATAATATATTTTGAGAGAGAAAGTACATTCATATAACTTCTACTACAGTATATTTTTATAAGTTCTGTAGTTTATTATCACTTATTATGCCTAATCTCTTACTGTGCCTAATTTAGACATTAAACTTTATCATAAGTATGTATGTATAGGATAAAACATTTATATAAGGTTCAATACTACCTATGGTTTTAGGCATCTACTGGAGGCCTTGTAACATATTCCCCAAAGATATGAGGATCTACTATAATGATCTTTTTCCTGCCTTTTGAATACTGCTGTTCCTTTCTCCTAAAAGAGTGGTAGGAAAAACTAAATAATTAAGATACACCAGGACAAGAATTCCAAAGTCACATATCCATAGGAACCAGGCAAATGAAGGGCATATCTGGAGTGATCCGGGAGTAACAGAAAGGAAACGCCAGAGCTCCATAACGAAGCAGAGAAAGTATTCACATTTTAAAGGGGCAGAAGGACTGATGCTAGGGAAGAATGTGGGACCAGTGTTGCCAGAGGGGGCTGACATTTTTCCCCTCTCTCAGTGCGTGTGGTTACTCAAGTTTAAAATACCACTCAGCTCATCAGTTTTTTAATCTTTATCTTAGAATGTTGTTCCAAGAATCCACCTGAGAACACATGTTGTGAAAGAGAGTGAAAGCCATTTGAAGCAGGTTCCAAGTTCATAGCAGTTTTAAAAACACTAGGTTAAATAAAGGCGATTGGGTTTCTTTGCTGCACGGCTTATCAGAACATTTGATGTGTTACTTACAAAGTGGACTTCCAAGAGAAAGCTCAGGGTATGTAGCATTTCCCAAACTCATCTGACCCCTTTCTGTGAATATTTCATCAAAGTACTTTGGAAGAGCACGTAGTAATTCACTTTGCAGTAAATAATGTGAGTGTAATTCCTGTAACTGAAAATCCAGTGGGACAATAGATGTTGCAAACAGTCAAGTAAGCCTAGCTAAAATAATGCCTGTAAGTGACCTTGACAAGTCAGAAACCAGGATTTCAGTGTTTGGAGCAGAAGTGGGAAACAATTGTGATTTTTTTCATCAGCAGCCTTGTGATTAGACTTTCTTATCGTTCACAGAGTGTTTGGATTTTCAAGTTTTAAGTTGAGAGTGAGACAAGATATAACAAAGGAAATGTATTCTATACAATAATCTATTCCTTAGTATATGACAAACTCCTGACTTTCTGATATTAATTCAATGAATATTTCTCATGCACCGCTATGTGCCAGGCAATATGACAGGTACTGAATAAAGTCTGGAATTAAATTACTGGTTTACTAATGCCAGGTTTAACCCAATGCCAGGGGTGAAATTAAAATGTTTTCAGTTCATAATTAATCAAAATGGAAAACTGCTAAGAAAAAAAATGGTGTTTTCTTTTCATTAGTGTTTTTCTGCCATTTTAAAAAAGAATAGCTTGATCCACAACCATTTACCAAGTCCTAATTAGACCTGACTTGACTTGTAGTTAGATAGGTAGCTATAAGCAGCATTTGCTTCCTCATCAGATACTGGAAATCAGAATGGTAGTATGGACAAGTTTCATTTTAGCCCTGACAATAGCTACTGGGAATTAAGAATACCACGGCTATTCCCTGTTAATCCCTAGGAATTCTCCACTTCTCTGCCACAGTGTTCTTTGTCTTTCCTCAGTGTCATTCTGAACCTCCACATATCTATAAATATTAAAGCTCAAATCACATGCCAATCTCTGTAAAGTCGTCTTTGACCCTTCCAACCAAAATCCTTCACCCTTGGAAGCCTGCCACTCGTATCTGTAATTTTCTCATGGTTGTAACTACTTTCTCCCTTATTTAAAAAAAGAATTCAATAATTTATTCAGTAAGTGTATATTAAGGGCCTATCATGTCTACTGTATTACTGGCAATGGGAGAGGGAGTGGACACCAAGGGAAATACGATGATCATCAACCCGACTCTTGTAACTTAGTGCATATTTGAATGTGTCTTCCCTCTGCCTAATTTACGCCGGAGGGTCATTGAGTCCAGGATTCCATCTCACCTCATACATAGAGTGCAGTGGCTTGTAAACATTTGCCAACCAGTTTACTAAATACGGGTTGATTCACCCCCATTCCTCAATGTTAGTTTCAGTCCTGTAGGCTGATAATGCTTCAGCAAACAAGGCTCATTTTCCTGAAAATAGTACGTCCATTCTGTTTCGAAACACTGTTGACTCCCTGTCTTTATTGCTATAATTTCAATTCCATTTATAGGTAAATACCTGCACCGTTTTTAACCACTAGGCACACAAAAAAGTATCATATCCTCTCAGATGCAGATGTGGGGGGGTTTCCAAGGACTCAGCAAGTGCCTGCCATTCGAGGAGCAAATTACAACTCAATTAGAGTGTGCTGCCTTGCGTTTTGTCCTGCAGTTTGCTGAGCTTGTTTTCCCAGGAAGATCCAGCTCTCCTCTCCTATACCCCATCTTTCTCTGTTAATGAAAATCGTCCTTCAATCTCCGTTTATTCTGTAGCCAACAAACTAGTTTCAGTGGCAGCATTATGGTTACAGCCCACAGAAACCTTTTCTGTGCAGTAATTTAGCTGTCAGTCTGAAAGTGGGAAAGCAGCAGAAAGATGGATGCTGAGCCTGGGGCAAGCCTGCACATCTACGCTGCCTGTACCTACTTGGATGTGCACTTATTAAAGTCGATGGGAAAAACGTTTGCCCCAATTTCTCTTGACCATTACTACATTATAGGGAGGGGAAATATTTTACTGGAACTCTGCTAATTGCTAAGAACCCTCTGTATAGAGGACGGGAATAAAAGATATAGATCATTTAGGGAGAGAATTGGCCTCAAAAACAATTAGACAATCAAATCACTATGACATTTGTTGTAGAAACATCTGATATGGTATTAGATCAACGCACTGTCTTGGTATTATTTGGCAGAACAGAAAGTATGAACTTGGGAGCAACCTATAGAAGAGCTGGCATGCAAGATAATAATTCCAGGTCTCTCCACTGACTGATGACCATGAGCAGTGAACAAACAGATAAATTACCTCTCTCGCTTTGGTTTGTAGACCAGCAAGTTGTTCATTTGATTGTGCCCTTAGATGTCCGAAAGAGGGTGCTGAATGCCCACAGTCAGCACCAGGTCATCAAAGTCCATTTTTAACAATTAATTCAGATATAGTTTATTACTGTGTATTCTCAGAGAAAGTTTATTAGGATAAGTCAATACTCCGTTTAAGGATTTAAGCCCTCAGTGAAATTAACAAGCCCATAAATGAAACAGTAGTATCTACAGCAGTAGTTAATTTTTAAAGTTGGGGGTATTGCATATGACTTATATGCATAATGTCAGTTACCAGAGTTCTGTGTCTTTTTCTGACCCAAATTTCCCCACATGTACTTTTCTTCCCTTGAAGTCTCAGGTGCACACCAACCTTTACTCTGTCCCTAAAATGTCCCAAGTGTGTTTTCCATGAAACAACTCAGTGCTGAGATTTGTAGTGGATAAATGACTCTATGCTGAAGTAGGTTTGAAAAGTTTTCTTAGTATATTCCCATTTTTGAGGAGTCGCCCTGAACATTTACATGTTAAAATCTTTGTGAAGAATGGATTAAATCTTTTAAGGTTGTTTTCTTTTTCGGTAATCACGATGCTCCCCAAACCTAAGCCACAGAAGTTTTCTGTTTTCAAATCAAACCAATTAGCATGCGGGAGAACAAGAGACCCTCAGTCCCCCTTGAGAAAGCAGGAAGTTGCCTTATGAACAACAGTGCAGCTCATGAGGCAGGGGTTCTGAGGGTGGGATTTCCAAAACAAGTCTAGTATGAGGGCAGCTGCAGGTGGACATCGTGGTAACCAAGGGCACCATATCTCGTCTTTGCTTCTCTCAGTCTTTTAGATCTTTGTGTGGAAAAAGAGCAATTTCTGTTGGTCATTTACTGTGTGTCATCTATAATGAGCCAACTGTACATTAGGCCTAAGAAGAATTATATTGTCCTTCCCTATGTGCTCAGAGGAAATATTGATAATTAATATGCTTCTCAAATGCAATGTGTTTTTCTTCTGTTTTGTTAAACTATTTCTTATAAACCAAATGTGTTGAAGCAACATTCTTTATCCTTCTATCAGTCACGGTACCATGTACACATAGTAAATGCACAGATCTTACATATAGAATTTAATGAGATTTGACCCATGCATAGTCGTACATGCATTCAAATAATATTCCTATCAAGGTATGTTTTTATCCTTCAGAAAGTTCTCATAATTTGGTAAATCTTATTTCCTCCCCATTCCAAGGTAACAACTGTTCTTGTTTCTATTGTCATAGGTTAAATTTGTCTGCTCTAAAATTTTATATAAATGAATCTAGCACTTGGTATCTACCTTGTAGATTTATCCATGGTGATGTGTGTTGCAGTAGTTTGTTCTTTTTTATTGCTGAGGAGTGTTTCATTGTATGGCCATATATGAGAGGGTTTATTTTGGGAACTCTCTGTTCTGTTCTACTGATCTATGTGTCTTTTTTTATGTCGATACCATACTATTTTAATGACTATAACTTTGTAATATAGTCTGAAGTCAGAAAATGTGATAACTTCAGCTTTGTTCTTTCTCAAGATTGTTTTAGCTATTTAGGGTCTTTCCTGAGTGTATATAAATCTTTAGGATTGTTTGTTCTATTTTATGTGAAAATAGCATTGGAATTTTGATGGAGATAGATTGCCTAGGGTGGTAAGTATGGACACTTTAGCAATGTTAATTCTTCTAATCCATGAACATAGAATATCTTTCCATTTATTTGTGTCTTTCTTTAGTTTCTTTCATCAATATCTTATAGTTCTTTTTTCATTTTTGTTCACTTGTTATTTTATTTTTTACAAGCTTGGCTGATTAATCTTTTTTTAAACTTTTTCTTTATTGTTGTTCAAGTACAGTTGTCTCCATTTTACCCCCACTACTCCCGCCCACCCCAGCCATCCCCACTTCCTACCCTTGATCCTAACCCCCTTTGGTTTTGTCCATGTGTCCTGAAAGAGGGAAGAGTTTTCAGGAATATCTTACAGTTTTAAGTGTAAAAGTATTTTACCTCCTGGGAAAATCTTATTCCTAAATATTTTATTCTCTTCAATGCAATTGTAAATGGGATAGTTTTTAAACTTCTCTTTTTAATAGTTTATTAGTGTCTAGAAATGCCACTGATTTTTGTATATTGATATGTATCCTGACACTTTATTGAACTTGTTTGTTCTAAGTTTTTTGGTGTTCTTTAGAGCTGTATATATATATATATATATATATAGAGAGAGAGAGAGAGAGAGAGGGAGAGAGAGAGAGAGAGAGCGAGCGCTATATATATAATCTGCAAATATACACAGTTGTACTTCTTCCTTTCTAATTTGGATGTTTTATATTTATTTAATTTCTTGTGCAATTGCTTTGGCTAGGATGCCCAGTATTATGTTGAATGAAATGTTGGGAGTGGGCACCCTTCTATTGTTGATGATCTGAGAGAAGAAAGTTTCAGGTTTTCTCTATTAAGGATGATGTTAGCTGTAGGCTTGACATATATATCCTTTATTATGTTGAGGTACATTCCTACAAAACCCACTTTGCTGAGAGTTTTTTTAATCATAAATAGATGTTGCATGTTGTCAAATGTTTTTCCTGCATCTGTTGAGATTATTGTATAATTTTATCCTTAATTTTGTTTATGTTGTATATCACATTGATTGATTTGTGCATGTTGAACCATTCTTGCATCCTTGGAATAAATCCCACTTGATCGTGGTGTATTATCCCTTTAGTGTATTGTTGAGTTTCGTTTGCTAATATCTTGTCGAGGATTTCTGTATCTATGTTCATCAGGGATATTAGCATACACACATATGTATATGCACACACATATGTATATATTCATACATATGTATGGTGTTTTTGTCTGGTGAGAGTGTCAGTGTGAAACTGGCCTTATGAGTTTGGAGACATTTCCTTGCATTTTTTTTGGAAGAGTTGGAGAAGGATTGGTGTTAACTGTTCTTTAAGTATTTGGGAAATTCCTCAGTGAGACAATCTGCTATATCCTTTGTTGGGAACTTTTCATTTCTGAGTCAATCCTCTTACCGGTAATTGGTCTTTTCAGTTTTTTTTGGTATTTTTTCATGATTCAGTCTTGGTAGATTGTATGGTTCTAGGAGTTTACTTATGCATTTCTTCTAGTTTGTCCAATTTGTTGACATATAATTCTCCCTAGAAGTCTCATGATTTTTACATTTCTGTGGTTATCAGTTATAACATTCCCTCTTTCATTTCTGATTTGATTTATCTGAGTTCTCTCTTTTTTCCCTTGGCAAGTCTATCTAACGATGTGTCTGTTTTATCTTTTCAGAAAACCAGCGCTTAGTTTTAATCTTCACCATTGTCATGTTAGTCTCTATTTCATTTGTTTACACCTGATATTTGCTATTACCTTGTTTGTACTACCTTCTTTTTTTCTTAATGTATGCATTTACTGATGTGAACTTCCTTCTTAGAACTGCTTTGCTGAGTCTCTTAAGTTTCGGTATGTTGCCTTTTCATTTTCATTTGTCTCAAGATATTTTTTCTATTTTTCTGTTGATTTCTTTTTGACCCATTAATTATTCAGTAGAATGTTTAATCTACATATATTTGTGGTTTCTCCAGTTTACTCCTTATAATTGATTTCTTGTTTCATACCATTGTGGTCAGCTGACCTAATCTTCTTAATCTTACTGAGACACAGGTGGCAAACACAAGGCCCTCCACCTTGTCTTATCTGGCCCAGCACCTTGCTTCTACCCTGCAGCAGCATGGAGATCCTTGCCCCTAGTTAAGGAGTAGTTACATTTATACAGTCCTGAAATTACATCTAGCCCTTTGAAGGCATCTGTGAGGCTTATGCGACCCCCGGTGAAAATGAGTTTGACACCCTAGTACTAAGACTTGTCTTGTTGCCAAACATATAATCTGTCCTGGAGAGTGTTCTACGTGTGCTGGAGAAGCATGTGTATTCTGCAACTTTTGAATAAAATGTTCTGTAAATGTCTGTTAAGTTCATCTGAACTAACATGTCATTTAGGTCCAATATTCCATTATTGATTTTCTGTCTGAATGATTGTTGAAAGTGGGGTATTGAAGTTCCCTACTACTATTGTATGGCTGCCTGTTTCACCTTTCAGCTCTGTGAATGTTTGCTTTGTATATCTAGATGCTCCTATACTGGGTGCATAAATATTCACAAATGTTATATTCTCTGTTGGATTGACCCTTTTGTAATTGTAGATAGTGACTTTCTTTGTTTTGTATAGCAGTCTTTTCTTAAAGCCTTATATTTTGTCTAATATAAGGATTGCTACTTCAGCTTTCTTTTTGTTTCCATTTGTTTGAAATACCTTTTTCCATCCCTTCATTTTCAAGTCTCTGTGTTCTTAAAGCTGAAGTGTATTTACTGTCAGCAGTATATCGTTATGTCTTGATTTTTATCCTTTCCGCCACTCTGTCTTTTGGAGAATCTGGTCCATTTATATGTAATCATTAATAGGTTTGGATTTACTGCTATTCTATTAATTGGGGGTTTTTTGGAGGGGGCTTCTATTTTATAATTCCTTTGTCTCTTTCTTCTTCTCTTACTCTCTTCCTTTGTAATTTGATGACTTTTTTAATGGCATGCTTAAATTCCTTTTTCTTTATCTTTTGTGTATATGAGACTTACATGACACATCTTATATTTTTAACAGTCTGTTTTAAGCATATATCATCTTAAGTTCAAACACATTCTGAAGCTCTGCATTTTTACTGTATTTATCGATGCTTTATGTTTTTAATATCACAATTTATGTATCCTCTATAAATTTATTGTACTTCTTTTTACTACTCTTTAACCTTCATATTAGATTTATAAGTGATTAACCCACCACCATTAGAACATTAGGTTATTCTGAATTCAGCTAAATATTTATGTTTACTTTCACAGTGAGATTTGTACTTTCATATGTTTTCATGTTATAACATTTCCTCTTTCATTTCTGATTAAGAAGTCTTTTTAACCCTTGTTTCAGCTTAAAAAAGTTCCTTTAACATTTCTTATAAGATTGGTCTAATGGTGCTGAATTTCTTCAGCTTTTTCTCATTTAAAAAAGTCTTTATCTCTTTTTCAGTTCTGAAGGACAACTTTGCTGAGTTGAGTAGTCTTGGTTGGCAGGATTTTTTCCCTCATCATTTTGAGTGTATGGTGTCATTTGTTTCCGGCCTGCACAGTTTCTGCTAGAAAAGGAAAAAAATCTGCTTGTAGCCTCACTGAGGTTCCCTTGAAAGTAACAAGGGTTTTTGCTGCTTTTAAGGTCCTCTGCTTATATTTAACTCATCACAATTATAATGTGTCTTGGCATGGGCTTCCTGGATCTGGACGTCTGTTTCCTTTCCCAGGTTAGGGAAGTTTCCATCTGCATGTCTTTGTATAACTTTTCTGCCCTTTCTCTTTCTTTCTCCTCTGAGACCCCCTATAATGTGAATATTGGTCTTCTTTTTTAATACTGATTTTTACAGATTTTATTTTATTTTATTTATTTATTTTTAGATAGAGGGGGAGGGAGGAAGAAAGAGAGGGAGAGAAAAAAAAAAATCAATGTGTGATTGCTTCTCACATGCCCCCAACTGGAGACCTGGCCCACAACGAAGGCACGTGCCCTACTGGGAATTGAACCAGCAACCCTGTGGTTTGTAGGCCAGCACTCAATCCACTGAACCATACCAGCCAGGGCTGGATACTGGACATCTTGATGTTGTCCCTTAAGTCTCTTAAGCTACCTCGGCTCTTTCTTTCTTTCTTTCTTTCTTTCTTTCTTTCTTTCTTTCTTTCTTTCTTTCTTTCTTTCTTTCTTCTCTTTTTGCAACTCTTCAAATTAGCTGATTCATTCTTTTACTTCATCTGGTTAGTTATTGACTTATCCATTGAATATTTCAATACAGTTATTTTATTGTTAAGCTCTGCAATTGCTATTTGGTATTTTCTACCTCTTTGTTGAAATTCTCACTTTATTCAGACATTGTTCTCCTGACCTTGATGGGTATCTGTGTGACTGTTATTTTCAACTCTTTATCAGGTAAGTTACTCATCTCTATTTTACTAAAGTCTTTTTCTGAGGTTTTATCTTGTTCTTTTGTTTGGAACAGATTCCTCTGTTTCTTCATTTACCTTGGTTCTCTGTGTTGGTTTTCATGCAATAGATAAAACAGCCCCGTCTTGAAGGAGTCTCATGTAGGAGGTGAAACTTACAGGTCAACCCCAGAGTCTAACCCTTGGTTGTCTCTCAAACCTTTGTGATTGTCCAGGCAGCCTTCTTTGTTCTTAGGGGCTCCTGGTAGTTGAGGGTGTGCTGAGACTTGTCAGTGTCCTTGAGGAGAATCTCAGTGAGCATCTAGATGCAAGCTGATTGGAAGCTGCACCCTCAGGCAGCAGCTTTCAAGGTGAGCAGACTCTCTCTTTTATGGGAAGACTGAGACATGGGCACTTTTGTCTACTTCCTCACACTGAACCCTGGGGGGTGGATAGTCAGCTGAGAAGTTTCTCTGTGGATTTATTATAAGTATACCCCAGGTGCCAAGTCTTGAAACCTTTGTTAACCTGAAGATGTCTTTTGGTCACCTTTGTTTTGAAGAATATTTTTGCTGAATATAGAAATATAGAATTCCAGGCTGTAAACTGTCTGGGTTTTTTTTTTTTTTTTTAATACCTGTATTTTAAGGATGTTGTTCCATTGCCTTCTGGCTTGCATTATTTCTGATAATGAGAGCTATTATTCTCAGCATTATTCTTCTGTATGTAATGTATCTTTTCCCCTGTGGGTGCTTTTCTTCCTCTGAACCTTTTGTTTTCAGCATTTAATATGATGCTTAAAGTTTGGTTTTCCTTGTAATTATTCTTTGTTTTATTTATTTAGCTCCTGGAGTCTTGATAGTTAAAAAATATTTTGGAATAATAATATGGCATATGATGAATGATTTTGTTTTAATGTATTTCTCCTGCCCCAATCTGCCTCCTCTGCCTTTGGAGACTTTAGTTACATGTCTGATAAACCATTTCGTGTTGTCGCATTGAATGCTAAAGCTCTATTTATTTTTTCTTTTAATCTTCTCTATACTTTACTTTTAGACATTTTCTATTTATCTTTCTTCAAGTTCACTGTTTTTTCCTCTTGCAATTTTTAATCTGCTATTGATCTCATCCAGTGAGCTTTTCCCTTTAAGGTACTGTTTTTCGGTTACGGAATTTCCATTTGGTTCCTTTATAATTTGCATTTGTCTGCTGGGATTTGCCACTTGTTACCTCATTACGTCCCTGTTTCATTTAAATGATGGAAATTCTTTATAACAACTTTTTAAATCCTTATTTGCTGATTGTGACATCTGTGTCTTATCTGTATTTCTATATGCTGTTTTATTTTCTCATGGTAAATTTATTTTCCTGTTTTTTTTTAAATTGTCTTTTAATTACTGAATGTATGCTAGGCATGATTAATGTCGTATTATTGGGAGTCTGGGTTATATTATCATCCTTTAAAGATGGCTGGGTTGTATTCGAGTAGGCTACTCAGTAGCTGGAGTTTTGGGTTGCTTTTAGGCTTCGTTGGGACAGATCTAAAGTAGCTCATGCTATAGGTTAGAGTTGCCATTCTTCTAGGGCAAGGCCTCTGTAAAGGTTCACCTGGCTTGTGTTGATAATCAAAGTCTGTCCACTTTGAACAAAATTGAAACGTTTTAAAGTATTGTGTGATCTTTGAAATTGCTTATCTCCCCACTGCCGGTGTGTATTTTATGCCAGACCTCAGTGAGTTTCACCCTTTCGATGAAAATAGCATTTGGCTAATGATTAAATAATTAATCTTTCTGTATAGAACATATTATTCTCAGATTTTATGACTAGAAAATTATTGCAGCTTATAAAACACATTTAAAATAGGATATCTAAGCTATTCTTTTAGGATTCATCAGAAAGTGAAAGAGAATGTAGTTTCTATTATTTCTGACTTTAATCATATTGCTCTTATATTTTTCCCCTTTTTACATTCCATATGGGGTTTTAAACATTTGTTTCTAATTCTTTAGATTTTATTTCTATTTTTAATACATACCTTTACTCTAATCTAAACTCGAATTGGATTTTGCATCAATTGAAGGTATTTTTTAAGAAGCATTTGCCAGCTTTTATTTACCACCATAAATCAATTAAATTTCCTAAATATCAGCATTTTTGCTGCCATTTCACTGACTGCTACAATACATTTTTGTATAAGAATCATGACAAATAAATGATTTGCGTACTGTCCTTTCATTATAAAAATATAAGGCAGAGTTTTCAGCCCTTTCACTCTTACAAATTAAGAGTTTCCATCATTTTGAAGATATAAAGCGGGCACCAAGTCAAAAGCAGAATACCAAGAGGCAATGACTATAGCTGTGCTGCCTGAAGTTCGAAAATACTGGATTACTGTATCAACCGGAATTTATTCTTTAGCAAGCAACATCGTCATCAATTTGAAGTATGAAAATAAAGCAGAATTTCTTTTAGAAATGTGGCAGAAGCCAAAAAAAAAAAAACAGCAAATAGCATAATGATTAGGCATCTTGTTAAGAAGTATAAGGTAGTCATTCTGTTTAACTTGTTTTCAGGTTTTCTTCTTATTTAATGGTGGATCTATTTTTTTTATCCACCATGTCATTGATGGGAAAAATTTAAATAAATTCTTTATGAAGGACTTTCTAGATTTTTGTAAGATCTATGCATGGTGGGATTATTGGTTTCATTCTGTTTAACTACTCTTAGATTTCTCTTCTTCCCTTCTTTCCTATTTTCCTTGTTCTAGCTTCTGACATGGCCTCTGCAAAATGTTTTTTATGCCCTTACTCATTTTATTTCTTTTGTTTCTTATTTCCAGAGCATAAAACTAAAGAAAAACACTTCCTATTTTAAATTTTTAATTTCTTAGTCTTGATTAGGTCCTACTTTCTCTCAAATGATGAAATTTAAAAATCTTGGTTTTTTAATCTTTTTTACATCTTCACTTGTTCCTGATCCAGCCCCTCCACAATTATTCACATTTGTCCCAAATTCAGCTTCATGATCTTCATTCTGACAAATGAAATCATCTAAACTTAAACTATAGCTCAAATTTTTTTTGCATTTGTTATTGCATTAATCAGGGTAGTCTCTTTAGACTACAGCTCTTTAGCTCTTACAGCTCTTTAGCTGTAACAAATACACCAAACTATATAAAGCTCAAACCTGATAGAACTTTATTTCTTGTTTAAAACCTACCATGGATGTTTCGGTTGGAGGCAGCTCTCCTCCATGTCATGTTTCAGGAACGTAGTCTCCTTCCATCTTGTGACTTTTCCATACCCTATACCCTTGATAAATTGGTATGGTCAATACAGGTTCACCCATCCATGTCTTTTGGTAAAAGAGATAAGAACCCACACCTTTGTAGTCAATTAATATTCAACAGGGGAGATAAGCACATACAATGAGCTAAAGACAGTTTATTCAATATATAGTGTTGGGAAAATTGGATACATGCAGAAAAATAAAAGTAGACCACCTTCTTACACCACACACAAGAATAAATTAAAAATAGATTAAAGACTTTGATGTTAGACCCAAAACTATAAAAATCAGAGAAGAAAACATAAGCAGCAAAATCTTGCACATAGCTCATAGTAGTATTTTATCAGATAAAACTCCCCAGGCTAGGAAAGCAAAAAAATAAACAAATGGGACTACATCAAACTAAAATGTTTTTGCACAGCAAAGGAAAATATCAGCATCATAAAAAGAAAATGCACTGAATGGGAGAACATATTTGCTGATATATCTCATAAGGGGTTAATATCCAAAATTTATAAATAACTTGTAAAATTCAACATCAACAAAAAAAAACCAACCCAATTAAAAAATGGGCAAAGGACCTGAATAGACACTTCTCAAAGAGGACATACAGAGGGCCAATACACATATTAAAAGATGCTCAACATCACTAATCATTAGAGAAATGCAAATTAAAACCACAATGAGATACCATCTCATACCTGTCAGAATAGTTATCATCAATAAATCAACAAACAAGTGCTGGTGAGGATGTGGAGAAAAGGGAACCCTAGTGCACTGTTGGTGGGAATGCAAATTGGTGCAGCCACTGTGGAAAGCAGTATGGAAATACCTCAAATAATTAAAAATGGGTTTGCCTTTTGACTCAGTGATCCCACTTCTAGGAATATATCTGAAGGAACCCAAAACACTAGTCTCAAAAGAACATAAGCACCCTTGTGTTCACTGCAGCATTATTTACCATCACTGAGATATGGGAGCAGCCCAAATGTCCATCAGCAGATGAGTGGATAAAACAACTATGCAGCATTTACACAATGGAATGTTATTTGGTCATAAAAAAGAAGAATGTTTTACTCTTTGTGACAGTATGGGTGAACCTGTAGAACATTATGCTAAGTGAAATAAGCCAGTCAGAGAAAGATAAATACCATACAATTTCACTCATATGTGGAATCTAGTGAACAAACTGAACAAGGAAAATAGAGACAGACTCATAGATAGAGAGCAGGATGACAGCAAAAGAGAAGGGAGGGTAGGAGGTGAAGAGATTAATCAAAAGGACTCATGGACATGGGCAACAGGGTGGTGATTGCTGGGGGGAAGGGGGTAAGGGGACTAAATGGTAATGGGAAAAATACAATAAAAATTATTTTTTAAAAAGTAAAGAACAGAGGGTCACTCACCTTTTAATGGTCTGGACTTAGAAATGGCCCACATCTTATCCACTCATATTACACTTTGGCTATGTGAGTGATGAATTATAATTAGGCCTGAATTATGCGCTCTGCTCCCTCAGTTCCTACCACAAGAATGTGGAATGGGCTATCCACATGAAAGAGCAGTTCTGTTATTAAGACAAAGGAAGCAATAATGGGCAAGATAACTGCAGATGTTCTATACATCTCAAAAGGTTTCCCTTCCATATTCACATATTATTTGATTTCATTCTTGTTAAGAGCACAAGCAGGGCAAGTATGGGTATCTTTTCTCAGGAAACGTGTTTAAACTATGAAGATTTGGAATCGATTTTTAGTGATTTAAGGAAGATTTTAAAAAAATTTATCCCAAACATGAGTTTAGTTTTAATGGTTAAGATCATGCATTCAAATTATACTTCCAAGCCAGGATCCACCATGTCTTACTTGTGTAACTTTTTAACCATGCAGTTTCAGGTCTCTGTGAGTTAGCTGGTTCTACCATAAAATGGACAGGAAAATAGTAAAAACTTCATAGATTTGTTCTGATAAATAAGTAATACACATAAAATTCTCAAAAAAATTATAACAGTAATGGCGATTGTTGTTAGAATTATTTTTATTCTCTCACTTAAGTGCGTACATGTTTTAAAGGTGTAAGCAATTTCTGGTTATAAAGAGAAAGCCCTTAACAGATGTTGGATCTTCAGGATTAAAAAAAAAAAAACTAGAAAACTATAGCGTTATTTATTTAATTTCATGCCTTTTGCACTTGCTCTGCTTCCTGATAGTATTTCTACGTGTTTTCAGAAAAGTCAATATTTTTCTGTTTCTCCTTTTGAAGTAGATTTTTATGTGGGCCATGTAAACAGTATCTGAAACAAGTGAAAGTAAATTCTCCAAAGTGTAAGATCAAACTAAAAAGGAATGTATGAGTCCGAAACCATGGTTCACAGGAAGGTTGCAATTTTGCTAGCAAGGAAAGCAAAATTAAATATAAAGAGGGAGAGACAGAATGTGCTTGATACAGATTTCACAGTAGAGATTTAAAGCAAGAGGTCAAATTCATATGGATAAAAACTTTATTTGGCTAAACTTTCAGTGATCTAGGAAGAGCTTCATTTGGTTTTACACTAGGTTATTCACATTTTCCTTGCTGTTTTCTCAATCAATTCTCCGGTGACTTGATACACCATGTCTAATTCTTCATAAATCAGCTCAACTTTAGAGTGATATTGACAGTGACTTTGCTGACTCCATTGTCTTCTGTCAAGAGTTTCATTCGGCTTCAAAACAATTTGCTGTGAACGCCCTTGTTTGCTTGCCACACTGGTCTTTGTTTCGGCTGAAAACTTTGATTTATAACTGCTTGTAATTGATGACTGTGGGGTAGGGGCACTATAGCTCATGCTCCTCCTCTTTTAATCTAGCTTTGCCTAGAAATCCATGTAGTGGAGCATTCTCAAGGGAACCGGGCTGGGAAATTTTCCATATACCCAATGGGAGGCCATTAATCATGGTGAGGAGCGTGTTTGTGAACGTAAAGAAAACAGAAGTCAGACCACCTCATGATGGCTTATCAAAAGAATAGATGTTAAAGGTAATGTATTCATTGTGAGGCATTTATTTCTTAAGAAAAAAAAAACAACTAATAAAAAAAAGAGCTGAGCTATTTTGTGAACCAGATATATTTGCTACTCCAAAAGCAAAATTTGACATTAGTACTTCAAATTATTGATATTGAAAAGCTGCTCCGGAGTCCCTGACAAGTTGCTTAGTCGTTGACTGGAAAGCAGTTGAAAGCTCTTTTTAAATAGTACATATTTTTTTCTAACAATGAAAAAAGAAAAAAATACATTTTTTTTTTTGCTAGCTTCATCACAATGTAGCTTGTGGTACTTGTCGCTCCAGTATTTGCTGAATTTGGGGCCATGTTCTCACCTCATCCTGCCCCCTTTAGGTATTGCTAGTTCCAAAAGAGTCAGCAAAATTTTCTCAATTGCACATTTCTTTAGGGTGCAAACATTGATACTGAGGTTCTGAAAGTAATTAGAGATTCTTCTCAAGGGTTGGGAAGAATAGAGCAAGCCAATTATTTTTTCTTTAATATTCATGTGTGAAGATATCAGACTTTGTAATTTATTTTTGGTTTATTTTGCTTTTCCTTCATAAAAAAATTACCCTGCCAGCTAAAGACATTTCATGATGTTTCAATAGCCTCCTCAGAGAAACATGAAATATATATATTTGCAAATAAATTATAATGCAAAATTAGAGTGGATGCATCATTGAATAGAGGAGATTTTAGATGGTTTATTTACACAAAGTATTTTAGTGATTGAGAATGCTGATCCAGCAGAGATAAATAAAGGAAGTAACAAAGAAAATCAAAGGGAGTTGTAAGCACTGATGGGGATTGGATCATATCCCACAAAAATATCTCAAATTATGACAAGAGCTATGTTGAAATACTGCTTAATATCAGTTAACTCTATTTGCTAAGTAAACAGCTCTTACCATTGAAGTGGCATTTAAAGGGGTCTGAGGCAAGCATGCTGTAGTTCTTTTGTAATCCATGTATTGATGTAGGCATTATTTGAAGTTATTTGTTTTATTTTGCATTGTTTTATCTCAGTGAGATTCAGTAATAGCAAGCCTCTCCTTGGAAGAGAAGCCAAGAACATTTTCAATTTGTTTCCTCCTCTTTAAAGGAGTTTGAGCTTATGATAAATAGTTCCCATGTGAATGAATGATGCTAAAGTCAGAATGGAAAGAGTACTTTTCATGGATTGTATTCCTTGTTAAATCAGAATCTTTTGAAATTAGGAGAACAGCAGTTCCCAGATGTTGGTACATTAGCACTCAAAGTGCCCACTTAATGACAAAGAATCAATGGACCTCAGAGAACGATGCCTTCGCGTTGACCTAATGTGGGATGTAACTTCAATGCAGGTCTACCGATGTGACTTCTCAGAAAAGTATTCATTAACCAAATGACAGAAAGCAGTAATTAAAATCCATAGTTAATCTAAATGAAAGCACAAAATGACACAGATGTGGAACAACTTTGAAGAATTAAAAATCCATTTCCTTGAAAGGGATGAGAGACGAACTGTGATGTAGCTTTTCATCAGAAAGAACTTGGCACCTTCGCATGTCATCAGGAAGGCTTTCTTTCAAAATAAACCTTATAGAGATGAGAAGCCTGCACTTCAGTCGGTTTTAGCTCTTTGTTGGGAAAAATAGGATTGGAAGAAAGATGCTAATTTGTGTAGTACATTTTTAAGCCTCTCCAACCTCCTGATATTTGTTCTGCTCTAACAGCTTTGCATTTCCAAGCTAATATTTGACTTGTTTTGCACCAAATTTTTAATCTTAAGAACTATTTCGCTACTTATATTCAGTACCTAAATTCCCTCTCTTAAAATTTAAAAAAAAAAATCTCATCATGTTACTACCTCCTGTGCCCTAAAAAAAGTTGAAGCTTCAGAAAAAAATATTATTTGGGATGTTTTCCATTAAACCACCTTCCTATTGTCTGATGTTGTCATATAAATGTGGACATTTTTCCTTAAGGGACAAGATTTTTTATTGGACTTTTGGGATATAGCCCTTCAGTACAGAGTCAATAAATCTCCTTTTACTTTCTGTATAAGCTGTTCACATTAGGCAAAAATAAAATATTCATGGTACTGAGGGGACAAAAATACCCTCCCCCCCAAAATAAAGTGGAACATTTTCATTGTAAGCAGAGAAAAATGTCAGAAACAGCCAATATGTACTGAAATGAATAATTGCTGTATGGTGTATCATAACAAGCATCTCTTGTTCAAGCTCACACTCCATTTTTCATGTGGGGGAAAGAGATGGTTTCCTTCAAGAAATGTTTAAAATAATCCATGATCTCCAAAGTACTGCATACATATTATTAAAATAAAATATGAAGCCTATTGGCTGTGTTCCAGAAAAGCTGAACTAGGTTAAATGACATAATGAACCATACTAGCTTTGCATGCAATTATTTAATTGGGGAATAGATTTTTCTATCACTGTCCCTGGCAGTAGCAGCCATTTGATCCTGAGGCTTGGATTAAATGTTTCATCAGTAGTGCCTATTTAAGGATCTTTGCGGAACAACAAGTCGGTCCCCTGGGCAAGTTCATGTCAACTGCAATAAAGAGATCCGCACAAGTGAGTGAGAGACATTTTTTTTTTTTGTAAGATGTTTGGAGACTTGTCTGTGTGCACAGTGCCATCCGGACTGCTTTCTGAGCTTTGAGGGTGCGCTGTCTCCCGATGGCAAAGGTTGGAAGCTGAACTCAGCCTGTCCCTGGGATTCTGTGATTTCTTTAGGAAAATGAATTCTCAAGCTACTGCTCTCTTTCTAAGCACAGGTGAGTCCTTGGCAAAAAGGACAAGTGCACAGACCCTGTGACTTGCCTTTCTCTTCTAGGAAATAGCTGCTTCCTGACCAGATCTTAAACTGGACAGTTCATTGCTTTATGCCTTCGACAAAACCCACCATCTAGCCCATCTGTTTCACATGGGCTAGATGCAAATTTTATAGACTTCGCAATTATCTTTTAGTTTGGTTAGGTTTTTTTCTCACTTATTCTCCGAGTGGTTGTAGACATAAATGCACGCAGCTAAGAATGACTGGAATATTTGTGGAGTGGGCATTTGTCACATTAAAACAGTTGGATACATTCAAAACCATTCTGGAAATTGAAATCTGAACATCTGTATAAAAAAAAGGCAAACAATAAAATCTGTTGTTGCTGCTATCAATAGCCATGTAAACAGGTTTAATCTGGGCTTTATTTTTCCCTCTGTGATGCTGTGATCATATTGTTGTGGTCTGAATATTCTGCAAGTTATCTCAAAATTGATACAAATGCATCCTGCAATGTGGTTGGATCAGAAGATGTGAGGAGATTTATTTTGGGGATCTGGGGATGTGTCTGGGCATGCTGTTTCACTCAAATTAAGAAACCAATTGCGGCGCAATGTTCTTTTATAGACTTCTAGTATTTGAATAATTGAATGGCTATGCTCTGCCTCACTATAGCTTAACAGGCATCTTTTTGAGATTGGGGGAAAGTGGAAACAAGTGCGTTTACAACCAGGCTCCAGGAATCTGCTGACAGGGCACTTAGGAGAGTGAAGGCGGTCCTGTCGGTTGCTTAGAAAAGTTCAGAGAATCTTCATCCCATCTGTTAAGTGAAGGGAAGAAGTATCCAACCCAAAAGGCTGCAAACTATTGTGATGTTTGAGGTCTTTTGAGAGCAAGATGGCAAAGCAAATACTCTTACTGCCTTTCTTCTCTTAGTTTCATTCAGGACTCTTTGTTAATTTGTTGCCTGAGATCTTAAAAATAAATTTAAGAAAGACTCTGTTCCTGAATGAAGTGTCTCTATTCTGCTAATTTGTAGGCAAGGGCATTTCTCCAGAATTCAGAGAAAATGGAAGTAGAAATGAGTTGTCTCTGACTTTTATGTTTGCCATTGTTTCTAAGACCTCTTTTCCCCGTGCGTGAGAGGGGACACAATAATCTGTCACCTCGAGCCCTGTCCCCACGCCACCACCGAATGTAGGCTGTTACCTGGAAGCTGTAATCTTGACTCAAATTACATGCTTGCTCTTTTATTTCCAGAAAAGAATGTAAGACAACCTTTATAATTATGCAGAAGTTTCATGAATACCTTACTTGTAATAAAATATGTCTCTGAGAAGTATGTTGTCATGCTATATAATTGCTATTGGTTATGCGGACATTTTTCCACTGAATGGATTCCCAAAGAACAATGTCCCCTGAACCTGAGTTCTTGGCCTTGAGGGAGGATGTTTGAAGCGAAGGTCATTTTTCCTCATGCCCTTATTCAGCCTCTAATGTTAATTTAGGAGGCAGGTAAGAGAGACCTGCGCCTGCAGCTCAGAACAACTGCACAACAGTCTTTGTAGCATCGCAAACGAGGGGGTAAAGGGACTCTGAATTACAATATTCCAACTGCCATATTCAATTAAATGGCATTCGGTCCTCACTTAGAGCACGTGTGGCTCACAGTGGTGTTGACTTGGAATCAGTCTCGTGTCACAGTCATCGTTGCTATAAACAGGTGGCAAATTAGAATTCCCTCGCGCATAGTGAACGTGTTATTCCACAGGTCCTTTTTTGCAACCTTCTCCACTGGAAGATTAAGTTTTATTTGTTTCAGTTTTAGTTCTGTGATTGAGTGCCTCTGAAAGCTCAGATTTTTCTCCTTTTATGCAAGTATCTGGACTGGGATAGATTTTTGTTTTGATTTGTACTTTATCAGTGAAAGGAAGGAGTGATATCTCCCAGGACCTCCTGCGAGCATGGAGATTGTTATGTGGACTGAAATATAGGACTCTTCCTTGACCAGCATTGGCCCAGAGTTGCAACACCTTTGGAGGACCTTTCTGTTTCTTGCTAACGCACAATGAATCGTTCATACTCTCACTGGTTAATCAAATGCCTACTCTGTGCTTCCTATGGGTGTATAGAAAGGTTCAGGGCAGCTTTTTTCAAACTCTGATGTGGATTTCACCTCACCCGGGGATTTGTTGAAGTGCACTTCTTATGCAGGAAGTCTGGGGAGGACCCTGATATTCTTCAGTCCTGAAAAGCACCCAAGTGATATCAGTGCCCTGGTCTATGGGTAGCAAGGGTAGAGGGCACTCTTTGTGGACTTCCAGCATATCAGGTTGTGTGTGAACTTGCACAAGTAACAGAAGCCAAACTGTGAGGAGGGAGACAGTTAGCTAACATTGATCATCCATTACATGTGAGTCACACGCTATGCTAAATGATTATGAGATTGTCTCTGATCTCTATGACACCCTCTAGCTGGAGTGAGAGACAGGCATATAAACCGTTTTGCATAGGAGTGTGACAGAAAAAGCTCGGTCCCAAGATGGCAGGAGCACCAAGGGGAGCAAGCAGCTTTGCATGTGTGGGTCAAGGTGCCATCACAGATGTGAATGACCTGGTCCATCTGTGTCTTAGAGGGCAAGAGGGTTCCAAGCTGATGAGGTAGGAAGGTGGCTCTTCGAAGGTAAAGAGGCATGATGGTAGCGTAGAGTGGTTGAGGGAGCTTGCTATTCCTGGACCAGGGGCTGCACATGTGAGACAATCAGAAAATACGTGTGTGTGTGTGTGTGTACGTATATAAGTGTATATATACTTATATATGAGTATATATACTGGGCATGTCACATTTATTTGTTCTAAGTCTTATAACAAACCTGAAGGGAGGTAGTATTTTTCCCCATTTTGCAGATAAATAAACTGAGGTTCAGCGACATTATGGGACACTTTGGTAGTTTGTCAGAGGCTGGGCTGGATTTCAAGCCCACATCTAGGTGACACCAAAGTTGTGTCTTACCTTCTGCCAAGCTTAGGGAAGTCAGCAGGAGCCAGAGCAAAAGCAAACTTATAAACTGCTCTAAGGCAGTTAAAGTGGACCCTATGTGCCGTATGAAACCTTGGAAGACTTTTAAGTAGAAAGATGGTATTTGTATTTTTGAAAATTATTATGGAAGCTGTGTGGAGTGTAAATTAAAAAGGCATTGCGAAAAAAAAAGAGATGAGAAATTGATGACTATCAAGCACCCGGAATTCTCAGCCCATGGGTGAGCTAAGAAAACATGAAATGCAAGGAGTTTGCTGGCTAGTCCAGGGGAAAACACAAAACAAAATATCAGATACAAAATCTGACAGTACCCCTGAGTTCAGACTAACCCACTGGTTTATACATACAGTGTCCAGGGAGCAAGCCAGCTTGTAAATGGGTATTGCCCGGACACAGGAGGCAAGGATGGTGGAACTCTCTCATTCTAAATGTAATTCTGAGGACCCTGCTGCCTTAAGACCCAGCCATTGAGTTACTTAGTTAAATCTTCACTCCCCGCAATTGCCTATTGTCTGCTTAGCGAAGGTCTATTTGATGCTCTTGTCCCACCTTTCCACTGTTACTTTCACTAACCTCTCTGAAATATTTCCCAAGGGAATATCAAGGACTGATGGCATGTGTAGTGTACACACCCATCAAACACGCCCTAACAGTCATTTCTTGAGCACCCACTATGTCTTGGGCAGATAGCAAAGTTCTGGAAGGAACCTCATGTGGAAGACAAGACCAGTCCCTTCTTACAGAGGAGGAAACTGCAGCGCAGAGTGGTTAAATTCACCTGCTCAGGTCAGAGACCCAGTCAGAGTCAGGGTGCTGCCCCAGGTCTTCCAAAGTCAAACCTCGGCATCTTACTCTTGGCCGCACTGCTGCCCTGGGCATGTGCTGTATATCTAGGCTGCTTCCCAAATTTCAAAACTATTATACTTGCTTTATATACTCTTCTTGCTATTGATTCTTGAGAGAAAAGTAAAGGGATGGTCATCTTGTTTGATGGATAAAAAAAGAGAGACTAGGGAAATAAAATGATTGTTCCAAGGTCACGGTTAATAAAAGCTGTTCTTCTTCCTTCTTCTGGCCTCTGGTCTAATGATCTTTCCCTTCGTCTCTAGGCCTCGTCCCAAGGTTCAATGGCTCCCAAACTCCACTGTATATTTTAATGACGTGGAGATCTCAAAGGTACTGATTCCTGGCTTTGAAAAACAAAATTTGGGGATGCCTGCATAGATATTCTGATTGACTTGGTATAAAATGCATTGGACTGCTCAGAGCTCTCCAGGTAACTGGGAGAGGCAGCAGAGTTTAGAACCACTGTCAGAGCTTTTGAGACGGCAGGTTTGGGATTGGTCGAGCAGAGGTTCTGACGGTGTGGCCTCTAGACCAGCAGCATCGGTACCTGAGGGAACTTATTAGAAATGCAACTTTGTGGACTCGGAACCAGACCTACATATCAGAAACTCTGGGGGTGGAGTCCAGAAATCTGTGTTTTAACAAGCTTCCCAAGTAATTATGACAGAAGCCAACCCCCTTGGCCACACTTCCGCCCAACATGTTTATGATGTGGAACATGGTGACCAGCTGTCTGCTATTTTTACTGAGGCCAGAGCTCAGGGGAAATATATTTAAACCCAAATGACAGTACAAGGCATTCAGATTTGTATTAAAGATGGATTTCCTGATAGTGTCGGTTGCCAACTGCAGGGGTAAAACACTGAGGGAGGATTTTGGAATCTTTCTGGGGGTGGCCAGCATACTGCACCATCAAAAAGAGAAAGAAATTAAAAGAAGGAAAAGGAAGAAATCGGCCCCTGGAGAAAGATATAAAAGCATTAGTACTGTCATCTGACTTTACTTTAGTCATTTATGGTCCTTCCTTCCTGTGCTTTGAAGTTAATGGGATGTCTTCTTAACTGGCACCTTTTGTTTTCTCCTGAAACTCTCAAGGCTGTTGAAATCTACATCTTCCAAATAGTTCCATGTTTATGACAAAAAGCAGGGTTCACTGCCTGAGAAGTGAAGGCCTGGGTTATGGATGGCAAAGTGACTTCTCCCCTGCCTTCTTCCCATTACTGGGCTACCTAATTGGCATCATTTCCCTGTGACTGTAATTATTTTTTCAAAATTATAAATTTAAGTAAATCAATATATCAGCCAATTTCCCTAATGCCCTTTGTTGCATGTTCAGTCATTGTGGCTGGGTTTTGTCATAATTTCCAAGTACTCCCTGCTGGACTTTACTCACTAGATGCTTGGGTTAGGATTATTACTTTTTTTTGACAACAGTTTGTGAAAGAATTAAGACTCCAGCATACTGGGGTGGGACAGATATTAATGCCATAATTGTTTAAACTGAGAACTTGTATGCAGAGTGGGGACAGGGAGGAAACTATTTATGCAAGGGTGGATTTGTGGGAAGAGTTGGGGGAAATTGTATCTAAATTGTTCAGGCTCAAAATATTCAGCAGTTTGACATTAATCATTATAAGTCACCAATGATAAGATGCTTTATAATATATGCAAAATATTTCCCTATCATTTAGCAAATTATTTATTTTCATTGTACCATTTTTCAACATGTGTTTTATATATTATACATATTGCTCTGCAAATCACTTGTTTTACTCGGATATTTACCTTGGAGACCTTTCCATATCATTACATAAGAGTCCAGCTCATTTCCATTTTTCTTAGACTACATTGTATTATTTTGGGTAGTTCTACCAAAATTTACTTAACCAGGCTTATCCTGAGGAACTTTAACTTTTATTTTATATTTTTATTATGTTCAATATGGATCACCTCGGCATACTCTTTTGACTCTTTCCACAAGGTACTTAGCAGAGGGATGGCTGGGTCAAAGTACCCAGCCATAGGATTGTAAATTCTCAAAAAGAAAAAAAAAAAGCTTCCCAACAAGTTTGCCTCAATACACATTCCCACCAGCAGTATGTGGAGGCCTCTCCTTCCCCATACCCTCTTCCGCCCTGCGTGCTTTCAGATTTTTGTATTTTGGCTGCTCTATTTGGTGAAAGCCTGTGTCTCTTTGTTTTGATGTGCATTTCTTTAAAATAATTCAGAATAAAGGGTAAACACAAGACATAGAGTTTGACAGCAAGACACAAGACACTGTTGAAAGCCTGACACAGGTCTGCATTTCTTTATTCAGCTCTCTTGGGGCCGGAGCTATTTCACAACTTTGAATTTTTCAGATTTTGAAAGATGATATAAAGTAGATGCCATAACTTAGTAGGCATCCCAGTCTGGACCAGTGCTCCCTAAGCAAGCACACCGATACTTCAGCAGAATGTATAGATGTCCCCAGAGAGTGGGCTAAGCATAGATGATAAAGATTCTCACATCAACTCAGGGAAGGTTTTTGCCATGAAATAAGTTTGGATCAGATGAGGTCTTGCCTCTAAATCACTCATGAAAAAGAAATTTGGGGATTCGGTTACCTGAGTTTCAGAATTGCCAGGAAGGTATTTCAAGATTACATAAAGGGACTCGTTCAAAATTCCAGTTAAGATACCACAGGCTCGTGTCAAGGAAGGGAGTCTCTTCCAGGGTGAGGAAACAGCACAGAGGCAGAAGCCTTCACTTGCCTATGAGGGCAGGCTGTGGGTACTGGAACCATGCAAAGGTAGCTGAAGGGAGTTGCTAAGAGAGTCTGATTGTTTCCCCTTGTCTTTGTAGTTTTCTTTGCACAGGAGCACCTTCCCCCCTTTGGGCAATGATTGGCCTTGTTGGTCATGAAACAGTTTGAAGAGATCTGCTAAGGAAAGGATGAGCCCATGAGTACATCACAAAACACCAGAAGTGATGTACACCATTCTCAGCGTCAGGGCAAATCACCCACTCCTTCTCAAAACTCCATCGTTGAGTCCTCCCACTGCCTTCTTCATGCTTATAGATGATCATTTAAGTGACCCAAAAGTAAGTGTCTTGCTTTAGACAAAGATCAGGGAAGACCTTATTCTCGTGATGACTAATAGTCATTGCCTAAACTCCTGCCATCGTCAATAAGCTTTTAAGAAACATACCAATTGAGGAGCACCATGAAAGATTTGTCGCCAAGAGAAAGAAGGCCATCCTTGAGCAAGGGGAAGGAGACTAGAACTAAAAACAATGTATTTTTTAAGTTAATCCTTGCAATAACTCTTCCTGGAGATGAAATAACTTGTCAGTGTCACTCAGCTCAATGAATTTGAACATCACTACCATAAAGCAAGTCCCGTGCACTTGACAAAGTCAAGGTCATAAACTAGGATTCTCTTTTCTGCCAGGGTGGTGGACAGATCCGAAATTTAAACTCAGAGCAGTCTAGCCTTTCCACTTTTCCTACCTTTCTGCTTTTGATAAACTTTATCTGGCCAATGAGATTTCTCTTTTGAGTTTATTGTGTTTGTTTGGAAATGGCTGTGTAATAAATTGTATTGGACTCTGATCCAGGTTCAGTGATCAATTAAAGGGACAGGCAGGGGTGGTGTGGGGGTCTCATGGAGGCGAATGTGCCAAACACTTACTGCCTGTGGAATGTGTCATTTTGGAGATTCTTTACTGTCTCATGATCTGTAAAATGTACATTTATTTGAAAATACAGGGTCCAGCAGAAGTTATACCTGCTTGAGTATCATTGGTAAGGTAATAATATGGATGTAATAATTAGCAGTTTTAATTTGAACATTTCACCTAAAATGTCATAATGTGCTTGAGTGTGTTATTGCTCTGTTACAGAATTACATGCTTATGATTTTGTAATAAAATATTCTGTAATAAAAAAGGGGTGTTATTCGTGTGGGACTCTGTATATCAAAAAATCTTATTCTGTTTAACATCATTAGTCAGCAGGGAAATTCAAATTAAAATTGTAGTGTTATTATACCACATACCTAAGAGGCTAAAATGAAAAACCCAGGTAATACCAAACAACAGCGATGATGTGGAGCAACCAGAACTTCCATATATGGCTGGAGGGAGTGAAAACTGGTACGACTTTGGAAACCTGTCAGTGTCAACTAAACCTGAATGTACACATACCCTGGGACCCACTGAGTCTATGCCTAGATATAAACCTGATAAAGTAACACCAACCTATGATCACCAAAACACATGTATAAAGAGTTCATACAATACTATTCCTAATAGCTCAAAACTAGAAAATACCCAAAAGCCTGCCGATATTAGGTTGGATAAATAAATTGGAGTGTATCCATCACAAGGAGATAACGTTTATCAATGAGAATGGACAAAGTGCAACCACATACAATAATACGGGTGACGCTCCCTCTCATACCGGTACATACTGCTTGAGTCCAGCGTGTAGATGGCATGTATGCAAAACCAGTCTCCAGAGTTGGGAGTGAGGGAGGGAAGTAGTGTCCCTGGAAGTGTGGAGGCAACGACTGCAGGGGGCGCTGTATTTGGTGGTCGTATTCTGTTTCTTAATCTGAGTGGCGGTCACACGAGTGGTGTGATTTCATTCAGCTGTACGCTTAGAATTTGTGAACTTTTCCTTAAGCATGTGTGATTTAATAAATAGTTAAATACGTTTAAAATTCTTCAGGATGAAGAAAAGGTTATTTGAATTCAAGCATTTTTACTCCAAAGGTAAAATATTGTCATAATTGTATGGTGCTCAGAGTTGCAGGATTTTTATTTGGCTCCCTATAGTTTATTCCACATACAAATATCCGGAGTCCCACAGAGAACCCGTGCATGGATGGACGTTATTCCTCTCCTACCTAATGAGCTTTAGGATGGGCATCAAGGCTTCTCTGAGACCTACTGTAAAAGGGGAAAAAAAGGAAAAAGAGAAAGACAGTAAAAAGGTAGTAAAACAAGTGCTTTGATAGCACTTTTTAAAAATTCATCACAGGTATAAAAAGAAGTGACAGCTATTTAGTGTGTACATGTGCGAAAAACCAACAACAACAACAAAAGATTTGTGGTGCCATAAAGGGCATCGGTCACATATTTTGCCAAGTAAAACTGTACTGCTTCTAAAATAATAGTCATAGTCCTTTTGTTGGCATTCTTCTTGTGAATAATGGATTTAGCTGTTTATAGACCTCGGTGCATTGGGAGGCAGGGATGGGAAGAAGATGATCACCAAATTTGTACTCTCCTGAAATTTCTCTAGTAGGTAGGGGGAAGCGGCTTCTCCTGCCTGCCTTGCAGATGGGGTTGTTTCCCACTCCCGGTATTTTTACTTGTCAGTCTCTTTTTTCCCAAAGGCTAGCTAGTCTAAATCATAAATGCACATTTGGTGAGGTGGCATTGGTTATAAAGCAAATCATATCCACTTTGTTGAGTCAGTATCATGAACAAATACCTTCTTTTCTATGCATATCAATTTTGACATAAGAGAAAAATTAAAGCACACATTTCCCAGTATAGAAATCAAATGTAATCTAAATGCAGCCCCCAGGTGGATTACACAGTGATGTTTGGTAGTATGGCGATTACTAATCCCAGCAGGAAAGCAGCGCAGGTGAATCACACAGTTTACGGTACATGCCCCACAATGACAACAGTGGAAAGATAACTAACATTCAGAATGCGAGCCTACGCAACAACTTGTGAGGATGCGCTCTTGTGATTCCCATCAGCAGAAGAGGTTGTTTGTTCCAGTAAATGGGAATATATGAAAAACTGGAGGCTATTTCTAATACTCTGCATTTTATCAAATCTAGACCCCATCAGAATCTCCTACAGGATTTATAGTTGTGATGTTTCGAAGGATGGTTTCTCAGATAAACAAACGCACGGTGGTGTACCATGATTTAGAAATTTGCCATTTCATGCAAGTACATTTTCCAGCTAACTACAGTGCATCCTTTAGGCACTAGACTTTTCTTTGTTTAACAATGACCATGTCAGCTGGAAAATATTCATAGGCATATTGTAACACTTTTCTGCTTTCTTAAACAGAGCTTAGGGAACATGACTTCACTTTTTGATGACTTAGTCATCATTACAGACATCAACTATCGAAAGGAGCAGCTACCCTGCAATTCCCTCCATGGTTTTAGGGTGGATGGGGCTATGGCCCTACACCCAATGGCCTTTGATTGTATTTTTTTCTTCTGTGATTTATGGGTTCCTTTGCCATCAAGCTATCAGCTTCAGGTTTTGATGCTATCAGTGAACTTATTAACACATAAATCTTTCTCTTTGTTTTCCACTGTTCTTCCTCTAGTCTAATTTGAACTGTAAGTACGTCTATTAGACTCATTTATGCCACATGTGAAGTATAGAGAGGTTCTGGGTGGAGGCCTGGGAAGGTTTTTCAAAAATAGTTCTATGTGTTATGCTGAGACCAGTTTCTAACACTTTAGCATGTGCGTAAATATTAGCTGACATTATGATTTTTAGTATTATTAGTGTAATCGCTAAAAGTTGTGTATATTAGTTAAGGCAGCAATTTTCAACCTTTTTCATCTTGTGACACACAAAAACTAATTACTAAAATCCTGCTGCACACCAAAAAATATAATTTTTGCCCATCTGTCAAAAAATAGGTATAATTTTGATTTATTCATGCTGGACAGCTATTGTGTTGGCTATTGTCATTTTTTTTTATTTAACAATCTAAAGGAAATCCCTGGGTAACATAGTCTAACTCAGTCCCCAGGAAGGGAGGGACAATGGATATTCATGGATGGACATCAGTCTCCACTACAGTATTTTTTAATATAGAAATTTTTAATATAGGAACATATCTTTGTGATTATTTTTATGGTAGCTGCTGCTGTTGTTACCTCAAATAAGGTAAAACTAACGTGGCATTCTACAGTCTTCAAAGGCAGCATGTCTTAGCCTCGTTAATCCTTCCTTCCCATCTCTGAGGAACTTGACACACGAGGCAACTCAGCCTCTGAGATGCTTGAAATCGGTAAGTGGAAGTGCCAAGGCCTCAAATTCAGATATTTTAATCTAATGCTTTCTTCTCTATATAAAGTTACCTTTTAGAAATGCTTTAAAAGTACCAACTGCTTCATTTAAAGCAACTTTTGTTTTAAATATTAAGACTTATTACAATGAGAGAACAAAATGCCAGTTGACACGGTAAAGCGGAAGGCTAATCCAATAAATTAGCTTAGTTTAGTCATGGAGTTGCAGCCTCAGAAGGCTAAATTTATGTCTTATTCTGGAAGAGAAATGCTTTTTGGCTTTTCCCATTTTAAAAGATATTGAATTTCAAAATCTCAGGAAGAAGGAATATTTTGATATTGTAACAGTTTAAGCTGATTAAGCATTAGTAGTAAGAATCTGTTCTTAATTACCCAACTCAAATTGAATAATCTCAGCATTGCCCCAGGTATCAAAACACCCCATCCTTACTTCTCAGGGAAACAATGAACTGCATTATTGGTAGGACACAGAGAGCTCCAAATTTAAGTTTACTTTGACATAAATACAGTGTATTTTTACAAATGTGTATGAATTATGTACATTTTTATGAGTTTGACAGAAAGAGAAACAGTGGGACTGGGGAGATATTTCTAACATCTTGGCTCTCTGTCCGGCCTCTCCAGCTTTTCCAAAACTTGGCAGGATGGTTTTCATACCAGTTCAACACTTGTATGGTCATGGCAGCAAGGAAGCCTAGAATTCACAACAAATCCGTCTTGTTTTTTCAGATGCAAGCAATCAATCCTAATACTGTTTTGATTTCATTTCCTGAGAGACGTATTTTTATAAAGCTTTTAGAGGACAAGTTAGTAGCATAATTTTAGGAAGTGCTTCAATTATATTTGAGAGTCAAGCTATATTTAATTTTCCTTATAAATTACCAGCAGCTATTAAGTTCTCTACCATCTTTCTAAGATAACAATTGTATATGTTTAAGGTGTTCAACATGGTGATTTGATATACATATAGTGAAATGATTACTACCATCAAGCTAATTAATATCATCTCTTCACGTAGTTGTGTGTGTCGAGAGCACCTGTCATCAAGTCTTCTCAAATTTCCAATATTCAGTTAGTATTATTAACTGTAATCATCATGCCGTACGCTCAACCTATTCATCCCACACAACTATAGCTGTGTACCCTTTGACTGACACCTCTCCATTTCCCCCATCTCCCCACCCGTGGTAACCACCACTCCAGTCTCTGCCTCCACGTGTTTGACTTCTTTAGATTCCACATATAAGTGAGATCGTGGATGGTTTTTATTTTCTTTCTGTGTCTATTTATTTCACTCTGCACCATGTTCTACTGGTTCATCCATGTTGTTGCAAATGTAAGTAATCTTTTTTTAAGGCTGAATAATATTTCATTGTGTGTGTATATATATAATATACAATATATGCCATATTATTTAGCCTTGTCTGTCAACACACAAGCTGTTTCTGTACCTTAGCTGTTGTGTATAACGCCAGTGAACATGGAGCACAGATTCTGGCTCCTGGTACTGATTTTGTTTCCTTTGAATATAAACCCTGAAGAAGGATTGTGGATCAGGTAGTTCTATTAGAATAGAAGGTAGTTCTTTTTTTAGGTTTTTAAGGATCCTCCATATTGTTTGTCATGATGCCTATACCAATTTAATTTACACTCCCACCAACAGCCTACACAGATTCCCTTTTCACCACATCTGGTAATGCATGTTATTGTTTGTTTGTTTGTTTGTTTGTTTAGTGGAAATAGCCATCCTAACAGGTGGGAGGTGATATCTCACTGTGGTTTCGATTTGTGCTTCCCCAGTCACCATTTGTATCTGTTTAACCACCAAGAATGCTGTGGACAACTGCAGCCATATTTCTGGTGCTATGGATCTGCTCTCTCCCCATGGTCTAACACAGTGCTTTTTTTTTTTTTCATTTCTGACATGTCATGTTCTGTCGTATGAATTGTCCAAAAAATGTATATAAATAACTGATAGCTCTATAATATATAATTTAAGTTTCCTAAACTAAATCATCTCAATTTCCACCAAACTTTATCTTTATTTTTTCTTTTACTCTGAAAACAAACCTTTGGTTTAGCTGTGATTTGAAGACAGGGATTGGCTTCGGTGTTGCTCTTCTCCTTTGGAAGGTCACATACACACCAACGCCCATGATTTTGTGTTAGGTTACAAACTTCTAGGGGGTAGGAGTCAGCATGTCTATGTATAGCCTAACCTGCCACCCTGTTCATATTAGGTAACTGTTCAGTTGTTTTGACTATGATAGTGCTTATAAATAAAAGAGAGATCAGACTCTTACAGAAGTCAACAGGTATTTGGATATAGATGATCTTAAACCAAAATCCATAACTGAGACGGCACATGATTCTGAGCTAGCAGCTGATCATCCTTTCCATCCGCATATCACTGGTGAAAGACCCCACCAGTGCAGGAAGCCACATGGTCCACAGAACAGCAGCCTCAGCATCACCTAAATGCTTGTTAAAATGCAGACTCACCGGCCTCACTTTAGGCTTACTGAATCAGGACTATATAGTCTTCTTTGTAATTTCTTAGATTCATCCTCATTTTTTTTCTGAATATTAGGGTATTTTTCTTTTTATCTAGTAAATATCTGCTCTGTGGTGTTCTTGACAGACACTCAGCATCACCGAGGGCCAGTTTTTCATGTGCTTTTGTCCTGACTTGCCATTTCTTTTAAAACAAATCACATTTTACGGTGATCTGCCACTTTGTTTATTTTTGTTTTGATCTCTTTCTTCTTGTTCCTCTTTCTCACTGAGAATTTCCTTGCTTTGGCCCCTTCATATTTGTATTATTTGAACTGACATGGTCTGATTCCAATTGTTACAATTAGCAATTAGCTTAGTTCTGCATTCCCTCCAGGATGTCTTCTTGGACTTGGGCACATTCTGTTCCCAGTTTCTCTTGGAAGAGATGGATAAGGAAATTAAATTATCTCTGGGTATGTTTCAGCATCACTGTAAATTTCCTAAATGTCTAAGTTTTCATATCCCATTTATTTTGACAACCCGAAAAACCACCTTAGCAATAAATGTACAGTGTAAATATTTGGGGCTTGTTTTCTTATTTGAGGATAAATTCATCTTCCAAATACAAAGGCTAAGACAAAGATAATAGCTTTATTTAGTAGAAAGAGAATAGCTTGTATTATTTTTATGTTTTTGAACAACTTCCTCCTAATAATTGAGCTGCCCCTTAGTTCCCCATGCATTAAGTTCGTCAGGTCCTGCGTGTCTCCCCCAGGTCCTTGGAACTTTCTCAGCTAGAGACTGACCCAGAGTTTTACAGTCTTGTTACTCAGTGGGTGACACATAGACAATGGATTTAAGTCATGAATCTTGACTTAAAGGGTAGTAAGTGGAGCACTGGCCACAAAGTTCCCCAGAAACAAGCAATGGGCACTGAGGCAGGAAGGAAGGGCACTGAGTGGAGAACAGGAAAGTTTGGCTCTGCTGGCAACACCCTTTCTCCCCAGAAAGGCAGAGGCCAAAAGTGTGTGTATAAGGGACCTCTCTGGATAGAAAGGTCTGCCCTGTTCCCTTAGAATTTATGGGTATCATTTCCAGATTTTATGTTTAAAAGAGCATGTGAATCAACCCCCAAAGTTTGAGATATTCTAAGATGGTGTATTAACAACATCTTGTCAACCTACGCACCTACTTAGTTTGTTTCTTGGGTATTTCAAATGAATGCAACTTGCATAAACTTTCCTATTTGTGAGGAAGGGTAGGGGTGAGGCAGGGAATGATGTGTTTAAGCCAGTTGTGATTCAACTCTATTGTAGTCCATCCACTCTATCTCTGTGTAGCTGGGAGTAGTGGAAAATATCACCCTTCACGAAACTTCTGCCCCCTCCCCCCCAGATCAGAACAGCATGTGGTGAAATTCCTTTTTACAAAAGAAGATCCATGTGCCCAAACCAGTCAATTGGAATGGCTGCCGTTTGGGGTTGATTATTCTACCACTAAGTGACTCTACTTGCAAGTAACTAAGAGATTTAACTAGTTTAGCAATGTTCTAAAAGTATCCTTGAGTAAAAATAGTTATTTTTACAGAAGTAAAAATGATCAGGCCCTTCTTACAGGGATTTTTTTGTATGTCATTGCTTCTAAGATACATAAGTATAACAAGGAATACAAAGTAAACATTTAAAATCAGCTGTATAGGGGATGAGAAGATGGTGGCCAATGAGGTGGAAGCTGAGTCCCCTTGCTCTTGCCCCCAACTCAGATTTCCAGCTGATCTTCCAACATATGACCTGAACATTCTAGTGCTGTCTCGAAAAGCAGGATGCAGCTTGCAGTTTATGGCATCTCGCAAGTGTTGTTGGCAGCAGCCGTGACATAATTGCCATTTTTGCATGCACGAACATGGTTGTTATTTCTAGTTGCGTGACTAGACAACCATACCTTCTTGACATTTAAGACAGCCATTTAAGGACCATGTGAGGAAGGCAGATTAAGTTATTGTCTAACCATGTTCTGTTGACACTTTCTGGTAAGATCAGGAAAGCTCTAGCATGAAATCTTGACAAAGGATGGTTGGCAGCTTAAATAATGGGGAGCAGCCTTTTCAGAAATGCATCGTTATCAACGATCGAATTAAAGAGTGATTTGAAAGGGTTGGACTCTCAGTATAAAGATCTTTTACCAGTACCTTAACTAATGTATTAATTCAGCTTTCCCTTTTCATGCGTAAGAATGATAAGTGCTAAAAATTTGTCTACATGAATCCAAAAGAGTCATTTCAGGATGTATAAAATAAAAAATAAATGGTAAGAAAGCCCTAAAATGCCATTTAATTGTCAGTATTTTTTGTTGTTGTTCTTTTAGTATTGCATTTAAAAAGTGTGATTTAATGTTGATGGCATTTTAAATCTATAAAATTCTGTAACTAGAAAGGGGCAGGTAATACTTTGATGAGTGTGTATACATGTGTGTACGTAAAAGATGATTACTTAATTGAGCTGAACTTATATGCAGAAGAAGTCAGCATTTCTAATTATGCTTAGTATTCTTCAGTTTTTCATTTTTTTAAAATCATTTTTATTTCTATTTAAGGAGCACCCTGATTCTCTCTCACAGAGGTAATTCTAAGATGTGATTCTCTTCCTCTGTGATATCCCATACATCAGACCACCCATATGTTTGATATCCTATTGATGAGTTTACCTACTCTACTCATTCAGATTCTCTTGGTTCCAAGTCATGGAAGTCACTATAGGAGAGCATCGGACATCTCACAGAACACAGAGGCTGCGGTGCAGTTGAGTCTGAGAAATCACAATCTGTGGCAACCCAGGAGTTCCCTCTGCATTTGCAGATAACAGAGTTTCCACATAATGAGTGGAAAGATCTCTGCAGATTGACTTTGTCTTGTATTGCCACATTACCCAGGGTGATTATGGCAGTTGAAGGAATTAACCTAGGAATGATATGCTTGCGTGAATTCTCTATTTTAAGGTGAAAATATCAGAAGATAGAAAAGGAGTAAGCAAATGTAATTAAAAATTTTAGCATAAAAGTAAGAGCAACTTTGCAGGTTGTTTCATTAAATTTGTGAGTCCACTAAAGATATATTGTACTTAGCCAGGAATCTTGAAAGTTGCCTTTTCTAATTTCTGGTGCTTTAATGGTGATTAATGTTATTCTGTTAATCGCTGAACCAATATTTACTATGTGCTCATAATGTTCCAGGCACTGGGGTAAGAGCAGAGAACAAAAATGTGTCCATTTGCTAGAGTGTAGCAGGGAAAACAGACTAGCTAATCAGTAACTTCACAGGAATACAATAATCTGCACTTCCCAAATAATAACTGCTCCTGGAGGCACGTAACAAGAATGTGTAACCAAATCTAAGATGCCAGAAAGCTGCCAAAAAAAGGGGAACATTTAAATTGAGAAGTGAGTAAATATGCTAGGAGTTTGGAATTGGGGTACTCCAGGCAAAGAGAACAGCATGTGCAAATGTTCAAAAGAGAGAGAGAGCATTGTACTTTGAAGAGGCAAAAGATGTTCCATGGGTTAGATGTAAAGGTGCTCCTTCCAGATTTTCCAGGGACTGCACAGGTCTTCCTGGGAGTTCGGACCCTATCTTAAGACCAAAAGGAAGCCAATATAGGGTTTCCAGCATGGCTGAATCTCAGAGGATAGTTTGGACAGGGAAACAGCTTAGACACAGGAAGTAAGACCACTCCAGTCATTGCAGTGGCCCAGATGCCGTTGGCCCAGACTGAGCTAGTGGCAGTGGAGTTAGGGGTGAATGGATTTGCAACGGAATGAACTGCGGGCATGAGGGAGAAGGAAGAGTCGAGCATGACGTTCAGGGTTTTTGTGGTAGTAACTGTATCATTAGTGGAACCAGCCACTGAGGAAACAAAGCACCAAAGAAAATAATTACTTATTTCTACCTTTCTTTGTTCAGAAACTCTTACTCAAATCTGACCGATACAGCAAAATAAAATCAATAGATGACGGAAGGAGATGATGATTGAAGGTTGTGACAGAGTCAGGAATAGAACTAACACATCACTGGAGTCTGAGCTCCTTTGCAGGGAAGGGCCATGCACTTGACAGTGTTTTGGCAGCCCAAGTGAGGAGGCAAACGCCATTCATAGTGCTCACAAGTGAAATGAAGCCAGTTGCTTGCAGAAGCCCCATCCTGCCTGATATGGAGACCAAAGGGAAAATTTTCCAATAAGTCTTTCTAGAAGACACTGTATAATGTCACAAATGACACCCTCATTGGAAACACAGTAGTAACCTTCATCATCTCTCCCCTACACGCTCCCTCAGCATGGACCAGTGCATGCACTATGACAGAACTGGTTGAAAATCCATTCTGTGAAGAAAGGTGTGTTTCCATCAGGTTCCACTTCACGTGGTCCAGACTGCCACTTTATAAGGGTCCTCCCTCAATCCCCAGATGGAATGCACAACACTGTCTTCTTACCTTGTAGCTGTGGGTAAGTACATTCTGTGTATTTACTTGGATGTTAAAATAGGAAAGGCTTAATTTCTCCACTGTTTCTGAGGAATAAGTAGTAGTTTGGGGGGAATCTTCCATAAGTGTATCTTCTCTCTCCCAAACTTTTAAAAGATGTTGCTGGATTAATAACAAGTTTAAGGTTATATTCTTGGAGAAATTTATGAAGGACAGCTGCCCTGTTTTGCCAGGAAGGGCTAAGGCATGTGCTTTTACAGCCAAGCTAGGGGCAGAATTGATACCCTCTGGTGGAAAGTGAGGTGTTTAACTATGAGATATGCCTCAGTAGAAGTGATTTTGCTTCGGATCGGGCCCTCTAAGTAGTCCCAGGTAGCCTAAGGTCCTCCCCAGAAAGTCATTTTGAGTCCATTATAACATAGACAGATGGGAAATGAAGGTCCCAGAGTTCCCTGTTTTAAGGCACAACTTGAATCTTTATCTCAGAAAAATTTTAAAGCAGCTGTAACTAAATGCCCACTTTGGTCATTAAGAGAAAGAACTCAATAAATAGAGTATCCAAAGAACATCAAGCTTTTCCAGTGTAGGCTGACAAAAATACATACTGAAAAATTTTAAGTTTCCATTAAAATTTTTTATCAATATTCCAGGTGCTTTAAGCCTAAGTATAGTAAATCTGTATTATCTTTTTCACTACTAAACAAGAATATGGGTAGTTATGGAATGCAATATTATCAAAGTTGGATTTTAGTGTGAAAGCTGCAATAGCAGATTGCTAGCAATATTCTGGGTTTGCACGTGTTTGGATAAGAGGCTTGCTACTGCTGGATGGTTATCTGGTCATCTACTAAGTGAAGTAGGGCCAGTGCCGGTCAGCAGTCAAGAGAATATGCTTTGGCATCATATTTCCTGGGTTCAAATCCATGTTTCTCCATTTGACCTTGGAAAATTACCTAACTTTTTGTGTCATAGATATATAAGATATATAACAGCATATACTCCGTGAGTACAGTATCTTGTGAAAATCAAACAAGATATTATATGTTTAAAAATCTTAGGATCATTTTTGGTGCAGACAGTGCTCAGTAAACATTGGCTGCTATTGCTGGTCTTAGTTGAATTACATGCACTGACCCAGTCCATCTACATCACAAATGCAGTCTGCAGGACACGGGGAAAGCAGGCGAATAGGTCTAACTCAGCCCAGCTCCACAGGTGGGGCAGCCACCACAAGGTCATATGCCCTGCTGCCAAGGGTAAGTTGTCCTTAGATTTGAAGACCTGCTTGTTTTCTCAGATACAGTAAGTGGCTACTATAAACATTCAGATGGATGTTATACTAAAGCTTGTGATGCTTACTAGCTGGTACTTACATCTTATCATTGAAATGCAACTGAGTATTTACATTTTTTAAAAGAGGAATCTAAGTAGATAAATTAAATGAGACAACCTGTGAGACTGTAAACAACTGGAAGACAGAACCAGGGTGGAGGAGAGGAAAAGTGATTGTTCAATTAGTATAGAAGAAATAGAGAATTTCAAGCTCCTCCTACCCAGCTTCACGGCATATGGTTATAAAACTGATTCATCATGAAAATTGGTGTTTCTACCTTGATGTACAGGAAAGAAAGAAAACATGAATCGGTACAAGGAAAGTGATTGGGGTATTCTGAAATAACCTAGGAATTCTTAATACCTCTATTAGGGGTTCCAAACTCAAATGAGCCAGGGACCAGACATTAATGCAAAACATCAAACAAACAAAAAAGAGGTTCCGCAGATGTAAGGTAAATGGCAGCTGACACTCAGACTAAGTGTTAGAAATACAATAGAGAGCAGTGGTGACTGTGGAAAACTGGAGATTACATACTCCTTTCAAAAGGTGGCTACTCTTCAGATCCAACCGACTGCCACCATAAGGGAATGTAGGTGAAATATGGCTGTGACTTCCAAGTTTTCGGGAAAAATAGGAAATACTGTCTTTAAAAATTTTTAAGATATCTATTTTAGAATACTGACAAACAATTGAAATAAAAGACACTGTACAGGTCAACATTATAGGTCAAAGAAAACACAACTGCGTGCCCAATTAAGTGTAATTTCTGGAATACATAGTTTATTCACTCCATAGCAGATGTGAGCTACATGTTATTAATTAAAGACCTTTTTCAAAGACTTTCAGTTGGAAATGAATCCTATTAATTCAGAAATCCCCAAAGAATTTTGGAAAGTAGCTAAAAAGTACCCAGCAAATTTTATGAAGATAAATGAACTGACTAGGAAATTTCATAAGCAATATTGGACTTACAGTATTGAAACTTTGGATCAGAGATCATTAAACTCTTGCCTTTGGCCAACTCTGGTCTGCAGCCTGAGTTTTCCCAACACGTAGCCACACCCATTTATTTACATATTGCCTCTGTTGCTTTCCCAAGGCACTGGCAGAATTGAGTATTTGCAATGCCCTATGGCCCCCAAACCAGAACCTTTACAGAAAACTTGACCAATCTTGATCCCAATAAATACATCAACCAAAAACTACGTATATACTTCGAAAAGTACTAGAACAAAAGTGCATGTATGCACCTTCATGTGCTGTATACGAAGGGCTGGGAAAGCCTGAAGGAGGCAGGAATCACTACTTCTGGGAGGTGATGTGGAAGGCTACACTGACAAGGTCACACGCGACTAAGTCTTGAAGGACAGAGCAGAGTTCCCCAAGTACAGAAGGTAGAACTTTCCGGAATGACATGTTAGGACCACAGCTAATGATTTGAGCTTGTGGAAGATGAGGCAAAAGACTAGGCTTTTACTGCCAGGAGTAAGTCAGGGAAGCAAGAAAAAATTTTGCTCACCTCCCTTTCAGCTCTCAGAGTTGCTAGGTCCCTATTTAAGTTTATTGAAATAGACCCTTTGACTTAACATTAGTAGTTGAAGAATAATATGACACAGCTAATCGACATGTGAACTACCCAGTAAAGATAGATACATATAGTTCCTAAGAAAAATGTCTAAGCACACTAATATAATATTTTTTCTCAGGGCTTGATGTTGAAAATGGTGGACATTTGATTTTTGGTTTAGCAAGATTTTCGAATCTTATCTGCAAAAGGAATGTGGATTTGTTTTTCCTTGAATAGATTGCAAAGAATATATGCCAAGTGTAATAATACTGTATATTTTATATTTATTTCAGTATCTAACAGTGATGTATACATAGTAAGTGCTTAGTAAATATGCACTGAATAAAAAACCTATTCAAAATGATTTATTTATTCAATTCCTACTTACTCTTCAAGATTTATCTATTGAACATTCCAGATTATCATTTGACAAAAGACAAGGGACTATAGCACTAGAGGTAGTTGGAAGCCATTTGGAACTTCATCGTACTCTGTGGAGAGTTACACCAAAGACAGGGCTTGCCACGTTCTCCCATGCTCTTCCTAGCACATGTGAACTCATCCCTGAGGAAGGCAATAGCGTGCCAGGTAAATCCGCACCTCATCCTAACTCAGTGTGAGATTCATCTCGCTGTCTGTGGTTACCTCTCTAACTTTCCAAAAAGCCAATAACAGACATTTTCTCACATCTTACTGGCCACAGTATTTCAGTCTCGAACCAATCAGAACCAAGGATAACTTTTGAATAATCAGACACACCCTTTAGTAAAGGCAAGTTCTTCAAGCCGTGTCATCAGTATTTGATTAGGAAGGCGTGGGATGAATGTTAAGCAGCCAAGTCCTTTGCCGTGCCCTCCACAAATGAAGACGTCGTAGAGCTCTTTGAGTCCCAGTTCAGTCGGTGTTATGGGCTAAACGGCCTTTTAAAGAAAGTCTTTCCCAGCCTCAGACCACTGACGACTTAGCAAAGAAATTTGTGGAAAGCCAGAGAATACAAGTAAATATTATTAAGCTTTCCTTTTTATCTTGAATGCATTCAGTGTCCCCCCTTTAAAGTAAATATACCAAGGCCTGTCCAGTAATCTTGCCAGGCAAGTAAAGTACATTGAACTGATGAGTAGAAAACAAACCTGATTGTGCTACTCACGTTTACCGTGATCAGTTTATCAGTGACCTCTGGTGACGTTAGCAGTGGTGGCGGATGCCCTTTAGTTCTCTGCTTCCCAAAGTGTCATTGATGATCTATATTACTTTATAATGGAAAAGTACACTTAGCAAATTAATAGATATCTGATCCTGTCCTGGGAATTTCATGGAATGTACAGGGGAGTTCCTCTTTACAACTGTCACAGGCATAATAGATCTGGGTATTCAAGTGAACTGTCATAGAATTTTTTTTCCCTTTGAAGCAAAATTGACTATTTCAGAAATTTTTCTAAAAATTTCTCCCAGTTTCCCTGGGCTGCTCCCTGTGAACCTGTTGAACACATCCAATGAAATGCAGCTTTGAAGTTTTGACCTGGAGACAAGTTTGGATTGAGGGATTTGCTTTCTCTTTCAATTTGACTGATGCTCCTTATTTGTGGACCATTGGTTTCATTAGCCTCCTATTTGTGGTCGGACTGGTGTGGCTGTCCTGTGGTCTATGTACCGATGAGGACCCGTTCCACTGGGTCACCTCTAAGTTCCTTATGTATCTCCTAAATAGATCAGTCTTTTTTGATTTTTTCCTTCAAATTACACTATTCATCTGGCAACGTCAGTAAAAGACAAATGATTTTTCATGGGAATTTCAGTACTAATTACTTGCACGTTGAACTTAATCATTCAGCTTTTAGTCACTGGTGAAAATCATCTAATTTTCTATAGATTTCCATGTAGATTTAAATGAGAAAATCAGAAATTAAATAAAGCCATAAAAAGTTTCTAATATTTCTTAATTGTTGAATGATTAGGAGAGCTGAGATTTAGCTTCACAGGCCTTAAAAATATGTTTATTCTCTTCCAGACAAATGTACTTTACCTGGACACACAGCATTTTCAAGTGAATAAGTAGACAAATAAGGGAGTTAAAGAAAGAGGAGTTTTAATCAGGATATTTGAAATGAGAAAGAAGTGATCAATGGAGCAGAAAAGTGGTTTGGACAGTTGAACACTTTTGTGTATTCATTCAACAAATATTGTCTGCCTGAAAGGATACCCCACTAGGCTGCTTGTATACATTGGAGAGCAAATCAGACCAGCCCCTGTTCTCCTGAGGAGTAGTATAAGGGGAAGAAATGCCAAAAGTAAATAAAGACATAAAATAAAATTAGAGCCAGAGTTAAGTGCTGTGAAAGGAAAGAACTAGGTTACATGAGAGAATAGCAAGAGCGAAAATTGATGTTTGATTGGATGGACAGGAAAGATCTCTCTGAGGAAGGGACATTTAAGCAGTATTGCTAGTTTCAGATGTTTAACAACAAGGGGAAAAGAAAACACAATAAATTTAATACTCTGTAAGTGGGATTAAATCTCCATAGTTGTGTGTGTTCTAAGTTTTAAGGAAAGTTCACTTCTTTTGTCTTTGAAATTGTCAATGTAAAAACTTCTCAATCAGCAATTTTCAGTAGCTCTATATGCACATAATTCAAAAAAAGCCTAAGTGTTATAGGTGTGTAATAAATACTTGTTGACTCGAATTGAACTTGGTTCTTTCCAAACGCTGATTAACAACCTCCGTGCAAGCAATGCAGAGGTATCAGCATCACAGCTCTGGAAAACATCTTGATTTCGTTTTTAAACAGATGGTTTTTGCATACAGTTTTCAGGGACTTCTCCAAGAAGGAACCCAGATTTTAAGGAAAGTGCTCTTCCCCATGAGGTTTCCCTGAACTTCAGTGAGAAATGAGTTCTATATAAATGGTCCCATTCTCAGTAGATTCACTGCCT